>CM036587.1:158175604-158775604 GCA_020745705.1 Hemiprocne comata
GTCCTGGTTTGAGCCAGGATGAAGCTCATTTTCCTTTTACTGATTTTTTTTTTCCTTCAGTAAGCTCTCTTTTAACTAGCAGCAAGTGTTCCAGCTAGTGGGCTGATAACACTGGAATGTTTATGTTTCTGCTGAGACTCCAAGGTTGCTTCTTAGCCCTGCTGTTACAGAGGCAAGTATTTAGAAGCCTTTTTTTTTTCTTGGACAAAGTGTCTGCCACTTCAGGAAAAAAAAAATAAAAAAGAGAAAAAACTAGCAAATATCCCTTAGTGGAGATCTTTTAGGCAGTTGTTTTCTGGCTGGGAAGGCAATTAAGCTTTGTTGATTTCCTTTATTCTTGGACTTTGCTGATCTGTTGCTTTTTTAATGGGCCAAATTAGGGCCTGGGTAAGAGCTTTCACTGGAATGGCTGTGACTTTCAGTGTTCTAAGCTGGCACGGAAGTGAAAGATTGATGTTTTTTTTTAAAACAGCCATGTCTTGGGCTGCAGACAAGATAGTCTGCAAAGAGGACATTACATGAGAACTCTTCCAAGAACCCCAAAGTAAATGGGGGACTTTCAATTTGTCTTCCTATTGGAGATGTCTGCCAGACCTCTGCATTCCACTCCAGAACTTGCTGGCTATATTCACTTAATTAGAAAGAACAATAGTGTCCCTCTTGGGGGAAAAAGAGGAAAGCTGTAAGAATCCAGCTTTGCCATCTTCATTAAGCTTCAAGAAAAGCTTTAAACACAGCTTCTGGGTTATCATCAACCTAAGAGACACAAAGACAAAGGAAGTAGACTGTCATTAATTGTTCTTTACCTAGGATTCTTCCCCCTTTCTTTTCCTGGGCTTTATCAATAACTTCATTCCTGGAAAGGACTTCTCTGTAAATCAGAGGCTGGGGAGCTGAGGCCTGCAAAGAAGCCACAGATCACTGCTGCTCCAAAGCAACTGATACTGTGAGAGGGGAGCATCCTCCAATGCCTGTTCCCACCCTGACAAGATAAAACCACTTGAGGAAACAAAGAAATGTAAGCTTCAGTAACAAGGATTTCAGGGGATGGAGAGGAAGGTGGATTTTAAAAAGTATCAAACATGTGAAACCAAAATTAACTATTTCCTGTCATTGAAGTGTGCTGTCTACAGTCTATACTCTCAGATCCAGGGTCTTGATTCATTGCATCTATAGGCTTAGCAACTTTTCTGTGCAAAAGTGTTAAGGCCATTTCTATAAAAATTACTCTATAATCCTACTGTATTTAAATTATCACAAGACATCTTGTTCATGTCTTTTCTATAAGGAAGCCACTATAAGTGCTGTCACCATTTTACTGTCTAAAAATGGCAGGAAGAGTGAAATGCAATGAGTTCAAGGTGAGTAAACATGTTTGCAGCAGAGTAAGCAATCTGACTTTCCTATATACTCTGTGAGGATGTAAGTACTTCCAAAAGTCAAATTATAACTCGAAAAAGTCTATGAGATTTATTGCATTGTGCCTGACCATTGGTTCATCCAACTCCTTGCAGTTTTCTAATTTGATGAAACCAATGGAAACGGAAAAAAGATAATCTCAAATTAAAACATCTCATCTTCTGTTCTCAGAAAAGAATGCTATATCTGATCTAAAAATCCAGAATTGTTAGCAAGGAGCTGGAGCTTGAAAGTATGTGGAGATAAGCAAGAGACTGCAACTAGCTGGAGGAGGAAAACAGTGATAAAAAGAAATAAAAAGGCACCAACAAATTTTTTAGTGCTTTAAGCTGATTAATATAACCTGAAATGATCAGTATGGTGTTTGGGTCATTAAGAAGACTTGTAATTCCAGCTCTGTAATGTTAAACATAGTGCCAAGGAAGATAATTTTGTGCCAAATGTTATATATTACCTGGTGTTAAGAAAATACGCTGGTTTTCTTCTATTACAAGAAGACACTGCAGGTCTCTTTTGCTTCAAAGTATGACATTCTTTCAGCTCTGCATTATTATTCCCTCCCTTTATGAAGAAATACACAGTATATATACTCAAATAGTGCCACTAATCATGCTCTTCCTCTAAAACTGCAAGAAGATGGCCTTAAGGTGACTCTCATTTCACTGGCTATGAAAGCCACTTCACTCATGTCAGGATGCATGACCTTGAGTCCTACTGAGGCATAATTACTCACACACAATTAGTTTTCTTGGGTTTAACTCATTTCACTGGACAAGGGCATAAGAGATTCATATAAAACAGACCCTGATCTAACTGATGGCCTGAATTCAACACTCAGAAACATGAAAGTTCAAAACAACACCTCAAAATTTATTTGTGTGTCTCTATAATTCTGAGCTTATCCAGAACCAAAACCAGACCTGTTAAGATACTAATATTATTAGTATCCTAGTTTTATATAGCAGTTTTCAGCTGCAGATCTTCAAACACTAAAATACTTCCCATCTACCAGGACTTCTTCTAGATGCAGAAATGCATGTCTGTGGGCAGGAAATGACCTCCCCAAGATCACAGTTATAGAACCTAGTGTAAGCCTCTATTCTCTAGCCAAAGCTCTGCATTGTATTACTAAAATATAACACAGTTGTGGTGAGATGACCTAGGCCAGCAGCAGATGCCCGCCCAGTCACTCTCTCACTCCCACTCCTCAACAGGATGGTTGGAGAAAACAGGGTGGAAAAGGTCATGGGTCAAGATAAGAACAGAGACATCACTCAGCAATTACCATAATGAGCAGAACTTTCTCAACTTGAGGAAAATTAATTTATTCTATCACTAATTAAAATAAGTTTTGACACAGAGAAACAATAGTAAACATTTAAAAACCCAAACCTGTCCCCACCCCTTTTTGCCATGCTCAGCCTCTCCTTCTCACTCCCGACTCCTCTCCCCCCAGGGGCGCAGGGCTGGGACGGGGGCTGCGGTCAGTCCATCCCAGCCCCTCTCGGCCGCTCCTCCCTCCTCACACCTCTCCCTGCTCCAGCGCGGGCCCTTCCCCGGGCTGCAGTCCTTCAGGGACAACCTGCTCCCGCCTGGGCTCTCCAGGGCCGCAGCTCCTGCAGGAAAGATCCCCCTGCTGCGGCCTGGGGCCCTCCCCGGGCTGCAGGGTGGGTCTCTGCTCCAGCGGGGTCTCTGCAGGGCTGCAGGGGATCCCTGCTCCGGGCCTGCAGCACCTCCTGCCCTCCTGCTCCTGCGCCCTCCCTCGGGCTCCCTGACCAGATTTCAAGGCCAGATTCAGGTATCCAAACATAGGCTCTTCCCTAATCTAAAACCATAGCTAAAATAAAGACTGATGGCATAACCTCTTATTAGGATAATAGCAAGCTTTGCATTCAGGATTTCACTTAAGGGAATGCCAAAGCTGCTGGATTGTGGGATCCAGAAATTTTTGTCTTGGCTGTCCATAGGTGAGGCTGCTGCTGTCACCATCTGTAGGTCCAGCAAACAGCAAGGATGAGCAGGTATCAAAGATAAATCCACGCAGAACAGATACATGGCCAGGCATGCCAGCCAACAGAGAGAGCAGGATTTCTACCAGCACCCACATAAAAACCAACAGCACTCACAGGAAAACACAGATGACCAGGACTGAGGTTCACTAATTGACACACACACTTTTCACTGGGTACTAACTAAGCACAGATCCTGGGTTCCTTATTCAGCCACCACCTATAAGCTGGAGTCTTTCCAGGTTGTGTTTGGCTAGTCCAGATTGAAGTTCGTAAGTGAATCACATAGAGAGTGAGGTCACACAGAAAATGGGAATTGGATTTAATAAGAACACAGCACAGACTGCAGTTCACCATCATCCCATGCTTTTTTCACCCTGATTCACCCTGATTCCTCCCCTTCTCACATTTGCCTCTTCCCCTAAATTTCCCATAATAATTTTAATGCATTCCCAAAATTCCCTCAAAGCATTCCATAAGCAGCTTTGTGCAATCCCACAAACCCCCTCAAATAGCCTGTAAGTAGCTTGTTCTTTCTTGTGGGATGTGTGGGAGACTTTCCTCCCTTCTTAACAGTTACAAAATTCTGGTTGAACCCCCCAAAGGATTTTAGTTATTTGTTCAATAGCCCCCCAGAAAGTGATTGGAGAGCTCAGGTCTTTGCTGTTATCATCTCATTTTCCTTAGGGCTTGTATATCTAGGTGTTTAATTTATCATTTTGCCTGCCTCTTATCTTTGTTATCTTTGTCTCTTATGCTGATAGCTGTTAACTGGATGTCCTTACATTCTACATATCCTTGCATGAGTCAGTGCTTGGATTAAAGACCCTGAATTGAAAAGAAAAAGACAGCAAGTGTAGAGTAGACCTGAAAACATGCTAAAGGCTTTGGCTCCAGGGGCTCAACTCAACAGCTGAATCCTGAATTTCAGGATTACAAAGGTGTAAAAGAAAAGACCAAGGCTATGTGGATATTAATGTCCTGTGTATTTGGTCTGCAATGAGCTGTATAAATGTTAGTAACAGCTAGGCCCAATCTCATGACACTGACAATGAGATTACACAACGACAAAAATAGTATTATTTCAGGTTTATGGTTAAGGGTCTGGGCCACAGAGACTGATTTACTAATCCTAAATTACGTAGGAATTTTATGACAGAGTGAGAATTAGTTATACTTTTCTCTTTCAAGTCTCAACGTAGCGATTCAAATACATAAAAAAAATCCCAAATTTCATGTTTGGAACTTTCCCTAAATATGAGGGTCTCAAGTTAAAAGATTAAATCAGTGCTCTTCCCAGGACACCCCTCAGCTTCCCTTAAGGCTTGCCAAGATTTTCTTACTCTTTCAGAGTCCAAAATGGTCTTCGAAGCTTCCATTCACAGATAAATCATTCACCTTTTCCCCAGAGCAATGCAGAACTGATTTAGGGGCACTTTTGTAGCAACTTATGCTCCAGTGAGAAGGTGTCACCCAACTCTAATTTAAGAAGACAGAGCAGAATATGTCAGATAAAATAATAAAGACATATTTCCACTCTGTTTTACCCACTTGTCACGATCCGATATGCAGATACGTGGCAATTTTTTATGATCTCTCCAGGACAAAACAAAGGTGCACAAACAGACACTGGGGCTGGTGTGGGGTCTTAGGAGAGATGGGGCAGAACCCCCTGCTTTCTGACACTCCTCACCCCAGTGGGAGGCTGGTGTGGCTGGACTCTGCCTTCCCTCCCCTGGTATAAGCCACACAGCAGCTGCACCCGTTTGTTCGGCAGGACCTGTGAAAAGGTTTAAAGGTTAATCCCAAATGGTGAAATTAAGATGCAAATGGGGTCAGATGTCACGTGCACAACAAACTTTATTGGAGTTACACAACGAAGTCCCTAGAGTGGATAGGACAGGGAGGAAAACAGACAGAAAAGAAAGCAGAAAGCAGAAATACGAACATTAGCAAGATAATGGTTACCACCACAGTCCAGTGACATCGGTGGGGAAGCTCTTCACTGCACCCATAGTATCCCAGATTTTTATACAGTTCTTGCCCACTCCCCCCCTTTCTCCCTGTACAGGGAAGGAAATTCCTCTGTCTCCCCCATGCTCACAAATCTTTCCTCGAGGGTAGGAGGGTTGCTGTACCTTGCAGGTGGTCTTCGTCAGGCTAATTAACAAGATAAGCCATTGATCTGGCCAACAACAGTAAACAGGAGGTTGAGGCAACTTGGCACCACAGGATTAGTTTATTGCAGTGGAGGTTCGGTTCTAGGTAGTCGGCTTGAGGCTGGTATCTTTTCCTGCTAAATTGATGGTTTTAATGAAATATCAAGGCCTGGTTATCGCTGGACATCCTGCTCCCAGTCCAGCTGTAGAGCTTCTTTGTCTCCAAACTCAGCATGTCCCACACCAAACTCACCAGTTTGCAGATGCCTGCAGCATTTGTACACATCACAGGGGAGTACAACGGTTTGGTGGGTTGCTGAGACATCTCTTTAGTACTCTTAGATGTCTCAAGACAAACACCAGACATCCTGAGTGCCTAAGTACACTGCTTATCTCTTGGATTGTTCGAGACAAGCACTATATATCCCAAATGTCACAACACTTTACCTACATCAAATTAGTACTGGCATTCCTCAGTCACTGATGACTGTGTTGTAGCGCTGCAACTGTGCTGCTACAAGAAGCAATGTGTACACAACCCTTTGCAGTCAGCTACTTGGCTGTCTGAGCATAACACAGAGAAGCACTAGTGGGAGATGTGGTGGTCAGAGGCTGCCTTGGACTTAGCGATCATGAAATGGTGAAGTTTTCAATTCTTAGTGATGCAAGGAGGGGGGTTAGAAAAACCTCCATCTTGGACTTCCAGAGGGTGGACTTTGGACTGTTCAGGACACTGGTTGAGAGAGTCGCTTGGGAGACTGCCCTGAAGGGCAAGAGATCCAGGAAGGCTGGACACGCTTCAAGAAGGAAATCTTCAAGGCCCAGGAGCAGCTGTTCCCATGTGTCACAAGATTAAAGGGTGGGGAAGAGGGCCAACCTGGTTGAAAAGGGAGTTTTTGCTGGGACTTAGGAAAAAAAGGAGGGCTTACCACCTTTGGAAGAAGGGACAGGCAACTCAAGAGGAGTACAGAGATGTCATTAGGTCATACAGAGAGAAAATTAGGAAGGCAGAAGCCCAGCTGGAGCTCAACTTGGCCACTGACATAAGGGACAACATATAGCTTTTATAAATACAACAATAAAAAGAGAACCAGGGAGAATCTCTATCCCTTAATGGATGGGGGGGGGCAACACTGCAATGAAGGATGAGAAAAAGGCTGAGATACTTAATGCCTTCTTTGCCTCCATCTTTAATAGTCAGACCAGCCCCCCCCAGGGTGTTCAGCCTCCTGAGCTGGAAGATAAGGACGGAGAGCAGAACACACACACACACTCCCCCAATAATCCAGGAGGAAGTAGTTAACAATCTTCTGCACCTAGACATGCATTAGTCTATGGGGCCTGATTGGATCCACCCTCGAGCATTGAGGGAGCTGGTGGGGGAGCTCGCTAAGCCTCTTTCCACCATTTATCAACAATCCCGTTCAACAGGGGAGGTCCCAGATGACTGCAGGCTGGCTAATGTGATGCCCATCTACAAGAAGGGCAGGAATTACAGGCCTGTGAGCCTGACCTCAGTATCTGGAAAGATCATGGAGAGGCTCAACTTATGTGAGCTCACACGGCAAGTGCAGGGCAGTCAGGGGATCAGGGCCAGCCAGCATGGGTCTATGAAAGGGAGGTCTTGCTTGACCAACCTGATCTCTTTCTATGACCATGTGACCTGCCTTTTGGATGAGGGGGAGGCTGTGGATGTTGTCTACCTCGACCTTGATAAGGCCTTTGACACTGGCTCCCACAGCATTCTCCTGGAGAAGCTGGCGAGTCATGGCATAGACAAGTGTACTCCTTTCTGGGTAAAAAGCTGGTTGGATGTCTGTGCCCAGAGAGTTGTGATAGATGGGGTCAAATCTAGTTGATGACTGGTCACCAGTGGTGTCCCTCAGGGCTCAGTTTTGGGGCCAGTTTTGTTCAACATCTTTATCAATGATCTGGATGAGGGGATTGAGAGCACCCTTAGTAAGTTTGCAGAGAACACCAAGTTGGGTGGAAGTGTTGATCTGCTGAGGGTAGGAAGGCTCTACAGAGGGACCTGGACAGGCTGGCTGGATGGGCTGAGGTCAATTGTATGAGGTTCAATAAAACCAAGTGCCGGGTCCTGCATTTCGGTCACAACAACTCCATGCAACACTACAGGCTTTGGGAAGAGTGGTTGGAAAGCTGCCCAGTGGAAAGGGACCTGGGGGTGCTGGTTGACAGCTGGATGAACCTGAGCCAGCAGTGTGCCCAGGTGGCCAGGAAGGCCAATGGCATCCCAGCTTGTATCAGGAATAGTGTGGCCAGCAGGAGTAGGGATGTGATTATGCCCCTGTACACAGCACTGGTGGGGCAGCACCTCAAATTCTGTGTTCTGTTCTGGGCTCCTCACTACAGGAAGGACATTGAGGTGCTGGAGTGTGTCAGAGAAGAGCTACCAAGTTGGTGAAGGGTCTAGAGAACAAGTCATACAAGGAGCAGCTGAGGGAACTGGGGTTGTTTAGTTTGAAGAAGAGGAGGCTGAGGGGAGACCTCATTGCCCTCTACAGCCACCTGAAAGGAGGTCGTAGGAAGGTGGGGGTTGGCCTCTTCTCCCAAGTGAATAATGACAGGACTGCAGGAAATGGTCTGAAGTTGCAGCAGGGGAGGTTTAGATTGGATATTAGGAAGAATTTCTCTACTGAAAGTGTGGTCAGGCACTGGAACAGCCTGCCCAGGGAGGTGGTGGAGTCACCATCCTTGGAGGTATTTGAGAAACGTGTAGATGTGGCACTTCAGGACATGCTCTAGTGGCTGAGGTTGTGGGGTTTTGTGGGTGTTTTTAGTGGAGTGTGTGTGGTTGCTTGTGTTTACTTGGTTTTTTTGTGTGTTGATGTTGGACTTGGTGATCACAGAGGTCCTTTCCAACCATCGACGATTCTGTGATTCTGATTCTCTAACACAATCTCCTCATCTTCACTGTCAGTGAAGTCAGCATTCTGTCTGAGGGCAGGCTCTTCCTGAAAGCCTGCTCACATGCCCAGGGTTTTCTCCTCTCCAGAGACACCTTCCAGTGTAGACTTGCAGGCTTACTGTCAAAGGAGACAGCAGGCATAATGTAGAGGGCAACTTCAAAGGCTAGCGAAGATAAACCAATAAATAAATGCTAAATTATGCTTTGTGGTGTCAGTGACTTTTAGTGATCCCTTATCTTCTGGCTGTGATCTCTTCTGCACTCATCCAACCTTGACCGTGGCCACATACTTAGCAGCAGCCCACAGAGAAATCCAGGTTTAAGCCCTTCCAAACCTATTCTAAAATGCAGAATCACCGATTCTCAGTCTTCAATCATCTCTTTTCCCTTAAGAGCACAACTGGCAAAGATTAATATAAATTAAATAGCATAATGATCTGTTAATTCATCTTCAAATCCAGATCACAGCAATACAAAAAGCATCAATAAGAAACTGAACTTCAGTGGTAAACCAAACTGCCCGAGAGGTCACAGTAAATAATTGTGATACAATTTGCACAGTTAACCAGATGATTTTTTTCAGAGATTTCAATACTGTTGATGATTTCATAGAATCACAGAATGCCAGGTTGGAAGGGACTTCAAGGATCATCTGGTCCAACCTTTCTAGGTGCTACTAGAGTTTATCTGAGTTGGCTCAGCACCCTGTCAAGCTGAGACTTAAAATCGTCCAACATGGGGGAGTCTACTACTTCCCTTGGGAGACTGTTCCAATGTTTGACTGTCCTCATGGGGAAAAATTTACCTCTTGTGTCCAATTGGAACCTCCCCAGGAGCAACTTGTGCCCATTACACCTTATTTTTCCATGTGACTCCTTGTAAATAGGGAGTTTCCATTGTCTTGGTAGCCACCCTTTAAGTACTGGAACATGGTGATAAGGTCTCCCCAAAGCCTTCTTTTCTTCAGGATGAACAAACCCAGTTTTCTCAGCTTCTCCTCATATGGCAGGTCCTCCAGTCCTCTGATCATCCTTATGGGCCTTCTCTGCACCCTCTCCAGCCTGTCCACATCCTTTTTGTAGAGCAGGGATCAAAACTGAATGCAGTACTCCAGGTGTGGTCTGACAAGCACTGAGTAGAGCAGGATGATGACTTCTTGATCTCTGCTGGTGATGCCCTTGTTTATGCAGCCCAGCATCCTGGTGGCTTTCTTTGCCACTGCAGCACACTGTTCACTCATGTTGAGCCTGTTGTCCACCAAGACCCCCAGGTCCCTTTCCACAGAGCTGCTCTCCAGCCAGGTGGATCCCAGTCTGAACTGCACTCCTGGGTTATGTGTTCCCAGACCTTACACTTCTCCCCACTGAGCTTCATAAGGTCCCTGCTAGCCCACTCCTCCAGCCTGTCTAGGTTATCCTGGCGGGTGGCTCTCCTTCCAGAGTGTCAACCTCTCCACTCATCTTGGTGTTGTCAGCAAATTTCATCAGGGTGCTCTTGATCCCAACATCCAGGTCACTTATGAAGATGTTAAACAGCATTGGGCCCAACATCAATCCCTGAGGGGCCCCACTTGTGACTGGTTTCCAGTCTTAGGAGGAACTATTTACTGTCACCCTCTGGGTATGATCTGTCAGCCAGTTCCCCACCCACCGCACAGACCACTTGTCAAGGTTGTAATGAGTCAGTTTCTCTGGGAGGAGGCTGTGGGGGACTGTATCAAAAGTCCAGGTAGATGATGTGCACTGCTTGCCCTGCATCAACTGAGCAGGTTACTTTGTCATAGAAGGCTATCAGGTTTGTCAAGCACAATTTGCCCCTGGTAAATCCATGTTGGCTTTTCCCAATCCCGTGCTTCAAGTGACTTGCCACAGTCCCCATGAGGATTTGCTCCATGACCTTTCCAGGGACTGAAGTGAGACTAATGGGTCTGTAATTACCTGGGTCCTACTTTTAACCCTTCTTATAGATGGGGGTGACATTATCCTTCCTCCAGTCTTTAGGGACGTCTCCCGATCTCCACGACTTCTCGAATATTATGGAGAGTGGCTCTACCACTACATCAGCAGCTCTCTCAGCACCCTAAGGTGGATGGCCTATTGATTTGTATGGATCAAGCTCCTGTAATAGTTGACACACCAACTCTTCCTTCACTGACAGCGGGTCAGTGTCTGCATCAACCTGGACTTTTGTTCCTATGGCCTGGGACCCAACAACACTGGTAAAGACAGAGGTGAAGAAGGTGTTGAGGATTCTGCCTTTTCAGCATTGTTGGTGACTAGCTCACCTCTCCTGTTTAATAGTGGGCCAATATTATTCCTCTGTTTCTGCTTGTGGTTAACGTATCTGAAGAACCCTTTCTTGAAGTTTTTGACATCTCTGGCCAGTGTCAGCTCAAGCTGAGCTTTTGCTTTCCTAATTGCATCTCTGCATGCCCTGGTAATGCCCTTGTAATTTCCAGCTGGTAATATTCCACTTCTGAGCCTCTGGTACATTTCCCTTTTGGTTCTGAGCAGACCCAGAAGCTCCCAGTTAAGCCAAGGGGGTTTCTTGCTCAGCCTACTTCCCTTGCCTTTAAAGAGGATGAACTGGTTTTTCGTATCTAGGAGAGTGTTCTTGAAAAACTCCCAGCACTCATTAGCTCCTTAACCCTCCATGGAAGCTTCCCATGGGATTCCTTCCAACTGCGCCCTGAGTGAGCTGATGTTTGCTCTTCTAAAATCTAAAACCTTTGTTTTTGAACTAACCTTCATTGTGCTCAGCAGTATCATAGAATCATAGAATAATAGAATTGTTAAGGTTGGAAGGGACCTTAAAGATCATCTAGTTCCAAACCCCTTGCTATGGGACCCCTACCACTAGACCAGGTTGCACAAAGCCTCATCCAACCTGGCTTTAAAAACCTCCAGGGATGGGGCACTAACAACCTCCTTGGGCAACCTATTGCAGTACCTCACCACCCTTATAGTGAAGAATTTCTTCCTAATATCTAACCTAAATCTCCCCTCTTTCAGTTTAAAACCATTACCCCTTGTCCTATCTTCTCTGGCGAAAAGCCCGTCCCCACCTTTCCTGTAGCCCCCTTCAAGTACTGGAAGGCTGCTATAAGGTCCAGGTTTTGTTAACCCAAAGCTTGCCTGAGCAGCCCAAGTATAGCTTCATTGGTCACATTTTCTTGGTTTGGGGGTCAGCAACAGATGCCCACTGTAAGGTCACCCTTGGAGATGACCCCTCTGGTTTTGACCCAGGGGCCTTCAATAGGGCTACCACAATTACCATAGCTGACCTCTATACATTCAAGGTTTTCCTTAACATAGAGCACGACTCCTCCACCTCTTGTCCCCTGCGCCTGTCTTTATGCAATGGCCTAGAGCCATCTATCACAGTCCTCCAGTCGTGTGAATCATCCCACCATGTTTCAGTCCTCTCTCTCCTTGCACTTTTGCTGGGTTTTTAGCCCCTGAGGAAGGGTCCCCCAGCTCGATTCCCCCTCCAGAGCCCTTTGCCTCAGTGACTTCGCTGAAATGAGCAATGAAATTTCCTGTGAACTTTGTGTGACATGCAAGTGTTTCTGCCAATCTGCATTTTTTGGTTTTGTTGCTATTAGCACATTAAAAAAAAGTATGATGGAACAATTTGCTTTGTTGCTAAGTGATGATTCCTAAATACACATTGGCAAAGCCAGTGCAAGCAGAGCTAACTGATTTGGCTAACTGATTTTGTAATCTCCATTTCTTCATAAAAAATCATTTTCTATTGCAGAACTATTGAGAAAGGAACAGAAAATTTTAACTTCAATGATCCACGAATGTAGGTCTTTCTAAATTGGAAGCTGGTTATCTGAAAATTTGCTTATTGTTGCTCACAGTCAAGTGTTGTGAAACTTTTAAATTGAGCTAATGTGTTGAAATATGAACAGCAAAAAGGTAACTTATCAATCTTAATATACTGTCTATCTAGTAGTGAAAACTCCAGAGTGTATCTTTGGCAATCAATATCATCCAGACAAGAACTAGAGATGCTATCATCATAACTATGCAGCCATTTTCAGCTCTCTTTTTTACCCCACTTAGTTTTCATTTCAAATTTATCTTATTTTTAAACTGCCTAGATTTGGTACATTTGCTTTGCTAAAGTTTTTAAAATCCCTATAATAATAATATCTTTAAATCTGGTACAAATACCTTTAAAGAAAGGTGCATGCTCCCTGATGTTTGGAGGGAAGTTTCCTTCTCAAAATCCCTAATAAAAAAAATTAAAAATCATGTTTTTTACCAGGCAAAAAACATTCAAGTTTGAAATATACTTTCCATGCCATTTAAAAAAAATAATAAAATATCACCTCTAAAGTGAATAATTTGGTGCTGCAATAGACAGTAGCAGACTCCTTTAAAGAACAAAGTTTAAAAAAAAACAACCTGGTCATCTGCAGTGAAGGAACAGGCATATTGCTGGAAATTTGTGATAATTGTTTCATGCCCTAACTACTGTTTATTATTTGTTTGCAGGTGCAGGTGCTGTGTTATCAGTTAGTTGGTTTATGGCTAAAATTCTTTCATTTATCCCATTAGGCATGGATAACAACTGTTACCAATTCATGGGAAGGCCTTAACTCAAATGTAAGGCATCTACATGTAGCCATCTGTAGTGGGTGCCTAAGCTGCAGGCATCAAAAAATTAAAATATATTCAATACCTTTAGTATAAAACCAGCTGGGAAATATTTTCACTTGTTTAAAGCAATGTGTACTCCTAAGGCAGCCCTCATTTTAGTGAGTGAAAAGTTTCCTCTTAACTTTAAAGACACTGAATCATGTCTCCTGCTGTGTTTATAGACAGGTTCACAGACCCCTGGCTTTGAACATGTCTTCTCGAGCCCATTGCCTGACCTATAGCATTGCAACTAGGGTGATATGAGCTTACATTTACAGCTTTAAAATCAAATATGGAGTGTGTCCTAATTTGAGATGTTCCTGTAAAGTAACAGTCATTGGGTGTCACGTCCCACAAGGTGGGCATGTCTCCCCAGAGGTGGGGACACCAATTAAGTATCACATCCCACAAGGTGGGTGCAGTGGTACATCACACAAAGTGGGCATGGGTAGAGTTCCCCAGAGGTGGGGGTTGATCCAGGGAGGTTCAGACTGGAACCCCTTGCTTTCTAAACTCCTTCTCAGAGAGGAGTCTAGGTGTGGCTAGATCCAATCCTCCTCTCTTAATTAATCTCTTCTAGCAACCCATTTGGCAAGATCAAGCTTGAGAATTCTCTGTGTGGTACTCTAAGGGTAAGACTGTTACCCAGGAGGCTTGTACAAAACACAACTTTACTTAACATTGAGTAAGATTATAAAGCTTGTCAAAAACACACCCCGCTATACTCTAAAAAAGCAATGGATTACAAATAGCAGAACTTAGCAAAATGGTACTTTCAAAGCAATGGATTACAACTAGGAAAAAAAATAATGAAATTGTCAAAGCCATGGGTTACAAAAACTTAACAGTTAGAAACTGCGTTACCCTTATGTGCCAAGATAAGGTTAGAAACAGAAACAGAGAGAGATAAAGAAAAAGGGGGAGAGAGAGACAAAAAAAACAGGAGGACAGAAAAGATATCACCACCCTTGGATCCAGCGATGATCTTGGTACGAAGCTGTGGTCCTTGGATGGTGGGCACACACCAAGTGTCACAAACCTGCATCTTCTGTGCTACTTGGCCTCACCTTTTTGTGGGGCTTGGCGTATCTTGTGCAGACTGTTGAATTTTAGAGTGTTCTGGAAATGAGTTGGTGGGGCTTGGGGTTCCAGGCAATCACTTGTGCCCCCAGCTGGGTTGACCGAGCAATTACCTTTATTTCTGCACGTGCCCTGTTCGGTGATCTTACATGGGGCTCACACAAGAAGGCACTCTGCCTCCACTGGGTACTGCCTGCCTACCACTGTTCCTTATCAAATAAGGACAGTGTCCAGTTTATCAGGGTGGTTACCAAACGAGGGGCTCTCCTTGCAAGAACAAATTCCAGGTGGTTTATTGAAGGAGGACCCAACCCAAGCACAATGTCCAGTTTGTCAAGGTGCCTGTTTTGAGACAATTATTCATCTTGAGACTCCACATCAGGACATACATACACTGCCATGAGAGAAGTGAATTATTCCTTTCCAGCCCTTTTTTTGCTAGGAACCAGAGCCAACCTGAGAACACTCGAACACCTGCTTTTGCAGAGTATTGGATATGCTTATCCTTTCTTTCCTTTCTTCTCCATCTCATAGTATCATAGTATCATCATTCTGGTTGGAAAAGACCTTCAAGATCATCAAATCCAACCACTACCCTAACTCTGCCGCGTCTACCACTAAACCCTGTCCCCTGGCAGCACATCTGTCTTTTTAGATGTCTCCAGGGATGGTGGCTCAAACACCTCCTCAGACAGCCTGGATCCCCAAGTCCAACTCCCTCCCCAGAACAGGACAACCCCAAGGTTCATACCATGTCCCTGAGGGCATTGTCCAAATGTTTCTTGAATATTGTCAGGCTCGGTGCCATTACTGCTCTTTCTGAGATATCTCTTTCTGATGTGGTGCAAAATGAGCATGAGCTGCACCAGCTCTCTTCTACTAATGCTTTTACTCATTAGCCCTGGGGTAAATAAATGGCTGGATGATGACTAAGGCATTGAAAAAAAAAAAAGGTCTCTCTTGATGTTTAGCATATTAAGTCATCACTTTTCAGTTTGAAAATGTTTTCTCTCCCTGCTGATCCTTCCTAATTTTCCTGTTATTCAAGCCAAAAAAGTAAAAAAAAAAATAATTAAAAATGTCATTTCTCTGCTGTACCAGGAAATTTAAAACCCAGCTTAATTGTGAAGCTGTGGTTCATGTCCAAAGTTCTTTGATACTACAGTCTATAACCAAGGGAATTGCTTAATTCTGTCAGTTTGCTCATCCCTTCTCACAGCCATAATAAGTTCCTGCATAAATTACATGATAATTAATTTTGTGACATTTCAGACCACGTGTCGCGGATTTTAGAGCTAAAATTTCCTGATGGAATCAAATCCATACGTTTAGTTTCTCCTTGTTTACCATAACAGTTTCCAAAGTTTTTTCACCCTGAAGTGCTTGCAATGTGGTTTCATGCATAATAATGAGATTGGGGTAAGGTTACATAATGAGACAGAACTTCACTTTCATCCTCTCCAGGTAATAGATGAGCAAGTCAGACAGGAAATCAGTCTGCTTTCAAACAGGGTATATTTAAAAATTTATGATGCAACGATATCTTATACTCCCTGGGTTTAGAGGAAAAAGCATGGTTTGATAAAGAGGCACCCTATACCCAGAGCAAAACGGGAACACAATTGCCAGTGTACATCATGAGACAGAACCACTGACAATATCAATCCTGTTATTAATCATTCTCATGAGGATGGCTGTTTATCAAGCCATGAATCTCCCAGCAACTCCGGCTTACATGACTTGAACTTAAAGAGTCCTGAATGATCCTTGAAGGATAAAGGAAATGTTAAATTTTCACATAAGTCACATGAGCCTTTGCTTTCCTCTGTCAGGAGAAAAATATGGAACTACTATTAAGGCCATTATGGTTAGTATTGTGCCTGTTGCAGTAAATAAGGGGGAGAGCAACAGTATATGAAAAGCAAAAAGATTTCTCTCAGCTTTCCCTCCAACTATCTAAACAGAGGAGCAGGCAGCACAACGACTCTTCCTGGAGAAGAGGACCTGGTTGCAGGCCTTCCAGCAGCGGTGTTCTTCATCTGTGTTCACATGTGCTCCTGGCAGAGTTGTGATAGGGCAGAGGAGAGCTCCCAGGCAGTTCCACTCTTTCAGATGGGCAAGGAGATGGCTTGAAGCCTAATCAGGTCTTCTCAGGACTTCCTCCAAATTTCCTACAAATCAGAAGAATGAGTGGAGAAGGACTACAGAAGGGGTGCTGCCTGAGACAGCCTTCATGACGGAGGTGCTAGCTGGAGGTCAGCACCAGTCCTAATGACTGGAGACTCCTCTGCTGCTGATATTACTAAGGAGAGGACTCTCATCTGTGGATAGTAGAGTGGGCAGTTTCCCACGTAGGAGGGGCAGTGGTGAAATGCTTTTGACTCCAGCACAACCATTTATGCATCTGGTATTCAGGAGCCTCTCTCTGCTGGCTTTAATGAGGGAAAGAAGATGCACTGTGTGGTGAGGGAAGTTTGCCCTGCTAGCATTATAACTCTCCATCTGTTCTGCAGGCAGAGTCAAAAACTTCGGTGTCAAGAGCAGTGGCATCAACATTAAATGAACTTTTTTTCTCTCTTTTTCAGAAAATAAATAAATAAATAAAACAAATCAGAAATAAGTGGATAAAAGTGCATAACTTTCCACAGGCATTTCTCCTCTGAAGAGAGAAAACAGTCTGGGTGGATTCTGAGCTGAAAGAATTCAAGAGTGAATATGTCAGTTGACAGAGATTTGGCTTGAATGATACCTTCCCAGAGGAAAGAGGTAACTCATAAAACTTTCCTTCTAACTCATAAAACTTTCCTTCTGGAAGCTCTCAGATTCCAGCTAATTAATTGCAGTGAGGTATCTTTTAAACTAGAAGTATGCCAAGGCAGATCCAGTTGCTTCTTAAACACTTACTGTTGCCAAGTCTTGCTATTATTACTTTAAAGATCAGCTCCAATGTATATCAGTGCAAAAATCCTTGGCAGTATAAAGATGAACCAGAAAGATAGCAGGTTTTTTTAATGACAAATAACATCTCAGTGAAGACAAGAAGGGGAGGGAGCACAGGAAAACAAGTCTTGCTATAAAGCCTTTGAACTTGAAGGCCGTGGAATAAAGCTCTGCACCCTGCAGGCTCAAAGGCTGGTGAGCAAAGTAGCTGGTTTACCATCTGAACAGTCTAGGGTGACCTACCTCCTCCCCCTGCTTTAAATATATTATTGTTCAAGTCTTCAGGGCCTTGCCTTATAATAGCCATACTTACCTGGCTTCCTGGGTCTTCTTCATTTGGCATGAGACTAGATGGGCTGGGATTTGTTCCCTACTGAATGTCTGTTCCTGCTTTTACTGTGAACACCTGGCGGTTTTGTAACACAGCCATCTCACTTTGGTCTATTGACTGAGCAGGAGGGAGGTTCATAGGCTCCAAGAGTTGCACTGAGGCTGTGGGATCCTACAAGGAGAGCCAACATCATCTGAGTGTCTTTCCAAGCAAAATGCAAACTGGTGAGTTTGACTTTTCTCTGTCATGACAACTCCCCCAAATGTAAAAGCTGGCTTGAGCTTATTACTTGCTTGTGGAAACAAGTAAATAAAGAAACTCTCAACAATCTTCTGCTTTTTTCTTGCTGACAAAGCTGGTGTAGGTGGGGTACCTCTACCTGTTATACATAAATGAATAAATAAAGATGGACTTCTCATTACAGTTTGCTAACTCCAGTTACAAAAACTGTATAGACAAGGGCACTTACTTTTTACCTAGCAGTAGCAGCTCATGGCAAAACCTTCAGAAAGTATCCTGCCAAATCAAACAAAAGCCTATATTACTGTTTCTTTTTTGTTTTCACTGCTGTTTTAACCTGCTATGAGACAACAGCTTTTCTCATGCTGGGTAGCTTGACCTAGATTAACCCTTACCAGGTTTCTGGATCATATAGAAGATATTCAAATATTAGGGTGATAGCTAACCTTAGAAAAACCTTAATACTCAGCTTGTCATTCATGTGGAATACAGTGTGAAAGACTGAAGTTAGTGGCAAACTGTTGTTTTGAATCCGTATCCTTCACAAGAAAGTAAAACTGAAAAAAGAGAGTGCAATGACCTAAATAAGCTGTATTTTATCATGCTTACAAATGAAAAGCAAAGTGGTACTTCCATGTTTATAGCCCTGAGCCCCAGAGAGCCACAGATGGAGGTTGCCACTTCGAATTTTTAAATGAACATTGTTCCTTACAAAGTGAAGAGGAATAATAGGTAGCAGAAAACCTTTATTAATAGTGTCATTCTGTTAGAAAGATGTAGAAAAGAGAGATAATAACGATTATCACGAAGTGGGAGAATACGGTGGAAAAATAAACTACCATTTCAAAGTGATAAAAAGCACTTGGGAGGCAGTTTTTCATCCACCTTTTTCTGCGTCTGACTTTTGCACATCAGAGCAGAGAGATCTCAATAGAAAGACAGTTTAAAAAGATTGATGAGAGCTAACAGGACCAGAGTTTTCTTTTACAAGTGACTGTGCATTTTGATTTAATATTCAGGCTTAACAGATGCAAAAGTGTAAAACTCACAGTTCAGATTTAAGGAAGAGACCAGGAAAATATAACTGTAAGGAGTCTGAGACAGGGATCACACAGCTGGATGTGGCTCTGGTCAGCCTCACCACCACCTTTCATGCTCACATTTCTCCCTGAGGTGGCTACCTTCTTGGAGTACAGCTAAAAAGGAAACCCCAGCTGCTTAACTGCCGGAGTTCACAGGCTAAGATTGGTGCTGATTTACTTTAAAACACTACCTTATAAATTGCAGAGATTCAGCAGCTGCTGCAAAAGCAGGTGGAACATTGCTGCAGATTTTCTTTAAGAAAGCGGTCAGAATGGCAACTGCAGTCCTGAGTTAAGCTGTATTCCTTCCTGAAACAGAGGGGAATTTGCCCTTATTCAAGGAAGCCCCCAAATGTGTGCTTACATTAAGCATGAGCTTGAACTCCATTGATTATAATACAGTTTAAACATACCTTTAAATATCACACAGAATCACACAGAATCACCAAGGCTGGAAAAGACCTTTAAGATCATCAAGTCCAGCCTATGACCAACACCACCACACCATCTAGACCATGGCACTAAGTGCCACATCCAGCCTTAAATATAAGCATATGTGTATGGGACTTCATAGAAGGCATGTAGGTTTGAACCAGTGTCCAAGATAATTAAGACAGCCAGCTCATCCTGAATACAGCATCATTAAAGCCAATAAACATTTTTGCTCTTACTGAGAAAAAGCACCAAATTTGTATGATTTTAATGCTCCATAAGCTATCCCAATAGATTATTCCTGCTATGGAATCTGAATCTCTTGATATGGGAAGAGAAGAATGAAGTCTAATATAATATATCCTCTGTACACAGTCCCTATGGCAGAATCCTCTTGAAATCAGGCAAGTGCTTAAAGATTTTACTTAATTAGAAAGTTGTGATTTTGAATATGATCTCAGTGATCCCATGGTCAATTAATTATACTGTGATGGTGAAGCTGCAGTAGATCTTGGCAAAGAGAGGTTAAACCATAATATGTGGCAACAGCTAGTTCAGTCTAGGACCAAATACTAAGTGGGTCCACACTAATTTAACAACCATGCTCACAGTCATGTTTGTAAACAGTGTCAAATCTGGGATCAAAGCTCTAGCTGAGAGTCAGGACAGATATTATCTGATATTTGTTCAAATTCCTGTTAGGCTCTGGAATGCAAAAGGGTTGTCTTCTATGGTTTGGTACTTAAAATGAGAAAAGCTTTCTGAGACCCACTCTTTGGGTACACCTGACCAGTGACTGTTCTTCCATTTTGTTCTTGGGCCTTTTGATTGCCACTGATTTTCATCACTTGTGATGCCAGTGAAGTTAAACCCTTGTCACAGGGCTGTGTGGCTTGAAGGCTGATATAAATGGGGTGGGAGTCTTTGACTGGCTGAAAAGTTAGATCTAAGTATCCAAGCTTGCACCTAAGGTGGACTGAAAATAATAAGGAACTTATTCCTGGGAATGGCTTTCTCATGGATGCCTAAACCACAAGAAGACAAACAGTTTCATACTTACACCAGTGAGAAATGGTCCTCCTATTCTCTTTCCAGACAATGATGCCAACCTAACTTGGTGGTGACTAATGTGGATTATGGCTGCCAGCAGTCTCCTTGCCCCTTTCAGATCCATGTGCCTGGCCTAATAGGCTTGGCTGCATACACAGTCATCATCCTATTATGTATGAAAGCAGATGTGGATTTTGCAGTGCTAAAGAGTTTGATATCCACAGTTCATTTGTTAAAGCAGGAAAAAATGCAATGTAATTTCTCAGCCTCTCAGCAGCTTTGAGATGTGCCACTGCAGTGTTTTACAAGCATCTTCTGTGTATCACAGCAAATTTCTCATGATTTTCTCACTTGAGTTTCCAGGCCATTGTAACAGCTGGGTTACAGAAGGAATGAATTGGCCCTGAGGTCTCCTGTGACCACTCCTTACGTTGCACTTCTGCTCCCTCCCTTTGGGAAGGGAGTTACTCTGGCTGCAGCTTTTATTTCCATTCCTATTCAGTGTTTAGCAGTTCCCCTTGGATGCTTCCTGCCATCTCTCCCTTGCTGTGCTGTGATGGCTTCCTACTGCAGGCACAAGTGAGATCATGCTGTGATGAGCTTCCTCCAAGCAAAGTCTTGCTGGTAACAGGTACCTCTGCAGTGGATGCTGGCAGTGTACTGCTGTAGGGAGACAATATGCTTCTCTCTGTCTTTTCAGATTCATCCCCTCTCTGGACTCACAAGGGCATCCCTCTTGACCAGAAATGTCAAACCACAGTTTGAAGCTGGCAGCAGATAAACTCTGACAGGGTTCAAATCTGCAAGCCTGGAGAGCAGTAGCTCGCACTGATGTGCTTCTTAAAAGGTCTGCAGCTGCATTAGGAGTGCTGCTGATCTTTCCCCTTAAAGGTTTAGCACTTAAAAAGATACTAAGATAAAACACAGAGAAGGGGCATTATCCCATTTCTGAGTTTCTGAAACTCTTAAAGCCCCAAAGAGATTATTTCTTCTCCTGAGAGGTGAAACTTTAATTAAAAAAAAAAATAATAGAGGTTACAAATGCATATGCAGGGAGGAAAAAAAAAAAGAAAAAAAAGAAAAAAAAAAAAAGAAAAAGAAAAAAAAGAAAAAAAAGAAAAAAAAGAAAGAAGTTGAGAAAAGGAATGTATATTACTTTAAAAAATCAAGAGTGAGAAAATGAAATAATTTCAAGTGTAAGAGGTGGCTAAGTGTCACAGTGAACAGAAAGAACAAAACTCAGAGCAAACTAGATTAGAGGAAAATTTCTCATGCCTTCTTTTTACTGTCAGGAAAATGTAGTTCCAGGCTTAAACTCAGCAAACAACATTAGCTGAAAAGGGTGAAGCATTAGTCTCTCTCTAGGGCTGAGCAATGTCAGGATAGGAGGGTTACAGGGACAAAGAATAGCCAGGAAGAGTTTGATTCCTCAGAGGGTTAATTGCAGTTAATGTGCTTGGGGGCAGCTCCCATGTTACATCCTTAGTCCAGGGACGAGGAGAAAAAATGAATTCCATCTTTCATGGTATACAAAGTGAACTAAATGCAGTCAAAGATACCCTCTCCTCCATGGCTTCATCCATGAAAATAAAGGAGAGCCATCCACTGTACTGAATCCTAGCAGTGTTGTGTGACAGCTGGGCATTTGACAGTCTCTGTGCATGAATAAATCTGGAGTGACAACTCCTTTTGAGGTTGGGCTTGGAATCCTGGGGAGTTTCTAAGTAGACTGAATTATGAGAAAAATCTTGGGGTTTGTGTTGGTGGTTATTTTTTTAGCCAGGCACCTCAACAGCCAGCCAAGGAAGATGTGGGAGCTTCCAACTGGTTTTGGAAAACAAGCCATAGAGAACCATCTGTCAGAAAAGATACAGACAGGGTCTGTGATTTTTATTCCATTCAAAGGGGGAGAAGCAGGAGGAAGAGCCTTATTTCTGCTATAATATGACAATTTGTTTTGAGAGAAAAGTGCATATTAGAGGAAAAATTTCCTCACAGAAAGAGTGGTGAGGCCTTGGAACAGGCTGCCTAGGGAAGTGGTGGAGGCACCGTCCCTGGAGGTGTTCAAACAAGGGGTAGATGTGGTGTTTCATAAGATGGTTTAGTGGTAGGGTGGATGGTTGGACCCAATGATCTTGAAGGTCTTTTCCAACCTTGACGATTCTATGATTCTATGACTGGAGAAGGCCTGGGTCAATGGGGAAATCCAAGTTAATTTGTATTTAATATTCTGGGTGCAGAATGGGGGTGTATTTAATATTATGGGTGCAGGTTGCATCTTGGCATCTTCTTCTGTGAAGATGCCTACACAAGTGACCCCCTAAGAGGCAGTGTCTGACCTTCAGTGACTCAAAATAAAAAAGTCATTGGGAAAACTGGCCTCCACATAGAATTCTGCTTCCATTTAGAAAATCAGAGGAAGCATTCATCTGACATTAATGGAAGCTGTACAAAGGGACATATAAGGGAATTAAAACTCCTGAAAATAAATAAAAAAAAACCCCACAACACCTCCACAACAACAACAAAAAGGTTGAGACAACTAACATTTTTGAAATTGTTTTGGCTGCTTCTTGTTAAATTATGCCTACATGCAGATGATACGGGCTATAAAAATAAAATTGTTATGCTCTGACACCTTCCAACACTCCCACTGTTAGTAATCAGTTCAAGATATTGGCATCCATACGGTTGTGGGGAGGTTTGGGGGAGAGTACTTCACTTCAGGTCAGCCTATCACCCTTTAAAATACTTGCCTGAAGAGCAAAGTGAGTTGCTACATTAAGACCAAACCATTCCACTGTTAAAATGAGACATGCATTGTAATTAGACATCCCTGAAGGCAGGATTGTTCTTAACATGTAATTTTTTAACATGGAAATTCTTTGTTTGATGTCCTTGAACATTTCTGCAAGAGGTCCTTTGCAAGGGAGTATTTTAAATTTAAGTGGAGGGATCCATCCAAAGACAGCAGCTGTTCACACACCAACAACCTATTGTTGCTGCACAAACAAACATTTTTCCTTTGCACTCTGAAATACCACAATTTTGCTGTAACTATTCAAGCCATTTATAAAGGAATTAAATTTCACGTGAAAGCAAAGAAAATACTGAAGAAGCCAGTGCAGCATCTTCCTGCTTCTTTTCAGCATCAACATCTTTGGGGTTTTTTTTAACTCTCTTTTGTTTCCAGTTCTTAAGTCTAGTTGAAGAACAGGCAGGGGTGAATTAAAGGTGTTTCTTTCTACACAATGCAGTAAGCTCGATGTACTACTTTATACAAACTTTACAGATTGAACTGGTTCTTAATATTTATAATAATTTTAATATTGATGCTGATATAGCACTGCTGTCCTTAAAGATATAACAAAGCACAGTCCTCAAGGCAAAAACTATGAAGTAAACACTTTCCGAGATAACACTTTTCTTTACTTTGCATCAATTTAACTCTGTGCTTTCTGTACAACATGTGATCCTTTTCCTAACAATTCATGGACATAAATAGCTCTGGTGAGATGTCATGAAAGGAACAGAAGCTTTGGAAAACACCATGCATTAAGGATGCTGAATTTAATTATCTGCTTTTGTTTTGGATGGCCTACTTACTCTTCAAAGGCCTTGCCATGTCATGATGCAGAGGGAGGATGAAGGAACTGTTAGACTATATTTAGCCACATTAAACCTCAGCTATAAACACCCAACAAACAATATTCATGGAAGCCTGGGAGTTTCTGTAAACAAAAATAATGACATGGTGCTGACACCTTCATTCAGAAGAAGAGTTTGTATTGTACATCGTGGTCTACCAGTGGTTCTGCCTTCAGGTAACGGGCTGACATTGCCATTTTACAGATCCATAAGTATGGAGGGAACAAGTGTCTGCAGAGATCTGCCCAGAATAGCTGTTCTGCAGAAGTCACCTCTTGGAGATCCTGTGACTTCTTACCTGAAATTCTCCTTTATTTTTTAAGGACAATAGGTATGTCTAATGTAAAATGCCTTCATAGCTTGGGCACATGATAAATGTTTCACCCTGATGGAAACATAAAGTATGCAGGAGGGGTAATCCTGGAGAAAAGAAAAAATTACCTGTTGCTAGCCAAATTTATTGAAGTCCACTCTCCATGTGTATTACCAACCATTCTTGGTATTTGTCCTCCCTCCTGTCCAGTTTGCATCCCTGGGTGCTATTCTGCCACAGATTCACAGAGTTGTAGAGGTTTTATTTCACGTAGTTCAGCTGCTTCCCACATTAGGTCATCCCCTCAGCCAGTCAACTGCTGACCTTCTCTAGTTCGGGGCTCCTTTGAACTTCCAGACTGAGCCTAGACATTGCAACAGTTCAGATGCACTCTTCACCCTCACTAAACCACTTGATTGACTTGTCTGCATATTTTTTCAGCCCTTTCCCCAAATCCTGCTACTTTCTTCTCATTCTTTTCCTTTGCAACGAAGGAAGTCATGGGCAGCAATCTCCATTACTCCAACAACAGTGGCCTCTCTCTTATTCCTAGGTAACAGTGAATCATTAATGGTTAGCAATATTTTATCTAGGCTAGACAAGACTCATTAATGTCTTCATCTATTAGAAAACTAAGGAAATTGGGGAAATGTAACTTAAGGGTTGGAGGCTGTAACAGTGAGCACAGAGCAACAGGCCAATGTGTTCTCCCCATTACACTTCGTGTCTACATTGCTAAAGGCCTGAGAATTGTTCCACTGTTCTGTTAGACAAGCACTTAGGGAATGCTTATGTGACAAATAATTGCTTCCAGGTCTCAGTATCCCTGCACTGAACAATAAAGAGTTTGTGTAGTTGCTGGTGCAGGGCTCCAGGATAGTGAGCACACAAAAATTATCAGAGACTGAACTCCTGACTTGTGGGTAAGAAAAGTTGTACCAAGTGTCACGTGTTGAGTCACTGTCCCTGCCACCAGCTGAGCAATAAAGCTGGTGTCTGACTATATGGCCTTAGTTCATAATTGCTCTCCATTTCGGTAAAATTGAAATGAAATATAGTATTATTATTCCATATAATTAATACATTTGTTCTGAGCTGGGACCTGTTGTTTATGTCTTAGACAGTTGGTTTTCCTTCGCTTTCTTAAAGCCTTGGCATTCAGATTTCAGTGCTTTGACTTCAGTTGTCACTTCTTTACTGTGAAGTAGGTCCAGGTTCATTTTCAGGTGTTGCCCAGGGCACAATGTTCCAAACAAACATACAGGACTGCAGGAAGAGGAGGGAAATGTTACAGTTAGTGAGAACTGTCATAACATAGACATAGTAGCACTGATAAATTTCTGAATTATGAAGCGTGTAACTTTAAATAAACCCATTCCAGAGAGTATAATCAACATACACTTGATTAAGCATTTTCTTATTTGACTTACCTTATCATCAAACAGTTTTCTCAATTCACTAACAAAGTGAAGATGATTCAGCTTATCTGTATGGAAGAAAAGGAGAATTTGGGCTGCTGGAAGAAAACTTCCTGATTTGATCCCTTTAAAAAATAACATAAGAGTAACAAAAAAGCTCAAGAAAAATTACAAAGGGTTCATCCAAGAGTTACTATGTTTCACTGCAAATGTAGCTTAAGACATTTTTGAAAATTTTACCTTGGTGAATTAAGAAAAAAAATAATAATCCTGTAATTCTGAAAATCCCTGCTGAAATGTGACATGGGACCACACAATATGCTTACCGTGGAACTGCACAGGTCTAAACAACTTTTGGTCAGATACTAATGAACAAAACCAGTAGTATTGATCTGTAGTGAATAAAATTATTTCTTACTCATCTGGTTTGGAAATATTGGCTGTGGGGGAGAATTGCCACTTGTGGAAGAAATATAATTTTTCTAAGTTTACTTAATGAAATCTATACGTGCAATAAATATTTAGGCTAACCCTGATATGTCAATTTTTAACAAAAAAAATAAATTAAAACAGTATTTTGGAGTGTCTGGCTTTTTCAATACTATGCTTTTTTATTTGGCTAAAACTGTGAGCAAAATGCACAGCATGTTTACAAATAAGTATTCTCCTTACAATTTTTGTTTGGTGATTTATAAATTACTAACAAAGAGCTTAAACAGTAGGTATGGAGCTAGATGAAGTACATTTATTTCTGGTTTGACGTTGGATTTCATAATTGTAAGAAGTAATTGGAGTCCAGATGAAAAAGAGATGTGGTATTCTTGAGTCCTGGCAAAACAAAAATTATATCTAAAATAATTTGCTTTTAATCTAAAACTTTTAAAATATATACCACTTTTTATATGCTCCAAACTGTTTTTTCCAGATGTAGTAGTTGGTGTAACAAAAGATTTATTCCTTATGAAACTGTATTGCCTATCTCCTTATATCATTATTGCTAGAAAAAGTATGAAAGGAGAATAAAACTTTGCATTTTACAGTGTCACACACTCTTTAAAGAAAAATAAACATACGAAATTCAACAAGCATTTGTGAATTATTTTATCTCCCCCTAACCTAAACTTCAGTTTTCCAGTATTTGTCAGCAAATTGCTAGTTCTATTCTAAGTGTTCATGAGCATGAAAATCTGAAAAGCTTCAAGTCTTCATGCTTCAGAGAGAGAGACACTTCTGGCTGTGCTCAAGGAGAAGTTCTCCTTTGTGCAACAACAGCACAGCACGGCCATGGGCATTGTCAGGATCTGAGCTTCCCTCCCACTCTCTCCTGCCCTAGTTGATTTCCCATGTAGGGTGCATGAAACCACACTGCTGTTCTTATCATTTCAGGCAGATTATAATTACAGCCTAAGCAAAATGACTTTATAAGTGATGACAACATTTAATTCAGTCCATTAATCCACCCCTAACAGTTTCTCAGTTCTACAGAAAACCTCGCAGATGTCTCTAATATTTACAGCATGATCAGTTAGAAGGTGACTACATCAGATTACTGGGAGAATTTTGTTCTCAAAATCCTTCATATTAGAGAGGTGCAAAGAGACTCTTGTTTTCACATGTTCCAGGTATATCTGTCTGCTCAGCCCTTCACACATTAATATGATTTTCAGCATTAAAAAGATACTGAGAAACTCTTGCCAAAGACTCAAAACTGTCAAGTTACACTAAAAACAGTCACCACAAGGTGGGTAAATCCTGCATGACCTACCTCTGTGGACCAGCCATTTCCTTCAAATTAGCCCAATAAAATCAAAGTGTTTTGTATGCATATTTCATACAAACATGAGAGATCGTGGTGACAGAAAGGGCCACACTGAGATATATGATGATTCACTGTAAACTTTAGAGATCGTTGCTTGGAGCCCTCACCATGACACATGGCCAAACAAAACAACCCACCCCGTATTCCCTGATCCCTGATTCTCTTTCCATGGGTATATCCCCCACCAAGACAAGGAGAATTTTTAATTTTAGTGAATAAAGACAGCAAGGAGTGATTCTGGGGAGGAACAACGAAGGCCAAATAACAAAAAGTGTATAGAAAGGCTACGAAAAATAATTCTCCCTGTAATGTCACACACAACAGCTACTTGTCCCCAGTTTGTCATCACTCTGTGAACATCCCTTTTTATGTTCTGTCTCTGCTCTCTACCCTCCTTGCAGTGCTCATTTCGGAGTTTATAATCCCCATTTTTTGAAGTTACTTCAACTCTCTGGATATTCCATGGAAAGGGAATTCCTTCTGTCTCACAGCTTTAATGCAACCTCTGCATCTTTCCTCTTGCACTCTTACCTCCCAACACACTGCTGGGTCTTGGGCTATCCTAGAGAGTTACAACAGTCCCAGCACCCTGGTTAGGGACACGTTGCCCTCTCCATCACCCTGTAGACAACTGTTGGCCTCTGAGGAGCTGCATTTCTATCTGGACTGCAGAGTTTCCCAGTAATGCTCCATGTGGGGTGGGTGGCTGCAGAGCCAAGCTCAGCTGATGAGGGTAGATACCTGTTGCTCAGCAAAGGTAGTGGACATAAATTCTTGCCTTCACTTGATAGGGGATCACGATACAGGGAGAGGATGAAAGGCAAGTTTTCCAGTGCATTTCAAGAAGCTTTTCCCACACTGTATTTATTTTAGCAAATATTTGTGTCAAAATCACCAGTGTTACCCTGGTAAGGAAAGACATCCATTCTGTCTTTCCTTCAGGGTTGTCAAGAAATATTGGAAGGAATTCATTAAACAATGATCTGCCAGCCCTAGAATTAAACCAAGGACTAAGGGATTTATAGGGTGAGGGAAGAAAAGAGCCATTTCCCATTTTCACCACCTGATGCAACATACACCATCCGGGGCATGCAATGTGGTGATGGCCATGTACCTTGCTTAGTCTTCTCCATCTCAGTGTGCTGCATCTGGCCTGCTCCAAGACCTCGTACCTCAGTGACTCCAAGATTATCTGATAGACCATTTGTCTCCAGTTTGGTGCCTTTTTCCTGATTTTTTTTCTCTTAGCATTAAGGATATGAGATAGGGTCATCTGGAATATCCCAGCATACAGCACCACAGAACATGGCTGTAGTTCCTCCAGAGGGCTGTGAAGCTCTTTCACAGTTGAGATTTCTCAGAACAAATCCGTAACAGCTGCTGTGTGCAGTCCAAAGCAAGTTGCACACTTGGATGCATGGCATCCCTGGGTCACCTAGAGAAATGTGCATGGAGGTACTCTGCCCTTTAGAAAATTGAAATGGAAAATCCCCACGTACATACAATTCCTGCCAATTAATGGCTATTTTTCTCTCCCAATACCAAGGGCTTTGACTGATTGTATAGAGTTGGGGAGAAGAGATGAAAGCATCAAATCTAAAATGTTAAATTTTAGAATTATTTTTTTTTCATGTGATATTACTGATCTATGAGGGAAGCTGCTGTGCTAAGTCTGTTAAGAAAAGCATGAAGACACATGAAAGAATCTGGGAATCTGGCCTTTCAATTCTACATTACCCCACCCCTCCCTTCTTCCGGGCCCAAATTACTTTGTTCCCGGTTTCTCTCCCTCCTTCCCCCCAGCGGCACAGGGGGATGGGGATGGGGTTTAGAGTCACTTCACAGTCTGGTGATTCTTGTCGCTCCTTCCTCCTCAGAGAGAAGGTTTCCTCACAGTCCTCCCCTGTTTGTCCACAGGGTCCGTCCCATGGGAGAGAGTCCTCCACGAACCCCTTCGACATGAATCCATCCCATGAGGTGCAGTCCCTCAGGAGCTGCTCCAGCAGGCTTCCCACAGAGTCACAGGCTGCTTTGGGAAGTCACCTCCCCTGGCACAGGGCTCTCCATGGCCGCAGATCTAAGTCCACAGGCTGCAGGTCCACATTTGCCCCACTGTTCTCCTCCAGGGGATGCTCCACCATGCTCCTCCATGGGTTGCAGGGGTTGCCTGCTGCCTTGCCATGGGCTGCAGGGCAACTTCTGCTCAGGCACCTCCTCCCCCTTCTTCCTCACCAATCTCAGGATCTCCACCCTGGCACTGCTCTCACCTCTGCTGTCCAACTTGGCTCCTTCTCCCCCTCCACTCTCCTCTCAGGTCTTTCATATGTTAATCACAGAGACGCACCCATTGTTTCTCCATTGTTTCTCCAATGACTAGGCCTTGGCCAGCCAGAGGTGTGGTCGCATTTTTTTGATCCAGGAGCTTTTCAGCTTCCTACAGAAGCCACCCCTGGGCCCCCTCCCCCGCTACTGAAACCATGCCAGAACCACACTACCTCAACTTGCAACGTCAAGAGATGCTCTGCTGAACCAGTCCTGGAAGGACCTCTCTAGGATGATGACACTTCAGAGAAAAATCCTTTTTTCACTTCTTTAGGGTTTTTTTGCAAGGCTGTGTAAAATGTTTAATGAAGGGAGCAGAGGAAAAGAGTAACTGAAACACACGAGGAGCACCAAAGCCTTTCAAAGACCTAAAAATACTACTGCCTTTATCAGAAACCCCTGCACTGGCTAAAAAATGCTTGCTTCCCAGTTGAGAAGATTTTGCATAGACCTGTCCTATCAGAGAATGGCAATCACAATCATCAGCAAGTTTAATAATCTTTGAGCATTTACATGCAAATCACTCAGTGCTGTTCATAACAGACCAGGAAGGACCATTGTATGGGGAAGAATGAGTTAAACAAAAACATGACATTAAGTAACAGACTGCTGTAGGGGTGACTAGTGAAAGCTTGCAGTCATATTCCTACTAGGGCAAAACAGATAAAGTAGATTTTTACTGGATCAACAATTACTATAGAAGGCATTAAAGGTCAAAATGGATGAATATCCAGTCATACAAAGCCCATCTTTAGCTAACAGCAATTTGGAAGATTGTGCTGTTTTAATAACAACTCATTGTACAAAAGCGGCTGGAAATGCATCACAGAGTTCCTGTGCAAATCATGTGTTGAAGCTGTATTTTCCTGGCTATTAATAATACTACAAATATCCTCCTGTATCATATCATTGGTTTTTAACTGCTCTTCATAAATATTTCTGGAGTTGGTTGAATTAGACTTCTAATGATTTCTCCATTAAATGTGGTCTGATCAATTTTTACGGCATCGCCTGAGGAATGAAAGCAAATAAATGTCATCCTGCACTTGAATTTCCTCTATGGATTTTTGAGGCATTCCTTTAAAAATACATTTTGGTTTCACAGCAGAGACATCGATTTGACAACTTGCTTTAGAAAATTAGAGTAGCTTTCAAGTAAGGTGGTTATGCTGGGTGATCTGTGTACTACTTCACTCTTATTTGAGGTTTCAGCTCACATCCCAGTCACATGGGGCAATTTGTCATTATCTCTGCTAATGACTATGTGAATCTGGATCAAACTGAGTAGCTGATAAATAAACATGTTGATTTCTGGCAAACTACTGACAGAGAACATGATTTTAATATTTGTCATTTAAAAAGTGACACAGCTCCCTAAATGCTACAACATGGCACTGTGGAAGATGAGACATCTCATTTATCAAAGGCATTATTTTAAACTTAATTTGGGAGCAGAGGACATGTGAACTACCACTGAGTCATGCTAAAGGCCCTCCAGACCAGTATCATGTTTCTTAGCCTGATGAGTAGTTGCTGCTTGGAAAAAGGCCACAGCCACAGTTGAAGTTAATTGGGATAGCTGAATATTATATGTTCATCTATTAAATGAGATATCAAGGGTCATTTTAGTTGAAAAATGAAGAGATTTTCTAAGCTATAGCATAACAAAGTTCAGGAAGTGTAGGGCTGAGATGAAGAGGAAAATGCATTGAGCCTAACTAAAAGCACCTCATTAAAGACCCGTTTCATTTGCACAGCTTGTTAAATCAGTAACTTAAGGCTTAACGAAGGTCTCTCCACTGCAGCAGCTGTGGTCCTGCAGGGTTCTAGGTAGAACATCAATTGAATTATCCTGACAAACAGCAGAGAGGTCTAACAGCTTCCTTATTGCAGGAAGAGATACTTTCACTGGTACATACTGAAAATATAGCAGGTTGTACAGGCAACCTTTTTCAAGTCTTGTGAAACCACTGAAAATGGCCCCATTTCAGCAAACCTGAACAATAGCTCTGATTAATCATCATCTATGCTGAAATAAAAGTAATGGGTTAACTACCTTGTAATGGGATCCTGCAGTGAGCTTGGAGAAGACTTATCCTCTCCCCTCTTTTGAAATGGCTTTCCTTGTGTTTAATAAAAGATACTAAATGCCCTTTTTGATTTTCCATGATGGTTATGGGTAAGACTTTAAGTTGTATCAGTTTTCTGTAGATTCAGGGAATAAGAAGTCAGAGGAGATAATGGAAAACTTTTTATCTTGTCCCATGTGAGCTCTTACACCAACCCCCTAGCTTTTTGCTAGTCGAGAACATACTGTTTAAAAATAATTTATGTTTTATTTTAAAGGAATCAAGTGAACTGGAAGGTGAAAAACCAGTGGTGTCAGCTGTATGCCTTGTATCACATCGACATGATACCTGTGCGCTTTGTAACAGTGGAGGGAAGAATTCTTTGTCAAAAAAAAGATGTGTCGCCCACTAAAGGACATGTAATTGCATCTATTTGCAAGACTGAAGAATGTAATGCTTTATGAAGGCACCCATTACTGCCTGACTTCAGTGACTGAACCATTTGAGGCTTTAGAAAATATGTCCAAAGTAAGACAGTTTTAGCACAGCATCTGGTGCTGAAATTTCTTTTACCAGGCAGAGAGCCAGGCATTTCAGAGGATCCCAAGAATCTTGGATTGAGACCTGTTTCCCCCCACCCCCTCTAGTTAAACAAAAATCCAAAGAAAAGGATTGGGCTGAGCCATGTCCACTAGGACTGGGCGTATAACTAACTGCAGGTTTTAGGGAACTGGACATCTACACCAGATTGTCCTGAGAAACTGTGCTGTCGCTTCCTTCTTCTCGATGTTTTAACAATCACCAGTCTCACAGATGATCCAGCCTCATATTCCTTTTCCATCTGTGGACATTCACTCCCGTCTTTGCCATAAGACTCCATGGGCTAGTAAGTGAGAGAGGATCTGAAGAGGAGCTCTGGAGCCTGGAGGAAGAGGCTCTAAAGTTCTTCCATTTAAGCTCTTTCACTTTGATCAGATTCTCTAAATATTTATTGGACCACCAAGACATAAATCTCATGAGAACAATTCTGCAAATGCAGAGGTGGAGTCATCAAGCAGGAAGAGAAAGAAACAGAAATATAATGCTAGCTGCAATTAATAGCAACTACTACTACTACTCAACTATTACTCAGCTACCCCTTAAAAAGAGAATGAGCTCTAACAGGAGAGATGGAGATTGTAAAGGCTTCCTCCAAATACACTTTCTTCCACTTGTGGTTCCGGTTCTTTCCTACGAATTAGAGATCTCACAGGCAGAGGGCAGAGATGGTGCTGAGTATTCTGATATTTGCTCTAATCTTTATAGGGTAAAATGTTCTCAGCCCCAAAAATGCCTTTGAAGGTGGGTGTCACAGGGCTGGTGGTATAATAATGTCTTGGTTGATAATTTAAAAAAAGAACAATGATGAAATAGCCAGTGGTTATTCACAATGGGCAAATGATGTCTGATCCTGGGCAATGTTACTACCAAAAAATGAGATTTTTCAGGACCTTCAGAATCTGGGTAGCAATTGAGGAGCTGCTTAGCCTAAATTCTATGGTGGTAGTTATACAGCAGTTGGACATCTAACTCCTTGCATGGGTTGAGCTCTAAAATAAGGAAAAAATCCAAATCAAACCAAACAACAACAACAAAACCAACAAAAAACCAAACCAACAAAAAACCCAAAAAGCAAACAAAAAAAAACCCCAACCCTCTTTATTTCAGGCTTCTCACTCACTTGGATACCTCTGAGATTTTTATTGCTGAAATTTGAGTTTGGTGGGCCCTGATGTCAGACAATCACACACAGAGAGTTCCCAGATCTCTTTTGTGCCTAAGTGTTTCCTGTGTTGCTAAAAAGAATTACTAAAGTTCAGAGTTAGCCTACATTTGTTCCAATATCTGTCTGCTCCCATGTTTTATTATTTTCCATAGAAATCCTGTTTCTCACAAATTTACACACCTTGGCCTCCATTATGGCTTTTTTCAGACCTAAACTGAATTTAACTACAGTGACTGGGATTGCCATAGGTTAAAAAACCCCACAAAACCAAACAACAAAAAGCAAGTCTCAACAGTGGTATGGAGAGTTCAAGTCCTTGACACAAGATTCACTCAACCCAAAAAGTGTGCATTCCCAAATCTCTACCATCCTTTTACATACTTCATAGCCAGACTGGGTCACCATATGTTCAGAATAATACAATTCATGGTGAGACTAATCTCCTGAAAACTAACTCATTAAACTAATGTCAGTAATTTAACATGCCTGACTTGGGGGAAAAAAAACCAAACAACTCATGGGGGGATGACAGGTCCTATGTGCTATACAGTGCTGTGACAACACTGCCATCAAACCAACCCCAGATCTATTGGAGTCAGAGAGCAACACGCATGTATCTGCCCTGCCAGGACAGCTTTTGCTGATGCTTCTTGGCAGAGGATGCCTTTAGGAGAGAAATCCTTTGGCCAGGCTCCTGTTTCCACAAGCTATCTTGTTGTTAGAATATTCAGCAGTCAAACAGCTCATCCCTCAAATGAGAGATGGCAACAGCAGTACCACACAGAACTATTTGGAGGTTAGAAAGGATGTGATACTGAACACAAGCCAATACTGCAGTGCTGTCACAAAAAGGCTCAACCTGCACCGGGTTGAATTCATGGAAGTGCAATATATTAAAATCTATTCAGTAGGATTTTTTCCCCGGGCTTGGCTTGAGTTAGGTCTCAGTGACAGTGATTTATTGCTTTTGGTTCTGGTGTTACTGACCAAATTAATTGCTGGTGTCCTGGCACTGATTTACTATTTGTACTGCTTTAGAAATAGGTGACCCCCTCGTGAACCATGGCCCTCTTTTCCTAGGTGCTTTACCCACATGGTCTGTGCTCAAAGAGCTCCCAGTGGAAGGCAAGAGATAGATACAGACAGATGGGAGAGCAGAAGGACCCAATGCATCAATACTGGTCCCTGTGGTTGATCCTGGTCTCAGCAGAACTGCAGCCCAGCGGCGCTGAGCTTGTCGTACACACCAGAGGAATTTTAGGGTGGGATTTGGAGGAGGAACATGAAATGGATTTGACAATTTTGAGAGGGAAATACTCTTAAGTGAACAGGGGGCCTAGACAGCTCATGTCTGGCATGAGTAGGAGGGAGATGCCATCTTGACAGAGCACGGGCAAGGTCTAGGCTGTGAAGGACCTTGAAAATGAAGAAGGAAGGGATGCTTGATGCAGTGGAGAGGGAGAAACTCAAAAAGAGAACCAGAGAGAAAAATGGCATGGTCAAAAAAGCCACAACAGGAGAATAATTTTTACAGCACTATTTTGAATCAGTACAGGGGAATGTGAATAGGTAAGTATACAGACATGAATAGAGTGGGTAAGAGAATGCAGTGTAAGGGGACTAAAGCATGGACGATCTTGTTCCAGGTAACAGAGAAAGGAAAACTGGGAAAACAGAGAAAGAAAAAATACCTGGACCATGGTATCTCTACGGTTCAATTCTGGCTGTCATAGAGGAATCTTGTGCAGTCTTGGATAGACCACTTAATCAGCTGGTACCTCAGCTCGTTCCCTGTAAAAGATGGACATTAACATATGTTGTTTTTGTTGTTAGGAGATATTCCTTTTTGGCAAAGAATGCTCTGACCATGCTTTATTCCCTACTTAGTACGAGTTTGACCTTTTATCAAATTGGGAGTTAAATTGCAACACTAAATAATAATAAATTTAAAGAGACATTAAAAATAAAGCAGAATGAAAAAGCAGAAGAAGATACTAAGCAGAGAAAACAGGAAAGAGTCACTTTGAGAACTTAACTTTATCCCCACATATTTCATGATCTCTGTAAGGAAGCCCCTGGCACAAATGCAGTACTGGGACCACATCAAACTAATACATCCCTTTATTCATAACGTCGATGTCCCAGCAGTGAAGCACAGACACCCAAGTGGATGCTGTCTGCCATGGATGCTGCAATGCCTGAGAGGTTTCCCAGCTGTTTTGTTGATTTATCAGTTTATTTTTTGGTTTGTTAAAGGGCATTCAGGAGGAAAGGGTTTGTTGACTTCCATGCTGGCTGGATAGCATAGAGAAATGTATACTAACTGCAAGCCAAAAGGGCTGGTGTGGAAAACTCATAGAACTGGATGTGTCTATAGATAAAGAAAAAAAAAAATTCCATTTCTTGACCTCTTCCTTCTCTATGCCTCATTAACTTAATTGTTCAGTTAAGAAAAAACTGTTTCTGCTTATCTGAACTTGAACACAATGATCCACTCTGTCTCCAACAGATCACAGATTTTTTTGCTAATTGATTCTTATTAAAGATTGTATTTGGTGTGCTGGTCCGGTTTGGTGGGATTTTTGGTAGCGGGGGAAGGGCCCCAGGGGTGGCTCAAGTAAGAAGTTGAGAAGCTCCCCCGGCTCCAACACCAGCCAAGGAGCCATTAGAGAGACAATAGATGCGCCTCTGTGATTAACATATGAAAAAACCGATATAAGATCTGAGCAGAGCCAGCACTGAGGGAGAAAGAAGAGCTGAGCTGGAGAGGTGAAAGGCAGTGCTGGGGTGAAGATCCCAGTGGTTGGTGAGGAAGAAGGTGCCCAAGCAGAAGTTTCCCTGCAACCCATGGCGAGATGGCAGCTGTCCTCTTGCATTCATGGAGGAACGTGGTGGAACATTCCCTGAAGGCGCCAGGAGGGGTGAGCTTGGCCAGTGGACTTGGATTTTGCAGCCAGTGGACTTGGATTCGTTGCCAGAGGACTCGGATGATGCAGCTGTGTCAGACCCCGGCACCAGGGGAGGTGGCTGTTCCCGAAGCAGCCCCTGACTCTGTGGGCAGCCCGCGCTGGAGCAGCTGCTCCGGACCTCGTGGGAAGGACTCATGGAGGAGAGGTTCGTGGAGGACTCTCTCCCATGGGAGGGACCCCGTGGGGAAGCAGGGGAGGACTGTGAGGAATCCTTCTTCTGAGGAGGAAGGAGCGGCAAGAACCACCAGACTGTGAAGTGACTCTAAACCCCATCCCCTTGTGCCGCTGGGGGGAAGGAGGGAGAGAAACCGGGAACAAAGTAATTTGAGCCCAGGAAGAAGGGAGGGGTGGGGTAACGTATGTGAGCCCTGCTCTGTGTGGTGTCTGTGTCCTGTGTGCATTGGATTTGTGTGAAATTAAATTTTTATTTTTCCCCAAGTTGAGTCTGTTTTGCCCGGGACCCTAATCAGTGAAGAACCCTCCTTGCCCTTTGTCTCGACCCATGAGCTTCTAGTTGGCCTTTGTCCTCCCCAACCCAGAGTGTGTGTGAGGGGGGAGTTGAGTGAGGGGCCATGGGGCTGTTTCTTTGTTGTCGTGTTAGGCCCAAACCACGACATCTGGTTTTAAGGAAGATTTTTATATGTGTTTGTTGAAACATTCCCATTGTGAAATGCATGGTATCTAGGCAAATTTAAATTAAATTGATAGCCTGTATCCCTTAGCAGGGTACAGCTCTGGCCCTCCTTTGGGAAATGAAATACTGGACTCTGTACATACAGAACTACAATCTGTGTTTAACAACAAACCTAAAAGACCTTTAATAGGGTGTCCATAATTATGGGTTAAAAAAAAATATTAAAAAAGGGCATTCTCTGTCTTCCTTTTCCCTTCACTGAAAGCCAATTATAATGAGGGAAGAGAGGACAGGTTCATACCATGAAAACTGATGTTTCATGTAAAAAAAAAAAAAAGAATATGTCTGTAAAAGTGCTTCTAAAAATTGCATACAAGAAGCCTCTGCAGCAACAACAAAAAAAATTACATCAATCTGGAAACAAAACTTGTTTGTATGATTGTGTTGAGAACATGATTCATGTTGAGAAATTGAATTCCAGTGAAGAGGTCACATTACATCTTCTCGTTCATGTGTAAGCACTGAGAAGGTGAATGTACAGCCAAGTCACAAGAGAGTATCACTTCACGTGAAAGTGCCCAGGAAGATGTTAATACAATAGCTGTTAAAAAAGGATGATTAATATTTGTATATGTTTCAGCTGTAAACGGATCTCGTTGCTGTCTCGGAGGAAATCATCACAAATCAAATTACCACAGCAAAGACTGTGGTTAAGGTTTGTATAGTATAAACCCCAGTTTCTTGAAAGCACGTGATTAATTTCCTTCACATCATAAATCTGATCAACTGATCAGCTGGTAGGATGATTAATCTGACATGCTGGTCCTCTCTCCCAGATCATTCCTTGTTTATTGATTATAGTGTGGCTTTTTCTTCCCTACAGTTAAAGCTCACTAGTTTTCACTTAAAATGATCAGATCAGACCTGAAATGTTTACTGTGTGTAAGCTAATTCTAGTCACTTGAAACTTCATGTAGGATATATTCTGGCTAGATCAGATGAGAAAGGACAATTGACTTCTGATCTACGCTCAGTTCAAGGGACAGTCACAGCCCCCAATGTGTAATTAGATGAAGCACAGAGTCCCCTGCACGGGAGGAGGCAGGAGCTCCTGCCACTTGCCATTACCCAGACCAAGTGAGGATGTCACTGAAACAAGTGATGAAGTCAAAGGCAGAGACTGAAAATGCCCAGTCTCTGAGTGCTACAAATGACCTTGAGATATCTCCTGTAAATGTCAGGGACTCTGGCTGTGTTCTCAGGCAAGAACCCACTGTGATGCTTTTCTCAGTCAAGAAATACTATTTTTGCAATGCTTTTCTTGTACTATAAGACTCCACAGGATAAATAAAATTTGTGGTAGGCAGATCTGTTTGTATTTACAGGAGGTGTTGTGCTCCTAGCTTCTGGACCATTTCTGGTTGTCTGTGGCTCCTTCTTTCTGCTTTGCATTTCAAGGCCTTCGGAGAGCTCTTAGTCATAATAAAACTCAAATTTCTATTTTATTCTCACCTGCCTTGACCCCTCAGACACTTCTTACAGTCAGACACATTCCTTAAAATCAGGTTTTTTCTGGCTCTCTGTAAGTAAGTAGCCAGTAAGTCCAGGTTCCTCCTTCCTCTTTTCTGCTCATGCTTTTACTCTTTCAATTTTTAAGATTTTGTTATTTTATTCTTTTACCTACTCACTTCTGTGGAGCCCTCAGGATCTCAGCCTCCGCACTGGCCATGGTTTTACTCAACCACTTTTGACCAATGCCTGCAAGCCTGCTTCTCAAACCTCAGCATGTCTCTTCCACCAACCTTCCTCTGTGGTTCTTCTCCCCTTGCTGGCAACTCAATGTAGCTGAAGCAAAAAAAGCTTTGGCCTCTTACCCAAGCCACCCTTTCCACGTGCATTGCAGAAAGAATGTTAGTCCAGATTTCACCCCCAACCTCCTGATTGTTACCCTACTCGTAAATCTGATCTCTGATATGCTGTTAGCTTTCCATAGGCACTACATCTGTTCTCTAGACTCTCTTCACAATTCCTCTGTGAGGCACTGACATCAAATGGAGGTTACCCCTGCATCTTTATCTCTACAACAATAGTTGCCCTTGCACATTTTCATGACCTCCTTCTTCCCAGATCTCTCCTGTTCACACCACTCTCAAATTTTTTGCATGCTGTTGACCTCTGCTGATTTTCCTCTGCTTTGAGTCTTTCTTACCTAGCTTCAAGTTTTCATTTTAAGATTGGTTATGGATTATATGCTTTTTATTTCCTTGTTCTTATGCCAAATCCTCCATTTTAAAAAGCAATATTTTATTTTACTTACATGTAGAATACATTTTTGCAGTGAAGTTTTCCTGCAAGTCAATGGCTTTTACATCAGAGGGAAAACAAGAGTTCCACAGTGCTTTAACCAAGATTGTATATTATGATGCTGTAAGAGAGAGCAGAAAGAGAGGTTATGAGGCTTGCAATATAGATAGAATATGATTTGGTTTTTTGTAATGAATAGTTTGATCTCTTTTCTTACTTTGTTGCCATGGTATTCTTTTGTGACTTTATTTCTAAGTGCTTCATGCAGAATTCATAGCCAGCAGATTTTTCTCAGGTTGAGATTTTTTTTTTTACTCTCTGTGTCTTGCCAAAGTCTCTTTCTATACCCACATTTTAAGTTCAGGCATCATTGAGAATCCTCACATCAGAGCTTATTGGAATCCTCAAAAGGAAGTTATCAAAGCTCTCCAGAGAATACTCATCCATTTTCCTGCAAATTTTTTACTTACCAAATATAATGAAACTTTCATGGCCCAGAAAAAAAAAAAGGAAAGCCCAGATATATATACAAATAGTTAGACCCCTTACCTGCACTGTAAAAATACTCATTCCTGCAGGTTTGAAATGGCACCAAAACAAAAGATAAAAAAGTAACACCAAAGTATCCAGTAGCCTTGTGGTTGGCTTCTTGCCTGGAGTGTGGGTTCAAAGATCCCTGTAGAATAAAAGACTGAATCCACACCCCCCACATCATAAATCAATGCCGTGACCATACTAGAAAGTAGATGCTGTCTGGGCTCCAGGTGTTTCTTCTGTAAGATCTCAGCTGTGCTCAGAAGAAAAAGCCTTTTAAAATCCTACTTCAGGTCCTCCTTTACAGCTAAGGGCCTGAGCAGCATGTTAAAGGCAACAGCCAGAAATTAGGTGCCTTGGGTATTAGACAAGAGATGACTGCAGTCCTGAATGCTTAAAAAAGATAAGCTGGTGTTTTAAGACCACCTAGGCTTCAGTGGTTTGTTTGTAAGGCTAGCATGGTTTAGGTGGACTAGATCTGGAAGACAGAAGTATACAAAGGAGTGATGAGATTGACATTGGTTCCAGACAAAATTGCTATCCTGGAGGTGAAAGTCACTCACAGGCAGTGGCAGAGGCTGCTGCTTTGGTTCTGCAGCTGTGTCAGGGCATCAGAGCTGCTTGCCATCACTCTGGCTGCACAGAGCTCTGGGGATCTGCTCTTCCCCAACTTCCAGAGGACACAAAATGGCAGGAACACAGAGTATCTCCCTCCCTGGGGTGATCATTCCAGGGCTTTGCAGAAGACTGGCTGAAATTTTAAACCTTGAAGCTGGAGCCTGTTCTAACCAGTTGTTACAAAGCCGCAGGGTGTAAGCAAAGGGGTAATGGGTGTAAATTGGAGCATAGGAGGTTCAAGGTGAATATCAGAAAAAACTTCTTTACTGTGAGAGTGACAGAGCACTGGAACAGGCTGCCCAGAGAGGTTGTGGAGTCTCCTTCACTGGAGACATTCAAAACCCGCCTGGACAAGTTCCTGTGTGATGTGCTCTAGGTGACCCTGCTCTGGCAGGGGGGGTTGGACTAGATGATCTTTCGAGGTCCCTTCCAACCCCTAGGATTCTATGATTCTATGAAAGGGACAGTCATTCCTCTTTGCAAGCAGTTATTCTTATCAGGATGTCAGATTCCAACAATGGTCACCATCACCTGCAGCCAGCCCGTGAACAAGATCCTCATGCAGGCTTTTACAGGTTGTAGCCATAACTGGTTTTCATGATTTGAGGGTGACTGTATGTGTGGCAATGGTAGCTGTTACTTCTGTAGCATTGACACTGCCTCCATCCTGTGGCACACCAACCCTAGAGCAGCACTTTGCAGTGTCAATGCCTGTTTGTGCAGCCGTTGCAAAAGTTGAATTGTGAGGTCCCTTTCCTTCCTGCACAGCCTGTGATGCTAAATTTGTGATGTCTTTTTTGGGATGGTGCAAGAGCACTGACTGTCTTACTGTTCCTGTTTTATTTTGATTTCTTTCTTCATGTCCCAGAAATTCTTTACCACCAAACCACATATAACAGATACTCTGAGGTATTACTGTTCTCTGCATGGCAAAGAAAGGACACGCAGCAGGTTCTGAGTGTTACTTTTAGATGTTCACAAGAGACATCATAAAATCTTTGCTAGCTGGCTTAACTGCTCCTGTGATCTCCTCTGATTGTTGTCATGCCACTTGCTTTTCTCCAGAGTATTTCACACCAATGCTACAATTCATCCTGACTCCTCCTGTGCTGAGAACTACACCTGCAGCAGGACCTTTTTTGCTTTGTTGTCTGTTGAGACATCCACTCATTTGCCTATTTTTCTCTAGGATTGTTACTCAACTTTTTGTTAAACAGATGTGATAATTGTACTGACAATGCAGTGACAGGATTACACAAGTTTGATTAGTACATAATGAAAATTGCCTGTAACATAAGTATTTTGCAATTATGTAAAAAGCATGATGCCATCTGGGTCCCACTCGTATTTCTCTTTTCTTTTTTTTTTTTCCTAATAAATAACAACTAGCAATAAAATTTCACTCTGTAGTAAAATGTGAAGTACAGTAACAAGAATTTATAAAAAGCTTTTTTTTTTTTCTTCCCTCTGAGCATTTTAAGACTTAGAATTCAGCCCAGAAAATGCTTAGCCTGCTGAGTAGTCCTTCTTCACAGAAGGAGCCATTGACTTTACAGGGTGACCTATCTGATTAAAGTTTATTTGCAAGACCCAAATGTTTCCAGGTCTGGTAGAGAATAGGGAGAGATTGATTCAGACTCCAGCAGAGTAATAATTTCCTATCTTTCTTTCACTCATCTGCTCTGTGAAAGTATGGTCAATTGCAATGCTCCAGACAACAGTGTATCCCATCATTTCTAAATAACCACTGTTATTTAGTGCAGGTATACACCAAGGGTTTCTGAACAGTACATCCCACAGTGGGCATCAGCTGGAAGCCAGGAGCCTGGTATACTCCTGGCTCCATCTCTTTGGCCTCACAGCAACCCACCTTAAGACCTCTGAAACCAATTTCTTGGTTTCTCACGTCAGACCCTCAGAAATAAGTGAAGCAACTAGCCTGTCAAAATCCCTTGAAAATGCCAATGTAAACGACCTGGTAAGAATCCTGGCATAAGCCAATGAAGGAACTGGGATAACCAGTCAGTGTTAACTGGATCTCAAACTTTTGCTGCATCCTCTGTGAGAAAGAGAATTCATCCAACTCCTTGTTAGAAGAGTGGGAGGTGAGAGGAGGGAGATAATTACCCTTCTATAAATGTTGAAAATTAGATAAGAATTTCTGATACAAGGGTCTGCTGGATTTGGGCTTTCATCTTTGCAGAATGGTATTCCTTAGGCACCAAAATACATAGTTAGAAAAGTTCCTGCAAGATTCATGTATCCACACAAGTATAATGAATTCAAATAGGAATTATATAAACATCAACCAAATACTTTCATCTACGTTTGGGAAGTCCTCTGTGCTTTTGCAGTCAAAATGCTGTTTGCAATGACTTTGGATGGAAAGAACAGCCTGTTTACATAAAGAAAAATAGCACTGTGTTTCTCTACAGCTACCGAGAGAGCTGTAAAGAACAACTCTTACTCCCAGTGAGCACTAGATAAACCATTTCTCCAAGCTGTTTGTGGCCCCCTGTGAACGCAGTGTTTTGATTTTCTGTTGGAAAGGTAGCACTGACCATAGGGCAAAGGGATGATGAGAGGTTATGGAAAAGCAAAGTTCCATCTCTGAGGTGTAAAGAAGTCACGCGGGAAGGCTGGACCACCCCCTTCCCCAGACTCCAGGAGGTCAGTGAGATGAAGATGTGCTAAGCAACAAGGAAGAGTTTATGTCACAATACCTGGAGAAAAGGTCATCTTCAAGTGAAGAAAAAGGTGAATGACTGGAGTAAGTTATGCTCCAAAGCCTCAGCTTCAACATTATAATAAGTTAAAAAAAATGTTGAGGAACATTGGTTACATGAAGTAAACAGAAAATGAGATAAAATGCTAAATAGTTTTCCAAGGGTAGATAGTGCTCCAATAATCAGATATCTCCCTTTGATAGCATAACTGATTATCCAGACAAAGGAAATGCAGTAGATTAGATCTGTCTGAATTTAACTAGGGTATTAGACATGGTGCCACAAGGGAAATAAATAGTGAGGTAGAAAAATGGAAAATCAGGGTAACATCTGCAAGGTGGGAAGAGATTTAGCTGAGGGGAGCTGATAACCAACTGCACTCCAGCAGGGAGGTGTTAGGCTGAAGCAAAGCTATTAGGGAAGTTCTCCAGAGGTCCTCCTCAGAACCATTCTTATTATTTTAATTACTGAACACAGTATAAAAAGGCAATTGACATTCTCCGTTGACCTAAAGTTGGGATAATCACAGATCTGAACTGCCTGGATCCAGAGGAGAGAGAGGTGGTTTGTCTGAGTCTTGCCACACTATAAATGGGGTGTTACTCACTTGTACTGGATGCAGGGTCATGTGCTACTGACTCGTAAGAAACATTTGTGTTATAAACTGGGAGTAAAGATGGAATCAGCTGGAAATCCTGGGAAAATGTAAATATAACCTTTTTTTCAGCTGTTTTAGTAATCAGGTGCTCTTAGAGAGGTGCTCTCAGGGGGACAGTGCAAGGAGTAGGAAGCCATGTAGATATTTCCTACTCAGGCTTTTGCAAATGAGAGAAGAGCTGAAAGTCAGAGGAAGGAACAAAGGTCACCTCAAACTGTCATTGTTGCTCTCAGCAGGTGCATCATGGTAGATAAAGAGAAATGGGTTCTACAAATGGGAGCAACAGAAATCTGTAGAACACTATTCAAGCCTCCAGGGTTCCCTGTTCCTGCAGCTGGGGGATGCTCTTTGTCAGCAGCTGCTCTGTGCCAGAGTTAGGGCAGCAATTCAAGCTGTCAGTGCCCACCTTTGGTTTTGCTCACTTAGTGAGTATCTCTGGTTTGGTGTCTCAGACTGTCTCTGCCACCTGAACTGCTATGATAAGTAGATAATTAAAGGCAAAACACTTGTTCATTTTTTAACTCTGCACATCAAAATAACTTTCAGACTGTTTGAAAGCCTTTCTGCTGAAATATTTTTCTGAAAGACATTGAGAAATTTTTCATTTAAATACTTGTGAGGGAACAGTTGTGTTTGCAAAAAGTTCATAGTCACAAAAAATAGTGTTAAAAGCAATGCTAGCCATTTCCAAAATAAATTGCAAAAGTTACATAACCCCTGTATTTGTATCTTCTTTAATTTCAGAGGAATTGTTATTACTAATCAAGATTTATAACCTGTTTTACCTAATTAATGTGGATCAACTAAACAAATGATATACTTCTGGGACTATTTCCAGTTTTCAAATTGTTTTAAGTCCTTACTAGTTTACGATAATTCTTGTGTATGAAATGTACTAATCCTGTGGAAAACAAAATACTAGCATGTGTTTAATGAAATCATTATCACTAAACAGTTATCATCTGTTTAATGAAATTCAGAAATTCACAGATGGTTGTTCTCTTATGCAGCAAATATATGTTTAGCAGAAAGAATTTTCAGAAATAAATACAGTAATCAGTATTATAAAGCTGTCTTTTTTTGCAATAAACGTCAAAAACACTTTTTTCAAACACTGATATGGACTATCAACCCACAGTAAGATTATTTATCTGTTCTGAAGAGCCCTCTTTTGAAATTAAAAAAGGAAATAATCTGCTTTTTGAAATAACAGATTAAAACAAACAAACAAAAGAAGCTGAACGCTGCGCTGACCCAGAGGCTAGCAACTATCCACACTTCACAAATCTCCAGTCACTTTGGTGAGGCTGATAATTACACTGAGGCATTATCCAGGATTACAATGGCAATAATTGTTATCTCCTGTGCAAAACTGGTGTAAGTTTAGCCAGCCTTCATCACAAGTACGTTTCTTTTGTTATGCAGAATATGCAGCTTTGCAATTTTCCTTCTTCTGTAGATTTGTCCTGCCTGTAGGCATTTACCCCTCACTGCCCGATTTTGTTCTGCTCTGCTTTAGATGTTCTCTGTTATTTAACTGTTCCCATAATGAAATTCTGGGTCTGCCTAAAGTCATGTCGTGCTGAACTGAAGCTGAGATGTTAAAGCATGTGATTTAGCCATCCAGCATTGCCTCACTCCTCTCCCCCATCCACAGAAATTCTGGGGATAGAGACTGACAAAATGTCTACAAAATAAAATTGCTTCCCAACATTTTGTCCTTGGATTTGTGCTTCCCATACACAAGGACAGCAGGCAGGAGAATAACTAATACAGGAAAGGAAGCTGGAAGAGAGCATTTACTTATGGGGATTAAAATGATACAGCATACTGACTTTGCAATCTGCACTTTAAAGTACCAGCTGTCCCATTACAGTAATCCCCTTAATTTAAAGGAATACACGTACAATTTATTTTTGTCCTGCTTTGCTCTGTTCATAAATTCTGTATTGCTGTCCTGCTGGAAACTTTGCTGTCTGTTTTCAGTTTGCTAACAATCTCAGCATGAAAACATACTGATCTCAAGTATGGCTTTATTCAAGAATAAGTGTTAGGTGAAAACCACTGTTTTATTGAAAACTTGGCAAGCGTTTGCTGCATCAGACAAAGAATTGCTTACACTGGGTGAAATTTTAATTTATTAAATATAGATTTCATCTTTTTCCATTTCACCACTTTGTGGAACTGGGAGCAGAGCTACATGTCAAAATACTCTTCCAAACAAGCTGCGTGTGAATGATTTCACAAATACATTTCATACAGCCAGGTTGAAAACTGGCCAAGCCTCCAGAGAGAACAGCCTGGAAGAGCTCACAACTTCTGCATTCAGGTGGAGGAACAGATTCCCAGGTTTCTCTTGCTGATCTTTCTGCTTGTCCATGGTTCAAGTCGATGGCAAAATCTGCTCTAATTTCAAGGCTTGCCTCCCATGGAATGAAAAAGGAAATCTGAGCAGAGAGAAAGAGTTTGAATAAGTTCTGTAAAGGAATGAGCAGCTTTCAGCCCTGGGGAAAATGCGTATTATTAATGCAGTCAAATTTTCTATTGCTTTGCTATGGCAGCTTTCTGGGGCTGGAAAAATTCCTGTTGGAGGCAATGTAATTCCAGCTGTGGGATAGCCAGAGAGCAGGAGGAAGAAGTGAGAAACCCTGGAGTCCAGAGGCAAACCTGACTGGGAATAATAGCTCTTCTGCCAGGTGCTGAGTGAGTTGGGGCAGGGGCACGGACCACTTCTCCTTCCACTGTACAAGGGCAGACCTGCTTGGTGAAAAGGAAACTAAAAAAAGTTGCAGAACCTGATAGAAATATTATGATCAGTGGAAAACAATTACTATCTCTTCCTGAGGAATTTCTGCTAGATCTGTCCAAGTCAAGGCAATATGAAGGGTATTTTCTCTCTCTGGTTAAGGTCAGTGTAATTAGGGAATCAGAGATGATAGTGGCTGCCACATTAAGATCACTAATATTTAGGGATAAGTTTTACTTTCATTCACAACAGTGAAACTGGAAAATGTGGCCTTGCAAAAAAAATCTTCAGGAACCTCAAAGCCTAGGAAATTGTGGTGCATTTTCCTTCCAAGTGCTTCTCTGCCACTCTGTGTTTCTCAGACTTGTATTACTGAAAAGAAAAAAAAAAATGTGAAGGGCATTTTCTCCCCTCTACTGCATGGTTAAATCTTTGAAAGCTTTCTATTTTCATCTAGCGTAGATCCTTCTCAGACTTATCCCTGCCCACCCTCCAAGCAACAGCAAATCCAGATTATGTGTTAAAAATGTGAAGTGTTCAGTGCATCTGCACAATATATTTAAAATACTCTTTTCTCTCTCCTGATGTCTCCCTTTAAGTCTTGTCTTTTTTCTCCCCAGGAAACAAGGATGTATTCCTTTTTCATTCTTTACATTTTGTGAAGGCCTTTAACTCAGTTCTCTTAGCATTTAATTAAGTTAAGCAAATTTAGTTTGTATCAGTCCATTTGCTGTTCCTGTCAACGTACTGAGCCTGCTATTAGTTCTCAGACTGTAGGAAGAGCACTGAGGATTTAATCTGGAGGTACAGACAACAGAGGAATTTACAGTACTGGCAGACCCTTGTGTTTGTGCTGGATTTTGAGCCATCAATCATTTCCAGAGGCTTTTGCCAAGAACGTGAATGGCCAGATGTCTTATTTTGGTAAGTTTATAATTCTTTCTAAACAGGGGAATAATCTTTCTCCAGCAGATATGTATGTCCTCCAGAAGCATCACCTCTAATTATGAAGCCCCACATAAGACAAGACAGTTCATTGGTTTTCAAAATACCCACTGAGTTCAACTGTCCCACCCCCAGTAGATGGAAACAGTGATGTTTAGTCAATGAGTACATTTATGGACTGAAGTTTACTCCATGAGTTTTGCTTCAAGTCAAAAATCCAAATAATTGTTTTGTACAAATGTCACCATTTTGAAGCAGGTTTACACCAGGAATCACAGCAGCTTCAACTTCCAAAGCACCAGTTGGCTTCATTATAACAGGAGACACTTGTGGTCAGTAGATCTTAGTGAGTCAGAAGTCATGGGACCACTGAAGGTTGTGAACACTCCCTGCAACCCCATCACCACCCCAGGAACATGGCACAGCCAGCTGCAGCAATGCTGTGGCTGTAAATTATTTTATCCTCATTCATTTCAAAATAACATTAAAATAAGGACCAAAACCCCACAAAATAATAAAATAGAAAATTACAAACCCAATTTACAAAGTAGCTTTTTTCCAGAAATTCAGATCCCAAATATTTTATTTCCAAAATATTTTCCCAATTAGATTTCTTTTCCCCGATTTATACAATTTCAGAAAAAACTGCTTCCACCTACTTTGCAACAATAATAAGACAAAAATAAATTCTCATCTTCCCATCACCCATACCCTGCAACTCATTGAGCTTTTTCACTGGTGTTACCACAGCCTTGTGAATGAAGGGAACCGTTTGATGCAGGCACATGTTCTAGCAGAAGAAAAAGACATTTTCACTGTCCCATAAATCTTGTAAACTTAATACAAATTTTATTCTTACATGCATTCACAAGCAGGTACCACTGTCAGCAAGCAGAGCAATTTGTTCAGCAGAGAGCTGAGTCTAGCCTTCAGCCTAACCTGAATCTGCTCTCACACACCTCTGAATTGAAAAGTGAGGCAAATGCATCTTCTGTAACTGGGAGCAAGATGATGTAGCAAACAGAACAAATATTTTTCTTTACTTTGTGGCTGAAGTGCTGACACCACATAAATGTCAGGAGATAAAAATGGTAGTCAGGAGGGGAGAGAATAATATAAAAAAGCAGATCTGCTGAAAGCATAGTCATAAAAGTGTGGTCTGGATTCAAGGGATAAATTAGTGCTAATTTTTCCCAAGTATTTTTCTCGTTATGTAAAAAGCAATAACCCAGTATTGGCATCATCTTGTGAATAATCTGCACAATGGTGAGTGAGGCAATGAAGACTGATATTAATTGGTTGAGCTGTTGCACAGATTTGCTGGAAACAGAGCAATGATTGCAGAAAGATAACAGAAGGAGAACAGGTTAATCATTGCACAGCTTTGAGGTGGTGTTTAGGTGGAAGGAAATGAAAGGTCCTAAAGGTTTTTGATACAGAACTGGATCAAGAACTTCCAAACATCATCTGTGTAACATTTAGTGGCTCACACTACCTTTTATAATGCAAAACTGTGTTAGAAAAAAGATTTTGTGGATTTTTGCATATTGTGTACTCTAAAGAGCAGCTTGAATGGAAGAGGAATCATGGGCAATCAGTTCACAACTTTGTCTCCTGTATGTTGAAGTGCATAGCTGGAAAGAGAAAAAACACTTATAACAAATATAAGTTGAACTAGCTATAAAACTAGTATAGTTCTTTAATAACAGTAACAGTAAACATCCAGAGTTAAGGTTTTGACAAAGCACATTTTTTGGACAATTGCCATTGTTGCTATTGAGTTAAACCCAAATGACTGACTGAGGTGACTGAGCAAGCCTCACTAGGCACTGGTGATGCTTCTGGACACAGGTCCAGCACAACTGATTAATTTTCTTATATGCAAAAACTATTCATAATCTGTCAGTCACTTTAAAACAGAAACAAAACCCTGCAGAGTAATGTCATGCATTCAGGGCTTGGTTCACCTCTTTGTACATATGTGTCTGCTCTTATAAAATCATATTTACCATATATTCAACTGTATCTCTGTCGATGTTTACACAAGTTTCTTGCACTGTTACAGCTGTCTTTTTCAAGGTAGCTCCACATATGTCTACCAGTGGTGTTGCTGGATCACACTGAAATCTTCCTTTGGTGCTCTTTGAATTAGCAAATTGGACTGTGCCACAACAATGTGGAAAGACAATACTGTATTGCCTTAAAAATCCTTTCCCTGTGCTTAATTTTTAGCACCTCTTGTATATTTTTCCTTTTCAGCTCCTCAAGCAGATCACCCCAAATGCAATCTAAAACAGGACAGGATTTATTCTTACATTCAATTGGCCCAATTTTATGAGTGTTTTTTGCCAGGATTCTTGAGATAGGATTTAGATAGCCTTTGTGTAGTGTAAAAGTCACAATAAGGGAGGATTGTGAAAATAACAAAGAGCTTTTAACTGCAAGTTGAAAATAGAAACCACAGCACTTGATAAGCTTTTGAGCATAATGGCTTTTTAAAAAAGAGCAGTTTGTAAAGGGAGAAACAGAGGAGGTCAAGCGACAAAGAACAGGTCTATGTTAGAGGGAAAGCAACTGAAAAGTGAACACACTGCACTGCAAAGCAAACAGCAAAGGAATTTGCTGACTCTACAGATCCTACACCAGGGACCCTGCAGAGAAGTTACCATTTTTTTGCTTTTCACTTTGTTTTTTGGGGAAAAGAGAGCTTATGCATTTCAGAGCATTCTGGTATGTTGGTAGGCATATTCCAGAATGTAAAGTTATGCTTTCTATCACTATTTTCCTTCTCATGATTCAGCAGGGTGCTTAAACACGTGATGCATCCTTTTGCAATCAACTGAATGACATGCTTAAATTTTGGCAACTATTAAAACTCCTCGGTGAAATGAGGCCTTAAATGAGATTTTGTATGTGACCAAGATAGGCCTTACATAGATGTGCACAGATAATATGTAATGGTCACAGCAGTTCCTCACAGACTATTATACCTCCACAGATTTCAAAGAAGTCGTATTGATCTGTGCTGCTAAGGCTTTGTCTCAATGTATATATCACCTATATAAACTGTATTTTTGGTCTGCTAAATAAATAGAACCTTTTAGATGAATGAATCACTATATCAAACAGCATAAAAGCAGGATTCTTCAAGGAATAATCTATGACAAGGTCCAGAGGAGAAGGTTTTGAGGAAGCAAAGTTATTTTTTAAAAGAAAGTTTACAGTTTTCCTTGATTTTTGAAAGGGTATATGCCATTCTTGTCACACATTGTTACAACTGGAACATCCTGTATTTGAGAAACATAATATTCCATCAAAATAAAAGAGAAGCAAAGTGGATGTCAAGAAATAAAAAAGATAATTAAAACAACTGTCTACAATGTCTACAGTGTTGTGTTGGTCCTATTATGAAAATGTATGACTAATAATAACTTAGAAACATAGAATCCTGGAACAATGTAGGCAGGCAAGGACCTTGGGATGTCTCCAGCTCACCCTCCTGCAGTGTCAGCTGTGGGGTCAGTCCAGGTTGCTCAGGGATTTATACAATCGTGTCTTGAAAACCTGCAAGGGTGGAGGTGGCACAACCTTGCTGACTGGGCAAGTGCTCCAGCCTGACCATCACAGTGGCCTTCTGCTGAACTCCTTCCAGTTTGCTGATGTCTTTCTGGCATGGGGAGACTGAAAACTGAATACACTGCCCTAAACTTTTCCCAGATGTCTCTGTTTCTTTCCTTACAAAAGCCAAATGTTGGGTTTTTTTCTTCATCAACGGTCAAGGAGCCATGAAGGGAAACAGCTTCCTGAGGGCTGGCAGATGGTAGCAGCATGGGCTCCCCATGGGGGTGGGGAGGGCCTCGCCAGCCAGACCCTGTCCCACCACCACTGGCCAGAGCACAGGGCAGAGCAGTGGGCAGTCAGGTACAGCCCCAGGTAAGAGCATCAGGCATCTCTGTGGGGATTGGGATGGACAAGGCCAAGCCAGGATGTTGGGGCCTGTCTCAGCAGTGCCTATGGCCAGGCACATGCAAGGCTCCAACTCAGAGGAGCTGTAGCTCAGGCAGGACCAGAGCTGCAGTGTAAAGCAGCTCCCCTGGATCAGGAGTCATCCCTAGACATGATCTTTCCCCATGGTGCTCCCAGCAGATTGTCCCTACGGGACACCCAAGGACAGGGGCCACTCTCAGTTGCGCTGGACCCCAGCTCCAGCACTCAGACCTCGTGGCAGTGCCAACCAACTACTTCTCTGTAAGGACTCTTAGGTTTAATTTTCACAAAGTCCCAGCAAATTTATTGCTTAGAAGAACGGCTTTGGAGTCAAATGTACATAAAACAGGGTATCAATTTCCTTCTGTCTTCTGTTGTGACTAAGAATCCTCCGACAAGGGAGCTGGGGTCCCACAGGAAGCTGAAAATTACTTCTACTCAGTCTGTTTTCCAACCTGGTGGAGAGTTTCTGCACCCAAAAAATGTAATTTCAACCTTATGAAACCTGGGGCATCCTGCTTTCTTCCAGAAGCTGTACTGCTTACCACTTGTGAAGTTTGGAACACACATCATTGCTGTTTTGGTTAGTTTTCCAGCAGAATGTGAATATATCCTTTTTTCATGACAGAGTGGAAGATCTTTCCAAACCAACAATCTACTGTATACCCCCAGTATTCTCCATATAAGGATGTCAAATAATAATTGATGCCACTCCACAGCACACCTCGACATTTTTCTCTCCAGACAGGGAGACGGTGACACCAATTCATATGTTTCAATTGTAGAAAAGCAATTGTAGAAGCATTCATCCTGGGAAATACACACCAGGAAGTGTAGCTTCCATTAACTCTAAGGTGGCTGAAGTTGTAACAAAGAGTAAGATGTCTTTGTTGATGGCTAAACACAATGTGTGTTGGATAGAAGTTGTCAGGGTTTACCTCGACAGAAATCCTCTGTTATTAATCCAGTCACAGTTTTATGGGGATTCAGTAAGTGTGTGGCTAATGGAAATGAAGCATACATTCTATATTTGGAATTTTAAAAGGCCTTTTGATAAGATTCCATAACAATGTTGGAGAAACCAAGTTGCTAAGAGATAGCTAATCCATGGTTTTGGGCTGTAGCTGGTAGGAAGTCACACTTTTCAGAATTGAGCAGTGAGGGTCCCTTGGACTCCTAAGGCAGTAATTCTTAAAAATAAGCAGAAGATTTTGGGGAAAAACAGGGCAGAATGAGACAATGAGTATCCCCTCTAAACCTGGGAAAATCTATGAATACTCCAGTAATTCAGAAGATTCTTCCCTGCTTCCTTTCCAGGCATTAGGAATTACAGCTGTGAAGAGCTGATGAGTTAACTGACCACTGCTTCCTCTTGTATACCTTCTCACAGTTCAGGCTTGGAGACTGCATCTTGGACATACCTCTCTGCTTCTCTTCAGGAAATTGTAGTTCAAGTGCTCTATGTCTCTCATCTCTAGTCATAAATGGACCCTACACTGGCCCCCTTCAATTAGGCTGTCAGTGTCAACACTCAAGTAATCTGAAGTCCTTGCCACTGCATTGGCTAAGATCCTCCTCACTGTCTCAGTTTCCCAGAGAAAAATCAATGTTATAAAGAATCACATGGATATCTTGCCCACAAGAGCAGAAAAATGCTTCTTTCTAGCTATTATGGAGAAGAGTCTCTTATTCCAGCAGTACAGGCTGCTCTTCAAGGTTACTCACTTTCTGTCCAGATATGACGATTCCTTTGCTGTTTCCTTAGTGAACTGCAATAAAAGCTTCTTTATTCTTCTTTAACACAAATATCTCAAACATTGACACACAGAAGAGGAAAACAATGTCCAGCTCAGTAAGTTCCTCTTGCCCTACAAAGATTTCTTCCTACTTGGGTCATATATCTCTCTGGATTTCTTGTAAGTCTTTCTCTTCATCCACCAATTACCTCTTCATTCTCTGAAGGTTTAAACTCCACACTTTTCACTTCACATCTTCAGGTAAATCCCAGGGAAGAATACAGTATGCACATCACAGCCTGCATGTGTAACTATTACAAACAAATCTGAAATATTCATTCTTAAGTCAAGAGAATTAAAAACTCAAATGAAACCGTATTATCACAATCAGTAACACATTTAGATAAGAATTTATATAAATTCAGTATGAAATATGGGTATCAGAACAGCTGAGCTATCTCTAGATGTCTTTCAGTTTGATAAGTAATAACATGCTATTAAGAGACATAAATCCATACCCTTCATCCATCTTAACAATGTAAGCACAGATTTCTTTTTTGTTCAGTGTCTCATTATAGTTATTTTGCTGTAGATAATTTCAGTCCTGTAAGTTGCTTCTAATAGCTATATACATTGTGCTTCTGCTCTTCAAAGTGACTTTTGAGCTCACTAAGTGTTGCATGTCAGTGATTTTCATATCAAGTAAATTTGGTTTAAAATTTGAGGGTCGTTTTTGTTCAGTACTTCCAGGTCTACAATGTCAAGCCTGTGCACACGCTGTGATAACAAAAGCTGGGGTTTCCCACAGTAAGTGCCACATGGATGTGCCCACCAAGGGTCTGGAGGCTGTGTTTCAGGACCATGCTTGCTCTAGTGTCTACTTACACCCCCAGAGTTTTTGTCTCAATTCCTCAACAGCCAGCTCTGGCATCTGGATCCACTGAATATACATGGCTCAGATGCTTTTTCTTCTTCTATATCACTACTGGCAATAAAGGTGGTGTCACATTTTTATCCATACCGCTTTAAGGTTCTGTCCCACTGTCTCCACATGATGCTGATTTCCATCCCTACAAGGACATTTTCTGCAGAGCAGCTTTGTTGTGGTGTGGCTTTGGGGACAACCAAATGGCAATAGGATTATGGAGGTGTTACTGAATTGTTACTGCTGGCAATAAACTGTCAGCAGAGAAAAGCACAGTTTGACTATCAAATTCCAAACTGAGTTACCAGCTCTAACAGCTAAAGAAAAGAAATAAGTATACATCTTTTTTGCTGATAAAATGTTCACATTTGACTCAAAGGCCCTGAAACACTGTGTTTGGAATGATATGTTACAGCTTTTATAGCCACTAGTCAGAGGAAAATGTGATTTGCTGTAACTTCTTTTAATGCAAACATCTGCATGATATGAGCTAATTGTACCCAGAAAATCTTACAAAACCTGAAATTCTAATCCAAAACTCAGTAACAATACATACCCACAATAATAGCTTGAGCTCCCTAATCTTTATTGCATGTGTAGTGCACCGCTGTGGTGGAAGAGTATACATTGCAGGCATTCTGTTTTTCAGCACTGAAAATTTAAATAATGTTAACCTCTCTTTAGATTTGGTGTAAATTTAACTTGCATATATAGCAAACTCCAGTCTTTCCCTGGATGGATTCTGTGTTCCTCTTCTGTCTTTGAAAATCTTCCCCGTGACTACCAATCAAAACGCTACATATATCAGAATTTCTTTCAGCTTTTGCTGGAAGATTAATCATTCTGTATCCCAAAATATTCAGTTGAGGGTCTTTCAGTTAGTTAATTTCCCCAAATCACATTTGGATAGTGTTTGAGTAATAAAAATGGGCAGAAATCATTAGTGGCAGTATCCTACGTTTGCCATTGAAAAGGAAACGAATAATTCCTGATAAAGATACTCAGTCCCCTAAGTGTACTTTTTGCTTCCTAAGCTAGATCCAGTAAGGAAGCTAATAGATGACATTTAGAGGGCTGTTCTCCTAGGCAGTATCCAGGATTCTAGCTGAAGGTCTGGACTCTGGATATGAGACATGGAAATAGCATGGCACAAAAGGAGACTTGAGGCAGCTGCTGTGCTGAGCAGAAAACTGACAAGAGTATTTATGCTCAGAGTGCAGCCACATAGGTGCTGTCAATCAAAAAACCCAAACATTGTTGGATAACTCTGGACAGAGCTTTAAAATGTTTTAAAAACACCTCTGCTCTGGCTCCTTGCACAATCTAGTTTCTCTTCACCAATACTGAGAATCCAGATATAATCCCAACATAAAAGCAGACAGGTTTAAGAAAGGGCTGTCAAGCTGTATCCACTGACTGTCCCTGACAATTAGCACAGACACACACAACTTGCCAAATTCAAGCCTTGCCATACCCAAGAATATCTGATGAAGTTACATGCGTGTTTGCAAAGAGTGTTCATGCTGATCTCTGGTCCCTGTTCCTTCATCTGTTGTCAAATGGAAGGTAGAAATGTAATTGGGTAAGAAATAATCAAACAGGGGGCTCTGGGATGTGCTGCTCTAATGTGATGCACACAGTTCCTGTGGTCGCTATTCCCACTAGTTTCTCCTTTCTATTGCCTTGGAAACACACTGAGGGAAACGTGTCTGAGGGAAGACTCTGAATTTAGGCAGAGGGAGACAGGTCTTTAATGGCAGGTCGGTGCTCATCCCTTAATCTCTGCACTTTCCCTCCCAGAAAGTTTGTTTATTTTTTACTCCCCTGTATATCAAAGATTCATCATATAATTATGTTTATAAAAAGTCCTCCTTGGAAAGTACTAGCAGGGTTGTTAAAGATCAAAGGCACTTTAGAAACACATTATTTCTCATTGCAGTATTGGGATGTATCATTTGCAAACTGTATAACAGCCTTAGTTGCTTTTCCTAACTTTATGGCTGTGCTTCCACTAATTGGTATCTCTCTTGGGATTCTCCACCACCAGATGGGTGACCATATGGATAGGGACACTTGTTTATAAACCCTCTTATTTATGCACATACAAGGCTACCCAGGGAAATAAACTTCCCCTAGATTTTATTAGGGTGATAGACATTAAAGTATTGTCACTCCAGAGTGGTGGGAATTACATTCTTCTTTTACCTTATCAATAGAAACTAGAGAACAGCTTAGATCTTGGTTGTGTTTGTTGTTTTTTTTTAATAACAACTTAAACAAAGTAAATTTAAATCAGTAGTAAGGTAAAAAAAGCTATTAACTGTGCAACTGCCTCACTTTTTCTTGTACAGAGAAAAAGCAGAAGTAAAAACAAAAAGGGAAAAAAAAAGTGTATCTGGCAACAATCACAGAATGAATCATAAAATCATAGAATGGTTTGAGTTGGAAGAGACCTTAAATCTCATCTAGTTCCAAACCCTCTGCATGGGCAGGGACACCTCCCACTAGATCAGGTTGCTCAAAGCCCCATCCAACCTGGCCTTGAACACTTCCAGGGATGGGACATCCACAACTTCCCTGGGAAACCTGTTCCAGTGTCTCACCACCCTCACTGTACAGAATTTCTTCCTAGTATCTAACCTAAATCTCCCCTCTTCCAGTTTTAATCCATTATCCCTTGTCCTCTCACTACAAGCCCTTGTAAAAAGTCCCTCCCACAAGACTGACTGTTAAAGAACAGTGGGGTTTACTATTGTAAAGCACATCAGAAATATCAGCTGGAAAACCAGCAAATGAAACCTGCATTTTAAGTCCCACTGAGCAGGACAAGGGGTCCAGATTTTGATTTGTTACAGTAGTAAATGTTCAGAAAAAGTTTAGTAGCTCTAAGTCAAAAGTCATCTGCATTTATGCCAGTGTAGTTGAGATCACACCTTGGACTTGGAAACTGTAGTAAAACTAATAATATTAGAGTAATACTTAGACTAATGATAATTTACATTTCTTAATTTGCCATTTACCTAAAGCTGTTTAATCCACAAGGAAAATTAATTAGCTTTTAAAAGACCTTCTATATCCTATTGACTTCAGTGGACATTGGATAAACGTTTATGAGTTCACAGCCATTTTCAAAAGAAAATGAAGATAAACAGCAGCTAGTTTTAATATTGGTTAATTGAGACAGTACAAGGAAGGAATATTGTGAAACAATTTGTACCAAATCAGTCTTACATTCATCCTATAAGTCAGGAAAAGAGTTTTTTCTAACATTAAGTTAATAATTGTATCACAAACACATACACCAAATTCTATTGCATTGAGGAGAAGTCCAAAACGTTTTGCATTCTGTGTGACAGCAGTTCAGTACTGATACATTGGATGAGTAAAACCTGCAAAACCATCAGCCTCTGCAACAACACATCTATTTTTATTTTGCTGTAAGCATTAAACATAATCTGATGCCATTGTCAGACTGAAGGACTGAATCATGGCCAAGCAGTATATGCAATGAAAGACAGAGTTCTCTCTGTTTGCAGCATGGCTACTATGTGCATGCACCCTTAGACATCATTGTCCAACCTCCAAGACCTCATTCAGTTTCTTCTATCCCATGATCTTCTAGACTAAGAACCTTATTGGGCCCTACTGGGGACCTGTTCACCTTCTCAGTTCATGGATGAAGGGAAGAAAGAGAGGGTATCTGGGTGTCATTGTGACATTGTGAGGGACCAGCCCTAAGGACCCGCACTTGCTCGAAATGGTGTCCAAACACCATTGTAAGCCCTCAAACGAAGCCTCATTTGCATCCCAAAAGGGCTGCCTAAGGGGATGGACACAACGATGATGGCCTGTATATGGCTTACAGCCTGCATATAAAACGATTGAGATAAGATGGAGGAGTGGAGGGGGCAGAGGTCCACCCCAGTTGCTCAATGGTGATATGTCTCAGCCACACTTACTCATCCTTCTGAAATGATTGTTTACGTGATACAGGCCTATAAAAGCAGGAGCTGTGATGGTGGGCTTGGGGAGCCTCACTGACACCAACTCCCCCCACTTGGCTGGCCCAACGCTGGATCCAGGACTGGTGATTTTCTGTTGTCTGTCTCTCTCAACTTTTCTTCTCCTATTCTCTCTCTCTCTTTTTCTCTCTCTCTCTGTTTCCCTTTTCCTTCCTAAAGTTATTACTAAGGCAAGGCCTAACCATAATTGTTTCTCAGATCGTGCAGCTTGAAGATATCTCTTCAAGATATCTCTTGTGCTCTTGTGATCTAAATAATCAGCCTTCATGATCATGCAGCCTGAGATAGTAATTGAACTATTCCTTATATAGTTTTAATTAAACCTAGTATTCAAATTCAGACCTTGAGTCTCACTGGGGGTATGGCTTAGTGCTGGACTTGGTAAAGTAGGGTTAATGGTTGGACTCGATGATCTTAAAGGTCTTTTCCAACCTAAGTGATTCTGTGATTTCACCTCAAGCCAATCAAGGGGTATTGGACGGTCAAGCATTTCCTCAGACTATAACATTTTAATCACTCATCCTGGAAGTACCAGGTCTGAGACAAAGGTTGGATCCAGCCACACCTGGGCTCCCCGCTGAGAAGGAGTTGAGAAAGCAAGGGGGTCCAATCTGAATCTCCCTGAGTTGCCCTACCCAGGTTGTGACAGACATGAAGTCAAACGTGAGCAGGGCCTGAAAGTGAATGCAGGAGCTGGGAAACACAGCTCAGATTGTTGGGGTTTTTTTTCTTGTTTTGTTTTGGGTTTTGGTTTTTTGTTTTTTTTTTCAGCTCAAGAAACTTCTTGGTTTGTGTTTAGCCTCTGCAGCCACTTAAAAGACAGGTTATAACAAAGTATAGCTTACATTTTTGAAGTGTTGGTTTCAGCAACACAGCACTGCAGGGAGCTGTCACAAAGGAGCTCACCTTCAAAGCCCAGTGTGCAGGAGTGGCTTACTTCCCTTTTGAAACACTACAAGGGAAATAACAAGATGGCATGAAATAGGGGAAGTATCTCTCTGCACTGTGATTCTCCACTTAATTTATCTGAAATTCTGCCTTACTTCAATATGAATTGGGTTAACTCAGCTGTGAGGTTAAATTTAGGTAGAAGGTTTACACTGGCCCTTCTCCCCCTTCCCTGTAATCCCTCAGTAATACTCACAGCAAACATAGCAGCAGGTTGGCTTCCCAAGCACTGAGTTCTCACAACTCCATGAAAGATCCACACTTCCAATGACAGAGTGGTACAGAAAGTGTTTTCTAAGGTCAAAGGTTTCATCCTATTTACCTAATAGCCACATTAATGTAGCTTTTACCTAGAATTTATGGCTATGTCTACACAGCACATTAAACAGTGCCAGGGAATGTTCCCAGACATGGGTGTTCAGTTCTCTGTCTGCACTGCTAAATCATTCACAGGGTCCCTGGTGTTGTTTCAGCCCCTGACAACCAGCACTCCCCCAGACAATACCCAAGCACGGTTTAGGAGTTAGCACAGGCCAGTGAACACTCCTAGGAGGATGTTTGGATGTAGCCACTCTGTTTTGGAAGCTGCAAAGCTTCAGTAATGTGGACGCCAGCCATTAGCTTCAGGGGCAGATGACACTCCTGGTTAATTTTGATCTGTTAGAATAAGAGCAGTCTATGATTTTGTTGTATGAAAATGTACGTGCCAAGAAAGAGATGCTTACAAAAGGGTGAAATTTATAGCCATCACGGATCATAAAAACACATTTCCATTGCAGTAGCCAGCAGTGCATGTTATTAAGACAGTTTGTGAATATAGTGGTGATAGGAAATAAAGACAGTTCAGAACAAGATGGATCCAAAAGGTAAAATGTACTGTGAGAGTGACTGAGTAATGAAAAATTTTGCTCAGAGAGGTTTTGCAGTCTCCATCCTTGGAGATACTCAAAAGCCACCTGGAGGCAATCCTGGGCAACTGGCTCTAGGTGGTCCTGCATGACTTCCAGAGGTTCCTTCCAATCCCAACCATTCCATGATTCTGTGATTCTAATAAAGAAAAATAATTTTAAATTATTCTGTGTCAAAGGCCACAAAGAAGATGAAGAAAAATGTCCCTCCTTCTGGATTATTTTGTAACAGGATTGCTTGTCTTAGTGTGACTGCATAAGACTTAGGCAGCAGGGAGCTTTACCCATGAAGCTACTCTGTTCCTGGATGTGTTTCTGTACTATAGTGTGCAGGAAAGTGGGAAAAAGACTGGTAAACAAGTAAGATAAGACTTGAACAAAGAAGAAAAAATATCTTCTCCACCTTTTTCTTGCAGTGGTAAAACACCAAACTCTAGTTCTCCAGTTGGAAAGCAACTTTTTCTTTTAAAGGCAGAATATATTTCTCACAAAAGGTGGTGAAGTGTCTAGCTCCTGCACAGTATAGGAGAAGCACAGGGAATAAAAAAGAAAATTTCTTTGTCATGGATTGACGAGTGTGCTATTAAGACTATTTATTCTGCAAATATGCCTCTAGAACAAGTAAGCTTTCATCCTGTCACCTGAAAGATGAGGCCAAACGTTAGGGTCACTAAGTGGACATCTGACCACTAAAAACAGGGCTTAGATCACTGCACTCACTTTTGACCACAGGCTGCAGGATAAAAGGTCCTGTATCCCATAATTCATCAAGCTTATCAAGTCAGAAATATGGCCACATCTGTGGTCCTATTTACTGAATATGCTTGAGCATGAAAGCACCAATAAATCAACTTTTAGGTAAAATCTGCAAGGGGAACAGAAGTCTCTAATAATTTACAGCTTGCAGAGGGTCACTGCCCCCTTATCACTCACTTCTCATAGGGCTGAGAGTTTGAAAGGCATGTCTATGCCCCCTCCTTCTCATATGAACTGCATCACATATTTATTCTCTCCAAACATTATGGACTATGGAGCGATCAAACATTTATTGGTAACTGAGCAGAAATATTTCAATCCTATTACTAAAATATATATCATGACTTTTAAGAAATTTATTTTAATGGATTTTTTTAAAAAAGTGTCCTTGGACACTGGAGCAATTGATGGTACTAGGAAGAGCAGCAGTTCTTACCACTGAAAATGGGCCATGGCTTCACAGAGGTCACTGCTTGTTAAATGACTGGTGTACAAGGAATTAGATCCAGATCAGGGTAGAGAGAGGAGAGAAGGTGTTGCCAAGTGAAATAGAAGTGGAAGGAGTAAATCCAACCTGGGGCTTAGCTACAACTGGAACACCTCACACAAAGCCAGTTTCTCCTCCTGGCCTCAAACTCACTGTGTATGGCCAGAATTGTCCTGGTTGATCAGGTATGTCCCTACCTCTTGTTTTCTACTTAGGCTGAAACAGGGTAAAAAGAGTAAGTAAAGAAAGTCCACAGTGCCTTGAGAAGCCTGTCTGGTCTGTTCAGGGGCATACACCAACACCTGTCTGGAAGCTGCAGATGATGTGTGTACTAGCAACATTTTCTATACATCATATCACTTAGTATACTTCTCCTAGGCAGCAGACTAACCTGGCTGGGGAAGAGGATTCTGGTCCCTGTTAGTGGCTAGGATGAGATTTGAACAGAGAGGTGTAGCTTCTTTGAAACCACTGTGGCCAGGGAAGGCCTTGGACAAGGGTCTCATTTTGAGGGTAAGAGCTTCTAACCACGGATAAAAGAGTGACACTACAGCTGCTTCTCCTTCCTCTTTAAAAAGACAAGATTAAATAATCATCACATGAGCTCTTTGAGAGAACAATTTCAGGTGCTTATCTTAAAGAAAAGACTTCAGGCTCCAGCTTCCAAATCACTAGGTAAATGTCTCTGGAAGAACTTTGCTGAGACTTCTTATCTCTGGAAGACAATCAGGATTGAAAATCCATTGACACGTTTAGCAGATCCAACAGACTACATGGAGAGAAGTCAACCTGAGCTCTGAAATGGCTGAGTTGATTTAATAGCTCATGATAATCAAGAGGCCTGTCCTGCTTATGGTTATATGCTCTCATTGCATCTTACATTCATGAAAGATCTTGCACCTCACTAACCCAGGAGAAAATTGTTCACTCTTTCTTCTCTGGGCAGTTTTCTTCTAGCATAAGGGAGGGAACAAATAGAAAGTAGGGGGAAGAAAACTATACCTCTGGCTGAGTTTAGCCTCTTTTGTTAAACCTCAGAGTTTTAACTCAGTCTTAACTTGCTTTCTCTGCCTAAATCTTCCTGTACACCAGATAGAAAGTCAAACCTCAGAGGCCTGGATGCAACCCTAGGCATCAGGGAACTCCACTTCTAGGTACTTGAGTTTTATATTGAGTTAATTGAAAAAAGAGCCAATAGGGTACTGTTCAAAAATCCCAAAGCCCAATAACCACAGGTCAAACCACAGTCAACAGACCTGAGCTCTGTTGCACCTCCCTGATGACCCTCTGAGTTAAATTTTCTTCTTCTTCATTGCTCAGAGATGGTCAGCAGTATGGAGAAAGCAATGTATCTTGGCATGTGCAAAATACTTTGGGAATTCCACAAGAAACAGATACTTTGGTGTACAAATGACAACTATTTGAACTATTATTTTAAAAATAAGCCCATGTGTAAATCTGCAATAAGCAAATTGGTGACTGACCTCATGAAAACAGATATTACAATGGATAATGTAACACTTTAGAAACTCAGTTATTTACCATTTTTATTCTTGTTATTAATAACATTTGCACCATTATTAATCAAGAATTTTGATTACTTTTCTGTCATTAGGATTAAGTCAGACTGGTGTTCCATTTACTGTAATCTCTGTTAAATGGTAGTTGCTGCTCTCAGGAAGGTAATTCCTAATGGAGAAGCCATGAAAGGTGCCTGTGTCCTCACAAGCACACCGACTACTGGAGGAGATCAGAGAGCTGCATGCAATAGAGAAGCAGTAAGTAAAAGTAGAAGAACAACATATTCTTTCAGCATTGGTCATCATTATGCATAATTTAGAGTTATCAGTGGTGGTAATTACAATTCCTTACTGACCTAACCGTTATCAGTTGGCAATAGTATATAAATAATAATTTTATTGGAATGGATTACCATTATTATTCACAACTATATTAATTTTTATGGTAACAAAATGGTCAAAATTCTTTTCAGCCATGTGTGGCGTATTGAAATTTTAGTTTTGGTAGAAAAAGCTCTGCTCCATCCATCTTAGCACAGTTCAGCTGCTGATTAATTTTCTCATTACTTAACCCTCAAGAAATATTCCTGCTAACCTACCATTTTTTCTCCTCAAGTCATCATTTACATTTCAGAATAGCAGGACAAGCACTGGGAGGTGTCAAGCACTTATAATGTTACTTCAGTGAAAGTTACAGATGCTTGGTACTTTTCAGGTCATGAACCAAGGTCTGCTCTTCCAGCTACTGAAACACTGATGCTGTCCACTGTAATCTGAGTTCACTTTCAAATTTGATTGTCAATTGCTAGAGTTAGTGGCAGTCTTGCCATTCATCCTACGTGGGCGAGATAGGGCTACATGCAAAGAATTAGAGAATTATTTCTCATGATTGCACATACTATTCTTTTGAGGAACCTAAGGAAGAGTAAAACTGTATTTATAGAACAGATTTTATGAAAGTACTTTACAAATAGCATAGGCTTACTCTGTCCCAGCACCTGAGATAGTGGTGAGATTTGGTTAGCCTTTACTCCAAGTTCCAGAAAACAACGAAGTATTTGCCAACAAACCAGAAAAAAATACTCCTGGAAATAATTATTTAGTTTATCCAGAAAAACTAGCCATAATATAATTGGTTTATTTTTATATTTCATACTGAAGTAATCAAATTCCAGTAAGTATTGGCAGAAAAATAAGAGGAAAATCTGAAAAGAGAAAAATACATAAAGATATTATTACAATGTTCACCATGTATTTCTGTGCCTAGAGATTAGGTGGGGTTTTGGAAGAGGGTTGTGCCCATTTCAAATATTCATCTCTGGGGTCTGTAGTCTTTCTGATAAGTATTTTCCAGGCAGAAATGCAGATTAACACTGAAGTTCCAGCAAGGGTAAGTTGTGCTGCACAGATGTTGTCCAGCTAATCTATGTTAGTGTAAAAATTCTGAACTATCCCAAATGGACTGACCATCCAAGGAGTGAAGGCTGTGAGTCCTCCTGGGTCTGGAGGGACACTGAACACGTTGCAGTTGCACGGAATGGTACAGAATCTTCTAATTCCATTCAAACTAAACTTTCAGGCAAACAAAAGATGTGTCTGGGAAACTGTCGACATATGGTAGCCATAAAGCACGGGGCTCTGCAAAGCAGGCATGCAGAGCAACAGAAGAAAGGTAAGTTAAATGTCCTGAAAGATGTTGCAAATGAAAAATAATACAGTTTAAAGTTGATCATTAAAGAAATCTCACCAGTGGAGCGACAATGACAGTGTCCCACTGTCAAGATCTCTGCAAGTTCACAGCTCTCAATTTATTGTATTTTTTGATGGATTTTGATCTTGAGAGATCTTCATCACTTATAAATGAACCAGTCATTAGTACTCTTTTATGTATCTCCAGAGAACTATCACAGCTCTCATTAACTGCTATATCTAAACAACTGAAATCTGCTGTTCCAAAGGCATGTATTTTCAAGTCTGAATCTTTACCCATTACTATGTCTTTTCTTACAGAAGCAGCATAAAGCCTGAATAAATTAGGGTAAGCCAAAACTCTTTCAGCACTGCCTCAGTTAGTGTTTAGGATGTATACAAGATATACTGAATGTAATATTTCAGTCTCAAAGACTTTTTCAAGAGAATGAGGAGAAAGGAAAGGACTGTCACAAAATATTTCTTCTGAACTAATGGAACTGGGGTTTTTTCCAACAATTGTTGGTGACCTGATTTGTATCATTCATTTGATAGCTAAGAATGTGAACATTAAGGTCAGAAAATAAACCTGTAATAAGAAACCTGTAGTAAGACCTGTTGTGCAACACCAGTTTGGACAATTATTGAATCCTAACAAGAAAAGTAGTTGTGTTGCTTGTCATTCTCTTGCCACAGCTTTCCAGAAGAAAAAAACAACAACCTTAATCCAGAAATGAGTTGTCACCTAATTCACAGCTTCCACCCTGCCTTTTGTATGGTTCTTTGTCTAAGACTGTAAAAACACTGGATGTACTCAATTAATTAAATATTTTTCCTTCTCTCAGTCTTACTATTATCCTTTATTTTACCTAAAAATGTAAAACATACCTGTATTGGATGAGAGAAAATGTCCAGCTTGCTAAGTCCTGTCTGACTCTGGCCAGTAGCTGCTATTTATAGAAAGGCATAAAATCAGACTAAAGAACCAATGGTGTTTTCCTTAATCCACCCTACCCACTTCCAGCAAAAATATAATGGGTTGCTTTGTACTCATCTTTTCACCCAGTTTCTTCTCTTCCTGCTAACTTGAAGGATTTTATGATGCGCTGTAACTACACAATCACTGTCCTCTTTTATGGGCACAGACAACATTTCTCCCTACCCCCCTCTTTTATTACATTTATAGTCTTTGCCTGCCAAGATACTTTTATGGCAGTGGGAATGATTGCCTCACTCTTGATAAAAGTCTGGAGTATCCCTTGGTGCTCCATATAACTTGTCACAATATTCTTAACAACAGCTTGTCGCGTATTCCTGAGCGACTGACTCTTGCTACCAACTCCCTTGATGTGCTTCTTGACACTGGTAGAAAATATTCTTCCTTACAGCATCCCCCACACAGGGCTGTGCACCAGCTCTTTCCAACTTCTGCTCTTGGTTTCTTCACTTAACTCCTGGGCTTTTGCCTTTGGAGACCATGAAAATTTATACATTTGTTTTGTGCAGTTACTACACAAACAATTTGAAGTAAAACATTGCCTTTGCTGCAGAGTATTTCTGTTGAGAGTGCTGTCTGTGCTCTTGTAAGGGGTATATCCCCAACACTTTTTTTTTAATGTACCTGGAAACCAGGCATGTTTATGTCAAAGTATTTTATGGAGAGCAGGTTGCATTGTTACAAACTCTTGGCTTTCTGTTCAGCTCAGCCTTGCTGTCTGGTTCATCTGCATTTCCAGCTCACAGAAGCTTACATTTGTACTTTCTCTGTGACCTAAAGGGAATAAAGGACCATGTGATACTATAGGTTTGGTTCTTCTTCAGACACCTAAATGGAAAGAATTATTGAAGATACTGTTAGGGCCCCTTGCTGAATCATCAAACTATTTTGCAGTAGTAATTGAGAGAGCAAAAAAATACTGCATAGATATCTCTTCAGGCCCTCTTCATAGAGAAGTTATATTCCATTGAAGTGCTTTTCTTGTACAGGTTAATCTCTCAGAATAAAAGTGGAAAATACAGCAACAAAACAAGATGATATTTTCACTACTCAATAAACCTCTCTTCCCTTGTCTCTAAATAAATGATTCCCAGAGGCATCCCCTCCAGGACTTCTGAAGATTCAAAAGGGCAAGGAAAGGAATTAAAAAATATCACAGCCTGCTCCAACACATTCATAGTGTTTATTAGAAACAAACAAACAAGCAAGCAAACATGCACATCAAATGTTGTCCTGCCTTATACTTCTCAGACCCTCACTGGTTTCCACGATATGCAACTTAAATCAGATTTGGACCCAATATGACTTCAGCAATAAACACCATCCACTCTTGTTGATTGAAATAAAGGAGAAAACAACTTCTCAGATTACATGAAGCAGAAAAGCTGGTTTTTTTAGAAAATGAGAACAGCAAAACAGGCTTGATGATCTAGACAAATCCAAAGTGTGAAAGAAGCAGAGCAAGCTGCAATATCACTTCTTTTGATTCCATTCCTTTTTTTTTTTTTTTTTGTTCTGTGTTTGTTTGGGTTTTTTTTGTACCTGAACTATATCTACAGCAACTGAACAGCACCTGATATATTTTAGTTACTATGATAGTGTAACTATCAGTGATAACAATACCTTCTTGTTGCAGCTGCACACACAGGAAAGTATTTCAACATTCAGTGTTAGACTGATCTCACACTATAGCTTACAAAAATACAAATGTCTCTCCTAAGGGAAGTGAAGTCCTGCGGTATAATGGCTAGATTCCAGTACCAGGGTACTTAGATAAATTGCATTTATTTATAATGTATCTAATTACGTTCTATCCATCATTCTGTTTTGACACCTTTGTCCTTCTCTCCCAAACTGTTGTATAATGTTGTTGCATATTTTGCAGACAATTGTTTCTTACTGAGGCAGTGGTCACATTGTCTTCACAGGCCTTGTATTTCCTCTCAAAAAAGGTGTTGAAAGGAGTTAATAAGATGCTTTGGATCTTTGGAGAATGAAAGGCACTATATAAATCTCATTTATTACTATTAAAATAGCACTGAGTGAGATGTCTAGAGGCAACTCCAGTATGTGGTTTAGCTCTTCATCAATAAATCATGGAAACTTGCATTACTGGTCTGCTTTACTGTATATGAAAGAAGAGTTGGATGACACCTTGTATTTCACCAGCTGCTTTCCTGCAATTTCTTAAAGAAAGTAGCACAATATATGGCCCACTTGCTGTAGGAACATCTGAAATACTACAGACAGTAAAAAGTCTTTCAGTAAAGTTCTTCCACAGTCTTTTGTTGATATGCTGTATTGCCCTTACTCAATTTTCAGACACTATCTCTAGTTTTCCATGGAAAAGAAATTCTTACATCACTGCTCAATTTTTTTTATGGCCATGAAAATTTGATTATAACATTTACCAAACAAAAGAAGTGCTCTTTTTCCTTTTGTTTTAGGCTTCTGTTGTTTTTTCTTAATTTTCATTTAGGTCTGCACACAGGATCAATCAACCCACTATTACCTCATTGCTACCGAGTGCAAATTTAGCTCCTGCCAGAGTCCTAACAAAGGACTAATCTTGTATCCTCCACTTGCATAAGTAAATTTCAGATGTTAGTGGAACTAATAGTGAGAGCATTGCTTTCTGCTTTCATCAGGACTTCAAGGCCTGATTGAAGCATGGTCAATGTACACTACTGTCTTCCAATAATATCTCTATTCCAGATGTTGATTTGAGAAGTAGTGTCCTCTTTGAAGAGTGTGAGAGAACTTTATAAGCACTAATCCTTGCAGTGACCTGGAAGGGGGCTATAGCCATGCTACAGGGAGGTCAACTGAGTGGCAGCAAGGCTAGGTGGTTCACCTGACATACCACCATCAGCAACCAAATTACATTTTCCATAACCCACACAATTCTCCTCATTAAATTCCATTTGATTTCCTACAAGCACTCTGTGCCTTTGATTTATACTCGATTCCTTTAGACCCACCACGCAGCCACTAATTGTACTCTACATACACAGTGGAATGGGACATTAAGGAATGGGTTTTTAGTAACTCTGATGACACCTTTCTAGTTAGTGTGGTGTAGCAGTATCCTATTTTAGATTGCTTTGTTTAATTATTTAAGAGCCATTATGGTAACTGGATATACTCTAACTGTAATTTATTAACTCATACACTTGAATTATCCAGGTCTCTTCATCCACTTCTTCACAGAATTACAGAGAAATATTCCCTCTGCTGTGAGCTACAGAAGTTTCATCTCTCATAGCAAAGGGGTTCTTAAACGTTTTCAAACTATGCACTAAGACCATAAGAATCATCTTATACCAGCAGCAATTGTTAATATAGACAGTATTAAGAAAACATCCTCATTTTATATACATGTACTTATAAGAACATATTTTAACATATATATGCATTCATGGATATGTCTTCAATGTAATACTGCAATTCGCTTCCCTTTTTTCTGTAAAAGTGATGCTACATCCATCTGTTCATCCCTCTTTCTCTACTGCTCTGAATATGCTTCACAGGCTGAGCCTTGTCTCTTTTTTTACTTTTGTACTTTCTTGTTGTCTACTTATAGAATCATAGAATGGTTCGGGTTGGAAAGGACCTTAAGGACCATCTAGTTCCAACCCCCCCTGCATGGGAGTCTTGTCTAAGCTAGGCTGCCATGTTAAGTCGTTCCTTTCTCACTGGAAGCACTGCCTGTTCCCCTGAATCCCCCCTCACCATCATGCTCTGCATACACTGCCTGTCAGCTTCTTGCCTGCCTGCATGGGACGTCTCTTTTCTCTGGAAAATGACAGTTCCAGGAGCACCACCTTGAGAGCAGTTCTTCCTTGCTCCGATACAGTGTCTGTTCTGCCATCAGCAGCTAGATTATCTTCTTGCCATCCAGGCACTGTTACACATCTCAGAGCTGTCATTTGAAAAAAAAAAAAAATAGAGGGGAAGCAGCAGATGAAGAAAAAAAATCTAGACTAAATCACGTGAGCAATCAGCTCCTTGAAAGCCAAAGCACTCACAGACCATCTCAGTGTCATAAATTAATTTAGAACTGCTTAGAAAGGAAAACTATTAGCAGTTGAGATTCGTACAGGAACCTCTTCAACAAATTATTGCTTTATAGAACGTATCTTTCTTAACCCAAGACTCTTGCCAGAATTCCGCTGTGCTCCAGACAATGTCATAAACATCATGAATGCACAGAGGCATTACAGGTCCTGGATTCTGGGCTGCAGAATCCCTGCTGTTCAAATATAATGGCACAGGACAGAAGAATGCTAACAGCAATTATACAAAGCTTTTGAGCCAGGAGGAGAAGACTGAAACCAAATACAGCCTTGGAGGCTCAGATGTCTGGAGGAAAGGGAGGCCATCCAGAGGAACCTGGACAGGCTTGAGAGGTAGGACCATGCCAACCTCATGAAGTTCAACAAAGCCAAGTCCTGCATCTGGGCTTTTGGGATTGTTTCCCAAAAACAAATACAGGTTGGGTGGAGAACGGATTGAAAACAGCCCAGAGGAAAAGGTCTTGGAGGTGTTGGTTGATGAGAAACTCAACATGAGCTGGCAATGCGTGCTTGCAGCCTAGAAAGCCAACTGTGTCCTGGGCTGCATCATAAAAAGCATGGCCAGCAGGTCAAGGGAGGTGATTCTCCCCCTCATGGCCAGCAGGTCAAGGGAGGTGATTCTCCCCCTCTACTCCACTCTCATGAGACCCCACCTGGAGTACTGTGTCCAGTTCTGGAGTCCCCAACATAAGAAGGACATGGAGCTGTTAGAGCAAGTCCAGAGGAGGGCCACAAAGATGATCAGAGGGCTGGAGCACCTCTGCTATGAAGACAGGCTGGGAGAGCTGGGGTTCCCAGCTGAAGTGCATTTATACCAATGCGTGCAGTATGGGGAACAAACATGATGAACTAGAGGTCTGTGTGTGGTCACAGGGCCATAATCTCATTGCAGTCAATGAGATATGGTGGGATAGCTCAGATGATTGCAATGCTGTTATGGGTGGTTTGTACTGTTTAGGAAAGATAGGTCATCAAAGTGGGGTTGTGGAGTGGCTCTTTATATGAAAGAGCACCTGGAATGTGTTGAGCTCCCTCTAGGAGAGAAGGAAGAATGTGTTGAGAGCTTATGGATGAGAATTAAGGTGCAGCCTAACACAGAGGACAACGTTGTGGGTGTTAACCACAGGCCATCTGATCAGAATAAGGAAGCTGATGAGGCCTTTTACAGGCAGCTGAAAGTGACCTCATGATCACAGGCCCCAGTTCTCATGGGGGACTTCAACCACCCTGATATCTGTTGGAAAGGCAACACAGCCAGGCATGCGTGGTCCGGGAGGTTCCTGCAGAGCGTTAATGAAAACTTTCTAATGCAGGTGTGAATTGGTGAAAAAAGGGTTAAGACTTTTTGAACAGACAACAGAAGGCCGAGATGTGCTACATTCCTTAGACAAGGGGACTAGCAGTCTCTTATCTGTGCTGCAGGAATTCTCCTTTAAGCAGAACTAGATGCAGCCAGACTTGCGGTTACTATTCGGCACTAACTGAGTCAAAAGGCTTCAAAGTTAAGAGTTCACTGCGAGGAAGACTTCCAGCCTTCATCCTGAAGACCCCATAAGACCACTACCAGACAGCACTGCGCATGCGGAACTAGATGGGGAAGTAATTAGCATAAGTAATGCCTTTTCTAAGAATTTAATGAATATGTATCATGACCTTATGAATATTCATGTACCTGCTAGATAAAAATAGAGCTTTACTAACACCTCTGCTCTGCCCTGGTGAGGCCACATCTGGAATACTGTGTCCAGTTCTGGGCTCCCCAGTTCAAGAGAGACAGGGAACTACTGGAGAGAGTCCAGCGGAGGGCAACAAAGATGATTGGGGGATTGGAGCATCTCCCTGATGAGGAAAGGCTGAGAGAGCTGGGACTTTAGCCTGGAGAAGAGAAGGCTGAGGGGAGACCTTGTTAATGCCTACAAGTATCTAAAGGGTGGGTGCAAGGAGGATGGAGCCAGACTCTTTCCAGTAGTTCCCAGTGACAGGATAAGGGGCAATGGGCACAAGCTGGGACATAGGAAAATATGAGGAAAAACTTCTTTAATGTGAGGGTGATAGAGCACTGGAACAGGCTGCCCAGGGAGGTTGTGGAGTCCCCTTCTCTGGAGATATTCAAGACCCACCTGGATGCAGCCCTGAGTAATGTGCTCTGGGCAATCCTGCTTTAGCAGGGGAGTTGGACTAGATGATCTCTAGAGGTCCCTTCCAACTCTGACAACTCTGTGGTTCTGTGATTCTGAGATTATTCAGACTGGAGAAGGGAAGGCTCCAGGGAGACCTCATAGCAGCCTTCCAGTACTTGAAGAGGATCTGCAGGAAAGCTTGGGAGGGACATTTTATATGGGAATGTAGCAATAGGAGGAGGAGTAATGGTTTAAAACTGGAAGATGGTAGATTTAGGTCAGACATTAGGAAGAAATTCTTCACTGTGAGGGTGCTGAGATGCTGGAAGAGGTTGCTCAAGGAACTTGTGATTGCCCCCTCCCTGGAAGTGTTCAAGTGCAGGTCGGATGGGGGTTTGACCAAGCTGATCTAGTGGAAGGTGTCCCTGCCCATGGCAAGGGGGTTGGATCTAGATGATCTTTAAGGTCTCTTCCAACTCAAACTACCAGATGATTCTATGATTCTATGTTCTAAAGCAAAAAGGGGGAAAATTAATAATTTACCTAGACTGACCACTCTTGCAAAAAAAAAAAATTTACTCTAAAGTAAGAGTTCCCCAAAACCTAAAAGTTAGGCAGGCGTGCCTGAGAAAGATTATTGGAAAGTGCAGAATGCTTTCTTGCACAAACACAATTGAGGAACCATGAATGTACAGCATTCCTCTTCCACTTAACCTTTATGTGCTACCAAAGTCCAGTGTCAAGATTGTCCTTCCAGCACATGTCTGCAACTGAAAGCTTTTAATATCCTTCTTCTACCTCCCACAAAGCCAAGTTATCAGTAGCACAGAAAGATTGAACCACTTATTAAACAGAACTATCTTGTCAAGCAATATGTTCTTTTCCGCAGGGCACTAGTGAATTGAATGTGCAACAGAGGCCAAGTGTCTAACAAAGAAAAAGCTGCTGCATGATGAGGATTGCTGCTCCTCTCCCAAGAAATCTGACTAAGAAGGAAACCTTCTCATGGATTACACAGCAAAGCAATTCTATGACAGGAAATAAGGCAATAGGAAATCACACAAATTAAGATGGACAACATGGCGAATTTTGTAGCCTTTTTTTTTTTTTTAAAAAAAAAGCTGCCTCAATTAGAACAAGAAATCTTGGGACTGAATTACTTTGATTACCTGACTCGTGGTGAACCTGTCTCTCCCTTTCTCTTTTTCTGCAAAGCAGAGTTGGAAAAGCCAGCTCTCACTGTTGTGTTTTACACCACCACTGCACAAACACGGCACGCAGCAAGCCGAGTACAGAAAGTACCTGAGAATCAGGCTTTGTGGCAGGCACTCAGATGCTTAAGAACAGGAAATAAATATCATTATATAACTATGGGAATGTAACACTGCAGAAAGCTGTCACTGGGGATTGATCCAGGGAAAAAAAATGCAAGGAATAGTTCTCCCACAGCAATGTTAGCTTATCTTTATTTCATGGTATAGATGTATGCATATGTACTGGCACAGACAGGTAAGAATGAGCCTGTATCCAGCTTTACTACCACACAGCTTCAGTGTATCAACATCTGTGCTACCTGTGGAGATAAAACAGTGCAAACACTTCAGGACTCCTGCATTTCTATGCCAGTAACTCCTGTCTTCCACTGAGACTATTGCTGATACAGATTCACACTAGCTCACATTTGTTTCCTGTCTTTAATGCTAAGTCTAAATCCATAATTGACAGTTGATGTATAGTCATGAGTCATACACACAAAAGTCATCAGCACGTCGAGGCTCTTCTGTTTCTGAAACCAAACATCTCTACTTGCTGCTGCAAATCTCTGCCAATTGGAGGACACAGGGCATTAGGTCATATTTCTCTTTATTGTTTTTGGACAGAATTCCCCTGAGAAAAAAAAAAAAAGATGCAGTCAAGAATGTATGGATGTATGACAGCCTTGAGTTTTAGGCTTCCATGCTTAAGATGGTTACCTAAAATCAGTAACTATTTTTTAAAATGTAAGGTGTAACTTTTACACGGCCCGGAACATCTGGTGCAGCTGCACTCACATGGCCAGATGAGATCCTAAGCACAGTCTTAAGGTGAGAAAGAAAAAAAAGACCCACAAAGGAATCCCCAAAACCACACTCCCAAACTGAAATACATGGTGGTTTCCACAGAAAACTAAAATATTAATATAATAATTCAAAATTAACTATACAGCCATAATATTAAATTAACGCAGTTAATTTAATTTTCTTTTTTTATGTCACATTTTAAAATGGGGAATTGTTTTGCATTCAGGAAAACAGGCATTTAATTAGGCTTTGTAATTCACATATAATTGAATAAAATACATGGAAAAGGGCATATCCATCTCAACTCATTTTATACTACTGCTTGAATTAATACAGCATGCCTGTAAACAGCAGCTATAGCTTGACAAAATGGAGTAGTATTGTTTTTAAATGAAACATTAAGGGCATTTGCAAATTGTTGCATATTCAATTGTTTAAGCTCCTTTCCTCCTCCTTTTCACATTTAGGATAAAGGAAAATGCCTAGCTTCTCATCAAACAGGTGCCACCTAAAGCTGACAGCCTCTGAGACAAGCTCCTGAGAATTATCTGCAACCTGTGTTGGTTTTAAACTTCAAGATGTCAATCTCTGGGGGTTACAAAGAAAGTTTCCCTACACACTAATTATGTCCTGTGCATATTTGTAGCTACAAGTCTCATACCATACACACATATACATCCCATATGTCTATAATTTTATCATGTTTCAAGATTTTCAGCTAGTTAGTGCACGAGGTGTTAAAAAAAGAAGCCAGCTATGAATGTGACAGTGGGAGCTGCCAGAGTGAGTGCCAAAAACTTTAGAAAAGCTGACCCTTCTTTTATTAAGAGTGGCTTTCAGCTTTTAGAAACCTAGTACTCTGAGTGATTCTGTAGCCTGTGCAGAGAGGTCAAGTGGACTTGGGTGTTCTTAAAAAGCCACAAGCAACACAAAAAAAAGCTAATGTATCTAATTAAGTTAAAGGATACCCACTCATGAACTCATGAATGAAGCTTAGATTCTGCAAAATAATGTCACTAGCAATGAGATTGCTCAGTATGCTGCAAACGAAACAGCTTTGGACCCAAATTTGACTTATGAAATACAACACTTCGTGCATCGTCCTAAATTGTCGTGCCAAGCCAGAAGAAGAAGAAAACAATGCATTGAGGTTATCAGTCTGACTCTCAATTGCTGCAACTGTAGTAGAATAATCATATGAAAAAGTCAGAAAAAACATGCTGCAAATGCAGATATGGATGTAGCAATGCCTTATTGTATACAAAAAAGGAGCCTATTTGCTTGTGTGCGTTTAGCATTCAAAATACAAAAGAAACACCATGATTTATTTCAGCCAAAAAAACAGCTTTAAATTTTAAAGACATCAAGAACGAATGACAGAGGATGCCACCGGGAGGCAGCATCGTCACTTAGCAAGTCTTTCCTTCTGCCGCAAGCCCTCGGCCATAACGCTGGGAAGCAGAGTGTAACAGCGGTGTATGCAAGTCAACTTCGAACCAGAACACTAAAGTACAGAAAATCCAGCACGTTTAGATATTTAGAGGCTGATGAATTTGTACCTAGTATAGTACTGAATAGTATTGAAAGTATCTGCAGCTAAAGTGATGTGTGTTTTGCTGGTTACCCAAGACTAAAGTGGTTTGATTTGGGGTTTTTTGGTATAGCATCATCTGCCTTTATCCTGAACATTTGTGGTGTAACAAAAAGGGGGCTATAATGAACAAACAAAAATTGTACGTGCTTATGAAAGAGCTTATTTGTACATTAGAAATTGAAGAATACCTACCCAATTAATCTTTTAAAACTGCAAATTGTCACGCAGAAGAAGAAACTGAAAGCAGTGGTTTAATATGATTCTCCTCTCAGTTGACGAAACCCCTTAAACTTGTGTTTTATAAATTTGCCTATCACCTCACAAGAATAAACAAAGCTCTGTGTGGCACATGTGAAAATCAGAAACCACAGAAGCCTAAGAGACATCCTGTTCTTGTACTGTGTCTCATCAAAGTCCAGAAAATCCAACTTTTTTCTTTCAGATTTACCAATGTAAAACCTTTTTTTCATGTACAATCCTTTTGCAATGTGAAGAATAATGTAGGCTTTTTCACCCCTGCATTCCATGATTCTGAAGGAAATTCATAACAAATTTGACTCTCACTTATTTAGTGTCACAGTCAGAGAAGGCTTTACTTAATGTTCTGCATTTATTATATTTTTAAAAGCTCCCATAAACTTGGCAAAATACAGCATTATTTAGGATTCTTGTTATTTTATAATAAAATTAATAAATGAAAATTGCTTTTTCAAAGAATGCTTTATGATCTTTATTGGTCCATACATATGAGGGTTTAAATCCTGAAGTTGATCATGCATATAACATTTTCTTTTCTGCTGTTACTCACACTATTTTGTATGCATGCTGTTTTCCCTTTTTCACCTGGAGATAGAAACACACATGCCTCTAATTATTGATAAATGTGCTGTCATCTCCCTTGACTGCTCAACAACAATGATCTCAGAAAGATTTGCTGATAGCATGAAGTATAGAAACACTTATGAAGAACCAAAAGTGGACAATTTTAAGACACATTATACTTTGGATTATTTAGCTCCCTACACTGAACACATCAAGAGAAACGTAATATATATCTTAATTGAAATTCCTCTTTTGTGTAGAGTTTTTAATGTTAAAGTGAGTCTAATGGGTTAATCTCTGGGAATATCAGATGTTGCCTGGTGTGTCTGTCTGCCAAGAGTGTGTGTTCAGGCAGATGGAGACATCTGACTTTAATTTTGCTTCCACTTAAAGCCAGCAAAATGCAAATCAGCTCCAGGTTTGATAGCTGTGCTCCTGCAAGAGTGTGTCACCTGAGCTGATGGATATGAGCAGAAACCTGAGCCAATGACATGAAATTGTTCTGTTTTAACACTTGGCTTGCACTCTGTGTGCTCCAGCACAGGCAGAGTTAGCCCAGGTCAGATCATGAGGGTACAACAGGACACCAGGGAAAGGCAGTTTGCTCTGTTGGGTGCTAGCTGAAATCTAATCTGCTCCTCTGACATAGCTTATCTTTGGACAATTTTCTGTTCTTTGGACCTTCATCTACAAAAGATTAATTCTCTAATTATCACAGTATTGTGGAGACAAATCAATTTATGACTGTCATGCACTTTGCACTTTGATAATGTTGTAATGAGGCTCATCAAAAACACTTCAGAGAGGTCCTAAGAGCTATCTTCTAGAAAAGCACAGTAAGCTGGACAAGCAGAGTTTACTTGCCTCAGGCATAAGACACCCAGCAGCTTCAGAAAGAGGAAAAAATCTGGTCATTTGATCTATTTATTTCTTCCTTATTGCTGGACAAAAGGAAAAAAGAGCAATCATTTAGTTCTACTCCAGAGAGACAAAAAAAATGCAAAGTTCAACTAACATCCTGGTTGGTTTTGCTTTTACCTTTATTGAAATTACAAAGTCAGGCTAAATGTGGAATTCAGACCCATTTATCTTTATAGGAGAATTCAACTTCCCAGACATCATCTGGGAATAAATACTGCTGTGATGAGCAGGTGTTGGAAATTCTTTAAGTTTGTAGCAGATAACTTCTTGTCACGGGTACTCAGTGAGCCAACAATGAAAGGTGCCCTCCTAGACTTGCTATTTATGAATAGAGGAGTCAAGGATGTGATGGCTGTCTTGGCCACAGTGATCACAAAATGTTTGACTTTAAAATTTTCAGTGTAATGAGAAAAAGGAACAGCAGAATTGCTACCCTGGACTTCAGGAGAGCAAACTTTAAGCTACTCAGGGATCTATTTTGCAGAGTCCTCTGGGAATCTGCTTTTGAGTGCTTAGAAGTCCATGAGTGCTGGTCAGTCTCTAAGAACACCTTTTAGAAGCACAGGAGCAGGCAGTTCCACTATGCCCTAAGTCAAGAAAGCAGGCAGAAGACCAGCTTGACTGAACAAGGAACTCCTCAGGGAGCTCAGGAGGAAAAAGAAATTATATGATCTCTAGAAGCAAGGTCAGGCTTCACAGAGCTGTGGTTCATTTCTGCAGGGAGAAGACATGAAAGGCCAAAGATCTATTAAAGCTGAAACTGGCCAGGGTTGTTCAGATAATAAGAAGGGCTTTTTAAAGTATTTTAATAGGAAGAAGAGGTCTAAAGAAAACATTGGACTGATACTTATTGCAGATGATAATCTGACTAATAGGGATGAAAAAAAGCAGAGGTATTCAATGTTTTTTATGCATCAATCTTTAATAATCCTGATAGACTCTGAGCTGCCTGGTCCTCTGAGTTGAAAGACCACAAATGTGGAAACAGCAACTTTCTATTTTTGGACAATGAAGTTGTAGGGAACCAGCTGTATCAGCTGAATGTTCACAAGTCCAAGGGGCCTGATGGGATTCATCCCAGAGTTCTGAAGGAGACAGTAGATGTCATAGCAGGACCTCTCTCTGTCATCTAGCAAAGGCATTGGGAGTCTGGGGAGGTCCCTGCTGACTGGAAGCTAGCCAGTGTTATTCCAATATACAAAAAATTACGTGAGGAAAGACTGAGGGAACTAAAGACCTCTTATTATAGCCTCAGTTCCTGGAAAAAGTATGAAGATTATACTGAGTACTGTTGAAAGGCATTTAAAGAATAATACAATCCACAGGCACAGTAAACATGGTCTCACAAAAGGAAAGTCCTGTTTAATTAATTTCATACCCTTCTATGATAAGGTCACCTGTCTAGTGGATGAAGGGAAGGTGGTGGATGCAGTTTTTCTGGATTTTGGTAAGGCTTTTGCTACTGTCCCTCACAGCATCCTTCTGGATACATTGTCCAACTCCGCGATGAGGGATTTTACGGTGCACTGCGTGAAGAACTGACTGAAGGACAGAGCTCAAAATCTTGTAGTGAGTGGGGCTACATCATGCAGATGAGTATTTTTAACTGGGGAAAGGCAAGACAAGGAAAATGAAGAAATCTAGCTGTTTCTAAACCCTAATGTGATGCTATTCTGTTCTGGACACACTAGAAATGCATGTATAAACACAGGCTTATAGAGCTTTGCTTACGTCTCAATGGGAATTGATAAATGGGGGAAGGCATCCCAAGGGGTTCCCTTAGTGTAACAAAAATAAAAGTACCTTTCATACATTGTTTTGTCCTTACATCTTTGCTCAAATAAAATGAATTATGCACACAGATTGTTTACTGCCAGTTTGCATGCTGTGGAATTTCTGTTGTCATAACCAGGGCTCTGAGGAGTTCTCTATAAATGCTTTTCCTGTTTATTTATGTGGTTTTTATAAACACAAATGCTTATCTCAACCCCAATACCTTATTCCCCCCAAAAACCCTAAAAACCAAAAATAATTTTTCATTTGGAGATGCTGAGATATGTTGTAAGTTGATGTCTCACTGCATCTTTCCATCTGCAGAGCAAATGGAATAGGAAAGTTTACATTGCTGCGGGATCAATTGTGAAGATTTTTTTTGCATTCCTTATGTACTTAGAAAACAGATTTGCTAGGAGTTTAATTTTATAACTAAATTAGCTGTAGGATTTAGGAATAGTCATACACAATTAAAAAGAAAAGTGCATATAAAAAAACTAACCTGAGGATATTTTTATGATAACTCCATTCTGTACACAAATATGCTAATTGTGTTGTTTTTTTTTCAAGCAGGTGCAGTTCTGCCTTCTTCCCCTAATAGCCTAAAGCATGAGCTCTGTCAGGATCCAGAAATACCCAGAGCAATGCCTAAATCTCAGGACACCCAGTCTGGAAAATGTCTTCTGAGAACAGTGGGGACACATAATCACTGAACAGTTCTGGTTGGAAAAGACCTTTAAGATCGTTGAGTCCAACCGTTAACGTAACTCTACAAAGTCCAGTGCTAAACCATGTTCCTAAGCACCACACCTCCACATTTTTCAAACACCTCTAGGGATGGTGATACAACCACTTGTCTAGGGAGCCTGTTCCAGTGTTTGACAACCCTTTCAGTGAAGAAGTTTCTTCTAATATCTAATCTAAACCGCCCCTGGTGCAACTTGAGGTCATTTACTCCTGTCCTGTGGATTGTTACTCAGAAGAGACCAACTACCACCTTACCTTCTTTCATATAGTTGGAGAGAGCAATAAGGTCTCCCCTCAGCCCCCTTTTCTCCAGGCTTAACAGCCCCAGTTCCCTCAGATGTTCTTCATAAAACTTGCTCTCCAGACTCAGCCCCTCCATGTCTTTCTTGTAGTGGGGGTCCCAAAACTGAACACAGGATTCAAGGTGCAGCCTCACCAGTGCCCAGTACAGAGGAACAATCCCTGCCCTAGTCCTGCTGGCCACACTATTTCTGATACAAGGCAAAAAAAAAGGGACAAATATTGCCAAAATGCACTTGTAGCTTCTTTATAAAAAACTCAGGTGCAGCAGTATTTATCACTATAATAGCCCAGTAGTTGTGATATTTACCCAGAAACTGTTGAGAACTAACTTGTACGCTTGGGCAAGATGCCCGTCTCAGAAAGCTACTCTAGTCAGTTAGCAATTCACTCTTTCACATCCTTTCTCCTCCTGCCATATGAATCTTTCCTCCTTTTCAACACAAGGGAACACTTTTAATGTACCTACAGGCTACTATGTTTGCATTCAACAGTAATGGATTTAAAAAATAAATCATATTGAGAAGTTGATACTCCAGGGTTCCACACTCTGAAGTCAAGGCATTAGGCACTAGTGTAAAAACGTTTCTGATTGTTAAAACCAGACTGTTGTTTTGTACAAGGAGGACATGACAATATTTTTATCACAATGTTTTTTTCATGCTTTCAGATTAGGCATCTTCCCTCAGGAACTGTTTTTGACTCTGGACTTTGAGAAGGCTGTGCAGCATCTCGTTTGCAGAACTGGCTGTGGTGCCTAAATTGCAGGGAACACAAAAACTGGACTTCTCCTGTGCTCAGAATTTTGCACTGGGAACTGCAGAGGTATGGAATGTCAGAAGTCATCCTAGGCACTAATCAGGGGAGGGAAAAAAAGCACCTTCAGAACATAAGTTGGGTGTTAGGATTGAGTTATTGTGTTTTTTCCATAAACTATGAAAACAATCTACATAAACTATGTTCCTGGATTAGCTATTTTGGCTTTGTGCCTGTGGGATGAGCATAGTCACATCTATTCTGAACACATAAATAAACGTTGATGGTTTCAGCTTCTGCAGGCCTGCCAAAGCCCATGCATCTTCTTGATCTTCAAAAGAATAAAGCAAGTACCATAGTGAATCTGAGGGTCTTTGGATTGTCTTCCCAAGGGAATTAATTTTCCACTAGGAAGCATATGGTAGGCTTTGGCATCCATTTGTTCGGGACCAGCCACCTAAAAAAGAACCATTGCAAAAAATCACTGCAGTTCTTTATCCATCTGTCTTTAGTGCTGGTGTGAGACAATTTTACTCTAAGTTGCTTGTACTGAAGGAGTCCTACTTAACTGAAGTACTGCCATGGAAAATAGCTAAGCAGAGAAGCTGTTCTTGGAGGATGTCTTTGCTCACTGAAGCAGATGATAAGTACTCCATAGTCTTACACAACCTTGACAAAGAAGACACAGAAGGCTCATTTTAGCAAGGTTTCTGTGTCTCCCTGTCCCTGTTATAAATGTGCTCATTAGAGGCCATCGTAAGAGGTCTGCACATATGTGTGAAGTTAAACACCTGCACAACCTTTGGCACAATGGGGTTGTAGCTATTACCAGTTATGATGGTATTTGTTTTCATCTGCTCTCATGCTAGCTAGTTTTCTATACTTCAAGGGGTTACCAAAGAACCATAATGTCATTAAATATTTTCAGGACATGAAAAGCTTTGTGAAGAACTTCAATTCCTACAGAAAACCCACAAACCATAAAGCCACAGAGGAGCAAACATTTACATTCTTCAAACAATTTTTATAATCCCTGGCCTTACAGAGTAGATGAAACCTGTGAAAACAAATCAGCTTATGATAGATTTCATTGGGGTTAACATCAAACAAACGGAATGTTGCCATTGGATACACCTCAGTGATTTATGAAGAATAAACATTGTCTGAAGTGAATATACTTGTGTTCTGAACTGCGATGAGGAACCCAAATCATTCCAAACATTTTTGTCTGTTAGAGAAGACAGTGTCTTTTCAGCGACTTTCTGTTGGCTACATTATGTAAAAGAAATTCTCCAAGGATGGGAAGGACTCAGTTCAGTCCAGAACCATAAGCATCTAGTCCTACTTGAATTTCCCTAATGGAATTATACAGGGAGAGATGCTACAGCACAAGATCCACAGGTGATCCATGTTCATCTGCAACAGTAGCTGGAGGCCAGGTGGGCTATTCTAGGTTTGTCATGTTGCATTAGACACACGTTTGGCACCAGCCTCCCACCCAAATGAATACTATCCCCTTCATACTGAAGGAGAACATAGTCTTTGGTGTGCACCCTATGCTGAATCACAGGTGGTGGCCTTACTGCCCACCATTACTGGTGTCCCTTACTGGTGGACAGTAATTGAAACAGAAGCCAGAACTACAGTTACTGTTGTCAGCAATTCTAACTCACCCTCTGTTCTCTCTCCTTCCCCCCTGAAGGTTGTGTTAAGATCTCATTAAGAGTTAATTGTCTTTCATATACCAATTTAAGGAGAGCTCACTGAAGAAAAAGAACTCTGTAAAAAGAAAATTGGCTTCTGTCACTATCCAATAAGCTGGAGACGTGGAGATTCTCGTGGTATCTTGCAGAGACAAAGTACAAGATCGGGTGCTAAAAGTCAAAGGATCAGCAGGGCTGGTGTATGGCTTATGGAAGATAGGGCAGAGCCCCCTTGCTTTCTAAGCTCCCTCACTCTCGTGTGGAGCCCAGGTGCGACTTGCCCCAGAGAAGTCGTACAGCAGGTACAGCCCTTCTTCCTGAGGGACCCTGTTGAGAAGATCTAAAGGTGATCCCCAATGGTGAAATTAAGACGCAAACGAGGTCAGATGTCACATACACACCAAACTTTACTGGAGCTGCACAACAAAATGTCAAGATCCCCACAGCGAATAGGACAGAAAGGAAAAGACAGGAAAGTGAGGAGGAAGCAGAAATACGGAGAATAGCAAGTGACAGGATAGTTGCCACCACGGTCCAGCAACGTCACAGGGTGGGGAAGCACTCCTCTGTATTGACAGTGTCACAGCTTTTTATAGTCACAGCTCTTGACCTCAGCCCCTCCACCGTGTACATACATGATGTGTCTCCAAGGTGGTCTTCACGGGGGTCTCACACGGTGACTTCCTCCCCACAAGTCTTCCTCAAACCTCGGGCTGCAGCCTTTCGGCTGAGAAGGGAGGGGCGTGGGTGCCGAGCTGTCTCTTTCGTTTGTGATTTCAGCACCTTCTGGCTAATTTCCACGTCTAGGAGACAAGCCATTGTTTTGTACCAAAGTTCATTTCCATTTCTAACACCACAAGCTTGCATTCCAACAATGTTGAGACATCTTGACACCACAAGGTTGGCTTCTCACATACAGTTAACGCAAAACCAAGTTTAGATATTTGTATTTTGGTTTAAATATCCATTGGTAGGTTCCAAGTGACAGCAAAATGAATTCACTGAGAATTTCTAAAAAAATGTCACAGTAACCCTGATTTAAAATGTAAGAGATTGTTGATTCACAAACTAAATAGTAAGTCTCATTTTCCAAGACATCCTAGGTCATTCAGATTCAAGGGGCTAAAAATGTTCTCCAGTAGTACTACCTGCAGGATTACTATACCATCAGCATTGCAAAAACTCTGACTTCCACAGTGTATTAAAACTATCAAATACTTCACACATTTAACAGAACAGCATAAGCAAAAACTGTATCAACCTTTTGAATATTGAAATAATATAATAAAACTCACGATTTCAACTACTACTACAAAAAAACCCCGTCTTAACAGATTCCCACAGATGATTTATTGCATGTTGCTCGCAGACCCTATTACAAAGCAAATAATGAAACCCAAACCAAACTGTCCCACATTATGTTCACAAAAAGCATTTGTCTTCTTTACAGAAAGAAATCGAAGCTCAGGCTCTAAACCCAGCAGATAATGTAGACCAAATGTAGCACAGCCAAGGTTATGGACCTGTATTACACCCTAACACTCTCCTGCTAGTGCCATGTTGTCTTTACCTCTAAGATAGAGTTCCATCAAACACTTTCAGCTATTCATCCTCTTTCCCAATCTGTTAGTAAGGTCTAATTACAAAAAACAATAACTTATAGTAGAACTCCATTTCCCAGACTGTTTTCCAAAGCAGTTATTTTTCAATAGTTCTCAAGACCCATAGGACAGGAAACCTCCTTCTCAAAACTTTGTCAGGGGCTGGATTTTAAGACCAAGTCGAATCAGCCACTACAACTGGTATTGTAGAGTTGTTCTCTCTCTCTCAGGGTTTGCAGGTATTTGTAAACAAAGGATTAAATTTCATAGGGATCTTATCTTGTCTCAGCTTACTCTACTGCTGCATCTGCACACTGTTCTATGTTATAACTAATTTCCTTACAGCAAAATTTGAAAGGGGAAACAAAATTGTCTAAGATCTTCCTCAACACAGGAAGTATTAAATGACATATAGCACAGGAAACATTTAGGGTTACATGAGACCTTCAATTTTGGGAGCCTTAAAAAATCTTAAAAACGACAAAGAACTTGTTAATATGAGATGATATGATTTTTCACATGTTTAATGCATGTTAACTGTTGTTTCAAAATGTCTAATATTAGAGGCAATCTCCTTTTTAGTGGGTTGATTCTAAGGCTCTGGAGGATCAGAAATGGATTCAGAATTTCAGGGCCGCTTCTTTCTCAATTTAGATACAGAAACATGTTACAAACATCATTAGCTGTTTGTGAGGCTTTAGGGTTTTGTTTAAGGGTGGAGGTTGATAGGTTTTTTAAAATCAGGTTAGAAATTACTACAGTAAAGACTCCTGCTGTATCAGCAGATCTGGATGAAAGTAATCAGTACAAAATGATGTATGGGTTTCTTTTCTGTAATAAAAAACTCAAAACAAAACCAAACCAAAAACAAAACAAAAAACCTGAAAGAAAACAAAATATGAGAGTTCAGTGGAAACAAGAAAAAGTGAGCTGCAATAAAGATTATATGAACAAAAAATTAGCTTATAATTTATTCTTTCTCTTCCTGTGTCTCATATGCTACTTTGAAATTAAATACTCAGTGTAATTGTGTGTCTTTGAAATGAATAGGTGCACTAAATGTTCTTATTTTTAATAACAATAACTTATATAGTTGAATATTTTTCTTCTCCTGAAGGACACAAATATTAGTTCTCTTAATCTCAGGACAGTCATAGCAATTAAATGCCATAAATCCAGATCTTTTAAGCTCCTTGATATGGACGAACCATCCTGTAAGATTAAGGGCCACAAATAGTCAAGAGATTTTCAGTCTTTAAGAAGAAAACAACTTACTTGATTCTCAAATTACAGTGTTTGCTTTTCTCATCTGGTATGAAATTCCTTTAAGATTTTGTAAGTTTACAATAGAAAAGAAAAATTAGACAAGCCCACCTCTTTTGACTCCCTTTCAATGTCTTAGTTGCAATGCACAGCAATCTAACTAAAATGAATGAAGCATTAACATTTTAATTATGAAGATTTTATTCAGAATTTATTCTTCAAAAGCTCATAGCTTTCATGTTAACCTTTCACAAGTGCCTTACTCTGGCCTTTACATTTAGTGAGGCACAGAAGACCATTAGTCTGCAGCAATTTTATTGCAGTACATTTTAAATAAAAAAATAGACAAGCCATTAACCTTTTCAGCTAAAAAGGGGTTAATTGGGGGATAGTATTGCTAGTATAAGTTTCATAACTGCTGAAGACTGAAAAACACGTGGACTCTTTCATTTACTTGTTCCACATATAAATAGATATGGTGGTGTCAATTCAACATCCCTATGAGCCCCGAATTAACTTGAAAAAGAATTCATACCATGGAAAACACTACGGTGGTGGGTAAAGTTAGGTTTTTATCTGATGCTAATATAAGAAAAGGTAACTAGGCACTTGTGTAGAGACCTAGGTACTAAAACCAACATAATTATTCACAGTCTTTAGGGTGAGTGTGGTCTAGATGGTGTGGTGGTGTTGGTCATAGGCTGGACTTGATGATCTTAAAGGTCTTTTCCAGCCTGGGTGATTCTGTGATTCTGTGATTCTGTGAGTGAATATTAACAAGATGCAGGACCTGTACAAGTGGATACACGTCATACACATTGTCTTACAGCTTTATGGCAAAAGCTCAAGTGCTGCAGTGAGCTCTGTCCTGGTGCACTTGCACCCCATAACACTTTAGATCAAAGCAGATATCTGTAGGTATAAGAAAAAGCCCTTCCCTGGGTCACTGCATCCAATGTTCTGGCAAGGCAGTTCAGCGAGTATCAGTGTTCCCTGGACTCTTTCCTTGGGCAAACAGTTGGATTAGATGACATCGTGGGGTCTGTTCCCCTGTTTTGCTTTGGTTCTGTATCATGCAGCTCCTGGTAAGACTGTGCTTTCCAGAAAGAAAAGTGATGCTGATTTTTTCTCCTGCATGCAGAGAACAACAGCGTCTGCCAAAGAAATCCATAAAGCTGCCATTGACCACTGGCCCGTTGTGTTAAGGAATCTTTAATGTTCTTATTTTCTTCTGTATGAAAAAACAGGAAGACTTTAACACTGCCATAGCTAAATACCATAAATCTTGAAATGAAAGCATATGTTTCTTTCACACAGTCCCACTTTTATGCTTTAATTTGTCCCAGCCTACCTGAAGTGTTTTTACTGAAATTAGAACTGTTAGTAGTATAAAATTATAGCTCTTCTATTGATGTGATATAAAAAAAATGAAATAGAGATGTATCTGAGTATACTTAGGATTGGATATTTTTAGGATTGCTTCTTAATCTGCTGTGGAAAATGAATGCAATATAGAACATAAGAGATCAGGTTATTATCCTTATAGTTATAATATAGGCCATCATGAAGGAAAAAAAGAAGAAAAAGGATACAATAATGAATATTAAAAATATAATTATTTGTGTAATCTAGAACATTGCATTTGTTTCATAATGCAACCAAGAATAGACACATTTATGTAACACATTTTGTTTATTGAAAAACAAATACAAAAGGAGATAATTTTAACTGCATATTGTATCACGCGAACAAAAGATCTATGGAAAAACACCAGGAAAAAACCCACAACACAGTAATGAATGTAAAAACCAGTAGCTGAGAAACTTACAGCTAGGGAGCCATTTGTTCTTTAGGACTGGTATGCTAATTTTCAGGACTTGCTGCAGCAGCAAAGTTGAGATTTAGGATGAATGCATCAGTAACTAACTACTAAATGTATAAAGACATCCTTGGCTTCTCCAGGTAATTTAAAAGACCCATTCATATCCTACTTTTCAAGCATTGCACTTTTATTTGAACTCTATAAGAGGTAAACTCTTCAGAAGCCAATAAAACTTAGCAGTTTCCTTAAGAAAACAGAAGAGGTCTCCTTGGGAATTCTTATGTTCTAATTATCCACTAATTTAAAAAAAAAAAAAAGCATTAAAAAAAATCCATCTAGATGCCTGTGAATAAGACCCAGAGTGGAGGTATTAGCCCACTGATGTATTATTTTTAGGAAATGTGTGCTTGGGTACAATTCAAGCCTTCCTAAGCATTCCTTACCCAAGCTTACATTCATGGCTGCTCACTGCCAAAATAAGACAGTGCATCGGTAAAACTCAAACTATTGATTTTTAGTAACTGGGTTTTGATACAAATGTATTTTCCAGTTTAAATCACAGAACTGCATTAGGACAATGTCCTCAGGTTATGAAGGAAAATGATTGGGCCAGGGAGGGAAACTACATTAAAATAAAATCTTTCAGCAGGAAAGTAAAGACATATTTTTATCTTAGCATTTCACTTTATACAATGATATATAATGAAGGAGCCCTGCTTCTAACTTTCCCTCATTTTGCTAAAACTTGTTACTTGGATAGAAATGCTGTGATATTTGTGAGCATGTGGTCAGCACTTTTATTTCCCAATTGAGTTCTAAATTAAAAATCGGAAATCAGGTCATTCTCTTCCACTGAATTCTCAGGCACACTTCATATAAACAGGTTCTTATTTTTCCCCAGTGACTTCTCTTTCTTTTCTCATGGCCACATGTTCTTTTACCACCCCCCAAAGCAACAGCTCTCTTATGTTCTTATATTGCCCTATTCTATGTGTTCTGTCTTGTTTCCACAACACATTTAGGACTCTCAAATATGAGATAACCTCCAGAATTGTTCTTTTAGTCTCAAAACCCATTCTGCTAATATAGAACTGCCAGACTGTATTTGCAGAGCACTTTCCTCTGGGATTTATTAATGCTCAGGTATTTTTTTTTAAATTTAACTGGTTTTGATACTTTTGTAATGATTTCTTTTCTTTTTACACCATAAAAAAATCCACTCTTTGCAATTATGACCTGTCCTTCTGGATTTTTTTTGACAGGGCAAGTAAGACTGATTTTCATCACTGAAAGTAAACTTTTGAAATTACCTAACCCCTTTAAACACTCCAAAATCCACATGCAGTAAAGGAGGCTTTAAGACAGCTAACAAGACACCACCTTTTAAGTGTAAAACTAATATGAGGGGTTGTGACAACTGTTGTAATAACTCTCTCCTTATCTCCATGAAATTCTGCCTGATGCTGTGACCCCTCAGTATTTAAACAGAAATATTTTTTCCCTCTCCAGAGAGACAATCAATGGAAGTTTGAATATTGATTAACAATTTTAATTTCTATTTCCACTCAGACTACTTTATTTCAAATACAGAAATAAATATATGGTTATAAAATTCATATCATTATTACAAAATATATAATTATTACAAATAACTCAAGATTACTGTTATAATGGAGTACCATATTGCAGAGCAGACACTTGAAATTTCACTCCATGTCTAATATGAAAGAAAACCTAAAAATGAAATCAGTGTCACTGAAATGGAAATAACCTCATCTGTTTACCATCCAAAGCAAGAGATGCTACACTTAAAGAGGTAATGCTTAGTTATCTTATTGCAAACATTTAGAGAAAGTTCAGTTTAAGCAAGGAAATATTTTATTTCAAAATATAAGACCAAACCACAAGGATTAGGAGTTCCATTACAACGGAATTCAAGCTTATCATCTGATGGATTTAAAGAGTGATTTTCTTTTGAGACAACATTCATAAATGTAGTAGCTGACACAACTCTGCCTTGCCACCATAGGTACTCTCTTTTTCTATTACTTATAATTATTAATATAGACACAGCTGGAATACTTTTCAAAACAGTCATTTTGCATATATTGGCTACCTGCTTTGTGATATTACAAAATTAAGCAATGAGGTATGCATGTGACACTGGGATCAACATTTCAGTGTGGAGCTGGTATTGATAGATGGCTTGAAACAGCAATTGCTAGTGAGGTAAGCAACTCTTTGATGACTCTGTTTCTGTCCTTTAATTCTCTACATCACAACAGAAATGAAGCACACAGAATAGTGGTATTTGTGACAAGATTTTTTTTTTTCCAAAAGAAAAATGGCCATTTTACTGTTAGCCCTCCTTCCATCAACAGAAGCTTCAGAAATGCTTTTTGTAAGACTGCTTCATGAATAATGTGTCTGAGTCAACTATGTTTAAAAGCAAATGCAATAAACTACCATCACCAAATGGTTTCTATCACACAATAACTTTAGTTTACCCCAGCTCTCTATGGATCTGAGCAGTCTGAGCGATGATATTTTCTGATATAGTATCAGAAGAAAAGAAACTATCTAGAGTTTTCCAGCAGAATAATGAAAGAAATGGGCCATGGGTAGATCAAAAAAGAAGTATTGCAGAAAGCAGGGGTATATAGAAGATAGTAATACAGTAGATTTCTTTCAGGGACAGAGTAGATAATATTCTTCACCCTGAATAGCCACTTGTTCCACTATGTAACAAAGAAAAAGGCAGGGGTATTTTCAAAGCTCAGATATCCAGCAAACTCATACAAGCAGATAGGAAAACACAGATTTTTATTCTGAATAGAGTTCTCTTTCTTTTTAAAGAAAACATCACCATACAAAGATAAACGGTGTAAGACACACCAAGGTCTTACTAAGACAACTGATAAGTTATGGCTGATGAGGCCTTGGTAGTCAGGAAAAGGTAGTCTGTGAAAGACAGGCTTTAATTGCATTGGATATAAGAGAAAAAATTAGTAACAAACTATTTCACACTGGAAAAAGCTGCCCTAAGAACAAAAGAGAACATTTATTAGCACACTGCATCATGTGCTAAGAGAGGTGCAACTGGGCAGAATACAGATGCAACAAAGATAAGCATGTGCTGGATTTGGCATCTCCCACGTTCAGAGCAATAAAGGAGGTATGTGGGAGAACCAGATACATCAAGGTTTGTAACACAGGCTGACTGTCCAGCACTCCAGAAGACAGTCACAAAGGGCACAAAGCAAGCCACTTTTGGAAGCATATTATTAGACAGGAAAATAGGAAAGTGAAGAGTGTATAATTTTGCAAAAGCTCCTGGCAGAGGAATTTAGTACAACATTATATTTAATAGTACGACACTAATTTATAGCTACAGAACAGGATCAAGAAAGGAGTAGTAAAGAAGTACTTATATCCAAATATGACACAAAAGAAGAAGACTATACAGAAGCAGTCTTTTCACCATGATAACATTGATCTTTTTTCCATCATTAGAACCATATGAAGTGAATATTAGCAAGTATATAAAGGAAAATGTAAAAATCTAGATTTTTAATAAATACGTGCACAAAGCCAATACTGGGACAGAGAGCTGTAAAATCACTGCACCTTATTTAAAACAAAATTAGAAAAGACTCTTTTAATCTTACAAAATACTTCAGAGCAGGGAAAATAAAGTTCATCATGATGCCTACAGGCACATCATGTCATCAGGGTATATGTGCATGCAGTTCCAGGACTATGTGCACTGTTATAACTGCCATTAGCAATACTGCCTAAAGGAAAGAAATAAGCCCTCTGGATCATGACATACATGAATATAATGAAAAAGGTGGTGAACTCATTGCAATATATTGCCTCAATTACTGCACTAGAAACTGGAGAGGCTGTTCTGATACAGTGCATTAGCTTTTAAGACCTAAAAAGAACAATAAGGTGGAATGCTAAAATTTACCTGCTACAGAGGATGTATTTTTTTTCACTCTGCAGGTCTCATACATTTTACATACTATGTGTTCTACCTGGACTCCAGAATTTCAGGCTAAGCAGAGTTTAGCAACCCACTTTTAGCTCTCTGGAAGGTGGCAGTCCAAGAAAATGCTTTTTATCATGACTGTTGTACATGACATCTTTAAGGAAGGTGCAATGTTATACTAGAAGGACTGTTTGGGATTATCCATTATTGATATTATACTGAAACAACAACGACAAAACATTATGGCAAAATCCTAATGTCACATGCAAAAGATACAAGGAAATGCAATCTAAAATTCAGTTACACTTGATGGAAACCTGGTGTTAAATATTTTGTTATGTCTAGGAATACAAACCTATCTATCTCTCCAGAGTTCGTGCTTGAAGCAAGTAAAAATATTTTTCCTCCTGCAAGAGCTGAAGAACATAATGAAGATGATGACTAAGACTGGCAGAAATCTAGAGCAATTGGGGAGGAAAGGATGAAAATGGTACTGGGATCACAGTCTGAATGATTTCACAGATGATGTTTTCCATAACATGAAAGATTTAGTAATTTACTTGTTCTACTGTAGTAGCTTAGATCATTCAAGGAAACACACTGTAAGCCAATAAATAGCAAGGAGAAGTTAAGATTAGCTTCCATTAATATTTTTTTTCATCACACATATGGGTATGCAGAAGCAGTAGAAACAAACCCTGATCAGTTCACATTCAACAAAAACCTTTGGCTATTTCAGTGCTGACTCTGTAACACGATAAAACAAATAGAAATATACAACTTGAATGAGACGCATAATTGGTAAAAAATATTTTTTATTCATCTTTTGTACAAAACAGAACCTTGTCCTAATCCCTGCTCAAGCAAGGCCACCTAGAGCCAGTTGCCCAGGAAGGGGTCTAGATGGCTTCTGAACATCTCTAAAGAGGGAGACTCCAGCCTGTGTCAGTGCTTGGTCATCCTTACAGTTAAGAGGTGGTTTCTGATGTTCAGAGGGAACCTCCTGCATTTCAGTTTGTGCCCCATTGCCTCTTGTCCTGTCACTGGGCACCAGAAAAAAAAGAGCCTGGCTCCATCTTCTTTGCACCCTCTCTTCAGGTATTTATATACATTAAAAAGATCCCCTCTGAAACTTCTCCAGGCTGCAGTCCCAGCTTTCTCAGACTTTCCTCATAGGAGAGATGCACCAGACCCTTCATCATCTCCATGGCCCTTTGTTGAACTCTATCCATCATGTCCATGGCTGACTTGTACAGAGGACAAGACAAACACCAAGACCACCAGCTCCTTTTCTGCCAAGCTGCATTTTAGCTGGGTGGCCCCAAACATGTACTGGCAGGGTTTATTCTTACCCAGGTGCAGAACTTTCCACCCCCCCCCTCATTGAACTTCATGAGGTTCCTGTCAGCTCATTTCTGATATTCAATACCATAAAACAAGGTATAAAACAAATGGGAGACTTGGATGAACAGTTGAATGCTTGCAGGAAGAAAGTTCCTTGTGTTAGGAAAAAAAACAGGCTTTCAGGCATGTGAGTTCTTTGTCACAGTATTTGTAGCCACTATAGGGACACAATACAACAAATCTTTTACAGGAAACAACCTTAACATAGTGATAATGACAAAAGTTTCATTAGAGACCAAAATAGCCTAACCTTTGAAGTATGGGCCAAGAGGTAAAAGAGAAAGCCATGAATTTTTGGAAGAAAGCATCCAGAGCTTTTGAAAATGATTCATGATGGATGCCTCGTTATAATGGTATACTCTTGTCTATTTTTTTCATACTTGAACCCACCTGCAACCGTATAAAAAAAGAAATGGCCCCAGGAATATTTGAGAAAGGAGTGCAATGGCAATTTCCATGTGCTTAATAGAAATTGGCAAGTGATACACTGGAATGCTAAGGAAGCCAGCACCTACTTAGCAACATGCTAATCAGAACGGTGGTGAGTCACATCAAGGACATATTCACTAGATGTGATATTTGTGACAAACTATTTCCCAGAATAGACCCTGCTTCTATAGGTCTTCAGCTGTGTGCATTTTAATGAGTTGAAGTCTCAAATAAATAATGTCAGTCTGTTATAGTCAGAGCTTTAAATCAGGACCCAGTAAATCAGAGGCAAGAATTACATTAGAGCCATGGTCAGTGGTAGCTTGATATGATCATTGAATGGATGGAATAACTCTAGTCATATTAAAAAAAAATAAATAAATCAGTGTGCAGTAATTTAGACAGAACTGAAAATATTTAAGTGCACTTTCAGTGTTAGGAACAAAGACTTAATGGTGAAAACACTGCTTGCTATGCTGATCCAGCAAATAAGGAAAATGTAACTGCAATGAGTTGTACAGAACCCACGTGCCAGAGAGAGGATGCAGCTCATCTTCAGCCTCCTCATACACAGTCCTCAGACATTGCAGTGGCTGCATCAAAAGGTACAAGAAGTAAGAAAAAGAATCTGAAAGTGAAGGCACTAAAATGCCTTAATGCTTCTATTACATATTAATATTCATGTTGACATCTAGAATTGACATCTATAAACAGGCAGGCACACTGTCCAGTCAGACAGATGGTGCTTCAAGAGAAGTAATGGACTTCACTCTGACACCATTTCTTGATGGATGTACACCTACCAAATGAACCTCCTGAGACTGCCACGTGCATACAGACAGCAGAGTAGACGTGTGTAAAAAGCCATTTAGTTTACTGTTGGAGAGCAAAGATCAACACATTTAAATCCTGAATTTTAAAAGTTTGGACTCACGACTTTTTAAACATTTGTGAGTATTAAAGCTAATACTTACTGGGCCCTTCCTTCACTGAGCTGCTTTGCAAGCTTTGTATAGCTTTCAGTAGCAAGAAAGCAGTCCTTATGAAATTGGTGTTTTCTGCCTTTCCTGGACAGTAAGAACTATGCTCAGCAGGCTTTTCCCAGCTAACCACATCACAGGCTTCTTTCTATGGCCTGAGGCTCATTATTTCCCATCCTGTCTGCCCTTCTCTTGTTTTATCACATCCCAGTGCATTTCATTGGATAAAACAATTTACTGCACTCGTTATGTGCAGGTTTGAGTTTGAACAATAGGGTAAAATATGAGTAATTTTATAATTCCTATATTATTATAGACCTAGTGAGAAACAAGTCTTCAGACATCAAATAATTCTTTCTCCATTGTAAACCAGAGGGAATCGGTATAATTTGGGAAGAAATACTGTGGTCTCTTGAAACATCTAATGTTTATTTAATCAGTTACTAGGGAGAATATTACCCTTTCCAAGAAAGGTACATTGCATTTTACACCATTTGTAATAATATAGCCATATGCTGCAGAGGGACTTTAGATACATTTTTGGCTTTACTGGCAAAGATAGGGATTATTTTACTCCAGGTCATTCAATAAAGATTACACTCCTACATATTGTTCTGTGTCCAAGTTGCATGTGTCTGCCTTGTTCCACAACAGATGGCTACATTTCAGAAGTTTCATACAAAAGTTGTGTATGGCAGCTTGAAATAAAACATCAGTTGTAATCCAGGTACCTCCAGTTGCTTGTATGTTTTAGTTGTATTCATCAAGCTTGATGCCATGCAGGAGAATTTTTAAAATATAACTTTGTAAATTTGTTTCTTTTAGTGTAGGGTCAAGATTTATTTGGAACACTTGCAGAGAGAATGTAAATTAAGTGTATTTCGTTTTGTAGTATATCAGACATTTGTTTATGAGATATTCCAGGTAAATACAAGAAGAAATAAGATAGTTTAATACATGGTTCTCCTGTTTTAAGGGTGAAAAAGCACATGTAATTCTGAGAAGGGAGCCTTAACCTCTGATTCCAAGCTTTAAATGAGTGATTTCTCATGCTAGCCTTTTTTTTCTTTTTTTTTTTCTTTTTTTTTTTTTTTTCCAGAGCTTTTTTTCTACCTATCTTGCAAGGATATAGCCAAGACACATTGCACACCATTTTTGTGTTTTTTTTTTTGTTTGTTTCTTTTTTCCTGCTTGTCTTTTTTTCTCTTTGAAATACCAAAGTAAATGTGTGATTATTTGATTTACAGAGATAGAATATTTCCAATACTCTTTCAACTGTAGCTTTTCACCTGAAGTTTCTTACTGGCTTTTGCAGTAATTGTTGGTTTTAAACCAATAGACACAGAAGTGTTACTTTAGTATTAGGGTTTTGGCTCCAGTGATTTAGTAATTTTCCTCTGTTTTGCCTTTGTGCTTTGCTACAGAGAAGCCGATCTCGCTTCCTCTGGCCTTTTGTCACCAAAGATTCGTTGATGAAACACCTAAGATCTAATGAGGAAGCTATGCAAAGCCTCAAAGCTAAAGATCAAAGTGAATAATGATCTAATATACCAAGTGTATCCACTGCAAAAATAGGGAAATAGGCTTGAGATAGGGCTTTTAAACTTTGCTTCTCTTTCTTGTAAAATATGCTGCTATTGAATCACAAACCTACTTACAATGGCCCATCAGTGTAATTCAGTGGAAATAAGATTTTCTGGCTGGTATTTATGAAGTGCTTTGTTTTACTGGAGGCGTAAGTACGAAATGCTGGATTAAAAAAAAAAAAAAAAAAAGGGTACCGCTGTTTGGGGGAGAAAAAGAAGTTAAAGCGGTTTTACTCCTCCTTCCCCCCTCCCGCCCCCCTTGAGATTAGAAAGGGAGAGTCAGGACGCTGTCCTGGCTCCCCTGAGCCCTTCTCACACCCCCTGTTGCGTCCGGGAGCGGGTCCGGAGGGGAGCAGAGCGGCCGGCAGCAAGCGGAACGCCCCAGGCCCCTTTCTCCCGCCGCCTCGCTACCGCCCTCCCTTTAGGGCGCTCCCGCAGGCCAAGCGCCCACAGATCCGACGGGACGCTCGTGTGTCGAGGCGCCTGCGAGCTCCGGGAGGGGAACAGCGCCAGCTCTCCTTCCCGGAGTGGGCCCACTGGCGGCTCTCCTCCCAGCAGAGGGAGGGTTTTAACGGGAGACCGCGCTCCCCTCGGACCCTTCCCGACAGGAGCCCCTGGGCGGCCACTACCCCAGCACCTCACCCGCCTGGCGCCGCCACCCCCTCATCCCCCCCGCAGCACCGGCGGCGGGGCGGGGCGAGGCCGAGAGCCGCTACCAATCCGGAGCTGCGGCCCGTCCCTGACTGACAGGCCACACCACCCAATAGGAGTGGTCACTTGAGTAGGCGGGGCGGCATGGAAGGGGCTCTGCGATCACCGCCCATTGGGAGGAGCCGGGGGCGGGGCAGACTACAGGGGCGGGGCTCAGTGGAAGGGGCGGGCCCCCTGGGCGGCTAGGGGCGTGGCCTAGGCGGAGGTATTTAAACCTGGCACGGAGCGACTCACCCGGTCAGTCGGTGCGGTACTTTTAGGGCTGCGTGTCGGTGTTTTGTGCCAGCCGTCTCACGTTATTCTCTTCTTCGCGCGTGTGTGTGGGAGGCGGGGGGAGCCTATCCCGCCTGGGTCAGCGCCTCGCGGGGCGCGTTTCTTCCCCCAGCCCCGTGCGCCTCCGCAGAGGGATTTCTCCGTGCCCCTTGTCCGTTGTGGGAGGCGTCCCCCAAGCCCGGGCCCCTTCCCTCCCCGCTCCCGGCCGGGGGCTTGCGGCGCTTCCCTCTGGATGCGTCCCCGCAGCCCCGGGCGGGAGGCGGCCAGGGGGAAGCGCTGCCTCCGAGGATTTACTGCTGCCTGGGACTCGGTTCCGCGCCGTCGCCTCCCCTTTTCCCGCGGGGGCACCTGGCGTCCTAGCTCCGCTCTGGACCGCCGCCGCCATGGACGAGAAGTACCTGCCCGAGCTGATGGCGGAGAAGGACTCCCTGGACCCGTCCTTCACGCACGCCCTGCGGCTGGTCAACCAAGGTAAGGGCCGACGGCGCGGGAGCGGAACGGGGCCGCTTTGTCCCGCCGGGGTGGGACGAGCCGGAGTTAGTGACGGCCGCCGAGGATGCTAGGTAGGGGGTTTATTCTTCGTTTGGCACTGCTTAGTAGTTGGGTTTCCTGTGTGTTCATGCTGCTGGTGTTTACCGACTCCGTCCTCCCTCCCTTTGCTAGGCTGCGGGGAGGAGGCGGGGGTCTCTGCCCAGCACCGGCGGCCGCTGCCCGGGCAGTGCCCTGCCTTCCCCCGGCGCTGCCCTTCGGCTGCCTGGGCTGCTCCTCCAGCAGGCACAGCATCTCCCCCAGACAACAGCAAACGCTGCCCTGCCTTCCCGAATTTATTTTCTTTCATAGGCATTTTGTTTATAATAGCGAAGATATGATCGCTAGCTGCTTGAGTTATAAATTATTCCAAGTTGAATTGCGGTGTGGAACAGCTTAGGCTTTCTGTGCTCTGCTTGGGCTTTGAGTCGATAAAAACCCCAGAAAAGGTTTCCCCGTTTTACTCTGCTAGTGTTTCTGAACAGCGAATAGCTTATTGTTTATATACATGTAAACCTTTTTTAAAAAGCCTACAACCTATGTCCTTTCCTAGGAACTTTTGGCTCTGTAACTAAGATATTAAACAATGAACAATACATTTCGGCGAACCTTTTAAAACCAAAATATTTTTTTGTTTTGCAATTATATAACTCTAAATAATAAGCGATTCTTACTCCTGCATCCAACATGTCAGATAAGCTTTGAAGTGCTGGCTCTTTGTTTCAATGATACAATTCTGAAAAGTAATTCTATGCATCATTTACACTATGGTTTAGTGTAAATTTGGAAATATTGTATAATTGTCGGGTGACTTAAGTTCAGCTCTGGAGAGACAAACACTTGATGTAGTGCTTGGGGTGGTCAAGTGAAATAAGCTACCAACTGATTTTCTAATCTAACTTAATGACAGCTGAAATCATTTTGGCTTCAGTTAAAGTGCTTACAAGCTGTGCTACGATACTTTACTTCCTATAACAGGAACAGGTCTAAATAAACGTGTCTTTTAATGCATTATTGTAGTTTTTGTGTAATGGACTGTGAATGTCCATCTCTAAATCAAAAGGGGAATCAACTATTGTCTGAAATATTCTGGAGTTAGGGGTAGCTGTCACAGTTTTAGCTGTGGAATGCATATGCCATGTGATTTGTAGCTGCATGTCCTTGGATGTTTGGTATTTTGCATATTTTTCTTAACTTTGTAAAAATGTTGATAATGGGAGAAGAACTATGTTAATGAATAGATATTTGTATTATTTACTGTAAGCAAAAAACTTGTTAGAATTTAGCTTGATGGCTGAGAATTTGAGGCTGAAAACTAGTGAAGCTCTTCTCCAGCTGGTGAAGTAAGAATCTTTTTTTGCATATAAAAATTACTTACAAAGTTCCAGAAGTATGTGATTTACTGTTTTACAAACATAACATTTATGGGAGTAGATATGACTGTATGGCTGTTATCAAAATTGACTTTTTGGGACTATGATAGTTTTTGATGTTCTCATTGGCATGAGAAATGAGAGAGGACAGACAAGCTTCTGCCTGCTTTTATCATGTGATACTTGGTATCTGCATGACTAGTTTCAACTCCAAAACCAAATTATATTGTCAGTGAAAAAATGAATGCAGATGGATGTGGATCCAGCATCTTTATTCTGGGATACCACTAGATTTTCTTACCTAGAAAGTGAAGTCTTGCATTGGGAAAAGAATTCAAGGAGTGTGACTATTGACTGGTTAACTGTAGTTTAAAATGCACATTCTTCAGTTGTAGAGTCACCAAAAAAACAAATAAGATGAAGTGACTGTATGATGTAAGTGGGAAATGGATGACTTCAGGAGATGTTTTCCAAACCCATCCTGTCACGATGCTAACTTTATCAGTGACTGTTTTTTCTTCTCAATTGTAATCATTCTGTGCAGTTAAATGAAAGCAATTATTAGCGGAAATGTGTGTGTAATAGTTCTGGTATGTACTTTGCAAGTCAGGTCCACCGAGTTCTTTCTATGATAGCTCAGTGAGCAGGCAAATGAAATCTCATTTTTTTTCACCTGAGTTGGACTAGCTTTTCTATTAGAATGAAACATGTTTATCATTTTGGATTCTTCCAGGTTTGTGTGAGAATGTTTTAGGAAGTGTTTTTAAGCACTTAAAATAACCAGCTTAATTATGTACTAGCATTTTTATGTCTTAACACTATTTACATTTCCTACCTGTATTTACTTAAAGTGAAATACTGTAGATCAGCCAATTTTCTTTAAGACTGAAGATTGATTTGTAAGAATTGTATGGTTGAATTAGCAAAGCCTTCAAAGATGCTGAAGGAATTGAAGTGTGTACTGCGTAGTCAAAAGAACCAAATTGCTAACAAATTTCTGAGGATGCTGAAATTTGGTTTCTAGGGAAAAGTCCTGTGTCTAGACTTCCAAAATCTGTTAATTATAGTTCTCAAATGAAGTGGACATATTTGCATATTATGCTTATAATTACAAATTATAATTTGGGTACATAGAAATTACATAATTTTAACTGATTCAGGGAAAAAAGTGGAGCTTGAAATGCCTTTAGAGTTCCAGGGTAGCCTTTCAGTTGAAAAAGAATGCTGTGGAGATAAGTAGGATGCTGCAAGAATACTTTCCTGGGCAGTATTATTAACCTGTATTTCAAAATTGAGACATGGCAGCATCTCCTTTTGCCCTAACAAAACCTTGCTTTAAGCATTTTGAAAGCAAAAGATCAGTGTCCTTCATTGTTCCTGCATAGTACGCAGAAGTGCTGATTTTTCTTGTTGAGAAAATTGCTTAAGTATTTTATGACTTGTCTCTTTGGGACACAAATGTAAGACCCATTGCATAAATTTTGCTTCAAACAGGCATTGAAACATTCATCTGCTGCTTAAATTTTGAACAGTAGGAATCTTTTGCAGGAGACTGGACTATATCCTTTGCTGTAATTAAGGTGACTTACTTGTATACTTGAACATTAAGCCTTCCTAAAAAATGGCATTTTTTAACCTCTAAACCTTTAAATATGCTATAGATTGGAAGTAGACTTATTTTGCATGTGTAGTAAGGTGACCATGCTAACAGGATTAATTTGCAACTGGTAACAGACAATGGGAACTGGAATATTATGTCCAATCATTATCTTGTAAGTTCTGTCATTGAAGGAGCTTGGGAAAGGTGAGATTCTGTGAAGAAGCGAGAGTTTAGTACGTGCTTGTTTGTATTTTTCCTGTTTGCAGTTCTCAGGTGCTCATCTTTGTGCAAAATCTGGAAAAAAATTTTGCATGTGGAAGTGATGCTTGTTCTGAAATCAGGGTAGTATTTTGTTATTGCAAATGAGCAACTTCACTTTTCCACCTTTTTTGAGAGCTTTATTTTGAAGGCTGACTTTGCACTTAGGCTTGCATGTAAATGTAGGTAAATGTGCCAGTGAAACGTTGGTTGTCATAACTTCACAAGTGGTGCTGTAAAAACATTGAAAGATCTGTAAGAGAGGAGTCACTTTATCTTCTTTTACATCTATGTCTATTGATTAATGACAAGTATTTTGTGAATGCTGTGTAAAGCATGTGAAACTGCAGATGGAAGAAGACCGTAAATAAAACATGTTGATACCAGACATGTTTTGTGATGGGAGTTACTAATATGGATGCCTGGCACCTGTTTGATTTGTGTAAATGTTAAGTGTGTAGGTGAGGAGAACCCTGTAATCAAAGATTGGGCAGCTGATGTCCTTATGTCAGAAGATACTGAGCCCTGATGCTGTTGCTGAAAGAAAGCTCTTCTGTATAGAGTGTACCTGGGGAATATTTCTTCACAAGCGCATTTTAGCTGCTTTGAGATTTGAGGTAATACCTTAAATTGGCAAGGCTTCCTTTAAATTGTCAACAAGATGATGTACAGGGATAACAAGCCTTCCTATCAGTAGATGGCTGTATGTGCTAGCTGCATCTTGAATGACTTTACCGAGCCACGTGACAAGCAGTGATCAGTGGAGGCTTGCTGGCTCTTGTGTCAAATTTGGAGTAGGATTTTAATAATCAAATAGACCAGTGCCTCCCTGCACATCAGAGAGAATGGAATGTGAGGAAAAGTGTACTAGCTTTCTGCATTGTGGAGGATATTGGCTATCTGATTTTTTTAACAGGTAAGGGATAGCTTTGCAAAAATGTTTGAAGTAGGAACTTATAAATGAAGATTCGATAAATGTTACTTTCTTTTGGTAGGCAAGAGCTTCTGGGTGCTTAGCAAAGATTTTATTTAATTTTCCAAACAGAATTCTAGTTTTTCACATTTCTAAAAGGTGCACTTGATTACGTAGTGAAGTGACATGATTTATAACATATATACAACTTGCTATGGAATCATCCACTTTCCTCTGAGGACAGCCATGTCATGGCATGGAACAGACATGCATGTTGCTGCTTGTTCCCAGTCCCTAATGGTGTTTTATGTACTGTATAACCAAGTTCTCCTTTTCTTATTGTAGTCTCAATCATATGAGCAACACTTGTTTCAACTGCCCTCTTCTTGGGGGCTGGCAAAACACTTTCTGAAGGTCATGTGTTCTGTAAAGTAAACATAGCTGAAGAAATCTGAATGGGTTTTAAGATTACTAGGAGCATTCCATTAGTTTGAATAAATAGTTTTGTAGTTTGCCCTTCAGACAAAACATTTTTCAGACAAGTCACTAAGTTGTCTTTCTTAGAGGTTTACTAGAAGAAACTCTTCTGTTATCTTCTAGTAATCAGGCTTCAAAACAACAGTCTATGAAAATGTGCAGCGGGAACTGGTTATTTGGCAGGCTCAGTGTGATGAGAAATGTAGTGACAGTAATAGGAATGATGTGGTGTGATGATAGCACCATAAAACCAGGGAAGGCTGACTTAGTTCTATTTCTGTTTTTTTAAAACAGCATGAAAAGTAGTAAGACTTGAAGATATTTCAGAGATTGTCCCTCATGTCTCAGCCTTGCTTTTTCAGTAACACTTCAGAACTTTTTTTAATGGTTACTCTTTGCTTGTACTGCCGTGAAGCTGTATTTGAAAAGTCACAGGATTTATTAACAATTACATTCCAGTCTTGATCTCTCCTAAAAGGCTGGGGAAGTGATTTATCAGGTATTCCAGTCATGTTAACAGAGCTGCTGCAAAATGCAGCTGAAGATAATCATATGTACTTCACCCTAGGCTCATCTGCTCTGAAGCATGACTCTAGCCTGCAGCCACTCACCGATGATCACATTTAGAGTAAAGCTGACTTCTAATTCACTTGCACACTTACTTTGGCAGTCAATGAGAGAGATCAAATTTAAAGGTTTCAAATTTAGACTGACATGGTTTGTCGCTTTCAATCCTTTTCGACACCAGCCATGCAAATTAGAACTGTAACCTTCTGGGTAGTTATTTACTGGAGAAATCAGAAAGAAGGTCACAGCACTGAATGGCTGCTCTACTGCCCCATGGCTCATTTGACTGAACTTTCAGGTACTTAAATTCTATGTATGTGACCTTTCTGCCCTCTGAGTTCCCCCCCTTTGAGTTCAAGTATAATTAAGAAACAAAGGAAATTAGGATGTAGTTTGATTTGAAAGAATTAGGTACCAAAGTCCAGAGTTGAGTAGCGTCTGTAAAGTATTCAGTGTGGTATTGCATGACTTTTTAATTAGCATTTAGCAGTTTCAGTAAAAAGCATATTTAAGTGGATTAACTAGTAACTGATGCACCTAATATTTTATGGTGAATTAACTGACTTTTCTTAGCTGAGCTCTGCAGGAATCTTGCAAGCTTAGTGTTTACATTATTAATACAGTCTTTTCAAACAGAATATAATAAAGGACAGGATGCTTATACTGTGGAAGTGGAGTATCTTGGCAAAGTGAGGTTATCTCTTCATGAGACCTGGGAAGGCATATCTCACCTGTGCAATGGGAGCTGCATGGTAGGGGTGGTAATAGTTCTGGGAATGACTTAAAAGCCATGTATTGCCAGCTAAGTGTGAGCTCCAAGTGCATCACTAGCTAGAAAATTAATATCTTTATGACCTTTAGCTAAGGCCATAAGGGCATATGGACTTGGGAATTTCATTTTCTTCTGACATTCTAGATACAGAAGTCCACGTGTCTTAATCTTTGAGAAGTTCATGGAAAAAACAACGCTTTGCAAGCTTGAAGATCTGTAGGCCTCTTGCTAGTTTGTTTGGTTTGTGAAAGTGATCGTTGACCTGTGGTTTGAGTGCCTTGCTACTGTCAGAGTTAGTAAGGAAAGGTGCTAAGAGGCCCTTTAAACTGCTAATGAAATGCCTGGCCGAAACAGTGCAAATGAAAAAAACCAAAACAGTGCTTTAGCAATGGGCGATTAACTCTTAAATCAAGTATAAGAACTGGTAGATTCTTCCTCTCTTGACGCTGATTCAAAATGAGGTGCATTTCTGGACATCTGATCTCAAGTAAATTGTTAGGCTCTTTACTGAGCTGTCAGTGACTTGGAATACACAGTAGGTGTAGGCTGGCTAGTTATGATAAGGAGCACATTAAAAGAGCAGCAACTGGACAAGTGGAATGAAGCCATTTCTGATAAGCTGAGAAAGCTGTATTTTGAGTGTCTCAACAGCTGCGCAGTGCATGTTTTATTCTATCTGCATTTCTGTCTTAAAATATTCTTTTGCTCGAGCTCAACTTTGTCATATTTATCATTTAATGTTCTTTTGTGTTGTCATTTTTCATCGTTTTACCTTATTGTAAAGGTAAAATTAATAAACTGGAAAGTTAAATGGAATTCCTTTCTCCTACTCCAGCTGCTGTTTTGCTGGCTGCCTTTCATTTCATATTTCCGTGTGTTCATCAGGCTTTTGGCTTCAGCTAGCAGCTCAACAGCAACGAAGTTGCAAGGGAGCAAACAAATGTCACTTTAATTCTTGGAGTTGGTAAATCTTGCCCCTTTTTTTGGCCTATATAGGTGTTCTTTTATAGGTCTTTATTTCTAGGAGGAAATTCTTGACAAAATAATTGGAAACCTAAAAGATTAGAAATAATTTCAGTAAACCTATTGTTCTTGCACCTAATCCAAAAGCAAATTTGTTATAACTGCTGCTGTGCTGATCTTGGTATAATGTAGTGGCAGTGAAAGTCTGAAGTTGCAAATCCTTTGGGGATTTACTGATTTTCTTCAACTTTATTAATCCATTCGGATTTTACAAAAGGAATAGTCAGTAGAGGAAGGTGGTTTTTTTTGTGAATAAGACAATCCAGGAAGAAATAAATTGCTTCTTTTGGTCTTACACTGCTGCTGCATTTATGGAGTGCTTGAAGTCTCTTACTGCCTCTGATTATCCAGTAGCAGTACTCTGGAAAGCAGATTTGTTTGAAAGCAAAAAAATTTAGATATTTTCAGTCAGTTTTTCCTGCTGCTTTGGGATAATAATGATGTTTAAAGGCTACAGAAATTGAAGGACTGCTTTTAATGCAGTCATTCTTTCTTTCATGTGTGTCCTTTTCTGGTTACTGATAATGGACAAAAGTTTTTTGCTACTGGTTCCTTTTGATCTGTGTCCTAATTAACTAGATGTGGTGAAGCACCAATCCTGATGTCTCTGAGCAGCCCAGTTTCTGTTCCCTGAGCTTCTCAACCCTCAGGTGCTGAGGATCTGATCTTTTAGTTGCCTTTCTCCTATTGTATGCAGATTTGACTGATACAACTCTATGGGGTAAACCAGTGAAGGAAAGAAAATAACCATTTTCTCTTATAGAATCATAGGATGGTTAAGGTTGGAAGGAATCTTAAAGATCATCAGGTTCCAATCTCCCTGCTATGAGCAGGGACACCTACCACTAGTCCAGGTTGCACAAGGCCTCATCCAACCTGGCTTTAAACATCTCCAGGGAGGGGGCTTCCACAACCTCCATGGGCAACCTATTCCAGTGTGTTCCTACCTTCATGGTGAAGCATTTCTTCCTGATGTCTAACCTAATTTTCCCCTCTTTCAGTTTAAAACCATTACCCCTTGTCCTATCACTGCCCTCTCTGGTGAAAAGCCCCTCCCCAGCTTTCATGTTGTCCCCCTTCAGGTATTGGAAGGTGCTATAAGGCCTTCCGAGAGACTTCTCTTCTGCCCACCTCCAAGCTAATGTTAAATAAGTTTTACTTGTGCAAAAGTGAAAAGCATTAAGGACCACCATGTTGGTTTGGTTCTTTCATAGCGTTTTGTCATGCTTAACTATACTCTGTACCCTCCCTGAGTTTGAAAGGAAACATTTTTCTTTTCTTGCCTTCACACAGTTGGAGTACAATGTTCTTGGGGCATTTGTTCAGTCGTGGAAGTTCAGAAACCTGGAGTGATTTATCACGTCACTAATTACTGGAGTGTTTCAGGACCACTTCCAGCCTGCTTGTTTAGGATCAAGAAGTCCTACTTTCAAAGAAGGTTGCGTCACAGCTGCGTGTTCTGCTTTCCTTAAACGGGTTTCCCAAAGCTTTTGTGATAGGTAAAGGAGCTTCTCAAAGTGAAGCATTTTCTTACTAACAATTTGATGCAGTTTCTCCATTTAAATGCTGTGGAGAAGCTGATCTGCTTCACTTCCTGCTTCACAAGCAGATAGGTTGCAACGGTATCTTTAGCTCTAGTTAACACTTGCTGCTTTCCTAGAGCTATTGTTAATAGTAGCCTAGGCTGACTAGTCTGCAAGGTGAAATATGGCATCTTAGTACCAGATCTTAAGACTGGAGAGGACTACTGAGCTCCAGTTTGTCTTGTATAACACAGATTGGTCTTAAAGATTCTTTTAACTTATCATATACCCTTGACCTTTTTATTACAGCATGCATCCATGGTCTGGAAAAATGATCAGGTTTTTATTGGCCCACTGTATAAAAGCATACAACAGAAGATTTATCATGCTTTTATAACTTACTCTATCTGTTCTTCAGACATTTTTCCTGTAGACACTTGAAGTCTTCACAGAAGCCTGTTAATACCATGTGAAACAAATGTTGGGAATGATGTAAGTGTTGTTGTATAAAACACCTTTGAGGGAATTAATGACCTGAGATTTTTTCCAGTCTTATTTTTTTTCTGTGAGTTCAAGTATCTCAGGCAATTATGAAGTATTAATATGAGTGTACTTGGGAAGGAGTAGAAGTATTCCACAGTGGATTTTCCTGATGAATACCTATAGAGCATCTTAAATACAGTGATACTGAAATTTTGAAGATATACCTATGAAGGTTTTTTGGATGCTATTTCTGTGTTAGCAAACTTTATTGTATTAGCAGTAATTCATAAGTATTAGATAAATCACCATGCAGTTTTTGATTTTGTGTGGAACTCTTTCTGAAGGGCTGCTTTGACTGTTGTTTGGAATTACTGAAGACACAGCACAGCCTGTGTTTCCAGCCTGACAGCAGTGTCCTGCAGCTGCAGTGCTGATGCCAGGTCAGCTAGGGCTCCCTGAGGACACAGGGCTGTCGGGAGCTGCACCAGAGTGCTTGATGCCACCAGTGTTGGCTTGTCACAATAACTCTGGCAGCCAGATGTGTTCTGTCTACATCTGAAAACACAGATCCCTCCTGAAGGCCAATATGGGGTTAACTGAGGCTTCAGTGCTTAGGTAATTTTGTCAAGATCACTTTTCACCTAGCTTCACTACGTGAGTATAAAAAGTTGATGCTTAAGGTTATGAAGGCTTTAATTGGTAACTGGCCAATTTCTGTTTGAAATTAGCATTGGTTGCTGCCTTCTGCTTGGCCATCCCATTGGTATTTGTCTTTACTTCTCTTACCTTGATCACAAGCTTGGGCTGACATATAGACTGAATGATGTGGCTGTAATAGAACTACCTTATCTTTGGACACAGGATTTCCAAACACAGTTGAGATGTGAATGTCACCTGAAATAGCTTTGGCCTGTGCTGTTCTCTTGATGTATAGTTTAACCTGTAAGACTGCTGTCAGTCAGTCCAATTCGAGAAATGCTGAACAAAGCTTCAAAAGAAATACTTTGCTAGACATTGAAACTTTAAGCTCTTAGAATATCACATTGTTATTGACTGAATAAATGGAGAGTGCAGGGAAACTACCATCATGTTATTTATAAATAATTTGTTCACAGATGCACTTACAGAATTTACAATGAAATAATAGGCCTTGTTTGAAACACTAAGTAATAGTTCACATAGTCCTAAGATTCTATGATAGTTCAATATAAGGCTAATTAAAAATGCTGATATGTTTCAATATCACATAAGTGACAAACAGCTGGCTGTGAGATCAGATCTATGAAGAACTCTAGACAAATTATCCTTTTAAAATTAATGCCCTTGACAGAAAAAACTGATATGCTTTGTTTTCTTACTCAGTAGATTTTATTTTCTCTAGACTTCAGTGGTGTGCTGAACGTTATGCTAACATAACCTATTTTCTGCTTCTCAGTAGTTTGTAGGTCCTCAAGGCACTGATCCCTTGTTTTTGCCAATGTCCTCAAAACAGTGATCAAAGCTTTCAATGGCTGGTTGTCTAGGCTAGAAGGCTCCCTGTTAGGATGGCTTGCATGAAGATGGTGCTGGGAAGTTAGCTGCTCTAGGCACTAACTAAAGTATTCAGGTTGCTGGATGGCCTCCTACTTGGACTTTCTGCTGGGGAAGACAGTGAAATGAATAGGAAAAAAAATAATCTGAAGTACTTTTCTTTCCCATTTGGATGAAGTAGGATGTAAAGCTATAGGTTTCGTGCTGTACAGTTCTTTTGGAATCCTTTGCTTAACTTGATACTACTATAGGAGTAAGAAACAACTAGAGTGCAAACCTGTAGTTTGTAGTCAGTAAATTTTTCGTGGTAACTATTCATTATTCCTAAGTCTACAACTGGTGCTAATCATGTAGGTATGTCTTGCCAGCATTGGTAGGAGGTATTTTTTTTGGCACCTCATTTGAATCATAGAATCATAGAATCCTAGGGGTTGGAAGGGACCTCGAAAGATCATCTAGTCCAACCCCCCCTGCCAGAGCAGGGTCACCTAGAGCACATCACACAGGAACTTGTCCAGGTGGGTTTTGAATGTCTCCAGTGAAGGAGACTCCACAACCTCTCTGGGCAGCCTGTTCCAGGGCTCTGTCACTCTCACAGTAAAGAAGTTTTTTCGGATATTCACCTTGAACCTCCTATGCTTCAATTTACACCCATTACCCCTTGTCCTATCACTGGTTATCACTGAGAAGAGCCTAACTCCATCTCCCTGACACTCACCCCTTACATATTTGTAAACATTGATGAGGTCACCCCTCAGCCTCCTTTTTTCCAAGCTAAAGAGACCCAGCTCCCTCAGCCTTTCCTCATAAGGGAGATGTTCCACTCCCTTAATCATCTTTGTGGCTCTGTGCTGGACTCTTTCAAGCAGTTCCCTGTCCTTCTTGAACTGAGGGGCCCAGAACTGGACACAATACTCCAGATGTGGCCTCACCAATGCAGAATAGAGGGGGAGGAGAACCTCTCTTGACCTACTAACCACACCCTTTCTAATGCACCCCAGAATGCCATTGGCCTTCTTGGCCACAAGGGCACATTGCTGGCTCATGGTCATCCTCCTGTCTACCAGGACCCCCAGGTCTCTTTCACCTACACTGCTCTCCAGCAGGTCAGCCCCCAACCTATACTGGGACATCGTGTTGTTCTTCCCCAAATGCAAAACTCTACACTTCCCCTTGTTGAATTTCATCATGTTTCTCCCCGCCCAACTCTCCAGCCTGTGTAAGGTTGGTGCTGTCATCAAAGCAGAGATTTGAAGCTTTTCTGCAGAGTCATCTGAGAAGAGGTGAGTGCAGAGAATAGAGAGCAAACGTAGTCCCTTTATTCAGATCCAGCACCTTAAAACATGGCTGTGCATACTTGTCAGTAATAGATGTCAAGCTGTGTTGTAATAAAACAAATGTTAGAGCATTATTTTCCCTTCATTTTATTGATGACTAATTGCTATTTGAGCTGTATCAATTATAGTTAATCAGCTTTTGGTAATAACCCCTTTTCACCTTACAGTATTTCATCCTCAAGACAGCTATCCTGACATGGGAGAAATTTTTACATGTAACTAATTGAAATCCTAACAGAACAGTGAATGCAATTTAAAGCTAGGCCACAAAATGAGGAAATAAGAGCAGATGGCCCCTTCAGAAAAATAGATTAAGGAGAATAGATGTTCCTGGATGGCTACACAGTTAATCCCTTGCTTCTTGTCAAGAGGTACTGCCAATAGGTAGTTACTATGCAAGGTTAAAATAAAAGCTGTGTTAATGTAATGAAAAAAGTTTCATTCCCAGCTCTTTCTGGTAATGTAGTGTTATGTTCATGTTTTTAAGATACAGCTGTAGTAAATTGGAAGAGTAACCTATTGAGTTAGTTGTGTTGTTTCAGAAAGGGATACTATAAAAGAGCAATTCTGGGAGTGTAGTTACATTTATATTCAGTGAAGATGCATTGTAGCATTTATTGTATTTTCTTACTCTGTGAAACACTGACAATTGAGTCTTTAAACCCTCATGTCAAATTTGGTAGAGTTATTTCTCCTGGTGGCTTGAGAAAGAGTTTGACTTCTCACTCGTTAAATGTTCTTTCCAGATTTGTTACTAGCATTACTTTTTTCACTTCCATTAAGCATCTTAATTTCTTGCATTTCTGTGAAGTAGCACGTTCCAGTATTCTGGTGTTTATGCTGTTTGTAAGTAGGTAAGTCATTCCTGCACTTGCTCTAAAATCAATGAATCAAGAAGGGGAAGTGAGATTTGAAACTTAACATACACATGAACCATTCTTTAGGAAGACTTATTCCTGGGACCATAAGGATTCCTATTATGTCTGTGGGTATTTTGTTCTTCCCAAATGCACTTTTATGCTTTGCTTATCTTTAGTAGCAAGAAGTGATAGAACAACCTACCCTATTAAGAGCTTGTTGCTGTCTCGACTGTCCTTCATCCTTTAGGCACCCAGACCCTGAATTTCTTAGGCAGCTGCATTTTTTAAATGCCTCCACTTAGTCCTCTGCCACACCTAGAAGGTAACTTGATCCTGTACTTTTGGAAACTGAGGCATCAAAATTTCCTTTCCCATATAGAAGTAACTAAAACATCACTGGACCAAGGAGTAACGGCGCCTCAAGTTCTTGGCATTTGCCCCTTTTTTTATAGTTTCTTGGCAGGTAGAAGTGGTGGTGGAACTTGAATGTATGGGATTATGAAGGCAGGTAGAAGATAGGCAGGGCAGGTGCATGGGCTTAGTGGCAGCTTCTGCATTTTCCCAGTGCTACTCATACCTTAATGTGAGCAGTTCAGCCTTGATTTTGGTGTCCTAGCTTGAATGTGAGTTGTTTCACATAACTTAAAGATGTCAGCTGCCTTGTGCCTGTGTTGCTTCCTAGTAGTTGATGTTTTCCTGTAAAATCTGTAGAAATGTACTAAAACCTGCTGTTCAAACTATTAAGTATAGGAATTACTGCCACAAGAAAAATCATAATGCACACAATCCTCACTGGGAAAAAGTTGTAGTGTTCAGTGAAAGCTGGGATCTTGAAATTAGCAGGATTAAAACTAAAACAGTAACATTTCTAAAATTAGGCACATAACTACATGAAGTAATGTGTCTTCTGAAACTGCAGTAAAACTGAGGCATCCCCTCTTCCACTTCCACATAAGCACTTGAATTTTAAACTGTCTTCAAAACAAATTTGTTTACAGTATCTTGACTGAGTAGTTGCACAGAACATCATGTGGGTATTCTCCTTACGCTTATAATGTAACTGTCTGTTGAGAAAAAAAGATACTTTTTAACTGAAGAAAATACTTTTATAAACAAATTTAATAATCTGAAGTATACAATTTATTCCAAAGAAACTGTTTAGTTTTACATAAGCTAAATGTGAAGACACTTTCTTTAGGTAAATTATAATTCAGAGATGTTTCCTGTGGCAAGTGGAATCATACCATAAATGCTGCTAAAACAGTAGTATATTTTAACTTGCTTTACAAGGTATGTTTCTCCAAAAGCTTACTGGCCTAAATTGGTAGTTATTTCAGAGATGTATGCAGGTATTAATTATGAAGATCTGGTTAATCTTTCTTAAATATGTAAAATTATAAGTAATATTTTATTAAGCGAATGCTAGAAATACTGGTTTAAGGAAAAAATTCCTTTCTCTGACAGCTGCTGTAGGAGTTGTAAGATTGCTTTCTTCAGAGAAGGTGCTTTGTGGGTAAGCACATGGTCCTACAGAGAACAGGCTTATTGCAGAATTAAATCTTGCTTCTTTCCTGGAGAAACCAATCTATTGGTAGAGATGTTAGTTTCTTCCCTAGTGAGTTGCAGCTGGAATGAGTCCACGAGCTAGACTTTCTGGGAACCTTGAAGTGTGATCTTGGTCTAAAATTCCATGAAGTGATTCAACTGGTTCTATGATAATTAGTTTAATAGAGTAATATTTAGAAACAGTCGAATGTGGTAGCAATCTGCTTAATTCTGTGTAATTTATATCTTCATACACAGAAAATATATTTTGACTCACCTGTTATTGAGCATATGGAAGGAATAGTAATGTTATCCCTCTGCTGGTTAAAAATGAACTTGGATGCTAAGAGTTTTTGACATTCAATTTTGATTGAAGCTCATAGATAAAATTTCCAAATTATTTTTAAGCTGCACTTTCCCATAGGGCAGTAGGTGTACAAGCTGCTGTTGTATGTTTGTCCTGCCAAGCTGTTAGTGCAGCCATGGACTGTAGTGGATGACAATAAAAGTACTTTCTACAATAATTGTATCAAAAAGTAGTGTTTTGCCTCTTTTCTGATGGTAGTGGCAGTTAGGGCCTTCTGAAGGAGTAGAGTTGTGTTAAAGTAATCCAGAGTGGTGTTCTGGATTCTCCTTTCTTCTATATATACCAACTAACCTCCATAGTTTTGTTTCATGTGTGGACCAGAATATACAAATGCTTTAGGATCTTTGGGTTGTTACCTTTTTCATAAGCATTCTGAAAGCATTTTTCAAATTCTTGAGCTAAATTTTGGTTTTATGGTTGAAAATTCAACCAATTCCTAATGTTATGACTCTAGACATTCACCTGTGGTTTCATGTTCTTTCTGTTCAAGTTTCTTTTCACACATCTTACACATCAGTAGTTTGTGCTTTAGTAAGCAAGGTTGCAGACATGAAGACTCAGAAGTCTGAGCAATTTACATCGAAGGACCCAGGAATCTTGTGTTTGAATCAAGAGGATGAGAAATACTCTACTAAGGTGTGTTTTGGTAGTATAGCTATCTTCCAGTGTTAAATGTGGTTTGTTTGAATCTGTTGGCAGATTTTTAGACTGCACTGCCTTTGCCAGTGCCCTAAAAAGCTTTAAATGTGGTATTGAATTATGATCAAGTCTGTCTGCTTTAGGGTTAAATAAGTGGATGTGTTATGGTGAGTGTTTCAACGTGGCAATAGTATAAAGTGTGATATACACGTATTAAGAGCTGTGGATTGTATCTGTCTTTCAAATGAGAACTGAATTATGCTTTTCCTTCTTGTGAAAGTTGATAAAGGAATCACAAAATGTATTTAATAGTGCTATGTACATAATAAAGATGAAAGGATATGGACCCTTCTTGACAATTGCCAAGGTGACAGTTTAAATCTTGTGTAAGGGCTACCTGATTGTGTTCATACAGAAATGGAAAAAAGATGGAAAAGCTTTTGTAATAGCTCTTAATACAAACATTAACTTAATTTATCTAAACCCTATGCCCCAAGTAGGGTTAGATCTGTATGCTGAATTCCCTTCTGCAATAAAAAGTCACAGTTTTAAATTGAAAACTGCATAAAAATTAGCTTTATATCTGTGCTGCCAATTGTGTTTGCATGTGCAGCTTTTTGAGGAAACTAAGCATTAACTTCTCAATTTTGCTCCTACCATATCATACAAATAACTTAAAGGGCTTCCAGAGCTTTGCCTTTGGGGCCTGGGGGCTACTTGTGCTGTCTTATAGAGCCACAAGAAAGTATTTGCAGAAACAGTAGTACTATCTATAGGCTGTTGTTCAGTAGGTAAATACAGGACAGCATGGGTTCATTTTTGGACACCTTCTCATAGGAAGAATCATAGAATGCCTGAGGCTTTAAGAAACCTCTGAAGGTCTGGTCTCCTGCCCAAGCCAATCAAAGCCAATGCTTTTTTCCAATATTTAGACAGGAAGGTTAGGTGTTCCTGAAGCAGGCAGGGACAGGTAAGTAATTTTTTTTCATTCTGATAGGATGCAGCATCCAAGTTTAAAGTAGTTGACTGTAGGACATTGGGTACTGTTTTTCCACAGATGTATTTTGCCTTTGGAATTTTTTATTTTGAAATTATGGAGCAAACAAGTTGATATTTTTTGCAGTTAGATTCCTGACTGTGCTGATGTACAAACATTCACACTAAAGTAAATTGTCAACAGTAGGTAAATCATATAGGAAATATTAGCACTTTGTTATAAGTTCAGAAGCTCTTAGCAATGAAATAAACAGTAATTTTCAGTGGAAAAGGGTGGGTACATGGGACTGAAGTCTGTTTATATCTTGTTTTTTTCCTATGCAAGACTAACTAAACATTTGTTAATATCTTAATGTTACTTTTGACAGTTTCTACTGTGGTACTTCTTATTTTATTGCTGATACTAATCAGTCTGAAGCGATTTTTGTACAGTCATATTTGATGTGATGGTAATCAGTGTTCAGTTCGTTTTGAATTGCTTAAATAAAAAGGCCTATTCAAAATATTTGTCATATTGGTGACAGAAATGTATTTTCGGATCAGTGCAGACTGTAGTATTTAGACTGTAAAATAGGACTTGTAATGCCTGTGAAAGCAATTTAAAGATTGGTTTAACTCCAACAGGAATGTTATTAATTTGAGTATGCTGAATGTTGTAGACATCATTCCAGCATGAACCACTCATTTTATTGTAAATTTGGATCAGATTCATTGTCAGTTGCTTCTACAAAATTAAGGTGGTATATAAAAGACAGTTACTCTGAAGTCAACTATTGTGATGTGCATTTGTTGAAACAAATTCCTGTGTTTCTTATGCACAGTTCATGCTCCTAATGTAGTGCTTTTTATGTCAGTTCAGAATTAGGGCCTACTGTGGAGGCTAAATTAGTGATTTTAAAAAGGCTTTTGTAAAGAATCAAAATTATGACTGAGGAGGTAGGTGGAGTTTGCTGAAGTTCACAAAGGAATGGGGATGAGTGCAGTAGCAGCAGCTGCATTAAAAAATGAGAATTTTCTTACATTTTTGACTCAAGTCTTTCAGACCCATTCAGGATGTATCTAATGTAGCTGTTCCACATATTTAGCTCCCTTATTTTAATTTTTTTAGGCTATTTTGGTTTTATTTGCTTGATTACATTAGTTCTCTAAATTGACTTTTTCATGAAAATACACTAATCAGTATTTGCTTTGGAAAAATCTTGTGAGTTGAAAAAAGGTTATTTGTACAAGCATTTACTTACAGAAAATGTTTAGTTACTGATCTAATTGTGGTTTGTTTTTTTCTGAGTGAGTGGGATGCTACATACAATTCAAACTGAGGATTTCTGGATCCCTTGTGAATATGTATACAGAGAAACTACTTTAAAGCTAACATGGATATGCTTGACAATTTTTTTTAGACACTCAAAAGCAGGAGGCTAAATTGACCTCTTCTGTTCAGTGCAAAAATGGGGAGGGTTATCCAGCTTCATACTGATCAACAGGACAGGGACAGTGAGTAGTAGGTCTCTTAGAAGCTGCCTTCAGGAAGTATGTGGGCTTTATTTAAGAAAGCCTTTTGAAATGTAATAAAGCCTTAGTGTGTACTGTCAGCTGAAAAGACCAGAAGTATTTGCTGGGGAGGCACCATTTCAAATAACTTTTAATTGTCCTGTTACTGGGGGAGGAAATAAAGGAGACCAGTGTAAGAGATGTATGATCTGAAGTACAGTTGAGACCATTTTATTATGACAGAGATAAAGCTGTCATCATCAAAATTAGAACTATTATTGGGTTCATCATCCTATGTGACTGCACTTTAGATTTAGCAGAAATAGTCATAGAAGGACTGTAAGCATTAAATCAACATCCTGCATAGCAGACTTTATATACTTGGCTTCATTGCTAAAGTTCTGCCTGCCAATGTTTTCAGAATAAGTGTGTTTATAATGGGCCTTTTGAGATAAAGTGTGGCAGAGATACAGCTGACACACCATGATGGTCACAAGCATCAGCACTTTATTTAGGGTTACACAGCATTCTTATATTTTTCTCTTGTTTGTGCGCCTTGTGCCTCCTTCCCATTGGTTAACAGCTTCTGTTCATGCCTTCTATCTTATTTTATGATAGGCTGCAAGCTTCTTACATTTTCTTACAAGAATGTCAACACACATCCCTATCTCTCATCCCTTCTTTTCCCACATTTATCTCTAACTGTCAAGGGTACAGCTGTAGTTTGTCGAGACCAAGGCCACCCGTGGCCCATAGCTGATCTCCCACAATAAAGTATGGATTTTGCCACAATGAGTATTTTCAAATAAACTGTATAGAATGCTGGAGAATTTTAGACATGGTATAAAATGTTTTAATCCCAAAGACTGTTTCAGAAGCAATTCCAGATGCTCTGAACTGGAAGGATTGTAGAAAGTCTGAGGAAACTGAACTGATGAAGTCCATGTGTTTTCCTCCATTGAGGAAAAAATATTTTTGTTTTGAAATGCTGCTACAACTGACTTGGAGTCTCCCTCTTCCTCTAGAAGTTTCTCTTGTCAAAGCTTGGGTATGGTCCTTAAAGTAGATCTTTATAAAATGCAAAATAATATATCTAAGTGTTTTTTTGTACCATCATTATTTTTTTCTAACGTGAAACCATAAGGGATCATACTGTCAGACCAGATATCCATCCAGCTCAGTGTTGTATTTCTAGCAATGGTCAATAGCAGAGTTTTTGCAAGAAGTAAAAGGTCAGGGAAAGTATATAAAGATACTTCCACAGCCTTCAATTTTACTTAAGACCTTTCTGAACTGGAGGTGGTCTATTTTTTTCGAAGTCGGCTATGAATTCTTGAGAATTTTCTGAGAAACAGTTATTGGGGAATGCTTCAGTAGTTGTATAACAGACCTGTTTGGTTGACTTGGTCTAAATTTTCTTGTTTCTTTCTCTTAGCTACAAGCTAATAAAATTGGAATTGTCCAAATAAAGGAAAATATATAGCTGCTGTTATATAGTGTTAGTCATTTCCCAAACCTCTTAGTGTATTTCAGTCAAGAATTATTTATGAGTATTTATAAAGGATAATGTTCTTACAATAACACATCCACCTGGACATGTTCTTGTGTAATCTGCTCTAGGGGATCCTGCTCTGGCAGGGGTTTGGACTAGATGATCTCCACAGTTCTGCCAACCCCCCTGTTTTCTGAAACCAGATTAATTTGTATGTCCTAGAACTTGAGCATTAGGTTTTTCACTTCAACCATCTGAAGTAGAAGAAATAAGTATTAAATTAGTGGGATTCAATAGGGTATCTGATAAGTCTTCTGAATCGAAGGTGTAAAACAGTAGAATGCTTCTTAAGGACTTTCAGACAAATTTATCTGGTTCCTGTTTCTCCTGATCTTGTGTTTTAGAGCCCTCGTGCTAGGGACAAATACAGCAAGCATTTATATTTACTTTGAGTTTGACATTTGATCTTAAGTAGATTATATTGATTTACCATAGACAAATGCAGAGCATTACATTGTTCTATGTTAAACTCAAGTATTTATATTGGTTTAGCAGAGGGAGCTGGAATCCTGGCTTGTAGTTCTGCCACAGGAAGATTAATTCTACCTAAAGATTAATGTAGAACAATTCTACTTTTTCATTATCTGATGTATCTAGAAACATTTGGTGAATTAACTGAGTAATCATTGCTTAGATCTCTCTACTATGATTAAATGTAAAGGAAATAATCCATGCAGTTATTACTTCATCCAGTTAAACTCCTGGACTGTTGTATTAGCTGCATCCTTGATCTGAGAAAATGGGATTTTAATCTCTAGCATTACAGGAGGCTTTAATCACATGTTTATTTGCTATTCGTGATCTAGGAAATGTCATAGCTCCATATAGCTAAGCAGACAGAATGTAATCTAAGGATTAGGAAAAGGCAAATCTTCCTTTCCATTTGACCTTGAAAATCTGATTGGATTTCCTGTGATCTGGCATGATTTTTCCCTAATTATCTGAAGTTTGCTATAGGTAAAAGACACTGAATAAGCTGTGCAGATTTGGGTAAAATTCTAACTATTTCATATTCACCTTAGATTTGAGAGTAAAGAAATGACAAGAAAAAACGAATCTGAGAGAAAATGTGGTTTCAATGTGAGATTTTTTCATAATTCAGTGGACTTGACATTGCTCGTTCAAAAGTTAGGGTAAAGAAATAAAAGGTTCTTTAAATGGTTGATAAAAAGTACCTATTTGAGGTAGGACAACTGATCTTCAGAGTAAAGAATATATTTTTTTAAGCGTTAATTTGCTTCAAGTTGATTGATTACTAGAGCAAAAATGTTCTTTCTACAGCCTTTTTTTAAGTAAAAAAAATTAGCATTATTATGGCATATGTAGCATCAATCAAGTTGTTGCAGTCAAGTCCTTCAAATACTGAATTCAAATAACTTATGTAAGCTAAAACATTTAGGAAATAAGTGTATTGATCTTTTAAGGAATTCATTCAGCTGGTTTATCTGAGGAATGTCACCGAGAGACTATTAGAACTTTGCTCTTAAGTCTTAAAGTAAATTTTAACATTGACAAGTCCATTTGAGACATTTGAATGTTCCTGAAGCAAAATCATACTTAGATGTAATACATCCTGGCAATTTCTAAGAATATACTTAAGCTGTTCGTTCATTAAATCGTGGTTCTAATTTAAAATTCCTTACTACTTCTACAAATGTAATTTTAATGAAATTAAAGTTTCAGGTGAGCAGGGGCATTGTAGTGTTTATCATGCTATGCAGCTACGTACAATATAGTACATGACTCAACAGGAGAAAACAAATTTTCAACTTCAGTTCTTAAAAACATGGTGGGATTTGATGTTACAAGTACTTCTATTTTCTAAGTTTAGGTCACTTCAGGAAAAAGGCCTTCTCTGTATCAGTGATTATAGCTACTGAAAACTGATAAAGATCTCGTATCAATCTGACTACCCGGAGGCTGTTCCAGAATTCTACAGCACACTGCATTAAGCTTAATTTTTAATCTTGAATGGAACTGACCCACACCTTCATGATTTTTCTGAAAAAAAATCCAGTCCTAATAATTAAAGTCAATACTAAATGAAGGAATACTTAATATTTGGCATTTCTTGGTGTAAAGTGTTGCTAAAGAACAGCATACGTTCTGATCAGGTTTGAGCTTTGAGAATTTATACTGCTAATAGTGCATAGCAACTGCAGTGTGAAAAATCAGTGTCATGTTTGTTTTACACTTGCAAAACATACAAACCTCTAAATAAGTAGTCTGGATTTCCAAGAGAAATCAAAGAACTTCATCATAACAGACCTTGTTAGATCAGGAAGCAGAGGTGTAAAACAGTAGTTCCCTTGTATTTGAGTGGTATGATAGTACTACACTCTTGTGTCTGAACATAATATTCAGAACCTTTGACTTCTTAAATACCAGACACCTGCTTTCTGAGTGGGAATATTTGCTCTCCACAACTACCTGAAAGGAGGTTGTAGTGAGGTGGGTGTTGGCCTCCTCTCCTAAATGGATAATGATAGGACTAGAGGAAGTGGCCTGAAGTTGCACCAGGGGTTATTTAGACTAGGTATTAGGAAGAATTTCTTTACCAAAAGAGTGGTCAGGCACTGGAATGGGCTGCCCAGAGAGGTGGTGGAGTCACCATCCCTGTAGGTATTTAAGAAGCATTTAGATGTGGCACTTCAGGACATGCTCTAGTGGGCATGGTGGTGGTTTTTTTTTCTGGGTTGATGGTTGGACTCAGTGATCTTAGAGGTCTTTTTCTAATCGTGAAGATTCTGTGATCATGCCTTATAAAATTTCTTCAATTTCAGAGCTTCAGTGTAACTTCACATCTATTTAGTTGCTCATAATTCTCTAGTCTGTAAAGTGGCATCTACAAAGAATATGTGAATTCCAGTTGTACCTGGATTCAGCTGTTAAAAATGTGTTCCTTAGTGGTTTTCAGCCTGTAGGCTGAGGGGTTTGGGTTTTTTCTGAGCATGCTGCAACACAAATGACATTTCAGAGGAAGGTTGCTTTGATAGGGCTCCTTCAGAATGTTTACATTACTAGAATTTGTATGAATCAAAAACTTCCTATGGACTTAAGGATAGCTGGTAAAGCCTTTTTTTTTTCCAAGAAGCCTTCAGGTAGTCTTAGGGTGGTTGGCTTTCTTGATGGTTCAGTCACCAAACATTAACTTGAATAGAGACAATTCTGTATTTCCTGTTCTGTGCTAGTGAGGTGAAAACCTGCATGGAAGACTGGAGTTTCAGTTACTGGGAAAAAGATTTGCATGTTCATTTCTGTTGGGGTAAATGGGAATGGTATTCATTGAACAAAGATGCTAAAGATGGATGGATTTTTTTCAGTAGTAAAAAATGTGTTATTTACTTTTTTGTCAGAAGTACTTTCAAACCAAATTGTTATCCAAAGTGTACCTAAAGGATGATTGTTTTTCTGTTTTTAATTGGTTTCTTTGCACTCAAAAGTTTTTCTTGCTGTCTCCTGTTGGTGTAAGATCACATTCTAAATAAACTTCAAAGTCTTGATAAATGTAATTAACTTCCTCTGGTTAGAGTAGAAGGGTCTGTTTTGCTGTGAGAAACTAACAAGATGTTTGAAAATTTGGGAGGACAAATACTAGATGCCTCTAGAAGAACTTTGGTTTGATTGGATTTTATGTCCTGTGGTAACATATTAAACACTGCAACTCACAGTGTGCTGGACTCCAGTCCAGCAAAGACTTGAGACAGTACTTCATATTTAGTCTCCTTTTATGCTCCTGTTTACCTGGCAATGAAATGAAATCTGCAGTTCTGCGTTAGCACACTGGAAAATAATATTTGGACAGAATTATACTCAAGAATCAGTTTTGTATGTGGCTCTGAAATGAGTCATGCAGCCTGCGTTTGAACTTGTGAATCTCATTCCTAATCATCATTGGTTTAACACTAATCTTGGATTTCTGGCTGTGATTTATGTGCCTCAATTACATTCCTGAAATTTTGAAAGCTTGATTTGACCTTTGCTCATAAGTGCACTGTAGGCAACCACCATTAAAACTCTATACTTTGTAGATAGTATTATGGATAAAATAGTCAAGTATTAAAGTATAGTTAAGTTTTTCATTTAAAAATGAATAAAAGTATTCAAGAAGAGTTTTTTCCTGCTTAAGCCATATAAGATATAAATGTATCCTAAGGTAACAGCAGTTAAAATGGTTACACTGCTAATTTAAGGTGCTGATATGAACATGAGTATTAAAAAAGCTTGAAAAAGCGAAACACCATTTACCCTGTTGACCTATGTAACTAATCTTATGTTTTACACATTATGCCATATGTACTATGCCATGCAGCATTAGCTTTAAAGTTTTTTATTTATACTGCCTTTGAAGATTCTCAAGCTTTTTGATTGCTGTATTAAACTGAGAAAATAACTTTTTCTTTGAACAGAAATTGAAAAATTCCAAAAAGGGGAAGGAAAGGAAGAAGAGAAGTATATCGATGTAGTCATCAATAAGAATATGAAGTTGGGACAAAAAGTTTTGATTCCAGTGAAACAATTCCCAAAGGTAAGTCTAATTTTCGTGTTTGATAAATCTAAGGACTTATAAAAGATATTCCACTAATATCTTAACTAGTTTTTTTTTAAGTGTTAGACTTTCAAAAGTATTAACAATCTCTATTGTTGCAGCTCTGCAGTCTGTTCTATAGAAGTTGTAAGATAGGAAGTGTTCTTGTTGGAACAAATGGAATTAAATATATTTGACTCTGATGCCATGTTATGAAACTTGCTTATTATAGGCAGAAGTGCAGCTCAAAATGCACCTTTAAAGAGAATCTTTGTGTAAACATTTTCTTCTCTTCCTCAAGTTTTGGCTGTTAATATTGCATTAGTTATACCTGCATTACTGAATTACACAGTCTATTCGGGAGGGATAGGGGCTGATTTGTTGATGTCTTTGACCAGCATGAATTCTTCACACTTCTTTACTGCCAAATATTATCCTGCACTAAAATATTGCTACCTGGAAGCATTTACTCAAGATTCATGAGGCTGTGGAAATTTCCTCTTTTGGTGCCTTTTCTAAAATTTTAAGGTTAATGTTATGAAAATCAAAGTAGCATTTTTCCACTTGTTTGAAATGGCTTTTGCTTACTGCTAGAAATTTCAAGACTGCTTCTGTTTCTGGTCATGGAGGAAAGGAATTCCTTCATTTTTTCCTCCATTTCTTTAGGAAGATTTTTTCTAACTTTTTTCCCCCACACTACCAGTGTTTTCCTCACAGACTCTTCTGGGTAACTTGCAGGGATTGCTTTACTGGTGTTGAAAGTTTTGTGTGAAATACTGTTGCAGTCAATTCAACCTTGCATTACCATTTTTATATACCATTTAAGTGTGGGCATCTCTTTGGAACTCCATTTTACAAGTCATTTTTTTGACTGGGAGGAGCTATTTACAAACATCCAGAAACAAAAAAGGGAAGGTAAAAGGGGAAGTTTACATAGTGTTTGTAACCAGATGTTTTTCCTATAAATGTTGAGCTGTAGATACTTAAGCTTGAGAGGAAGAAAAAAAACTATTAAAAAGGGAAACGGTGCCTTTTGAAAGATTGTTCTGCTTCTTTACTTAGAATCAACTTTCTTTAAAGGATTAAACACTGAAATTCTTATTCAGGATAGCTAGTAGGAAAGCCCTTGCCATTTTTTTGAATGGGGCAGGTATGCTCTGCCATGTGCTCAGTAGTTCTGGTTCATGGAAATAGTCTTTGACTGCCTGAGCTGGGATTTATCATGGTACCTGCTTTGGAAAGAAACCTGAATTTATATCCCGAGAGGGCTTTGTTATCCTGCATGTGTCTGCTTAGATCATCCAGGGAACTGCACGGGATAGATGTGCCACTTGAGTTCTTAGGTCTCCACTTGGACTGTCTCCACAGAAAGCAGAATACTGGTGTCTCTGCTCACACAAATCTCCTTCTGCCACAGCAAATAAAATCCTAGGTATTCTTTATTTAGGAATGTTTTTACCCAGATGTAAGGGGCCTCAAATTTTTAGAAATTTCGATTTTATAACATAAATGGATATTTTAGAGCTTTCTGAACTGGAGGGTGGTCTATTTTTTCAGAGTCAGCTATGAATTCTTGAGTAGTTGTATAACAGACCTGTTTGGTTGACTTGGTCTGAATCTTCATGTTTCTTTCTCTTAGCTACGAGCTAATAAAATTGGAATTGTCCAAATAAAGGAAAATATATATAGCTGCTGTTATATAGGGGGTCTCAAATTTTTACAAATTTCAATTTTATAACACATAAATGGATATTTATTTTAGAGCTTGCTCATTAAAGAATCTGCACAGACAAAAGGAATTAAAGTTTCTCACTGTAGAGTAATCTGGGAGGTAAGTATGAATCCAGACTTCTGACATTTACTCTTGAGCTTCTCTGAAAAATGCCCACTCTAAACCTCAAGCAGTCACTGCAGTTTAGTATCACTTGTTTACTAGGACTTGTGGCTTTATTTCTGAGATCTAATAGATCTAAATAGATCCTATGAAGTGACATAGCTTCAACATGGCAAACAGAGCCTTTTCCTGGCATACTGTAGTCTGCAGTGAGTGACATGAGTGTCAAATGCCTGTACACAGGGGAACAGTCTTTTTGCATCCTAATGTTTGCTCTAAAGACTAATTCTGTTCCTGTTCAGTGTGTTCAGAGGAGGGCTCAGAACTTAGGGATGCTTTATCAAGTCTTTTAGTGTAGATATGAAATTATTCCAGTTACCTTGGTCTCAGTGAGCTGTATTTAGAGTGCATGCACTGTATATTCAGATTCTGTGGAATTTAAGCAGAAGGTATTACGTGGTGCTTACAAAACCTGAAATGGTGCTTTACAGCAATGCTTTATGCCTCTCATTCTTTCCTGTCCATGTATGCAGTTTTCTAGACCATTTTGCCTATAAAATGTAATAGTGCAAGTGTGTCCTTTGTTGAAGGCACCAAATAATTCCTGAGAAAAATGTTTAAAAGATTTAGTTCTGATTATAAGCAATTTCCTCTTTCCTCCTAATCAGGATTGGTGACAAATACTTCAGAAGAATGGAAATTAAGGCTTGAATATGGATGAAATCTGCAAAAAAATTCTTGTGCATGTGAATAATTGAATTTAGAGCAGTTCTAGCAAGCTGGCATCTGTTTCTGTGTGCCTGTAGTCCACACTAATGCTGTTAGCTATTGTGCGAGATCCTGAACAAAGATACCTCAGTCTTCCAGGAAGTGTAGGTTTTTCTGATAATAGTGAACTGATAATCTGCTGTTTGAAGCTGAACAAGTCACTGCAATAATTGACAAATCTGTCAGAGTAGCTTTGGGATACCAGTTTGGGTTGAATCTGGCAAACCTGGGTATCAAGGAAGTGGTGAGGAAAAACTAAGCTTGTTTTTAAGTTTGCGAGTACTTCCCCAAATCTCCTTTTCAACAGGATCAAAAAAACAAGTTAGAGTTATTAAATCCTTAATGGGGTTTAATATCTGAAAGAGAAACTAACTACAAATATAAGTGATTCTGATAGAAACTATTCCTTTGCTTATATTTTCCAGTGATGACTCTAGCAAGCAAAGATGCCTCTGCTGTTTTAGGTATATCAATAGGATTAATGAAACACCAATCATAATTTTTTGTGATAAATGAGGTCTGTGGAGCAAAACAGCCTCCTAGTGCACTGCACCCATTCAGGCAGCTTACTAGACCTGACACAGGGTTAACTAAGTTTACTCTAAGTGTTTCAGTGCCTTTTCCCCTCTCAAAACTTCTCTGACTCCTTGAATAAATCATAATGGCCTGAACACCAGTCAGGCAGTCCTAGCTCTGCTCTGCTCAACCTGGCATTGTGATGCCTGCTCACATTACCTGTCCTGTCAGATATATTCTCACTGGCTCATAGCTGGGTCCTCTGCAAATTCAGCCTCATTACCTCTGACAGCCCTGGGAGGTGTGAGGTTAACAGCAAAAAGAAAGCTATTCAGCTGAAGCTCAGAGCAGCTGTGTTTCTATTGGAAAAGAATCTGGTGGACCTCAGATTCAAGACTAGGTATTTCACAATTTGTGCATCTTTGCTCTCACTGAAAAAAACTTTGGAGTTTCTGGTCTTCTGCTTAGTATGCAAAGAGTTGAGTGGCTGTGTTGATGTGCTAAATTTGTCTCCTACCTAAACAGCTCGTGGTTACTTCTGAGGTGCTATATATTTGAGCATGGGACTTTTTGTCTTGCTCAAACCTTGGCAATGTTAATAGGCCTAATATCTCATACTAGAACTGGTTGGCATAAATATTTCCTAATGTCTAGATGTTGAGAGAAGGTGATAGAGTAACCAAGACAGCCAAAGTTTTGTCTGCTTTATGAAGTAATTTGTCAAGATAGCTGATCCCAGGAGTTATGTTCAGTTTCTGCTTGAGGCTGGTTGTGCATCTGAATTAATTTCTTTGTGTTCTGCACAGATTTCTGCAGACATTAAAAACACCTGAATTAATACGTCTTGATATGGTGACAGTCTTGGTATGACAAAACCTTGTGGGAGCTCTTCTGCAGTCTGTTCCAGTCAAATAATTTCAAAATGTGATTTGTATACAATCTTTTTAAGAATTTTTCAGGTTGGTCCACCTCTACAGATTGCTAAGAAGTGTCTGAATTGCTGTGATATGGAAATTAATCTGAGGTATTTAGGTGAGGCTGGAATATGACTTGGTAATGCTGTCGACAATCCTCTTGTAACTGGGATGTGCTACAGGCAAGGATTAGAGAGGTTAGGGCTTTTATGCAAACTTACAGGTAAAGGGCTGACTTTTTGAAGTAGGATTCAGTTTTAAATTGAGTTAACAATATGTAGGAGTCCATGGGGATGCTGGATGCCTAAACTGCAGTTAGTGGAATGAGATCTGGTCGGCTTAAGCAGTGGAGATCTGAGTGACTTAATACACCTTGCTATTTGATCAGCTGAACACCTCAACTGACTTGAGGTCAAGTGTGAAGATGTGACCCTTAAACCTGTACTTCTGGTGCATTTCATGCTTGAAAATCTTCAAACTTGCACAAATTTAATGTCTGAAAAAATGAGCTGGCCATGGAATGTCATGATGTGGTTGTCTTGGTGAAGACAGATCTCTGGATCTATCCTAAAACTGCTATGAAATGCCAGCATGTGTGAGAGGTGTTTCATAGCTTGGATAGGAACACATGAGGCAGGAGGGCATTATCCCTGCCCCACACAATTAATATGCACTGTGAAGTAGTTTAGTCTCAAAAATCTGATTTTGCTTTGACAGCTTATTGAAGTCAGGTGTCCTGAAATCAAAAGAAAAATAGCTTCCATGGATGATATGGTTTTGCAGGAGATGGATCAAAACTATGGGAACAATTATTTCTGTTTTGTGGCAGGCTACCATTTTAAAAATCACTCATAGAGCTACACTTAAATACTGGGTAAATTTCAGCACTTGGTGAGAAATTGTGTTCTCTTCCCTGAAGTGATACCTTAAATATATATTCTCAAAAGTTACTGACTTAGGGAACTAGTATTGATTTAAGCCTTTTAGCTCAACATGTATAGTGAAAATATATATTTTAATGTCATTTTCATATACAATGTATCTGCACTTCTTACTCAGAGTCATAGTATCATTCTGGTTGGAAAAGACCTTCAAGATCATCAAGTCCAACCACTACCCTAGCTCTGCCATGTCTACCACCAAACCTTGTCCCCTGGCACCACATCTGTGTTTTTAGATGTATCCAGGGATGGTGGCTCAAACACCTCCCCGGACAGCCTGGATCCCCAAGTCCAACTCCAGCCCCAGAACAGGACAACCCCAAGGTTCATACCATGTCCCTGAGGGCATTGTCCAAATGCTTCTTGAATATTGTCAGGGTTGGTGCCATTACTGCTTCCCTGGGGAGCCTATTCCAGTGCTCCACCACCCTCTGGGTGAAGAATCCCTTCCTAATGTCCAACCTAAACCTCCCCCTGCACATCTTCCTACCATTCCCTCAGGTCCTATCGTTGGTCACCAGAGAGCAGAGGTCAGCGCCTGCTCCTTCACCTTCCCTAGTGAGGAAGCAGGAAGCTGCAATGAGGTCTCCCCTCAGTCTCCTCTTCTCCAGGCTGAACAGACCAAGTGCCTTCAGCCACTCCTCATATGGCATCCCCTCCAAGCCCTTCACCAACCTTGTGGCCCTCCTCTGGACACTCTCCAGCAGCTTCATATCCTTTTTGTGCTGTGGTGCCCAGAACTGCACACAGGACCCAAGATGGGGCTGCACCAGTGCAGAGTAAAGTGGGACAATCACCTCCCTTGACCGGCTGGCTATGCTGTGCTTGATGCACCCCAGGACTTGGTTGGCCCTCCTGGCTGCCAGGGCACACTGCTGGCTCATGTTCAACTTGCCATCAACCAGAACCCCCAGGTCCCTCTCCGCAGGGCTGCTCTCCAGCCTCTCACTCCCCAGACTGTCTGTATATCCAGGGTTACCATGTCCCAGCTGCAAAATCCAGCACTTCTCCTTGTTAAACTTCATGTCACTGGTGATTGCCCAGCTCTCTAATTTGTCCAGATCCCTCTGCAGGGCCTTTCTGCCCTCGAGAGTGTCAACTGCTCCTCCCAATTTAGTGTCATCCATGAACTTAATAAGTAGGCCTTCAAGTCCTGCATCTAAGTAATTTATGAATATATTAAAGAGTACTGGCCCTGAGATGGATCCCTGTGGAACCCCAATAGTGACCGGTCGCCAGCCTGATGTGGCCTCATTAACTATGACTCTTTCAGCTCGACCCATCAGCCAATTACTCACCCAATTTATTATGTGCTTGTCCAGCTGGATGCTGGACATTTGTCCAGTATCAAAGGCTTTTCTGAAATCCAGAAAGATTACATCAACTGTCTTCCCTTGGTCAACTAGGTGGGTAACCTTGTCATAGACAGAAATCAAATTGGTCAAGCAGGACCTTCCTCTAGTGAACCCATGTTGGCTGGGACCAATGACTCTGTCCTTTAGATGTTTTTCAATAGGTCCCAGAATAATCTTCTCCATAATCTTACCAGGCACTGAAGTGCAAGTACAAGACTAACGGTCCTGTAATTACAGGGTCATGGAGAGATGAATATTTTAATGACATGAGTAGTTAGAAAACATTTTTTCATAATAGTTTTGTTCTAATGGTCTCTTAAAAAATGAGGAAAATGTGGTTGTATAAATGTGACATGGAGGAACAAGCATCAAACATAATACCAAGGATAGCTTTTGAGCAACTTGACAGAAACTGAGCTTTCTGTTGTGAATAAATGTCTAAAGACCTGTTATCGTGTTACATGAAGGAGAGAATAGTTTGTGGCAGAGCATAGATGCTTGAAGTTTCTACCTTTATATAGAAACCTAATTTTCTTGAAAATAATAAAAAATCTTGAAGCGTAATAAAAAATCTTGAAGCTTTCCTGGTTCCAGGTCATTGGGAGGGAAAGTGCTCTGAATCTTAAACCATTTTTGTGGTTTTTTTCTAGTGACCCTATCACAGGGGAACTATTGCAGAGAACTAATATGCCAGGAAAGCTTTCTGTGGCTTTAATGACAATGGCATACTTAGAGCTTTACAGGAAAGCATTTGGTCAAGTGTTTATACTTTCACTAAGTATTTTAAGCTGGATGAGCCATTCTCAGCAGACTTGTCTTGGTGGAGATAAACAAGGATTACTTTTTCTATTATATCCCCTTTCTGAAATATATACATTGAAAAATGCTGTAGCATTGGCATTAATTCCTTTTCTGCTGAAATTCATATAGCAGATGAAGTGCTTGTCAAGAGAATGTCTCACTTGTATACTCTTTGTTGCTGTGTTCTCCAGAACTGTTTTCAGGGAATAGTTTGAAGCAATTATCTGGTAAGGAAATAAATCTCTAGATAACTGTTGAAGACATATTTTGCTTTGGGGATTCTAAAGAAATGGGTGTTATGCAGTGATGTCCATAATCTCCATTGTACTGTATCTGCAAAAATGCTGCTTAAAATGAGGATTTATGAATATCTAGAGATGAAAACATTTTCAAGCAAAAACCTGATTATTTTATATTATATAAGTGTTTTTTATTAGAATTGTTTTTAAATTGGAGTTTTTGTAGTTACACAGCAGTGAAAGGAAAACAAATACATGTTTTCAGTACAGATAACCAGTATTTGTGGGCTAGTGGACACAGTGGCCAAGGGAAAGGATCCCATGTCTCAGGAATTTGATAGGGAGCTGTTGCACTTCATGGTGTATCTGTCCACGAAATAAACCAGACGTGTAGATAGGGGAGGATGTACTTTTAGTGATCAGAGGTTTTAGGAAATAAGAACACTTTAAATTTTGTTTCCTTTTTCTCAGACTAAAGTATATCTGGTGATACTTTCTAATGATGTAAGACTACAGATGCTACCATTTATTACTCAGTACTGGAGTGTTTGGCTTGAACTGTAGCTGAGGTAACAATTTTACTCATCATCTCCCTGGTCTGTTAATATCTTGATACACTTTTTTGCAAAAATGCCTTAAATGTTTTGCTGTAATTTTGTTTTATCATATATATATACACACCATATTTGGCATATCCTTCATAGGTGGTCTAGAATAAACTTTGAATTTGGGACTTTATCTTCTGTTTATCACCTGCTTTAATGCAATCTTAAGCTGAAGATGGTAAGCTTGAGGACAATTTTGGGTATTTATGGAGTTTGGGTGTGATTAGGCTGTACTAGGGAAAAAGGTGAGTGAAGAGGGGAGTTTGGCATGTCTGATTCTGAGCCAGAACTAGTGAATGTGACTGATCTGACTTGCATGGAGCTGCTCAGATATTTTCCCCTTACTATCCAGTGCCTCTAATTCAGAAAAAATTGTAAGCTTGAGTTCAATATTAGTCCTGAATTTTTTTGTTCTTGTGCTCTTGGGCAAATAAACTCTAGGAATGTGAGGCATGGGAAGCACCCATGGAACTTGTAAATGAGCTATCTTGTGTAAGAGCTAACTTGGATCTGCCAGGCTAACTTGCTTCTGTTTCAACAGCAGATAAGCTGGATTTGTTAATTTTGTAAATAAAACTTACCTTAGTGTGGTGGTTTTCTACCTTTAGGTTCAAGTCCTTCTACTCCTTGATTGCTGGGGATAAAGAAGTGGATAAATAATCATAAGAACTTAGTGGCTGATAACTTTTTTTGTTTCAATATCTCTATGAAACATTTCAAAATCTTTGATCAGATGTTTCCAGTTTAATGTAAAAGGGGGATAAACCAATAGTTTGGACAAAATCCAGTAACTGTTCCAAGTAAATCTGATTCCTACTGAAAGGATTCATTCACTATCATATATAGGCTTTATGTATGGAATTATCAACTGAAATGTTAAAGCTTTTTAGCTTTGTTATGTGGGAGCCAAGAGGCTTTGGGACTGCATTGTAAGCCATTTCTGAGTAACCTTCAGTGTTGTGTTTTTAAGTTATATCAAGAGGTACTGTCCTTTCAAATCAGCAGAATTTTCTACTTGCAGCACAGATTTCTATGCTTCAGACTTGTCAAATCTAATATTTGGAGCCTCAGTGCACAGGAAAGAATAGTTCAGTGTACCTCAGGATACAGCTAATACATTTTTTGTTTCATTAAATGTGTTGTCTAGAGCATGTAATCTGTGCAGCTGCTTGTATAGCTACCTTAATCATAGAATCATAGAAAGGTTAGAGCTGGAAGGGACCTTAAAGATCATCTAGATCCAAATGCCCTGTGTGGGCAGGGACACCCCCATTAGATCAGGTTGCTTAGATCCCCATCCAACCTGGCCTTGGAACACTTCCAGGGATGGTGCTTCTACGACCTCCTTGGGCAACCTGTTCCAGTGTCTCACCACCCTCTTAGTAAAGAATTTCCTCCTAATATCTAATATAAATATCCCCTCTTCAAGTTTTAAACCATTGCCCCTTGTCCTCTTGCTACATGCCTGTGCAAAAAGTCCTGCCCCAGCTTTCTTGTAGACCCCCTTCAGGTATTGGAAAGCTGCTAGAAGGTCACCCTGGAGCCTTTTCTCCAGGCTGAACCACCCCAACTTCCTCAGCCAGTCTTCATAGGGGAGGTGCTCCAGCCCCCTGATCATTTTTGTTGCCCTCCTCTGGACTCGCTTAAGGAGCTCTACGTCCTTTTGATTTTGGGGGCTCCCGAACTGGACACAGTATTCCAGGTGGGATCTCACAAGAGCAGAGTAGAGGGAGAGTCACCTCCCTTGCAGAGCTGCCCTCAATTCATCAATCAATCCTCAATCAATCAATAATGTCTAGCTTCAACTCTAGAGGTTATTTTGGTTTTAAGAAGATGACAACTGTTGGTGTTGTTAAAGCTTTCTAGGACAAGTTTTATATATATATACACACCAATACAACATACTCAACTATTTGGCTTTACTTAAAAAGAAACAATACAGCTGGAGTAAAGCAATGTGCTTTGGAACACCCAAGTCTTCTCTGGGCACTGAAGCCTTTTAGTTACTTTGATTACATACACAGTGGATTTCACTTTTCCTGCAGGTATGCACTTCCATTTGTTATCATTTGGAGTTTGTATTTTAAGTATCAGATAATTTGTTCCAGTTAAGAAGTGATATTCAGACTGTGCTTTGCATGGTGAAGTACATGCTTGCCTACTCCTAAATTGCAGTAAAAAATTGAGTAAAATTTCATCTGAATATTTTAACTAAGATTACTGCTAGAAATTTAGTCTCTGTCAGACTAAGTATTCAACATTTTGAAATAATTTCACTTTACTGTAAATGGAAAATATCTCATTTTAAATTTATGTGGTGTTTATTTTTGTTCCTGATTTACAAGGCTATTTTAAAGTAAACATAAGTAATCTTAAGTAATGCTTGAAAAGTTGATGTGGTATTCTTCTACATGGAAGCTTTCATTTGAGCTTAACTATGAACTCCCTGTTCATATGCAATCCTAAGTAATGATCCTTTATTTAACGAAACTATTGACAGGGAGTTACTGACTTCTGGAATTTCTGACTTGTGAATTGTTTTGCTTGCCTTGCAGTTATACCTCCAGAAATAATGTAATCAAAAGTCCAAGCTGGAAGGGACCTCTAGAGAAAGCGTGGTCCAACCTTCTGTTGAAATCAGAACTGTAAACTAGATTACACAGGGCCCCACCAGTGGCCCCAAGTAGTGAATATTCTCAGCAAGGGAGATATTTACTATTTTGCTGGACAACCAATTTCTGATTAATGTTTTCTTTGACTGTACCTTAGGACCTACATGGGAAAAAAAATTGAATATACATAATAATGAACTTCAAGAAATTGCCTGAGGATTTCTTGAAATGTGGCCTGATAATTTCAGAAAACATTAGTTCATGCAAGGCCTTAAATTTAATAGCTTCTGTTGACTATAGTTATCCATAAGAAATTTATTTAATTGCATCTTTGCTCTAACTCAGGTTACATTGGGAATTGAATTTGCAAGTACTAAGGGATGTCTCAGTTTATTGGTCAGTGTGAACCAAAACCCAGAACATAATTGCTTTCTGTTAGTCCCCTCCACCCTCCCAGGGCGAGATAAAAGGGGAATAAGGAAGAGAGCTGAAGGCTGGAAGTTAAAACTGGAACTGTGAAAGGCTAGTAACATGTAGGATCAGGAACAAATATACAAAAACCTGATTTCAGTGATCACTGGTGTAAGTGTCCATAAGTCCCTTGTGGCAGAGCTGACTTGGGAAAAGGGTCCAAGGCTCTTTGCAGCACCCAATGGATTTGGCAGAGCATGTGGTGGGCTGATGACAAAGAGCCTCTCTCCAAGGCCTCTGAGCACAGCAAAAGCAGCAAGGAGGAAAGGAACAGGAAGGGATGGACTTCCCATCCTTGTTTTCATAGGGTATAGCAAGAAATGGGAGAGAATACTGACTCCTCTCTGTTCTGCCCCCTGTAGCCCTCAAGGTCCTAAACAACAGGCTCCCTTTAGGTCCTCATATTAGTACCATAAAATTAGTCTGTGCCCCCTCAGACCATAACAAGGGAAATAAAATTAAATTGTTATATTTAGTAGGCTTTTAATGCTTGTTTCTTTGTCTCAGGCTGAAGTAGATGAATTGTAGGTGTAGACCTTGTAGGGTGACTGCAGCTGTGCCTTTCTTCTCTCAGTGCTTCTAATGTAGCAACGAAGAATTTTGAGCTGCTATTCCCCCATTGTCAAGTGTTTTCAAATTTCTCCTGAGGAATAGGAGAGAACAAAGGAGCCCATCTTGCTTCTTTAGTGACAAAATAGTGGAGAAACAGTCAAGGAACTTAAAAAGTGTCCAATACATTTGAGGCCACAATACACTATACTTTACTTGTGCCTGTAACGATCTTCTTGTTAACATGATTATGCCACTTTAGATTCCAACAGTGTCAATGGTCCTGGTTTGACAAAGTTTCATTTAGGGTGGTAAATATTCCTGAACTGTAGTTTATTGATAAGTAATCTCTCTTGTGGTATTATTTTGACAGGAATTGTGGTGGCGTTGACCTTTGGCTGCCAAATGCCTGCCAAGCTGCTGTATCACTTTGTCCTCAACAGGATGAGGGAAGAGGAAATGAGACTGGGCTGAGATAAGGACAGGAAGATGGCTCAGCAATTGGTCATGGGCAAATAGACTTGACTTGGGGAAGATTAATTTATTGCTGATTTACTGTAACAGAGGACAGTGAGAAATAAAACTAAGAACACCCTTCCTATACCTCTCCTCCCCCTTCCTTGTGGGTTCAGCTTAACTCCTGACTCTTCTATCTCCTTCTCTGGAGTGGTGTGGGGGATGGAGAATAGGGTTTGTGGTGAACTCATAACACCTGGTTTCATGCTCTTCCCCTGCTCCAGCCTGGGGTTTCTCCTGCAGGATACAGTTCTTCTCAAACTGCTTTAATGTAGGTCCTTCCCATGGGCTGCAGTTAATGAACTGCTCTAGTGTGAGTCCCTTCCTGAAGGACTGTACCCCATGGAACAGACTGTTTCAGTGGGGTTCCTCCACAGGAACTCTGTGCTCCTGCCAGAAAATCTGCCCCTCTGTGGGCTCTCCATGGTCTGCAGCTTTCTTCAGGGCACATCCACATGCCTTGGTGTGGGGTCTCCATGGTCTGCAGGTCTCCACCGTGGACCCCCATGGGTGGCAGTGGGACAACCTACCTCACCATGGTGTTCACCACTGGCTGCAGGGGAACACTTCTGCTTGATCACCTTCTCCCTTCCTTCTTCACTGACCTTGGTGTCAGCAGAGCTGTTTCTCTAACATTTTCTCACTTGTCTCAAATTTGCAGAGTTAACCCTTTCTTAAAATGTTATCACATAGATGCTGTGTCACACTGGCCTAAGCATTAAGCAGTAGTGAGTGAGTTTGTCTTGGTGCATGGCAACATGGGCCCAGCTTCTGCCATCTCTCACAGAAGTCCCCCCTGCAGCCTCCTGCTACCAAAACCTTGCCATGTAAATAAAATACAGGAATATATTCTTACTTTCAGGAAGTGTTTACAGCATTCCAAACCAACTTTCAAGCATAGGTTATATTTATCAGTTCTTTTTTGTGTGTTTTTTTAACTGTTTTGTTTTTTTCCTACCTAGTAAAATAGTTATCTGCATACTTAGAGTGAATCCTCAAGTCATCTCTGTAACTGCCTTTCAAATCTTATATACCTTCCAAAATAAGTGCTGTGATATATGAAGGTGGCATGCTGAATCTCCTGGTATGTGGTACTACCTGATATCTCTTGGAGCTTTTGTCCTGGTATGTGTGACTGGGAATATATGCCCTATGGAGCAGTGCTCATGAGAACTTTCACATGTCCTAGCCCTTAATCTGTTTTGTGTCCTTGAAGTGACAATAGGGAGATTCTCCTCTTTGTTTTCCTTCAATATGAATAGGTGTTTGATACTGGTGGATTTTAGCCTACCTGCTCTCTGAAGCACCTTCTGGGCTGAGAGAACACCAGCTGTATGTTTTGGTGTTTTCTATGAATGGAAATGGTTGGGTTTTCCTTGTCTTACTTTATTTTTGTGGCTCACCACTTTCTTCTCCCTAGTTATATTAATGGTGTAATGCCATGGCTATGAGTGAGTGTCAGGGAGATGGAGTTAGGCTCTTCTCAGTGATGACCAGTGATAGGACAAGGGGTAATGGGTGTAAATTGGAGCATAGGAGGTTCAAGGTGAATATCAGAAAAAACTTCTTTACTGTAAGAGTGACAGAGCACTGGAACAGGCTGCCCAGAGAGGTTGTGGAGTCTCCTTCTCTGGAGACATTCAAAACCCGTCTGGACAAGTTCCTGTGTGATGTGCTCTAGGTGACCCTGCTCTGGCAGGGGGGGTTGGACTAGATGATCTTTCGAGGTCCCTTCCAACCCCTAGGATTCTATGATTCTATGATTCTATGATTCTATGAACCCCAGCTGGTTTTGGTAAACTTCAGTGATAAGGGGGGTTGAGTGGTAGTTGGGAAGGTCTTGAGTGTTGATTCTGGTTTGGGACTGGATTGATATGCTTATGTTCTCTGGATTTAATTCCATGCTTGTTTCTGTGTATTAGGGTATATGGTAGGATTTGCTGTATTACTTCATAAATCTTCAAGGGAGGATAAGACAATTAAGATTTTTTTGTTTTTCAGAGCTTTGGTTGGATAGTACTTTATCTGAGATTGTTGCCAGCTTTGTTTTTATGGTTTTATGTACCTGCTAACAATTGTTGAAAATTGAATTGCAATTTGAGCACATCTGTTCTCATTGTTGAATGTGACAAACACAAAGTTCTCTTTATACTATATGAGTTCTTTGAGTTCAGATATTTGTTTCTTTTAGCACTTGGTGGAGCCACTGACATTCAGTGAACTGTCCTACACATTTGTGTTTAATGACTGTGTAGTTTGTGATCTAATACTTGTTTTTTACAAAAAAAAATTCAGAAAAACATTACATTTTCTTGTTCATTTATGCTTAAAAACCCAATGAGCTCAATCTTTTTTTCTTGCAGTTCAACTTTGTGGGAAAACTTTTGGGTCCACGTGGCAACTCTCTCAAGCGCTTACAGGAAGAAACACTGACAAAAATGTCTATTTTGGGAAAAGGTTCTATGAGGGACAAAACGAAGGTAAGACCTGGGTATGCTAGTGGAGTTTTTGATACCTGGATTTTTTTACTTATTCCTAAAATCCTTGAGGAGATGAACAGACCCCATGACAAAAATTGGGGAGCAAATAAGAAGCAAAGGGCATCCTCATATTAGGTAGGTTCAGATGGGGTCTATTTTCTCTAAGGAATCTGCTCTCACTGAGTATTTTGAGGCTACCATGAGTTGTACTTGCCCATGCCCTCAACTAGGGTCCTTGGGGATGTAAGTGAGGCACCTCCAGTGCCATGTTCTAGATTGATCTTTTACAGCTTGTAAGGAGTAATCCACAAGTGAACTTGTCAGTGTTCTCACTTTTGAAGGAACCTGACTTCTTGATAGATCTAAGCATTTTCACAGAAAATATAAGGTAACATTTAAATTTAATATCACTTAATAACATTACAAGACAGAAAAACAGATGATGAATAAAGATAAAATAAAAGCAGAAAAAAAAAAAATCACAGCTCTGAGGATGACTTATGCAGTTTAAGCAATTGATAAATTGCAAATAGTTTTTTGGGAAGTGTTTGGTTATAGTGGATATATTCATTACAAGAGCCAAAGCAGGCACCAGAAGAGAAGCCTTGGGCTTGATGGGTGCATGTACAAATCAGTTTCACTCTTTACTGAAATAAATCTGTCTTAAATTTGTAGCAGATAAGTGTAGAACAGTGAGGAGATATGTCACCTGTCTGGTAAGCTGCATATTTTAATTGGAGCATTCCTAATGATACAATTTAAAACACTGAGCATATTTCTTGCCTGTAGCATATCATGTTTTATAGGTCTCCAGTGAAATATTTCTGTGGTTATGTAATTTGAAGCTTGAAAATAGTGTGTGCTGTAGAGGCTGAGAATGATGTGCACACAGAAGAGTGACTTAAAGGACTTGCTAATGAATTTCCTAAACTGTATATTTTTCAGAATGTTTCTCATCAGAAAAAATGTTGTCTTATATTGTTTGTCAAGAGCTTGATCAGAGGCCACAAATTACTTTGTGAAACTTAAGAGCTAATTCTTCTTTTAATTACTTCTTGAAAATATTTTATTAAATGTAACTTGCAGAAATCTAACTTAGGTTTATAGAACTACATTATCCTACAAAAAAGGCTGGAAGATGAGAGGGATTTTATGAATGGGAGCTGTTATGCAATACATAAATCTTAAAGTTCCTTGCACTGTTGTTTTTCATAACTAATTGCATAACGTTTAATACAGATAATGCAACTTTAAGAGGAAACATGACTGTTCAAACAGAAAAACAGGAATATCAACTAAACTTGCTTTAAGCCAAGATGACAGTCAGTCTCCAAATTCTAAGTGACACTTGGTGAACTTTCTCATTTATTGTGGAATGTGTCAAACTGACAGTCTTCTGTTGTTGCATTACATGTTTCTATATAAAAATATGTCTCATGGAGTAGGAAGGCCACTGAGTGCCACAGCTTGACTCAGAATCAAAAAAACCGGAGACAAACAATGCTCTTGATCCCCTCCTCTTCCCACCCAGGTAGGGAAGGAGAGAGAATTAGGAGAGAGACTCAGCTGGATTGAAAACTAAATTAGACAGCTTTAATTATATGTACAATTATATACAAGTATGTTCAGGAATGTGCAAAATCCCCCCACCCCCAGCAGCTCCCCTGGCATCTCCTGAGCTGTGAGCAGCCCCGAAATGTCTCGGACCATTGTCTGAGATAACAGCAGAGCAGGCAGGGGCTGTGGGGAGAGTTATGAGGGTCAGGGCTGAGCCTGGGGTCGATGGTGATGGATGGATGGAGTCCTCCCCAGATGCTGGCCATGGATGGAAGAGAAGGGCAGAAGAAACAGGAAGGAAGTTGTCTTCTGTGATCTCTGACCTTCCTTGGAGCTTACGTAGATCTATGGAATGGAATACCTTTGGTCAGTTCTGCTGTCTGTCTAGTCCAGCTCCCCACGGGGGGGTCACAGATACAATTCCCCTGCTCTCAGTAGCATCTGTAGCAGCAGATTCTCTGGGTAGAACAAACTGACCTTCATGTCTCAGCAGAAACATAAACATTCCAGTGTTATCAGTCCACTAGCTGGAACACTTATTGCTAGTTAAGAGAGCTTACTGAAGGAAAAAAAAACAGTAAAAGGAAAATTAGCTTCATCCTGGCTCAAACCAGGACAGACATTTTTTCCCAGTTTCATATAGATTTCCTGTGTTAATTGTTTCAACCACATCTTTCACTAGCAAGCAGTTTACTTTTTCACTTGATCTTCATGTATTCTTGGTTACTATTGTGGAACTACTCTATTAAACTTGTCTGAAGAACTACCAAAGAAGAGAACATTAATTATACTGGTTTTGTTCTATATGAGAAAAGTAGTCTTTGAAGAGAAGCCCAGGATTGAGTTTCTCAGTGTCAACAAGTTGCTGTCTAGAAAGTCTGCAAATACTCCCATTTGAACAGTTTTTGCTTTACTTGAAAAATCTAGTTGAAACTTCAGTGTGATAGAGACAAATAATTAAGTACATTACTCTTGGAATCATAAAATGGTTTGGATTCAAAGGCATCTGTCAGGGTCATCTAGTCCAACCTTCTGCAATGAGCAGGGCATGGGAGTACTGATGGATGAAAAGCTCAACATGATTAGCAATGTGTGCTGGCCCAGAAAACCAACCACGTCCAGGGCTGGATCAAAAGAAGTGTGGCCAGCAGGGCCAGGGAAGTCATTCTCCTGCTTTACTCTGCTCTCTTGAGACCCCACCTGCAGTACTGTGTCCATCTCTGGAGTCCTCAGCACAGGAAGACCTGGACCAGAGTAGGATCACAACAATGATCAGAGTGCTAGAGCATCTCTCCTGTGTAGGTGGGCTGAGAGAAGAGAAGGCTCTGGGGAGACCTTACAGCAGCTGTTCAATACGTTAAGGGTGCTTATAAAAAATATGGGGACAGACTTTCTACAAGGGCCTGTGGAGCCACGACAAGGGATAATGGCTTTAAACTAAAAGAAGGTAGAGTCAGACTAGATAAAGAAGACATTTATGATGAGGGTGGTGAAACACTGGACCAGGTTTCCCAGAGAAATGGTAGAAGTGTTATCCCTGGAAACATTCAAAGTCAGGTTGGATGGGGCTCTGAGCAGTCTTTATCTAGTAGATGATGTCCCTCCTGTCCCTGTTCATTGCAGAGGGTTTGGAGTAGATGACCTTTATAGGTCCCTTCCAATCCAAACTGTTCTGTCATAGTCTCCCCAGCATGGTTGCTTCTCTGTTTTCCAATGGACTGTCTGACCAAACAGGAAATCCACAAGTTTCTAGCCTGCTATTTTGTTTGCTAGGACAGGAAGAATTGCCTAAAAGTGTAATTGCAATTATGTAAGGTTTTCTTGCAATTCTCATTGACTTTGAGTTATCTAAGGGTCAGATGAAAGTGAAATTTATTGAGAACATATTGTATTTCTCTGAATAGGAAATTGCAGCAAACCTTGTTTTCAGAACTGTTGGTGGTATGTTAAATGGCATGAAGGGGAGCTTTGAGCAACCTGGTCTAATGGGAGGTGTCATTGCCTATGGAGGGGGCTTGGATCTAGATGATCTATAAGGTCCCTTCCAACCTAAACCATTCTATGAACTATAATTAAAAAATCTGTTTTGGAGCACTGTTGCAGTTAGACTTTTTGTTCCAGGTAGCAAAATCTTTGGTATTATCACAGACTTGCAAAATCTTTAGCAGATGGAAACTATACTCTTACACTGAAGCAGTACTTGCACCACAAAACAGTTGAGTATCTGATCTATTCTAACCAGTTCATTGCAGCATATTTGCTGTCACTAGAGGTGAAACAGCATATGCTGTGTGGCTGCTTAGTGGTGCTGATAACAGATTCTGGGATGAAGCAATTGTTGGAAGCTCTGGATCAGATTGTCAGGTGTTGCTGAAAACTTACATGTTAGTACACCTGCTACATTACCAGTTTTAACTGAATTATTATTATTACCTCTTTCCTGAGGAGAAGGGGCAGTACGCTTCATAGAGTTCTCTAAGTTAAATTTCTAAATACTTATTTTTTTCATGATCTTTGTTCAACATTGGGAGCTTGAAAGGCTCTTGGAAGAAAGCTAACTGACATGAAATGTTGAGAAAAAAAAAGCAAATATCACCATTGCCTTTTACAAGTTCTTTAGGGAAAGATTTGGATAAACAAGAATAATAGATATGCCAGTCCGACTTGAAAGTAATTTTGGGCAAGAGGATGTCTCCAGCTCTGACTTGTAGCTGCCTTTTTAGAATGTCCAATCTACTTCCTAATAAGAGGTTTGGGTTTGAGAGCACATTCAAGCCAAGTCTTTTTTCCCCCCCCTGTATCTTTGTTCCTTAATCCTTAAACTGAGCCCTAGAAGCAGTCTAAGCTTCTATTTCCTTCTGTTTTGTCACCATCTGGAGGATGATTTCATGTATCTATTTGGGATATACAACATCTAAATTCAGTAATGCTCCTTCTCAATTAACATGTATTTTCAAGGTGTGCTGTCCCTTTATCACTTACTTTTCACCAGCCAGTGAGGATACCTTTTGCTAGACTACTCAAGCTTTCATGTATCTATGGGAGAGTTAAAAAGTAAAAGGACCCATTTCAGAATTTCTTTATTCTATTACGAGATTGCTTTTATATTGCAAACCTGAAGAAGTAATCTAAAGCCTTCATCAGTTATTTGTGTTACCAGTAGTTTGAGACTGGTGCAGGCCTTTCAACTTGAGTATTCAGAATGTTGTACAAAATCTGTCAGAGGCCAAATTTAAGGTAACATTAAAAATAGATATAAGGTAGAACCTAAAGAAACTTTGAACCTAAATCAAAGGTGTTGTAGCGAAGATGAAGTTGGATAGTACTATGAGCATATTTTGATAAATATTGTGACTCAACTTCTGATTTAAAGCAGTAGACTTCTAAGACTGGTATCTGGTTCTTGATAGCTTGACAAGTGGGATGAAAAGCAAAAGGCTCTATAGGTACAATAGAATTATGGGCAAACTATAGTTGCTCTCTTCAGGCATGTTGCCAAGTGCCTTGTGCTGTGATGCATCATAAGCTGTGCCTGGAACTTTGCTTTGTTCTGGAGCACAAAGGGGTGAAATCCAAGAGCAGAAAGTACAAAGGGAATAGGGTCATCTTTCTCACAAGAATTCCAGAGTGCAGCACTGCAGGGATGTGTGTGTACTGAAAGCATGAAGTTAAATCAGATTGTCCAAACCATGAGCTGTTTGCGATAGACTTTGTGTGAGAAGATGGGAATTTAAAAGGTAGGGTTTTTTAAAAAGTTAGTGGCCTCCTAGCTGTCTCTCATCCTTTCAGCAGCTCTCAAGTGTCTCCACTGCAGTAGAGAAAAAAACCCATTGTTTTTGCCAACCAAGCAGCATCCCCGTGCACTGGGCAAGCCTAGCCCATGTGCTGTCATGTAATAGAAGGCAGAGGATTTTGTGGGGAAAAATACTGTTGGTGAAGGATAGTAGAATGGTAACAAGCTGTGGCTTTTGTGTTGGTCATCATGGAGAACAAAAAAATCCTGAAGTACTTACTGTGTGCCCAAGGTTGGGAGATGTAGGCCTGTGAGTGAGCTTGTTCTCATCTGTGTGCTGTTAAGAGCTGTGGAGAGTTGTGTGTTGCCAAGTCATGCTACAGAATTGAAAAAACAAGTTATTTTAATAGAAGTGAACTTTGCAAGTGAAGCAAGAAAACAGGATAAGGTTACAAGCTTGCTTACAGGAATGATTTTAGAACAACCTGTAGTGAAATTTCTTATGTATTGTTAAAATTGCTGATTAAAATCCTTTTTCACCAGGCATTGCATGTAAAGTTGTGACATTTCTGTTGCTTTATGCTATTACTAGGCAAGTTGATTGATAACCACAGAAATGAGTTTTCTCAATTCTCTGCACATCTAACTGCACAGTGTTTGTTTCCCTTTTTAAATAGGCACAAGAGGATGCTTCATAGCATGTATATACTAAAAAACAGAGCATATGGGGAACTCCACTGGTTAAAACATCTAGCTCCCAGTGCATCTTGAATAACTGTGCTTAAGTATTTAATTGAGAAATAGTTGCTATTAAAACTAAATGTTTTTAGCTGTAATGTTTATTTCCTATTTTTAAGATATCTTGTATTGACAAGGTAATTTTTTTGCTGACAAAGTCTAATCCTGGGAACTCTGGCCTCTTAATATTCTTGCTGGAGATTCTCTAACAGCTAACTACATGGTATTGATTACTTTTAAACATCCCTATAGTCAAACACAAAGTATGATGGCAGTTATTTATGACAAGCAGAAATGTATTGGCACTCAAAAAACTCAACCCATAGTTAAGGGGAGTGCATGGGAGGAGATTTCAACCATCATCAAAACTATAATTTTATACTTTAAAAAATTAAGTACTTACCTGATGCTTGCTAAGTGGAATAAGCAGCAGAGAATTCTTAGGGCTCTGTTTTTTAGATACTATCAAATTGTTAGCCAATAAAATTAAAGTATTTTTAATGATGGTTTAGTCTCTTGTAATGCACCAGTCACAAATGTGCACAGGGTGTGTGTGTCTATTTCAGATTAACACATTATGTCCTTCAGGTCTGTAAACATTTTGCATGTAAATACAAGTATTTGAGAACTGAGCTCTGTTCAACTGCACTGAACAGTTTTTCAGTCATGTTGAAGTGCGTTGGGTGAAGTAGAATCAAAGAAATAAAATCTGTTCTGAAGTATCTAGTGAACTTTTTCTTCTAATGTCCTCCTCCCTTGTCTCATGCTCTATTAGTTTCATGTCCACGTAGCACAATTCTGCAGAGGGATGTACTCATCGGGTAGAAATCTCACTGAGAATAGAAAATAAGTATCTGAGCTGTGTGATAATACTAAGAAGAGATTGAAATATTAGTGAAAGAATCTTGCTCTTGTGGAATATGAGATCAAACCTCTTTTGAAAGACTTTACTTTTGAGAAAAGAGGCTTCAAGTTCACTGTATGTTTCTATGACTTCGATGTGAAACTGCTGCAATTGGAAAACCCTTGGGAATGTTCTCTTTTGTGCTACAGTTTCTGCATGTAACCAGAAGCTGATGGGTACTATTTTGTTTGTTACTAGTCACTCACTGTGGATAAGCAAACTGATACTGTTCTGATACTGTAGGAACGTGATTGGTATGAAGTGTATCAGATAAGTGTGTAATTTCATACTACTTTCAGTTGTTGACATCTGAACATGAGTAAACAGTTTGTGCAAATGCCTCTGAATCAAGTGTTGTCATCACTCAAATTTGCCTGGAGGCTTCTGTGCTCTGGAGCCAAACTGTTCTTGGTATTCATACTAGGTTTTTTTAAAGCTGCTGTGTAAATTTTCAAACTCCAAGTGGGTTACATGTTCATTTGTGATTCTTCCCTGTCCCCTTCCTGTGTTTAAATCCTAAATGAGTAGACTGAAAATACTCCTGCCTAACTTCTAACAATCAGAGGCATCTCATTTTTTCCCATGTAAAGCCTATCCTTGTGCCCATGTGTCTAATAGTTACAGCAATGTTGCAATGCTTTGGGTTAGGACACAAATCCTTTTTTTTTAATTTATTTTAACACTTTAACACTTGCATAATAATATGTTCAGATGAAGAAGGTAGAAAACCCAACTTTTTTCTTATCTTCTAGGAGGAAGAATTGAGAAAAAGTGGAGAGGCAAAGTACTTCCACCTAAATGATGATCTGCATGTTTTAATTGAAGTGTTTGCTCCACCAGCAGAAGCATATGCCAGAATGGGACATGCATTGGAAGAAATCAAGAAATTTCTCATCCCTGTTAGTATTTCACTTATTTTTTTTTTAATTCCGGTAGTCTTAATTAAGCAATTTTCTTTAGAATTAACTTACTGTATGATATTGATCAGGTCACGTTGCTTAATTTTCTTCACCTGTTAAGGAAGTGGTGATGTTTACAAATACTTCTCATCCCCATATAGGCAGTTATTGGGTAAATGCTGAACTGTCCACATACATTCTTGTCTCACAATGTGACCCATAGTAAAAAAGCATCTTATTCTTGCTTAACTGCTATATGTAATAAATGTATATGAAGAGGTAAATAAACATGCTACTGTTCCAACATCCTAACTGATTAGGTAGGAGACACTCAACAGAATATTTGTAGGAATGTTGCACTGTCATGATGTCAAAGGTTTACATGTTTCCTGACTTGTTTGTGTGAAAAAGTGAGAATTAAGTTCTTAACTATTCCAGCGAGCAAATAGCTATTTTCCTTTAAATGAAAATATGCTTAATTTGATAAGGGCTTTTCTTTATTCACTGGAAATAAGGATATACCTCATCCCCCTGCCCCCTTCATCAAAGATCTTATTTTTGCTCATTGAGTGGGATTCACCTAATGTCATAATAAATGAAGTAAGTGTATGAAAACCTACTCATTCCTGCTGTTAAGCCTGTAGAATTAGACAGATAACGAGCCATTTCATTCATTGGCTGTCTCAATTTTGCATCTTTATTGTACTGAGCTAAACTGATGCTACATAATCTTTTCTGAACTAGGGGATCAAGCCAACACTGTCTTAATTTCCCTTTGGTTTTTTCAAATGTAATCTTATCAGCATGGTTCTAAATGCCTTAATCTCTTCTGTCCCCCCAACCCCCTTGCAGCAGCCACTCCAGGAAGCAATAAGGAGTAGCTTTGTCCTTTCTAGAGCTACAATTTGGTTAACTGCTGCCAAATAGAACTTGATTTTATTTTCTATAAGGTCAAGTCCTGCTATCAGTAAATATGATTGTGATCTTCATTTGTGTTTTCCTTACAATCTAAGCTAACTATATCTTCCAACAGCTTTAGGTGCTGCTCCTGATTTATGAATATGGTCATTGTTCTGTGTTCAGATCAGGCCTGAAATGGTGCTAGAATATAGGATACAAAATATCCTGGTAGCAGCTGACCATAGAAAAAGTGCCATACTTTCTCTTCTCAGATCTTTTTAGAGCCACAGTTCAGTGTATCTTTGCATTGAATTCAGCCTCAAGCAGCTGCAGTGGTGCATTTTCCTTTAAGCCATTGGTATAACTCAAACCAAGTCATAAAAACTTGGGTATTTTTTTACATGTGGTTATCATGTTGTCTTGACTTTCACCTGTCTTCTGCAGGTAGAACCATGAATTTTGACTTCAAGTATGTTATTTTGTCCTCCTTTAATTAGCTAATATCTTTATTCTGGCTGGACCCTCTGGTTAGCACTCTGTTCATCTGTTAGATTGGTGGGTATTGTGCTTGATATTAATTTATCCCAGATAAAAAATTTATCCAGATTACTTCTGTTAATTAGGACCAAAGCCAGGTACTTTCACCTCACCTTCCACCCCAGATCCTGTATTATATCATGATTATTTCAGTTTGGGCCAGCAGGGCTTTTTGTAGTATTTTACTTAATTTTTTGAGTAGTGGTAGCCATTATTCTTTTCACAGTCATAATATTAATTATGCTTTCACTGTTGGTTACCAGAGTTACTTGTTTTCCTTGTCTTTAAAGCAAAGTATAGAAATATCTTTGAGACAACAATCTGTAGCAGTCAATTTACAATGTGAGCAGAATTAGCAAGTTTCTCTTGTAGTCTACCTTGCCTCCTGCATGTCCAGTCTGTAAGGTGTGGTGATGAAGTGGTGTTTAATGGCATTTAGAAGAGCTGGTGGGCTTTGCAAATTCTCACACAATTTTCTTTAAGCAAGCTGGCAAATAACTAAGGGGTGGGTGTGTGTAAAGGTGGCTGGAAACCTAATAATTATTTGCTGCTCCCTGCCAGGTTAAAGATCTGCTTGGGTGTTTTGCAAAATGGCTTAGAGTTTTGCAGTGATCTGTCCTACCATTAAATAAATTAAATGTTTTTAGTAATAGTTTGAATTGGAATAAGGTCTGAAGTTACAGATGATTCCAAGGAGAGCTGCTGTCAGTGTGCTGATCATGGCTGGGTGAAAATTGCAGGTAAATTTAAGAGTGTTGCTTAGCTGGGTCATGTGATCCTGTAGAGAGAATCTCTTGCATGTATCTGGCATAGTCATTGCTACAGGGGTAAACATCCTGTGTTCAGAGAAGACTAGTCAGTCAGGATGGACAATATTCATAAAGCCAGAGTACAACTGTTCACTTGAAATTCAGCAGCAGCATTTGACTGAAATTTGAGTGTTGCCTCTTGTCTAAAGTGTACAGGGGAGCAGTGCAGTCTAAAGGGTTTCCATATCCATCTTGTGTTCTAGGTGAGGAAGAGGTGATTGTCTCCTCAATTTGACTTGAAGTGTGCTGTTTTCCAGCAGTGGGTATTCACAAATTGACCATCTGCTACTTTAATTGAAGAATCCATTTCAGAGTCTAATGAATTAACACTGCTTATCGTGGCTTCCTTGTACTGGCCCTTCACTCTGTATCTTCCTGCTGCCTCTGGCATAAGTGATAAGGACCATATTTTCTGCTCTGTGCTTTTGCACAGTGGAGTCCTTGTCTGTGACTAAGGCTGCTGGTTTGTCTAGTACTAATATGCTACAGGAAAATGAAAAGTCAGGGAGAAAAGAAACAAAGGATCCAACACGCACAGTGGCAACCTAACCACATATTAGTTAAATTAAATGAAATTATTGTCAAATGATCAAAGGTATTTTTCCAGGACTCCAGTTATGGGGAGAATGTCATGTAGAGAAGTTAAGGGGCATCTCTGATATATGCTATGTCAGAATTTTGAGACATGTATCATTGCAGTACAGTTTTAACAGTCCATTAGCATTTTGTTGCAAGAATGAATTTCTGTGTTCCACCCTCTGTTGCACAGTTAGCATTTGTAGCTAGTTCTGGTCCAGCAACAAATTACAAATACAAAGTGAGTTTCTGTACAGTAGTTGGCCAGAATAGCATTCAATTGCCTGTTTCTAATCTACTCCCTGTGATGGTTTGGTTGTGTATTGGTCCAAGCTATTTTGTGGTGGAATCTTTCTCAAAAGCTTCAGTTTTGCAGTTCAAAACAGTTGATTCAGTTGCCCATTTTTTTCTCCTTCATCTTGTTGGCTGGTTGGTTTCTGCTGCTAAATGGAGGGTGACCTCAGATGGGCAGCTGTGAGTTAAATTCCAGAGCTTATTCAACAGTTTGGACAAAATGCTTTTATGGTGCCACTTTTTTAACACTAGAAACTACCTTTAACAATGGCACGTAAAAGAAAACTTTACTATTTCTGTTTGAAGAAGTCTAGGGCAGGTGAAATGTTTTGAGGATAATCGAGATCTTTGAATTCATGGATGTTTTAATCTCCTTTCAGTGCAGAGCTGTGTTTCAGAGTTGTCTGATGCAAGGCTGCCTGACAGTCTTTTGGTACCTGCCTAGTGTATACATATAATAGTCACATTTCCAGTGAGAGATGCAGGTCCTTTGTTTTGTAATTGAAAAAAAATTGTAAAATGGGTGATACATGAAGAAATCTTCCTTTTTTGAAATGGAAGGATTTGCAGAAGATAAGAGCTATTGTATCAAGTATCACTTCATTCTTATTAGAGGACTTCTTAATATTTTGCTACTTAGTTTATACGTATAAATGTTGACTAAAGTATTCTTCTGACTCACCTTTACTGATACATTCCTTGGCTCACTTTAAGTGGAGGAAAAATGATAGAAAAATATGTATAGCTCAAGTTCATTGCTCTATCTATTATTGCCGTGGGATATACTCATTCTGGAGGTTGGCTCAAGATCTCTGAAAATTCTTAGGTTTGAGAAGTACTGTATTAATTCTATGTAAATAAACTGAGCTTTCTTTTTGATAGACCGTGAGAGAAGTTTCGTGGAGAATAAGAAACAAGCTGTGTCTTCAGCTTGTTTACTGTTGCATAGTTTAGAATTGAAATTTTTTAGGTCTTTTAATTAGATAATTGTGTCTGTATTAAATGAATTTCCTTTTCTATTCTTTAATTCCTGATTTTAGAAGTTTACATGTCTATAACCGATCCCTTGTTAATGGGGGGCTGTTCTCAAGAGTGTATTTACTGCTTTGAAACACCAGGCAATGGGATTTTTCCTGCTTCTAACACTACCATTGTACAGCTGAAGCTACAAACCAGGTCTCAGTTCAGAATATGGGACCTTGATTTTTTTTGTTGTTTCCTCCTATCTGCAGCATATTAACACTGGCATTTTAATTGGTAAAGCTACATGGAGGTAATATCCAGTGGGAAAGAAAAAAGTGCCTGAGTAAAAGTTGCAATTAGTATGTGGAATTTTTTCATAAATATTAGACTGAATAATATGGCTGTAATATTATTATTATGCATATTGAGCTTTTTCAGTGGGATGCTCAACTTTTTAGAGAGGAAAGTTCCAGCGGCAGTGCTTGCTGATCCTAACTTGATGTGGTGGTTGAACAGTATTTTTTTCCTCACTGTGCCCCACTGCTCTAGGACTACAACGATGAAATCAGACAGGCACAGCTTCAAGAATTAACATATTTAAATGGTGGTTCAGAAAATGCAGAAGTTCCAGTAGTTCGTGGAAAAGCATCTATTCGAGCAAGAGGAGTACCAGTTCCTGCTTTGTCCAGGTAAGTATCTCAGCTGCAGTGGAATTTCAGTTGAATGTACATCTTTTAAGCTTCCCCTTTCAAACACAACCACCCTACCACCCTGAGTACAACAGTAAAATACATGAAGGACTCCAGTATATGAGCAAATGATTACTGAAACAATCTTGATTAATGGAATATAGTCTAATTAGTTTAGACTGAATTAATGATGGAGCTGAATTCCATTTTATGAAACTTGAATGGTACCTATGTTAAGAAACAGAGTACATCATACAAGATACTCAATCTCCCCGTGAACATCTGCTTGACTTTGTAACCTTCAGTTGCTCCTCAGATGCATGTAGGGTCTGTGCATGGGCCCTGTGGACCTCGTGGCTTTGAAAAACTGGTAAATCTGTCTTGCCCCAATTGACATGTGAACTTCAGAGCAATTTCTCTAGCTCAGAACAAACACATTCCTTTTTTGCTGTACTACTAAGTTTTTTGTAGTCATGAAAATGTTATAGAAGTATTTGGGAGGTAAAATTTAGATTTAGTCTCATCTTAGTGGCACTTACTAAAAAACAGCTTTTGTTTGCTTCAGGAATAAGCAAGTCTACTGCTTTTGCTTTATTTTTCTTTGACACAGGAGGTGTTTTATTTTTACTCTAGCATCTCCTCTCTTCCTTGCAATACTGAGATGACAGCTTCAACTCCTTTGAGTCTCAAAGTGTGAAAACTTAAAACTAAATAAAGTGCATAACTGTTTCTGTTACAGTACAGAGATTCTGGCTGCAGCAGCTCAATGTGACTGGTGTCTACAGTGATCTGTTTTCCTTCACTTGCGGCGCTCTTGCTTTTTTAGTGCAAACTTGAAACTTAGATTTCAGCTTTTAAAATAATTTCAAAATAACATTCTGAAGTGTTTTCACTCAGATGAAGAATGTTAGAAGGAAAAGCACTGGTGATTTACTACTTTATACATAACTGTTTACAGTTACATGTGTTCTGAAATTATGGCAAAAACAACACGGAAATGAATCTAAATTTAGAGCATCTACATTTACTGTGTGTTCTGTAACAATAGAATTTTTTCTAAATAAATAATTTTAGTTCTTCTGTTCTTCAGTAATACTCTAATATATTTATTCTGCTGCTTTTCTTGATTTGAATGTTGTTCAGAGTAGTAATTATATACCAAGGTTCACTTCTTTAGTACTGTAATTAGCCATATGAAAGTGCTTGCAAATTAGAGACCTCATTTGATTTTGGAGATTTTTTGCTAATTCTTTCCCATTTATGCCTATAATAGCTCTTCTACAGGTGCTCAGTACAGAGACTCTCAGTTTTATTTCATGTTTCCTTCTGGTTTTGTGTCTTTAAGCTAGTGTTTGAGATACAGAAGTTAGCTACTGTTTGGTTTGATTCTATCACTGAAGTTTGGTACCTAATTTCCACTACTAGTATCTAGCAAGTACATGCATAGTTAAGTTTCCATAGTCCTGGACTAGTTCAGTCTTCTGGTTTTTAGTAAATTATTTTTTCAAACATGTATTTTATACCAGACCTACATGGTTAGGTTTCTCACAAAATCCTTTCTAGCTCATCCTATTGGCTTACAACTACTGAAGTGTCTTCAGGGGAAATGTAAATGTTGTTAGCATTTGAGTTGGAGATGGCAGCTAAAAACTGTATTTCTCACCTCCTTTATGTTCTAAAGAAGACTGAAAGTTTTTTGTTTGACGTGTCCTTACTTTAAGGCTTGTATTAGAGTTTAAGAATTTTTCCCCTCAAATTGACATGCTCCATTAGCATAAAAGATTCCTTGAGGGAAATGCAGTGCTATTGCTACTGAGATACTGCAACCATTGAGTTAAAGATCTCAAACTCAGATGCAATACCTTGATTCTTCTTTAGCACAGATTGATTTCAGTGAGTAATACTTCAGTTGGTGGAAGGATTTGGTAAAGGCTTTGTCTCAGTGTTAAAACAGTTCTAACAGCAAGCATCCCTGATATCCAGGAGAGGTTGAAGCAAAACTCAAGAAGACTTGTAAACCTCTATCTTAACTTTTCTTTAAAGTAAATAGAATATTTTTAAGATATAAAACTTGATACATGAAGCATCCTGTGAGGAGTTTAAGTTCCCAATGTTTAAGCCTCTATTATTCTTGAATAGTCTCACTTATTAAAAAAAACAAAACAAAACCAAAACAACCCCAAACCAAAACAACCCCAAACACACAAAAACCCAACAAACCAAAACACCTGAAGTACTAATTTATGCCTTTTTTTACTCCTTATCAGACATGTTGAAACTGGAGATAATGTATCTTATCAAGTGCCTTTTTTTAAGAAGACTTTGTATGTGTATGTTTGGCTCCATACCAAAATTTTACTTTGTAGAAAACAATACATTTGTTGTGCTTGCATACAAAGTTCTAGCTTGTACACAGGCATTCCTGTATGTGATAAGTAATTCCCTAATGGTTGTGGTTTGATAACTTTTTATTCTGCTTTTTCTGGCTTCTTCCCGGTTTTCTTTACTAAATTTTTTTTTACTACAAAGCCGAGTAAGATTCTGGGGGTGAGTAGATGGAATTAGCTGTAGAAGGGTAGTGTGTGTTTTGAGCTTTACCTTTAGGGATGAGTTTTTCTCATCATTGATCCTGGATGTATAGCTGCTTCCTTCTCCCCCTTACCCCATTTTTAGTTTTTTCTTTCATCCTCATACTGTTGAAGATGACATTCAGATGTGATCACAAGGTTTCCATTCTCTGTGATGTTTATGCTGGGTGTTTAACATATCTAGGGATTACCTGACTCTTCTGTGAAACAAAGGGACCTGAGAATCTTTTCCTGTTGAACATCTTTATTTCATTCCTTTGTTTTTATGGAAAACTGACATTGTTCTTAAATATTTTTTGGGAGGTGACTATTTATATAATGAAGGATCGTTGTCATGGTTTGACTCAGAATCAAAAAAATAAACCAGAGACAAACAATGAAGCTACTACTAAATTTTGAACTGACAATTCTGATTTACTAAATACTGAAAATAAACATGTATTAACAGACATGTTTATGTGCACCTATGGATATTTTTCAAATAAAAAGGTATCACTCTCTCTCAAACTTCACATTCCTATTTTAAGACTAATGAAAAATAAGATGTAAAGATCACTCAGTTCTTGCTTAAACTAATGTATTGGAAAAGTGAAATTCTAGAGGATTACAATGTCAAAGAACATAGATAAATCTTGCTACCTTGTGGTGGGGGGTGGAACAAAACATGTCACTTATAGCTAGAAATCAATCTTAGAATCATAGAATGGTTTGGGTTGGAAGGGGCCTCAAAGATCATGTAGTTCCAACCCCCCTGCATGGACAGGGACACCTCCCACTAGACCAGGTTGCTTCAAGCCCCATCCAACCTGGCCTTGAACATTTCCATGGAGGGGGCATCCACAGCAGCTCCGGGCAACCTGTGCCAGTGTCTCACCACCCTCACAATAAAGAATTTCTTCTTTGTGTCCAGTAGAAATATACCCTCTCAGTACTCTCTTTTTTTTTTTTAAAATGACCCCCTTAAGTATTGAATGAGCCACAATAAGGGAGAGCTTCTTGGGTTCACTCAGAGGAATTTTATTTGAAAGCAGAGATTTCGGTTTCACAAAAATGAGGGGAGGAAAAAAATTTCTCATAAATCCAACATGTAGGAATACTCTAATTAGAGAAATGGTAAAATTCTGATTTATGCTTTCATGAGATGGTGGGATTTTTACAATTCTCCCATTTGTTCTTTTCATATTTCAGGCTGGGATCTTAATTGTTGAATAACTGTCACTATCTGGGGAAAAGTGAAACTGTTACAGTAATTGTAGGTTAGAATTTCCTGTCATATGTCAGAACTAATATGAGGTGATGTGGATCACTGCTGAGATGTGTTCACAACTTCCAATTATTCTCCTATCATACGATTTTTCAGCTGGTTTCTTTTTTGAAGAGTAACTTGTGATAAATCTCCCATTTTTGCTGAATTGAAACATGAACACACATACATATTACTGTTTTCAAATAAAAATGTGAAATAAAACTTGCTCAAAAGTTTTAACTTCAATGGTGAATCTCATTGTTTAAAAAAGAGGCAGGAATTCTAGCTCTGTCTGAGAGGTGGTATCTGGATATCAATGTTCAGTAGTTTGGTGCAGACATTTTACAGTAACAGGTCTTTTCTTTTTCAGATGTCTAATATAAAACATGAACAAAAATATTTACTGCTTGAGGAATCATTGAATCACAAAATGATTTGGGTTGGAAAGGAGCTTAAAGATCATCTAGCTCTAACCCCCCTGCATGGGCAAGGACACCTCCCACTAGACCAGGTTCCTCAGAGCCCCATCCAACCTGCCCTTGAACACTTCCAGGGAGGGGGCAGCCACAACTTCTCTGGACAACCTGTGCTAGTGTCTCACCACCCTCGTTGTTAAGAATTTCCTCCTAATGTCTTATCTAAATCTCCTCCCTTCCAGTTTTAATTCATTACCCCACATTCTATCACTACAAGCCCTCAATGAAAAGTCCTTCCCCAGCTTTGCTGTAGCCCTGTCAGGCACTGGAAGGCCACTATGAGGTCTCCGTGGAGCCTTCTCTACTCCAGGCTGAACAACCTCAACTCTCCCAGCCTGTCCTTGTAGGAGAGGTGCTCCAGCCCTCTAATTTTTGTGTTCCTTCTCTGGACCTGCTCTAACAAGTCCATGTCTTTCCTGTGCTGAGGACTCCAGACCTGGACAAGGAACTGCAGGTGGGGTCTCACAAGAGCAGAGTAGAGGGTAGAATCACCTCCCATGACCTGCTGGCCACACTTCTTTTGATGCAGCCCAGGAATAGTGAGTGTAATTGGCTGTGCTCAAAAGAAGAAAATACATCAACATCTGGTAACAATATTTGTTAGATCCATTTATGGAACAGTTTATATTCTTGCAGTCTAATTGAATGACATGTGCTAAAATTAAAGAATTCAAAGTGTTCCTCATTGAACAACATTGTTAAGGAACTGGCCCTAAATTTCACTAGTATTTTTTTTTAAGGCTATTCTTATATTTACTTCCCCTTCTGTAGGGGAGATATTTTAAAGGACCTTCATATCACATAAACTCAACAGAAAGTGAAGGAAAGCTGTGAACTGAGTCTTATTGTGCTTTCATAATTGAAGCAATTTTACTAAGCCATTCAGTGAAAGGAGAAACTTGAAATAAAAATCAGTATAATACTAGAGAGAAGAAAGTCAGAAATGCAAAGATAATGTAGAGCTGTTGCTGAGGGAAGCTGGGAGTATGAGCTGGATGCTATGCCTGCTATGGTCATAGGCAGTAACTTAGGTTTCTGGCAACAAATCCTAGAAATGCTATGGGCCTGGTATAAAGAAAAGTCAAAAATTATTGCTAATAAAGGCCAAAGAGGAAGTATTTAATTTTCTACAGATGTATTTAAGTTGTATGAGTTGGTAAAACACTATTTTAGTGACAATCAATGATTAGATTATACCTGTGATTTACTTCTAAACATTCACAAATGTTCTAACATGGTATCAAGTGCTTCTAAATGGTATTAGATTTTCTTTAGAATGTTTTTCCACACATCAAACTCCTTATTCAAACAACAAGAGGTCAATCAACTACAAAATGCAGTGCTTAAGTAATATTTTAACTCTACACAGAAGACAACACTTTTCAGATTTGCATACCTTAACATTACCTTCTATAATTACTGTTCTGTATTTACAAATGACACTGGCACATTCTAACACTTATGTGAAAGGTTTGTTTTCCCATTCTGTAATGTATCTGAACTTTATAGAATTTGTTTCACTTATTTTTTTCCTCATACACTGAATTGCAAGTAATGAAATAATATTATGGGGGGAAGAGTCAGGTTACAACAAGAATAATTTTCATGACATTGTCCTCAAGGTGTACTGTGAAATATGAGTTAGATTATTTCACCCCCACTTTTCTGGTGTACTGTTCAGTGTACTGAAACAAAAGATACTAAATGAGTTACTGAGATTTCCTTTACTTAGTGAAGTCCATGGTACCCTGATTGAAAAAGACATTTTTTCAGTGCTGAGCCTGCAAGTTAATTATCCAGCTTTGGCCATAAAATTATTCCTAATTTAACCACCTAAATTACCCGTGCATTTAATGAGGGAGGACTAATTTCCTTCACTGCATTTGCCACTGCCAGATGAATACATTCAGGAAAATCAAAATCAAAGTGATAAAGATGAAACACATTTTAAATTTTCTCACTGGTTTAGGACAGTAAGATACTTCTTTGAGAGTAGGACTCGATGTTAAGTACATAGATGATCACTTTCATGGAACCATAGAATGGTTTGGGTTGGAAGGGGCCTCAAAGATCATCTTGTTCCAACCTCCCTGCTGTGGGCAGGGACACCTCACACTATACCAGGTTGCTCCAAGCCCCATCCAACCTGGCTTTGAACACTTCCAGGGATGGGGCTTCCACAGCTCCTCTGGGAAACCTGGGCCAGTGTCTCACCACCCTCACTGGAAAGAACTTCTTCCTAATGACTAAATCTACCCTCCTTCAGCTTAAAGCCGTTACCTCTCATCCTACCACTGTGTGCCTTTCTTGCTAAAACATGTCTGGAGATGACAATAATAGCACTTGGTTAGAAGCAAGGATTTATTGAATTGTCCTTCAGTGGTTGCATTTCCTAGCAGCAGTCATAGTGGCTCAGATGTTAAGGCAGTCTGGTTTAATATTCCATCTCTCCCAGTTGATGTCCACTGATTCTTAAATTGAGAACAACTGATGAATAATTCTTTGTATACCTTCTCCATTCCCTTGATGTTTTTATTGGGTTCTGTCATACAAGCCCCAGTTGTAATTTGTATTATGAAGTGCCTTAATCCACTTAATTTGTCCTTATATGTAAGCTGCTCTATACTGTTGGTCATCTCTGACAGTTTCTGGTGCACTTCCCATTCTTTTATGTTCTTTCCAAATTAAAATACAGGACTGTAAATACACACAGCAGGGTTACAAAGTTTTCTGTGTTCTGTTACATTTTCTAAAACTCAGTTTGTTTTTCACTGTCCTGACTATCGGGCCAACCTTAATTATAAAAGTTCTATGAGTAAAGATAACTCAGAACCTCTTACTTTGTTGTATAAAGTTAGGATATATAAATTTGTGTGTATATATATATATAAAGTTCCAAGTGTTTCCTCTTAGTTTGCTGCTTTGAATTTGTTTTGCAATTTATTTTGCTATGTTCAGGTAAAGATTAGAGGTAGACATCTGAACTCCTGTGGTAGCTTATAGAAAGATAAATAATTAAATTTAATTGCTCCTTTTATTCTCTAATTTGTTTCTAAGTCAGCTGGCAACACCATTCATGCATTCCTCATAAGGAAAGACTCTAGCATGAGTCTGTCTTGATTGCATAGCGAAAAAACTTAATATGTACATAAACACGTCTTCTTACTGCTTTTCACTAGTGATTTGGCCTCAGACTCTGCCAGATTTCCTAATTCCAGGATGTTTGAATGACTTTTTTAGGCTTTTTACAAATTCTTTAAGTTATGTGACCTGCTTTTCTGAGTATTTTACATTTGTTTTATTAGCATTTGTCCTTCGACGTTAGAGATGGTATCACTTGAAAAGCTGAACCCTCTTTTAATACCTCTTCTTACTCTGCTGTTCCAGTCTTACTGAGCTTCTTTTGCTCTTTCTCAGCTTTTTTTGTTGTGTATTTGTGTTGACATTCCATGGGATTTATCTAAATGTCTCCCCTTATTGTATATGTGCATTTTACTTTTTAAAAATATTTTTAAACATGACTCAATTTTTTAAATTAAGCAACACCAGAACTGATCTGTTGTTTATACAAAGGCTCCTGTTCAAAATGGTTCCTCAGTATTTTCATTTTCTGTTCATTGCTCATGTCAATCAAACTTATTTAGTTCCCTGGTGACTACTTAATGAAATAACACTTTAAAGTTTCTAAAAACTTGCTCTTAATATCATATCCTGATACGACTCAAATGTGCACGTTGAATATTGAAATCTCCTGTTATTGGTTTTCCTATTGCTGCACCTTTCTAGTCTCCTCCAGCCTGGTGCAGTAACCATCTGAGTGGTGTAATACAGAACTATACATCTCAGATGCTTTATTCTTCCTACAGCAACTTAAAAAAAAAAAGCATGTAAATACTCATGTAAAATAGAAAAAAATATCTCCCACCCATTACCTCTCCAATCCCATTAACTGTCTGGAAATGCAGAAGACACCTCATGTGGCTCTGGTGTTTGAATTACTCTTCAAGAATAAATCTGTGCTGGCTCTAAAAACTGTACTTTTTCCCCCTCCCTCAAATGTTTTTCCATGTTTTTCAGCATGTCCCACTTCCTGCTGCTTTCACTTACACCCTGTCTGAAGGATGCCTTGAAGATATGGCTAGTGATCCTTTAGTCTTTTTACTGCCTTTTTTTTTTCTTCACTTGGTATGACGATTGTCTATGCCAATAGGTTCATTTCCCTTTCTTTGGCTTCACATGGAAAGTATCACATTTGCTATTTCTTTATATTACTTCAGCAGGCTGTGTCTGGGAACTTCACTGCTCACCCCTGCCCCCACTACAATGAAGTCAAATAAGCAGCTGGTACCCTGTCCTGAGGAGCCATTCTACAGATTAGCCAAAACCAAGTAATAAGCACAGTTTTAAATCACTTACTCTCTAGGCTTGTTTAAAATACTTTGTGACTGTGTTTTGATCAGTAATTAGAATTAATGAAATACATCCTCATTGTATCAAGTATTTACATTTTTGCATTCTTCATTTAGTGATGAAGTTTTTAAAATACTAAATATTTGTGCTAAAATGGTTATATTTTTTTCTGATAAGCTTACCAATAAGAAACTATATGACTTATATGAAACAGGAAATCTTAAGGCCAAATCTGGATCTTGCATCATAATGTTTACGTTGAAAATTTTTACTGAAATCAGGACAGAGTATTTTCACTCAGTTAGTATTCTAGAGATGAATTAGATTATGGCTTGGTAGGTAGAAAGAGCTGGTGCTTGTTTGTGTTCTTCTGTGTATCTGTTACAGTATACAATAAGGGTGTCAATTCTTTGGAACAAGTCTATATGCCTTCAGAGCAGTAATTTAAACATAATTATAGTCCATGGGGTGAAAGGATCTCCTTTAAAAAGGAGATGTCACTTAGCAATGTTTCAGTCATCTGGTTTAAAAGAGGATAAATGATGCAAATTTCTCACAGGTTGTACCTCTAGGTCTCTCCCTTTACTATAGGGAGGCAGGAGGGAAAACCACCTCTAAATGCATCAAATATTTTTGAAAATTCTTCTGATTTAGGTCTCAGATTTTTCATCTGTATGTGAAGTGTGGAAGGCAATGGAGTGGAAGATAATGCTTATAATTCTTTCAGAACTTTAAAAAATATACTGTTATTTCTTGTTCTTAAATACATATAGGACATCAGGTTATATCCTATAATGACCCTGCACATTTATTACGTTTGAATGTTTCCTGCAACAGCTGGAAGTATCTTCTTTAGCACTAGATGAAAATGTCATTTTTCTGACCCACTCCATCTCTTCCAGGCAGTGTGACCTTTGGGTTGCACTTAGAAGTTTAAGCAAGATTTTTGCAACCGATTCCTCTGTGCAGGGTTTGAGTATGATACAGCCTGACAGCTTCAAACTAACCTGTTGTTCTATGATTGTGATTTCACATACTATACAAGTCAGTTCCTAGGGAAGCTGACTGATTGCAGCAAATTGGTTTGGGTGTCTGTATGGGAGAGTGGCTCACCTAGTGGGAAGGTCATCACTGAATCACGTGTCTAGTTTGTATCATTCTGCATTTATTGCATAATGTGTGTAGCTGGATTAAAGCATGTAGAAAAATTACCAACAATGAACCTCTTCTAGACTTCTTCTAGCTGTAGCAAAGCAAAATTGTCATGATGCAGGGGAGGGGGCTGTTGAAAGGGTGTAGTATTTAATGGTAAGTGATCCATGTATTCACAGGGGCCGTGGAGGAGTGCCTCCACCACCCGCAGGAGTTCCGAGAGGGGCACCAGCACCCAGAGGAGTTCCTCCCAGTAGAGGACCAGTCAGTCGTAGCCGTGGACTTCTAGCACCCAGAACAAGAGGAGTACCACCACCTGCAGGCTACCGGCCCCTTCCACCACCTCCAGCTCAGGAGACTTATGGTGAATATGTAAGTCAAGCTGTTGCCACACCGTGCAGAAACTGTACCATTTTGAAGCGATGGTCCTACCACTTCAGTACACAGATAGAATCCCTTTAATTAGCACCTAATTGAGTATTGCATCCAGAATCCACAGTATGTGTGGTCATCTCTTGTCATCTTTTCAGACTCGGACTGTTTCATATTAATACAAATTCATGTTATATGTGCTACCCTAAGGTCATTTACAGTGCATTTGGCAAAATAGTTATGAACCTCTTAAATGTGTTGTATTAGGTTTCTGCTTTACAAAAATCTGAAAAAAACATTGTCAGTAGATTGTTAATTCTCAACTAAGACTAGATAATAGCATTCTACTCTTCTTCCTAAACCTATCTTTGTGGTCATATAACTGTTAAATGATTAGACAATAAAAATATTTTAATGAAAGCTTCAGAATTGATCCTAAACTGTTAACATTGCCCAGTGTATCTCTAAGCCATAGATGTCTTGATTTTATTGTATTAAAAATTAAAAACAAAAAAACCCCTTATATTGTACATGACTGAAAATTATAGGCAGTTATGAATTGTTGGGATAAATTTAATTGAAATTGATCGTACAGAGCAGTGAGATAAAAAAGCTTATTTAATAAAAACTATTGTCATACAAATTGATCTAGTCTTAGAGAAAAATAACATTTTCAAGACCAATGCTTTTAATGTTTTGTATATCTTGGAGATTTTAGTGTGCCCTCTTTACAGGCCAGTCTGTCTGGAATCTGTTATTCAGGCTAGTGAAACAGAAGTTCATGAGTTCCAGAGAATGGTTTTGATGTTTAGACACTTTTCTCTCAACTTTTCTTCCACATACCTTCTCCCAGTCTTTTCACTGCCCCCTCAACTGTCTAAATAAAATCTCACCCTTTGTCCATTTGATCAGAAGCCTATTTTGTTATATAAGACATAATTTTATGCAGAAAGAAGTTTAATGTAGTTAGGACCCTTATACACATGCTGGAACAATTCAGAAGAAATGAATGTAGTTTATTAATTTTGAGCACTAGTACTTGAACTGTGTATCTAAATGTCTCCTGTCTGTAAGGGATTTGACTAGTCAAGGTGGGTACTGCAAACAAGTGCTTATTTCACAATGCTTTCAAAGGAATTAGTCTTCATAAAACAGCTTGTGGAGAATTGTCTCCCATGGGAGGGACCCCACTGTGGAGCAGGGGAAGAGTGTGAGGAGTCCTCCCCCTGAGGAAGAAGGTACAGTAGAGACAACATGTCATGAACACCTGTGACCCCCATTCCCCTGTGCTGCCTGGGGGGAGGAGGTAGAGAAATTGGGAGTGAAGCTGAGCCCAGGAGGGAGGGAGGGGGTGGGGGGGAAGGGGTTTTTAGTTTTTTCTTGTTTCTCATTATCCTGAATCCTGAAGCATCACTGGGATTATTTTTAAACTCCTTGTATATGGGAAATCATGCTAGGTGGTTGCCAGATTTATTGAAGCACTTACAAAGAGATTCAGGGCTATTGTTGTATTGAGATTTTTTTTCTCTATTTCTTGAACCAAGCTGTAATAGATAAAAATAATTTAACATATTTTTAAGTTGACAATTTATTCCATTGTGATAAGGAACAGAAATTGTTTTTAACTTCTAGCTAAAATTGTAAGCTTTTTGATAGTTTTCAATAAGCAGGAAATTAAATGTGCTAGCAATTCACTACTCTTTAATAGTGTCAATTCCTTAGCAAATGTTTAGTCAAACATAGGTTAGAACATAAGTGGTCAGTCTCAGTTGCTGTCCAGTAACAGTTGCTGCTCTTCCTTTTGTCCTTCTCTTACCAGTTCAAACATTTGAGGCTTTTTTCAAATTAATAACACAGCAACGTGACTGAACCTTTTTTATAATTAGATTTTTATTTGTTGCTATTTTCACTTTACAAAGGTAAATATTTCAGTTCTGTACTTCGCATGAATATATTTGTGGTGATGCCACGTCAAGTCCTGTCTTGGCTGCTAACGTGCTAAATGCCAACTGAGACTTTTGAGTTCGTAATCGGATTTTTTGGCATTAAGAATTGAGCTTCAAACATGGATTTTAAACAGATTGCTGTGGCAGTGTGGAGTGTCTGCACTGCAAAAATAAAGCTTGTCAATCTAGCAATTTACGGCCAAGCCTTGCTTCAACATTGCTTTGGAAAGCAATCAGATCTAAATGTTCCTCCCTGGTGTGTGTGTGGGAAAGTGGCCGAGCTTTAGCTCTGTTTCTGGCCATTTTATTGATGTTTTCCTGTGTTCAGACAAGGGTACCTCAGCAGCAGATTTTTCAAATGCAGTGACCACATATATAATTTCTAGCAGTTAATGCTTCAATTAGAATGCTTCAGTGAGATTGCTTTGTGCAATAAGAAATTGAAGTAAGATGGAATGTCTACCAGTAAGAGACCCAGGGAGCCTTTCTAATGTTAAGTAAATTGTAACTTGAAAAGAACATTATGAACTATTTCCAATTATATGCCAAGATTATTTTTTTAATTTAAAGATACAGGCTACTTAGAAGGATGTACAGAACACTTGGATGCAAAAAAGATACTGATAAACTTCAAGAGCTACTCTTTAAAATCTATTTGTAATTATTGCCCGATTCTGGGAGATTCTAAAGCTTAGGAATTGTTGAATAAGTTTTTAAGCTTTATAGTTCCTGAAGCATGCATTTCTGAATATTTCCAGAGATACTTTGCTGTTACTGATGGACAAAGCAGTGCTTCAGACTTAAGCTTGTAATTCTCGTACAAAGTCTGTATTATGAGACTAAAGTTACACTACATATACTTCAAGGTACATATATATTATAATCTCATACTGTTGTAATATGTGTTCATACTGTTCCCCGTGAGAAATAGGGAAGACAAAAAAACCAGAAGCATAACAAGCTGTCTAACAAGATCTCACCCAAAACAATGAGCAGATGAGGTGGTGCTGTTTGTCTCTCTTTGTGATTGAAACCCCAGTATTTCTCCACCAGTGGAAGGCCCTGGGTTCAAAGCCTTATTGCAGATGCTCATATTCCCTTGGTTCTCTGTGGAGATGGTGTGCTGAGCACCACGATGCTGGCTGTCCTAGCACAGACAGTGTCAGGAGCACTGGCTTCTGTCCTTCTTGATTTTGCAAAAGATCCTTAAATTTGTGGGAAGACGTAAGGGAAGTTTGTTCACGAATAACATTTGGCTGGATGGCTAAGAACAAATCCATTTCATGATCCAATTATTATTATAAAATATGCATGTATGTATCCTTTAGTGATAAGAATTTACACAAAGTCTATTTACAGGTGAGTCCATTCACCTGGATAATGACCTATAGTTTATTATTTAGTGCACCTTCCTAGAAAGCTAGTGCAAAAATTCTTTTGATCTCCAGGATTGAGCTTAAATTCTCCACCTCCTCAATGAGGTCTTATTTAGTTTAAAATTGGAAAAACTGAAAATTGGGATTAATGTGGCAGCAATTTTTTTGAGCTTTTAATAAAATGCTGATTTTTGCATGGTGAACTGTTTTTATTGTAGACTTTTTCCTCATTAACATTCTCTTGCTATTAATGGTTGAAGAAGAAATTTCTGTAGAGAGAGAGAGCAAAATTTTTATACCATCTATATTAAAAAACCCAAAGCTTTTAATTTGCAAATAAATGCTTCTTGGAGTTGAGGTGGCAAAATATTCAGGAAAGTAAGGGCTAGTCCAGATAACATAAGACTTGAAAAATAATTTAAATTCTCCCTGAGTTGGTTTCAAGTATAATTTTAATGTCAGTTTTCAGTGGTTGGTTACACCATGTTTTAATTTACCTTGGTCTTCTGAATGTCAATAGTTTCCTAATAATATGCAACATTAATTTCAAATATTTTTGTTTGCATAGTTGCTTTAAGTGTGAAGCTTTTTATTTGGGTACCTGGCAAAAGGCTTGAGGTAGCTTAATTCACTAAGAACTATAAAAATAATCTTTTGTCCACCCTGCCTTTGTTACCCTTTGTGGATAATGTTGTGGCTTCCACTTAGGTATTATGCCTTTTTCAAGCAAATGTATTTACTGAGTTCTGGGTTTTCAACAGTGCTCAGACTATTCGTGAAGTCAGGGTGAATTTGGATAAAACTTCTGGAAAGCAAATTTTTAACATCAAACCATTATTTCTTGGCTTTTTTTTTTTTCCTGTTGCAATGTTCTTTTTCATGGTAAATAGGGCAAGCAAGAATAAATTTTAAAAATTGCTTTGATTTAGGTCCCTCTATTAATTGGTTTGGTTTGGAGTCTTTTGCATTCTCTGAGGTTTTCAGGATGAGGTTGAGAGAGAGTGGAAAATCTTTTCATTTTCTCAGGAACTCAGACAAATTTGACTGTAGAAACAGTGGAATGTTTTGTAGGAAAGGCTGAAAATCTTTTCTACCTGCCTGTCTTGAAGTTGAAAGTTCACCTATAATATGCAAATAAAATATTTTCTTTTAGAATTATTTTAGTTTAAGCTGCTTATATTCATTAGCAACTCTTCTTTCTTTGGAGGTGCATGAAAAGCAATCCACTAGTACAGCTCTTACTCCAGGAATATCTTATTTGTTCTGGTTGAATATGCACTACACCCTTTCTAGATGAAAATCTACCAAAATAAGAGCTTACAGTCTGTGCATGTTTGCTGCTAATGTCCTTAATGTTATTACTCAGACTTTAGATGGTAGTAGCTACCCATATTTGTTTTGATTGTTCCATATTCCCTGTTGATTAAATGATGGGAAGATGTTATTCCCACGTAGCAAAAAGGCTGTTCCTTCCCTTTACAATTCCAATTTGCAAAAAAAATTTCTTCATTGCAGGGCACTGATGTTGTCTCATGTTATTTCTCCTTCAAGTTAATCTCTGCACAAACAATTTTTTCTAATGTGATAGTTTATCTAAAAGGAAGAGGTTCCTCCAGTATTCTGTGATAAAGTACTAGTGTAAGTATTAATTTCAGAGAATGATGAGGAAAAGAAACAACAGCCTTTTAGTTGTAGTGATAACAGCCTTAATGTTTGGCCTTGGATGGATTTCCTTAGTGGGGGAGAGCTGGAAAATTATTTCTTATTTACTTCATGATTTTTTTTTTTCCAGCACCGTAAATGGCCTTCTTGATGAAATGAACTTTTTACCCTCTTCTTTCTTCCTGTTTCTCTGTCTTGTTCTTTTGAAACATTGTTAATTTCCCCTAAATGGGGCCCAAACACTAGTCTGTCATGGTCACTGCCAGCTGAGTATAATTTAAAGCCACTATTTCCTATTCCCCATGAACAAGGGTATGTTTAGAGTACTTAATTATTAGAAAGAAACACTGATGTGCACAGCATAGCATGATTTATGATGTTTTGGGTAGAGGTTTTGGCAAAGGTTGCTTTCATTGCTTTTTATCATCTTTTGACCTGTGGTAGTGACTTACTATTTAATGTATTTGAAAGGTACTGTCACAGTTTGACTCAGGATTGGCAATTAAAGCAGAGACAACAATGCTCTCCATCCCCTCCCCCTCCCACCCAGGTAGGGAAGGAGAGAGAGAATTAGGAGAGAGACTTTGCTGGATTGAAAACTAAACTAGACAGCTTTAATTATATGTACAATTATATACAAGTATGTTCAGGAATGTGCAAAAGCCTCTTGCCTCCCCCCCACCCCCAGCAGCTCTCCCGGCATCTCCTGAGCTGTGAGCAGTCCTGAAATGTCTCACCCACAGGCAGGAGATAAGGCAGAGCAGACAGGGGCTGGGGTATGAGGGTTATGGGGTCAGAGCCTGGGGTCGATGGTGATGGATGGATGGAGTCCTCCCTGGACACCAGCCATGGATGGAAGAGAAGGGAAGAAGCAGCAGGAAGGAAGTTGTCTTCTGTGATCTCTGACCTTCCTGGGAGCTTACATAGATCTATGGAATGGAATCCCTTTGGTCAGTTCTGCTGTCTGTCTAGTCCAGCTCCCCACGGGGGGGTCACAGATACAATTCTCCTGCCCCAGCAGCCTCTGTAGCAGCAGAGCTAAGAAGTGACCTTGGAGTCTCAGCAGAAACATAAACATTCCAGTGTTATCAGCCCACTAGCTGGAACACTTGTTGCTAGTCAAAAGAGAGCTTACTGAAGGAAAAAAAAATCAGTAAAAGGAAAATTGGCTTAATCCTGGCTCAAACCAGGTACATATTTACACATTGCCTTTGGTTCTGCTCATGAAAAATGTCTGCACTTTGCACTGAACAATTCCTCTCACCAGTGCTGCTCTTTGGATTTCTATCAACTGTGGGCACTGTCACTGGGACAACTGCAGGCAGAAGCTCTCTAAGGGGAAATGTAATGGGATTCTGGCTTGTAGGTTGGCTTCATAAAGGAGTTACTAATAAGGTTGAAATTTTTCCAGAGGAATTTAATATTCTTTTCAGAAGATTTATCTTGTAATTCTACCTGCTCTGTTACTTTGTGGGAAGATTGTTAATACTGAAGTAAACAGAAGCCAGGAGAATCACTCTTGATACCTTCCTGGTTAATGTTTCAAATGTTGTGTGTGGAAAATACCTGTAGTTTCACAGAATCACAGAATCTTAGGGGTTGGAAGGAACCCCAAAAGATCATGTAGTCCAACCCCCCTGCCAGAGCAGGATCACCTAGAGTTTAAGAGGACTTAGAGAACTTCAGCACTTTCTGCTCATCTTTTTCTACATTTTTGTTGAAAGCCCAAACAGTGCATCTACTGATCAGATTCAATCTGATGAAAGTTAGTTTTCTAGGTAATTTTGAAAAGTAGAATAATGAATAACAGAAGCAAAATGCTCCCATTCATGGAATGAACATACGATCTTGTTTAGGCTTTTGGTTTTTTGATGTGGGAGAGCTTCACAACTGAACTTTCTGATTACAGAGTACTTTTAGGAAGAGCTTTTTGTAGACACGTAATTGTAGCAGAGTCTGTTGTATTGCATTTGGTAGGTGGTAGGAACACAAATGCTGTCATCCATGTGAAGCATAATGGCTTTAAATACAAAAATAAATGCTTTTATAAATGCTTTTATAAATACTTGAAACATGTTGAAAAATCAGCAGGGAAAATGCAATTAAAATGTTCTTCCAGTGGTGTAGTTCTTCCTATATTATGCAGAAAGTAATGTGTATAGCAATGCTTATCAGTGAATCTATGATGTGTTTTAGTAGATATGTACATATTTAAACTCTGTCCTGTCCATTTTCACTATATGTATGTGTAAAAATTATAGTTATTTTCATTTAAGTTGGTGCAATGCTTTATAGTAATGAAATATGCCACATGACCAAGGATATTTCACCTAGATACTAAATAAAGTTAAAGAAAATACTGAAGCCACAAGAGGTCTGTCTTTCAGAAGAAAAATACTCCAGTAGTGTAGCTTTAATCTAAAGTGTAAAACACTGTCTAGGTCAACCTTCTTTACAACTTTCTCATTCAGTAGGCTACAAAATCCTGTCTGACTAAGAAAACACTGTCAGACCTAATTCAGGGGAAGCTCAGAAACAGACTTCAGCTGCCATTGCCTAATTGCTATTTCAAGGGAATAGCACCTAGTAAATAAATATTTTGGAATTTGAATCTCTCCTTTCTTAGCAGAGCAAGCCATTGAGAGCAGCTTTTTAACCCTATTCTATTTTGCAGCATTTTGCACATGAAGTTCATCTTGGTTTTAATGTAAATTTCTGTTTTTAAAAATGTAAATACAGAAATAAAAAGGAAGAATCGATCCCTTTAAACACACTATAGTAATGGTAACTGCACAGGTTTATCTTTTTAATGCTAAGACAAGAATTCCACAAACTGCAAACCAGATATCTTTTGATTCAAAGCTTAAGAGCCACCTTCAACAATTTAGTCATGAAGGACTTCATTTATTACATTGCTCCAGAAAACAAATGCTAATACTAGAAACACTTAAGTCTGATACAGCATGAACCTCACCAAAATTTTTATTTGGTTATGCTGGACATCTTGTTAAGGGTCTTCCTATTTCAAATGTACTTTGTTCCTTTGGCTTCAAGAAGTCATAGATACACCATAACTTCTGAGTAGCCTATCCTTCCCTTTTGTTTCATGATCACTTTTTTAGTAAAATAGTTAAGATAAATGTGAATAGTAGGACTGATTGCTTAAGAATTCTCCAAGAATTCCTTAGTGGCAAAGCTTTGCTAACATGTTAAAAGGTTAATTTCAGTTCTCTGCATTAATTTATTTTCACTGTGAGTGTTAGGAGTCCCTCTTAGGGATGGCTGCTTCACAGTTGGGAGGTTCTAAGAGAAGAGACCAAATGTCATGTAAATGTTCTGGAACAGAGCAAATAAGTTGTCTCAGATAGCTTCTGCTGTTGATCAATGTCTCCATTGTTAACAGATGTCTGTGTATTGCATCAATAAGTAATAAAGTGGTTGTTCCTAATAGCTGCCAGGCAATGGTTTTGTGGGTTTAGTGTGTGGCTTATCAAGGAAAATCCATATCCATATCAGATGGGCAAAGAAAATGCTAAGACTAATTTTCAGTTTCAGGACAGTGAATTGCTGAAATAGAAAACAATGGGTTTCCTCTTCAGGTGGGACTATTTACCTTTGGATCTCTTCAGGGGAGATAATTGGAAGAATCTTTGCTTATTCAGACCCATGAATAGGCTGTCACTCATTTGTGCCTGCAATTATTCAGACATCCTTCTACTAATCACTGCTGGGAAACAATCGAGTTCCCAGATCTAGCACTGGTAAAAGCAGTATTGATGTCTAGACTGCCTGGTTTTCCATAGAAGCAATTTCAAATGACTTGAAAAATGCTAAAAATTCTCTTAGAGAGTTCACAGCTTCCTATCAGTTGTTTTGAGTATGTCATTGGCTTCATAGAAAGCTTTCTTTAAAATGCCTTAAAGCTGTCAGTTTTCAATCATTAGAGGTGTTTTCTACTGGGGTTGGACAAGCCAGCATTTGTCACCTCTACTTAATTGATACAGATAGTTGGTTTTGTTTTCTGCCACTGCTGAAAGATTCTTAAAGGTTTCTTTTCCTGGGAAACAGTGTTCTTCCATGAGGCTTTATCCTTACGTTGTCAGGGTTTGATGCTTTATTCAGAAGACACTAGATATAAGATGATGCTGGATTTTCACTTTTTTGGGGCCTGATATCTTCAAAGTGTCTTCTCATTAGGTCATTCTCTCATCTGTCAAAACTGGACAAGATACCCCTAAATATCCACTGATGTCTTTGGTGTATTTGATTAGGATTTGGATATTAGGATTTCCTTGGAATGAGTACAAGGGGAGGGCTATTTCTACTTTTCATGTGTTTAGCTCAGTTGTGTTTATTGTTAGATGAAATAGTAGATTGGTGACAGTTCTTTGAATTTCCATACTTCATCCTCCTCTGGGAAAATAAAGCCTCATTGTCACTTGTTTCTGTCTTAAACTTCTGTATGACTTGTAGCTGGAGTTATGGTTTGTCCAACTTGGTATTTAAATCCAGTGCTGTTTTGGGAAAAGTGCTACTATAGTGTATACTTAAATAGTGTGGATAATGTGGGAGGAGTAAGAAATCCTTATTTGAAGTTTTTTAGTGGATACTAAAATCCCACTGGTTCAAGAGTTATACAGAGGACATTTAAAGAAGTAAAACTGTGTTATCTCTAGGGAATTTCTTTCCCATCCACAGTCTACATAGAATATTGACTTTATAGTTGAGAAATGTCAGCTACCTAAGTTGCACATTATTTAATGAGATGGCTTCATTGCTCAGATGCTTCCCAGAGCTTTCTGGAAGATCAGTAGCTCACTGATCTCTAATTCAAGCACATGGATACAGGAAGCCTTTGCACTGTCTCTGCACAAGGTGCTGTTAACTAAAACCAATCTTTCTATATGCCATGTTGCAAATAGTTCAGAATACCTTTAAAGTAATTACTCTGTGTCTGCACTCCTAAATGGAAGTAGTATCTATTAATAGCATAAAGATTTTGCCTTTTCATGGTGTGCATGTTCTATATGAATTTCAGGATAGTATTGTCTTTCATATTTATCTCTACGTTCATATGTTTCTGGAGTGTGATTATGGTTAATATTATCTATCTTTATCATTTCAGGAGTATGATGATGGTTATGGAACTGCTTACGATGAACAAAGCTATGATTCCTATGACAACAGCTATAGCACTCAAGCACAAAGGTAAGTCTTTAGATCAGCTGCAACTAAACTTGAAATATTCTACAGTTGGAAAGTTAGTTTTACTTAGATTTTTTTCATTTTTATCTTAAACAGTAAAAATTCTAAGTGACTTACAGAAAAAAATAACCCATAGTGTTTTGTCTCGGGTATCACATAATTATAAAAGTCAAGTTATTGAGTGGTTGGAAAGAAGTAGAAATGAGAACTTGAAACAGAGTTTTAGTGATGCCAAATCACAAAGTTTTCAAAAGTTCAAGAAATTCAAGAAAATGTAATTCAGATTCATTCTGGGAGAGAGAAGGGGCAAGGAGGGGAGAGGAGAAAAAAAATCTTTATAAAAGGTATTAAATCATAGAATCATAGAATGTCTTGGGTTGGAAGGGACCTCTAAAGGTCATCTAGTCCAACCCCCCTACAATGCTTCTCACCCTAGAACAGATTGCTCAGAGCCCCATCAAGCCTGACCTTGAATGTCTCCAGAGATGGGGCCCCCACCACCTGTCTACGCAACGTGTTCCAGTGTTCCACCACATATTAAAGAATTTTTTCCTAATGTCCAACCTAAATCTACCCTTCTCTAACTTGAAACCATTACCCCTTGCCCTTCATTACATGCCCTGGTGAACAGGTCTTCCCCAGCCTTCTTATAGGCCCCTTTCAGGTATTGGAAGGCTGCTGTAAGGTCCGCCCAGAGTCTTTTCTTCTTCAGGCTGAACCACCCCAACTCCCTCAGCCTGTCTTCATAAGAGAGGTGCTCCAGTCCTCTGATCATTTTCATTGCCCTTCTCTGGACATGCTCCAACAGGTCCATGTCCTCCTTGTGCTGGGGGCTCCAGAGCTGGACGCAGCACTCCAGGTGAGGTCTCACCAGGGCAGAACAAACAGAGCTGATTGCATTTCCTTTTTAACCATGATTATATTTAAATATTCTACTTCTATCTGGCTGTAAAAAAAGAACACCCTTTATTTAGTTTTACTCCTTTGTGGAATTGACTCTGTGACAAATTTGTATCTTTTGTCATTTGTGTTCCTTCTCCCACTTCATTCCCAACAGTATTTTTAAGCACTTCTGATTTATTTTCTTGAAATCTGGCTTTCTTTGAAGAAGTTACCATTTGGAAATGCCATGAATTGCAAGGAATACTAATGTGCCCCAACAGTGGGGAAAAAGGCTGTGAAGTACAAACTACTTGTGTTAGATGTTAGTTTAAACTGAATGGCAAATACCACGTGGCAACTTATTTAGCAACTTGGCTGATCACCCTGACTATTAGGTACTTGTAATGAGCACCTCTGGAAAGGGAACTTCACCTTTTACTACACTGTAACTTATTCTTACTCTTCTCTTAAACAAAGCATTCATAGTTGAACCAATAGTAGATTTTGTAACGTCATTGAGAACATCTTTAAACTTTTATGGCAATAAACTTATAATGTTTGAAACAAGAACGCTGAGAAAATGGTAAAATAAAATGCTCTTGTTGGCATTACTGCTTTGGTTATTTGGAGTGCTGGAGCTTCAAACCTTGCCCACTGGGAAGATGATGACAGTAGGAAAGAGAAATAAAGCATTTAGTGATGCTGATAAATAGATACTGCTCAGACTATTTTACCTTCTGCTATATATTTAGGTCTTGATATAGCCTTGTCTGAAATGGTACAGAACTGTTCATTAAGTTCAGCTAAGTTGAGAAGAAAGCTGTTTACACCTGACATCTGCTTTGCTGTAGTGTTGAAACACCCAACTCAAATTTTGTTGTATGAGTGAATATTTTCCTGTGCCCAACAACTTAGTCAAGGTGAAAAAGCTCAGCGGAAGGTTCAAGTGTCATTAATGTTGAGACCTGTAGTTTCACAAGATATACTGTTAGATTTTGTTAAATTATTTTCTGAATGATTACTTTTTTCCCCCTAATTTTATCAACTGCTGCATGATAAATGAAAAGAAGAAGAGATTAAGTTATATGTCTTTTATGGGGTATTGACACTCACCTTCTGGCTTGGCAAAAAGCTTTTTAGGATTGTACTGGCAGGCAACAGCGATCTGAGCTACCTAGAGCAGCATTCCTATCTTTAATCTGAATATCAAATAGTAGCACATATTGCAAAGTGTCATTTTTTAACCACTAAGAAATACAGGTATACTTCAGGTGCTTTACAGTGTCCTTACTATGAAGGAAATTAGGGATAAGTGTATTGTTTTCATACTTTAGCCTTATATTGTTCTTGGTATTTTGCACACATAAAGTATGGAAAGAAAATGCATTTGTACACAGGAGGCATTCACATGTTTGAAATGCACTATTTGTTGTCTAGTATTTGTAACTTTTCCTTTTGGCAAGTTGAAAGTCACAATCTTAAAAAGTAATAACATTTCTTGTATGTCCTCTAATATTAATTTTTCTAGAAGACTGATATTAATGATATCGTGTATTAGAGAGGAACTCTGATAAATAGTTGGTAAACTAAAAAGATGGGTTTTCTTAGTAAGTTATTTGCAGTAGTTTTTCTGTATATGAACCCTCTTCCTGCACATCATTGTGCTTGGTTAATGTCCACAATTGTGCATTGTGTGTACAGTGCACATGTGTGATACAGAGGAGACAGCTAAATACCCATTGGGTTTTAAAAGTTGTGTTTCTTTTAGTGATTCCTCTGTTAAGGATGGAAACTTGCAAAGAATTGGAAAAGTCTCTGGAAATTTTGTAGATGTATAAGATGACCTGGCATGACAGCAAATCCTTATGCACAGGAGCACAATCTCCAAATTTGACCATTCAGTCCAAGACAGCATGACTCTATTGCTTTTTGTGGTCATGTATCTAGTGTGCTTTGCAGAAATGGCCAAATCTGAGATAGACTAGGATGGATGATACACAACTGTTTTGGTTGGAAAAGACCTTTAAGGTCAAGTCCAACCATCACAAACGTGTTCAGGTATGAAGAAGAGCAGACTGTGTATTTCTGAGTGCATTAAGGTACTTGAGCCTTCACATGCCTGTGCAAAGAAAGAGTTCTTCCTTCTAACTTAACTGCTTCCTGTTACTTCCTGATCTGTGTTCAAAACTTTAATGGCATTTAATTGTCATTGTGCCAGACTGTATCCTTATTTGTGCTTGGCACTCAAAAGCTTTAGTTAAAAGCTGTCACAGCACTAATAGGGAGAGAAACATCAGAGTTTTCTCCAGGTTCTCATCTATCTTAATGCCCTGTAATCCTATAATTTTTTTTTCCTTTAAAACATTTTCTTATCCGCGATTGTTTGTTCACAAAACAAAGCCTCAAATAGTGCTTCAGGATGCCTTCTAACACATTTTTTATGGTCAAAGACTTAAAAATATCCCTTGGAGCTGTGCTGAGCTTGACTATATATCTTAACTGTTTTTTATAGAAGAGATGTGACTAAATTATATGTATGGTTTCTTGCAGAGCATTCTTAGATTGTATTTTTACCAAAGTAAACTGGAATGGTTAATTAACAGAGCTCTTCAGTATTGTTACAAAAACCAAAACTAACCTAGAATTAATTGAACAATATATTTCTCAGTTTCTGAAAATGAAAGGCCAGCAAACACTTCAAGCAGCTGAGACAGTTTTACCGTAGTGGAGCATAATGAGCACTGTCAAAAGCTGTTGTCGTTTATGGTTGGTACTCAGTGCCTAGTAAAGGAGAGCAGCCAGACTAAGCTGTGTTACTGTCATGCAGGGCAGATTTCATGTTATGCAGTCAATAATTCATTCACAAAACTTATTCTATATGTGTAAGAATCTTACACGTGCAGTTCTGTGCCAAAAAACTTCTGAATGCGAGTTACAAGTGTGAAACACCAGGCTCATGTGACTGCTGGTGCTGATATTTTTTGTCAGATGCATGTAGATTTATCAGTTCCCCTCACCAGGGCATGTATATGCTTGCTCACAAAACCTAACTGACCCTTAAAGGACTTCCCCAAATCTGTCTAGAACTGTAATCCTTTACTTGGATTTATTACAAAAAGTAGTGGGTATTTTAAAAGCCTGATGTTAATGCTAGACCAATTTTATAATGAGAATTTAAAGAATATTGTGCAGGAAGCAGGAGCATTTAGTTGGGTCTTCATTTAAATTTGTAGATCAGTTTAAACATTTTCAGCATGAAGAAAAATTCTATTTATTTTAACTCTCTGAAATGTGTTTCAAATTGAGCAAAAGTGCTTCTGTCCCTGAGCGGCTCATACACGATCCGCACAAGTGTTTGTGAAGACAATAATAGAGCAAAGGGAAATGGATGCTAATAAATCAACTGGCACTGTCAGTTCACTGTTTAATGTTCTCTAGAATACATAAGATTTATCACTGAGGAATTGTAGAATAATAGTAGTGTATGGAAACAAAGTCCACCAGGGAGATGTACTACATCATTTGGATTTAGCGCTGCCATCTGCTTAATAGCATTGAGATGACTACAGAGGTACTTATGATCAACCATTCATAGCAGTGACAGATGCTGCAGAGAGTTAACATGCCAGGGAACGAGGTTTATTACTAGAATTCAGATTATGTGACAAGGTTGCCTAGAAAGGGGGCTGGGTTTGTTACCTCTCCAACAGCATTAAAGGTTTACCGTGTGCTGTTAAGTTGGCTATCAAGATGGAATGGGTAACACAGTTACTGTAGTACAAAAAAATGTGGAGAACCTCATCTGTTTGCTTCATGGCACTCAGAAGTCTCAAATAACTTCTTTAGTCTTTTCTGCTATTTTTTAAAACGAGATACTTTTCCTAGGGAAAAAAAAAAGCAGCTCAGCATTCTCAACTGTAAAAGAAATAGTTTGTATAACCATATGCCCATGTCTGTTCAGGGGCAAGAATAAGTCATTCATGTAATAATTTAATTTTGTGTTTAATTATAACTTGTAATTTAAAACTGTTTTAGATTTTCAGTCAGTGTGATCTCACCCTCACTCTGCAGAATTTAATCTAAATGCTGATATAGAAGGGGAAGGATTAGGAATTGGGGTCACTGCTGGCTTGGTCTACAGTTTTCTGCAATGTTTTCTGGTTTTGACACTTGCCTGTTAGTGCTGTGGATCTCTCTTGGCAACAACCATTGTGCCGTTGGCTTAAACATAGCCTTTCTCAGTTGCTCTTCTTGCAAATTTAACAATAGTTGCTAGCTTTTCAAATCATACCCAAAATGTGACACGTTCAAATAACTGCAAGCTGCCTGTAAGCCTTGGAGCCATCCTACTCCGAGTTGAGGGAATTGGTAAATTCTCTTTAGTATGATACCTATGTTTGTTCAGTGCTCCTAGTTCACTCTGTGTTTATTGGTTAATGTGCTGGGAAGTAAGAGGTACATGCTGCGAGTTTATTTGAAATCATTTATCTAAAGGTATAAAAAAATAAGTGCCCATGTGGTGGCAATTAAGCATGTTAAAAATCCCATGTTACAAATGCCATCATGTGAGGCCTTATTCTTTACTGTTCGTTTCAACAGTGACTGAAGACTAAATTTCTTTGAAGTAGGGAAGACTGTGCAGAAAGATGCCCTGGTTTGAAAGGTCTGAGGAAGTTTGTCTTTTGTAGCTGGTGGTAGTTACTGAAGATCTGAGGAACTGGATATCGGCTTGAAAAGCAGGCTAAAAAGAAACCACCTTGAAATCCAAGAGTGGCCACTGCTCAACTGATCCCTAAATAATAAAAATAAATTGTTTTGCTTAAATCCTTCAAATCTCCAAACCCCTGATTTTGTGCCACTCCAGTGGCACCTTGTTTTTGAGAGAAGCTGATTCCTCATGTATAGTTCTTGGCCAGACGCTCCTCACTTTCCAGTAGGAGCTCAGATTTTTATGTTTATTTTGAAACTGTGCTGTTTAGTCATACAAAAGATTACAGCACTGTAAGAGGAGGATTTTTCATGAAGAGCTGAGTGTATGGATTTGAAATTGGCTTACGGAGGTGTTGCTATTGGTATTTGAAAGTTAATTGCTAACATTTTGTTTGTGATGCTCAATGTTTTAAATTTACATCGTTAAGGTTGTCAGCAATGATACGTTTCCAGGGTGTATAAATATGCATTATATGCAAAACACTGTCTGTTACTGTAGCTTTACAAGATGTAATTCTCTGGATTTTAATGCTAGTAGCTGTTTGTATTTCATGCTCTGCCTTATAAATCAAACCAATCCACAGCAGTTTGATTTCTATAGTGCAAATGGCTAGGATTCTGCAATTATTGTTGCTTACGAACACCTGGTACGTATGGGCTTATTGGAGGCTGTGATTCTGTGCAAATAAAGCCTCAAAAGCATTAACATAAACAAGCTAATGCATCTTTTAACTGAAAATCCCTGCTTAATTTTTACACTCCCATTATCAGAAGAGATTTTTCTGCAGTTTTTCAAATCTAGTTCTTCAGGTGTAGATGGATAATTTTCATTTTTTTGTTACCTGTTAATGTATGACAAGATAAAATATTCAGCAGTGCCTCGATAGCAGATAGTTTTATTTGAGTGTAGCATACATGCTTGATTTTTAAAATTGGTTTACTGAAATCTGATCTGAAACCTCAGTAAACAAGAATAAGATTAAGGCAATTCAAGTGTGAATATGGAAAAAAACTTATCTTTAAAGGAAAAAATAATCAATACAAGTACATCACATGCTACACTCATTGGAAAAGGTTTTTAGAATTGTTGTCATGCTGACACTACTATATCACTTCACAGTTTAAGAAATACTAAGTTACTTTAAATCTTTAAGCATTGTACTTAGTAAAATGCTTTTTAAATAAGAAACATTTGCTTTTCTTCATGGCTTTGCTATTAAACTTAACTATGACTACACCTCAATGTCCAGAACACAAGAGAAAATGCAATTAAAAATAAAGAGACTTGTTGGAGAAAACTTAGAAGTGTTACATTTGTACAAAAATTAAAATTGTAAATATTTGGGGAATCTTAAAAATTAATTAATAAAATTATCCATTTTACGTGATTGATTTAGTTTTACTTAATGAATTGTACAGCATCTTAAAATGGGTGCTTGAATTACCACAATATAATGATATGAAGATGAATATTTGGCAGGACTTAGGACATTTTCCTTGACTGATTGCACAGGTAAAAACATGACAAATGAATAGGTCAAATGAGATTTTTTAAGAAGTCCTTAATAGAGAGAGAAACTCATTAGTAGTGAATATTTTTAAGTATTAAATGGTATGTTGTAGTTATTTATGGTAAGCTGTGGAATTAGTCATAGTTTAAAAATATCTTAATTATATGAGGGCTTCAATTTAATTACAGTGTGTTGTGTTTGGTTTTTTTAAAGACACTTTAAGCTTGAATGATGGACGTATCAAAGAAGAAGGAGAGTATCCTGTTGCTAGCCCTCAGCAGGATACTGCAGCAGTGCTGCTAGATATATTGTCTTTGGAGACAGAACTTGGATAATAAGGCTTCCAAATCTTGCAAATTAAAGTAATTATTCAGTTAGAAATAACTTTTCAAATGTCTTAAATAATAAACTTTCTCCTGGTTTCATTAAAAGATACCATGATAAGGAAGAGAAGCTCTTAGTGTGTCTCTGACTAGAGAAAGGAGATGGCCCCATAAATTTACACTTGCAGTAGACAGTGAAAAATATACATAGGGAAGACTTATTTTCCCTGCTGTGAGGTGGAGAAGGGACTTCACTGGAAACTCACACTTCCTTGGAAGCAATGTCTATTGGTTGAATGAGAGAAGCATGAGAAATCAGGCTTCATCACTGCAGAACATATTTTTGTCACAGAACACATTTTTGTAGATGAAGATTTGACAATTTTGCCAGTTGACAGTCAACATACTGTGTCTGCTTACTGCTTAGGAATAATTGAATATTGCACTGTTTTATCTTAGACTATCCTGTCTTATTTGATTGCTTTCAAAGGAAGGAAAATCTGGCTCCTTTACATTGGGGAGAAAATATTGGACAATTTCAGAAAAGGGAGATGGTTGCAGGAAAACTGGTAATTTTAAACTGTACTTTTAAGCACAATTTTGTCATCATGCAGTTTGACAGATGATGAAAAATATAGTTTAGAAGAAGGTATGATGTATATCTTACTGAGTAGTATTTCTAATGACAGAATGGTGACATGCCACGTGCAGTTTTGGTGAACTTTCAGAGGAAATAATACCCAGAGCTCTTTCCAGTATTTCAATGGATACTCTAAAGATTTTGACTGATACCTGTCAGATCATTTTTCTCTGCTGCTTCTTACTGTCCTGAGTAATCTTCTGAGGGAAAGGGAAGGAAATGCATCCTTTCCCAATCTTCCTGTTGGTTCAAATCTCTCTTCTCCCTTCAGCAGTTGGAACACATTTGGTACACTTCAATAACTTCAGACTTCAGTTTCTCTTTCTCTGTTAATGGTCTAGTTCACTTCCTCCAAACTTCTCTGCGAACCAGACAGATGTGTTCTGGGGATGGTTGGGGCTTGGTTCTCATTCACAGGCCAAATTTAGTGCTGAAATTTAGGCAGCCTGAGTTATTTAGGTCTTTTTGCTGGTGCTTTCTTGTTTGATGTAGCAAACTTTTTACATTTTACTTAGCATTTTTCATGTTTAGGGATGGATTTGTATTCTTTTCATAATTTCAAGGTAAAGCTATAGCTCCCTTCTGCTGTTCTTGAGAAGCCTTATTTCTACTCTCTGCTTCAGTCACCTCTGCTACTTGTCATTTAACTTTCCCATTTTTGAGAGATGGGATGTGACTTGGGGGGGGGAGGGTAGGGGGGAGGAATCCTGAATGAGTTAATAGACAGCAGTAAATGGACATTTCAGATTGGAAAACTATTAGCTTTAGAGAAATCTGTATAGTTCTGTGCCTGCTGGGTAGCACCAGAATGCAGATGCCTCCAAGGGCATTTTGGTATTCTTCAGAAGTGAAATTTATTACAAGTTCTGCCATAAAAAGTAATTTCTAAATAGTGATAGCTAAGGGAATCCTTGCGGGGGCACTCTGGTCATCTTTTAGGATTATAGGTAATAGATTTGTTATTTGTATTATCCATATGAGAGTGCAATGGGATATAATTTAAGGAAGATTGCCTCACTTCTCAGTATTTTATAAAGCTTTCAGATATAGGTCTCAGTTGCTTTCAGAAATCATTATCTGTTTGACAGACAAACTGAGATGCAGGGATGAGAGTATATAACAAAAACTTCTGCTAAGAAGTGGCAGAACTGGGCATTAAATAAAAATGTATCTGATGCAAGAAAAGATGTGGAGCTCCTATTGATACCCTGGTTTTATGCTATCCGTCTGTTGAGGTGGGTTAGAGAATATGGTGTTCTAGTGATCCACAGAAGCATTAAGAACAGATACTCAACTTGATGTTCAACACAATTATAGAGTTTATGAGAATGTTCACTACAGTGATCGTTGTGTTGACAGTAACACTTGGGACACTTTCTGTTTACTGTTGACAGATGCTTTTTGATATAAGAAGCAGCTGAGCATGAAGATCTGGTAGGAATGATAGAAAAAGGCTTGTCCTTGTGGAAAGGTTCTGTTCAGATGTGATCATATCAGTCAGGGTCTATTGTAAGACCTCTTTCTAGAGAGATCCTCATTTGTTCTTTCTGCTTTGCTGCTGTTCTGTTTGACCTCTGTGGAAGGACAAAGGTGATGCTTGTGGAGCTACTCAGCACAAAAGGAGAGCTTTGTGTTTGGAAGGTGTTTTGGTCACTTTCTGAAACTGCCCTGGCTTCTGTGTAAGGAGATCAGTCCCAAAGTTATTTGTGATACCAGCGTCTGAAAGAAAAAGCAGAAGCTTTTTTCCTTTTTTTTTTTTTTCCTAGGAAGCATTACAAGAAACTGAACTGGCTACAAAGGCTACTTTTCATCACTGAAGATGAAAGGGCTTAAACTAAGTAACTCAGTAACTAGGCTTGTCAATGTCTAAGTCTGGGTTTTTCTATTAAACTAGAAGTTTTTAATCAGACTTTCTCCTCTCCCCTTATCAATCACAGAATCACTTAGGTTGGAAAAGACCTTCAATATCGTTGAGTCCAACCATTAACCCTACTCTCCCCAGTCCAGCACTAAGCCATGTCCCCAAGCACCACATCTAGATGACTTTTAAACACATCCAGGGATGGTGACTCAACCACCTCCCTGGGCAGCCTGTTCCAATGTCTGACAAGCATTTCAGTGAAAAAGTTCTTCCTAATATCTAGTCTAAACCTCTCCTGGTGCAGCTTTGAGGCCATTTCCTCTTGTTCTATCACCAGTTACTTGTTGGAAGAGACCAGCACCTGCCTCTTTACAACCTCCTTTCAGGTAGTTGTGGAGGGTGACAAGGTCTTTCCTCAGCCTCCTTTTCTTCAGACTAAACAGACCCAGTTCCCTTAGCCAATCCTCATAAGACTTTTTCTCAAGGCCCTTCACCAGCTTGGTTGCCCTTCTCTGGACACACCTCCTGTCACACTATTTTTGTTTCAGACACAGAAATGGCATAATGCTGATTGTTAAAGTTGCCTGTGTCAAATCTCAAGGGCTGTGGCAATCACATTCATTAGTCACAATGTAGTTTTAGTCCCTTTATGCATTTTTTTGAGATGCTATAGAACACTTGTACTGTATGGTTGACATGCCTGTTCTAGGATTGTCCCATAAATAGCCTAATGACCTGTTCTGATACCTTCATGAGTGTTACCTTGAAACTCTGCCATTCTGTTGATATCTGTCCCAAGAGAATATCCCAAAATCTTTAGACAGAATCAGCTTCTAGTTAATATAGTACAAAAAGGTAAGAGATCTCTAAGACTGAAACATCATGTCAACAGCAGTTACTGCCATTTTGTTTTTTTCATAAAGCTTTGTTCTTCTAATATGGTTCATCAAGATATTTTCAGAAACAATCAGCTTAGCAGAAAAGCCTAAGAAATTAATGTCAAATTCCATAAGATCTTTGAAAGGCTTATGTTGAACGCTTCTAAATTAAAGTATTTTTAAGACACTTCTCACAGCACAGTGGTTCTATAAAAAGGGCAGGAAGTTTCCCAGTCCTCTGTTTTACTAGATGAAAAAGGTTCTTTAAGGCTTTACATCATCTGTGATGCAGTGCTCAAATCTGGTGTTGCTCTTTATCTCTGATCACTTCATGAACAGAGAAAACAGATGCTTCCCTCTGGCTTTATTTAAACTACTGAAGTCTCACTTCACACTTCCTCTAAGCACTGTAGAATTACTGCCCAGCCCTCAGCAATTACAAGGGACATGCCACTGAAGTTTATTGTTGTTTGCTAATCCTTCCATACCATTAGGTGGTTCCAAGTTTTTACATTGACATGAAACATCAAAGCATTTTTTTCTTTGCCATCTCTATCTTCTCTCTTGTCTGCCCAAAAACATAGTGTTGGAAAGGGAATTCAAAGTAAGTTAAATATTAGGAGATATAAGCAAGGGCCTTGTATGTGCAAAAGATCTGAATCAGAGTTGATAATCCAGTGTTGACTGCACTTGCACTTTTTACTTCATGGTTAGGAAGATGCCTGAAAACTCAGGTGACTCTACCATGTAATGGCAATATCCATCTACAAAGCAGACACCTGGAGAAGTAAGGAAAAATTAAGAAGATTGAAAAAAATGGCCTCAAGAAGACATTTCACATCTGAAAAACTAGAAACTCAAAGCAGACTCCATGTTTACTCCTGGGTTAAAAAGGAAAAGATCTACTGCATGTTTTTTCCTTCTTCTGAAAGAAGAGAAGCACATGAGATAAAGAAGAAAATGAACCTGGTTTTGCTTTTTTGCTCCTTCCTGTGAGACAATGAAAGGAAAAGAAAGTAAAGGGCTTGCCTTGCAGAATAAATCTCTTAAAGGGAAATACAGAGTTTGAACAGTCTTCAGTCAGAATGCTAAGATGCCACAGAACATAAATAAAAAAGTATAAATGTCAAGGATCATTTTAAAATAAAAATTATCCATAGGAAGAATTAGTATAGTTACTTAATTCCTCACAATAGAATTGACCTCAACTATCACAATTAATGAGCTGAAATGTACCATTCAGAAGTGTGGTATTCCAGGTTTCTTTGACTAGGTTTCCTTTTAGCAGGTGATAGCTTTGAAAAAAATACAGTTCTGTAAGCTGTAACTTCATACACAGGGCTAGATTCTTCTGTAAGGCCTCTAAAAAAACCTTACCTTTGGTCTTTTGGTTGTGAACTCCTTGGGCTGTTCAGACTCTTTCACAGGTAGAACAAAAAAATAATCTTTTTAATGTTTTTTTACCCAGAATTCCTTAGACATCTATGTACCCTTTTCTTTGGGTCATAGTCTTTAAGTTGTTTTACCTGAAGTTTTGCATTTGTTTAATGTACAGTTGAATTGAGAGAGTGTTGGCATTGTTCACAGAGCACAAATGAAACCAGAGCAGAGAGTACAGGATTGCAGTAGGCAACTTCCTATTATAACTCCTCCTTTTTGGACAGATTATTAATTTTGAAGGCTTTGCTTGTTAATAAAGATGGGACATGATATACTTTCAGTATAAGTAAAAGATTTTTTCCTTTCTGATGTTGTTTTGCAGCTTACATGCAGCAAAATGAGTCATTTTTTTTGTTTAACAGATATTCTATATCCATGAAATGAAACTCTGCAGACATCGTTCTGACAGGACTGACAGATATGAGAATAGGGCTCAGATGCTATAGGCTTCTAAACTTGATGATAACTTTAAAATAAATGATCAAGTACTGTGTGGAAGGATAGTGAATGTCAATTTTAAGGTGGTTGTCAGAATAAAGACTGTTTTATCACTGGCTACTGCAGGGCAAAATTGTTATTTCTTATGCTTCAAACTTCACCCTTGTTATTCTGGGTTCCTCATCACATAGACTGACAAACAATAAGTAACATTTAGGTTGGATACAGATACTTATTTGTGGGTATTGATAGTCCATTCTGGTTAAGTTTTTGTTTAGGAAGCCTTATACTAGCAATAAAAAATACTCATCCATGCTTCAGATATGCATTTGCCCACACCAGAACTGTAATATTTCTGACCTGGATTATTTTCACAGAATCACAGAATTGTCAGAGTTGGAAGGGACCTCTAGAGATCATCTAGTCCAACTCCCCTGCTAAAGCAGGATCCCCCAGAGCACATTACTCAGGACTGCATCCAGGCGGGTCTTGAATATCTCCAGAGAAGGAGACTCCACAACCTCCCTGGGCAGCCTGTCCCAGGGCTCTGTCACCCTCACAGTAAAGAAGTTTTTCCTCATATTTAAATGGAACTTCCTGTGTTCCAGCTTGTGCCCATTGCCCCTCATCCTGTCCCTGAGAACTACTGAAAAGAATCTGGCTCCATCCTCCTTACATGCACCCTTTAGACACTTAGAGGCATTAACAAGGTCTCCCCTCAGCCTTCTCTTCTCCAGGCTAAAGAGTCCCAGCTCTCTCAGCCTTTCCTCATAGGAGAGATGCTCCAATCCCCCAGTCATCTTTTTTGCCCTCTGCTGGAGGGATTTAAAATGTTTAGTTAAAAAGAAAAACAAACTGAAACAAACACAACCATCTTTGTCTTGTGTTGGTTTAGAAGTGCATGTTAGGTCTTATTTTTATATAAATGCTTTACCTGCTAATTCATTTTAAGGCTATAAATTAAGGCTTTTAATCTTTTTTTATTTCATTAGTAATCAATCTAATGTTAGAAACATTTTGTCAGTATTAGTAATTACATGCTAGTGGTCATACATCAGTGATTTCTTTCTCGTTCAGAAGGTAATGACTTGGTAGCATCAGTTTGTAGAGTATTTTCTGAATATTGTCAGCCCTGGGTCTGCCTGTGGTTAGAAAGAAAAGAAACAATAACACATTTACTTTTGATGTCCTACAAACATGTCAAAGACTACTGCTCTGTCAACTATGTAAATGGCACAGCTATATTTAAATGAAATATGGAAGCATAATGGAAAAATCCTATGCAATAAGGCTTGTTCTTCAGTTTCCATTCAGTGGTCTTAATACAAAAAGAAATGTCATTATGAAGTGGAAGACTGTTTTAGGCCATGATTATAGTATTCATACATACTTTTGTATCCTAATGACTGCAAATTTCTGTTTTTACTTTAGTTCCTATTACCAATTCTTGTCTGCTTATTAAAATTATGACATTTTTACAAGGGCATGTAGTGATAGAACAAGGGGGGATGGTTTTAAACTGGAAGAGGATAGATCTAGGTTTGCCATTAGGAAGACATTCTTCACTATGAGGGTGGTGAGTCTGGCACAGGTTGCCCAGAAAAGTTGTGGAAGTGTTCAAGGCCAGGCTGGATGAGGCTCAGAGCCACCTGGTCTTGTGGGAGGTGTCCCTGTCCATGGCAGGGGGGTTGGAACTAGATGATCTTTAAGGTCCCTTCCAACCCAGACCATTATATGATTCTATGATATGAACACATTTGCCCTGTTTTGAAGACACTGGAACTTGTGTATGTGTAGCAAGTATATAACCCTCTGATCAGCAAGTTGCTTGTCCTTTATTGTATTTTTTTCACTGAATTAAAAGATAGGCTCAATACTAGGCAACAGTAGGTAAAGAAATGAAGTTTGTATGACAAATGAATTGGTTCAGTATCTGCAACTCCTACTCTTCTTTCATTGACACTTGCAAGATCTTCAGCCTTCCCAACTATAAGCATAATTTTAAATATAAAATTCTCACATCCACAGTTACACTGTGGAACAGGGGCAGAGTGATGAAAAATAAATATCCAAAAGGAGAGTATATATGGTTTGTCTTCTAATTAATGAACTAAAGGGACCTAAGTTATCATTGTCACATTGTTACCTTAGGGCATGTCTATATCCTTCAGACTTTCTTCTTTCCAAAGATAGAATGTGTAATGATAAGCATTGCTTCTTAAATCTAACTGCTTGTTCTTCTTCTTGCTTCCCTTCTCCTGCACAGTGGAGCAGATTACTATGACTATGGCCATGGACTGAGTGAAGAAACATACGACTCTTATGGTGAGTTTCATTCAGCTTATAAGCTTAATGACTACAGTAGTAGACTCCTCAAAAACACAATTAAAGAAGAATTTCTAGAAGGCAGGTTTCAGTTCTGCAGAGGATAATAGCTGCTCAGGGCTTCCTGCACTGTCACAGAGCTCTTCGTGTCATTATTGAGAAAAGTACTGAAGGAAGTTTCTGTGGTCTGTCAGCTAACATAGTCATGTAAAATTAAAACCAAAGAAATAAAAAAAGAAATCTAAATCATGCTGCAAGTACCCTGTTCATATCACATTCAAGGGGATTTAAGGAAAAAAAAAGGAGGTACAGGACCTTTTTTCAGGAGCTGTTTGAAGCTGGAAGCAAATGCTTGTAGTGCAGCACAACTGGTGTTGAAAGTTGGTACAAGGAAAGAATATGCTGAAGTTCTCAGCTGAATTGGGGCCTAATTGAGTGCATCTTAGACTTGGATGGTCCTTTTGAATGTTCATTTTCATGCATCAGTTTTGTGAAATCAAGCAGGGAGTCATTATGTAAAGGTTATGAAAGTACTTTAGGTAACTAATAGACATGAGGGCAGGGGGTTACTCACGTGGAGGCAAAACAATGCGTAATGAAGCAAAAAACATATGCCAGTGGCAAAGATCACATTTTTTTAAGCTATAAGTGTGGTAGTGACAGGTTTAATTAAAGAAATCTGTTATGGATTAGAGGCATAAACCATGTTAAAAGGCACCTTTGCTTAAGGGATAAATGTGAGATCTCTGGCTAGAGATCAGAGAAATATAATCTGATCATTCAAATCTCAAACATTTCAGGATGTTAGTAATTAGTGTAAAAGAGTTGTAACTCTGGGTAATGGATGCCTCAGTGATTTTAGAGCTCTCCTTAAAAATCTTCCATGGTGTCTTTCTTGAACTCCATTTTAAAGTGCTTCCTGCTAAAAACTACAATGACCTCAACTAAGTTGTGATCAATGCCACCTAAGGCAGAAGTTTGCTCAGTGTCGTCTGCTTAAATAAATTATTTTTCTTAAGGGGAAAATCAGTTCCTCAAAATAAGAAGTCACTTGAAATCCATCTGTCCCCCAACACTTTCAATTTGTCTTGATAGATATATAGCTTAAGTTTTAATTTCAGCATTATAATAAACTGTTTGCCATTATTTGCCTGATACTTCTAAGAGTATTTCATGAATGCAAACTTGAAATGCGACACGGGGGGAAAAAATATATAAAACTGCCTAATGTAAATAGAGCTGACTGATGAGGAAAAAGGTGGATTGCAGTATTTAAGGTTGAAAATATGGATTTTGCATTGCTTTTGCATTTAAAATTGGTTTTCTATTTATCAAAGCACAGCCACTCAGAATATTAAGTGATGTATTTACTCAAGTTGAGAGGACGGCTATAAATACCTTGGAGAATGATTATGGATTTACAGCACTGAAGCTTTTGCACATACAAATAAATAGTTACATACTTTATTTTTTAACTAGCTGACCCTCAAGTACATAATCATCATTCTCACAGCATGTTAAGAATATTAGGTGCCTCAAACTAAAAATTCACAAGACTTCATAGTGAGCAGATAGTTGCCTAGTGCTGGCCAGGAGGAAAAGCAGATTCCCTGGAAGAGCCTGATCTTTTCCTCCTCTGAGAAGCTCAGGTGCCAATCCAGAGGATTTAGGAAGAATATCAAGTTCTTTAGGATTTGTAGCCCCGAATGGCACCAAAATGAAAAGTGATTAAAAGGAAGGTGACTCTTCACCCTACTGATTTGACAAATTGCTTGAAAAGGAACAAATATTCCCCTTATTTAATCAGTTCCTTGCAGTGGTGCTTAAAAGCTAGGATATTTTTAACTCTTACCCCTCAGCAAGATGCCTTTACTGTTAGGCTAGAGGTCTTTTCCTTACTTGATGTAAGCCTTGTGTTCTGTGGGATGAAGAAGCACAAGAGGTTGCTTCTCATGTATGTTATTCTGTTATCAGGGTCCTGTGGAACTTGCCTGAGGTACACGTTTTAATCCTTTCAGCCTCATGCTGAATTTCAACTTGTTCTTTTTACCTCCTAGGCAAACGTTCTGACCACCTAGTTATGATATATAACCTACATTCTACAGGCAACTGCCTGAGTTTTTAAAAGAAAGGGACTTCTACTAAGAGATTGTGAAACTGGACTCTTGGCTTACAGAAGTTTTGTCAACTAATTTAAGATATCTATTATCTGAGCAGTTTACCTTACCAATCAAAGTAAAGGGCTTCTTTGACTATTGACTTTAGAATCATAGAATGTCTTGGGTTGGAAGGGACCTCTAAAGGTCATCTAGTCCAACCCCCCTACAATGCTTCTCACGCTAGAACAGATGGCTCAGAGCCCCATCAAGCCTGACCTTGAATGTCTCCAGGGATGGGGTGCCTACCACCTCTCATATTAAAGAACTTTTTCCAAATGCCCAACCGAAATCTACCCTTCTCTAGCTTGAAACCATTACCCCTTGTCTTATAGTCACATGCCCTAGTGAACAGGTCTTCCCCAGCCTTCTTATAGGCCCCCTTTGGGTATTGGAAGGCTGCTTTAAGGTCACCTTGGAGCCTTCTCTTCTCCAGATTGAACAACCCCAACTCCCTCAGCCTGTCTTCATAAGAGAGGTGCTCCAGCCCTCTGATCATTTTTGTTGCCCTTCTCTGGACATGCTCCAACAGGTCCATGTCCTCTTCTGTTGGGGGCTCCAGAGCTGGATGTAGCACTCCAGGTCAGGTCTCACCAGGGCAGAATAAAGGGGCAGAATCACCTCTCTTGATCTGCTGGCCACGCTTCTTTGGAAACTTTGGTTTATTTATTTTAATTTTTTTTAGTGGACTAGAGAAACAAAGCAGTGCCTACATTTTATGTTACTGTACATTTGTTTTCCACCATTTGTTTCTGGGTTGCGTTGGGTTCACTTGGGCACCTAGGGTGTCTATGGCAGGGCAGTTCTACAAAAGTAGATATGGAAGTGCATACAGTGTTTTCAGCTGTGCTTAAGTTTTGGTTTTGTGTTGTCGTTTTGGGTTTTTTGTCTCGGGAGACAAATCAGGAATGTCTCTGATTTGTTTACTTGATTGGTTTAACAGTACTTAGTGCACTTTATACTCTGCATTAAGTCATGTGTTTTCCCCTCCTGTTGACAATGCCTGGCACAGTAGGTCTGAGTCTCCTTTAAGACAATATTTTGCTACTTCGTTGACATTTATTACCACTAAAATGTGGTAGGATTACAAAGCATTCAATACAGCACAGGTTTTTCACAGTTATTTTGTTGTCAAAATTCAAACAAGCAGTTTCCCTTGCCCTTTTAATTTTTTTTAATCCACGTTCCTATTTATTGCATTTTAGAGGAAGTGTATGATTGCAGTGAATTTGATTATTACCCCTAGATTTCTAGAAGCCACAGGTGCTTGTAGTGATGCGTGAGGCTTTTCACTCTTGGGTTGCATATTTGAATTAAGCCTATATTGGTACTGATGCAAAGAAACTTATTTCTGAGGGTAGAATATTTGCTTATACATAATTGATGTCCTCCATTTGTTTCATCTTAGCATAGTTATTTGTAGGGCTGCTACTCTAGCTGAAATTTCTGTGTATTTGCAACATGCAGGTCCAGCTGAATTGCCAGAGCCTTAAATAATTTTGCCATTATGCTGTCACACTGCCTGCTGCTCTGTGCTGAAAAATCATTGCAGGATCATAGAATCATAGCATGGTTTGGGTTGGAAGGGGCCTTAAAGATCGAGTTCCAACCCCCCTGCATGTCAGGGACACCTCCCACTAGATCAGGCTGCTCAGAGCCCCATCCAACCTGATGTTCAATGCTTCCAGGGATGGAGCTTCCACAACTTCTCTGGGCAGCCTGTTCCAGTGTCTCACTACCTCATATAGATGTGTTGCACCCAGATTTTTTGGTTCAAATGTTAGACTTCACTCTGTATACCTTCATGTCAGTAAACAAAATGTTTCTAATTCACAATCAAATAAGGAAAAATAAGTGCAGCACATTGTGAGAACATTGGAAGGGGTCTAACTGTATTTTTCCTTCTTGTAGGGCAAGAAGAATGGACCAACTCACGACACAAGGCACCTTCTGCAAGGACAACAAAAGGAGTCTACAGAGACCAGCCATATGCCAGATACTGATTGTACTGTCTGATGTTGTGAAATATCCAATCTTCACCAGTCCTGTATACTGTTCAAAGTAATTTTTTCTATGAACAATCCCTTTTTATTAAATCAAAGAGCATAAAAATCTGAATGGATGGACTGAACTTAAAACATGTTGTTGAAAGAACAACCTGGACAGAAGGATATGTAAAAAAAAAAGGAACTTTGTTATTTCCAAACTGTATTTGAAAGAATAGGTGATTGAAAAAATAACCTTTGATTAACTAGTGTTAAACAACAAAATAGGTTTACTAAACATGTTAGTCCATTCTTTTAACAGAAGGGTAACCTTTTATTTTAAAGTTTTTCAACAATTTAGTTTTTAGTTTTTATTTTCAGCCATTTGCTAGATTTTCTCTTTGCAAACATGAGTAAAAAGGGAAGCAAATTACAAATGCAAATAATGTGGTATTTTGTAACTTAAGTCTTGAAATGTTCTGTAGTGTTAAGCAAAGTTTTACCCTTGCTTGATACTAAATAAACTTTTGAAAGAAAATCAGTGTGTGTGAGATTAATTTTATGCTTTATCTTATAATAAAACTTCATAAATAGTAGTAAACAGGGAGAAATGTTTAACAGTGATCAGCATAAAAGGCTCATATTAAACATTGCACAGCTTCTTTTAAAAAAATGGTATAAACCTAAATGTGTATATATCTTTATATATACTCACAGTAGATATAAATGCTGTTTAAAGTATCCAAATGGTATGGATCTGCTTGAGTGCCACATTAAATCAAAAGATATATGTTAAAAATGGTTTAAAATAGCTACCGAATTTTCTGAAAAAGATGTGACTAGTTTTCATCTTGTTGAGCATTTTTTCACTAGTGCAACTTTGGAATTTTTATGAGAATTTTGGCACGTTAATGACCACCTCGCTCCGTGCTGGAAGCAATAAACACAAAGCTATTAAAGACTTTCTGACTTGACTAATTGAGGTCGCTTTCGTCAGAGGCAGAGGATGTGTAACCCTTAAAACGGTCTTCATTTGCAAAGGTAAATAAATCAAATAAGATTTTAATCTCACTTAATTTATCTTAATATAACCAATAAAAACAGGAAGGCTACAACGTAGAAAGTTACATTTCAGAATGCAGGAAAGACTTTGAGGACACCTAAATTCTCATTTTAAAACGGTTAATTTGTATTAGTAACCTAAAAAGCCTTAGTTTAGCTAGTTAAATTTGGACAAACTATTCCCTATTAAACAACTGTAAAACCTCATAACCAATAGTTTGTAATATATTTTTTCCATAAATTCTAGTAACTTCAATATTACAATGTTATCTAAAGTTTTTTTGTTAATCATTAAGTTTCTATTATAGTTTGATTTACATTGTTTTCTTTAGTTTTTATTTGAAAGTCTTTGAAATTTAGTAAAAATATCATCTTTTCTTTTGTCAGGAAACCCACCTCCTTGGACAGCCAAGAGAACAAAAACCTTAATCTTCTGATGCTTTGGTAGGTATCTCTACTGGCCTGTAAAATTATTAGATAAGCAATGGAGCTTTTGCTCAGGTCCTCAGTTCTTTATACACAAGTCTTTACATTTCATAATGATTACAGGTACTGAGCTGGAGGCCAGCAAAAAAATCTTTGGGTATGTTCAGTTCTCTTGGGAAAAGTCACAGTTTTAAGCTATCATTAAACAGGACATTGAACTGTCCCAGTGTGTGGACACTGTCCTCTGTCTGTTCATTGAAAGGTCTACATAGCTCTGACAGCACTTCAACCAATTAAGTATTTCATTGGGCAGAGGAAGGTGAAAGAAAATGAATGGAAATTTATGCTAGTAGTGTTCAAATGGGAATTTAAAACTCTAATCTGGTCAGCAAACATGTCTAAAATGGTCTTCCAAAGCTGAAAAAAAAGCAATTTGTAGAATGATTTTCTAAGTCAAGCTTTTCTGCACAAGGTGCAGACTGATTTTTGGCATAAATGAAGGAGAACAAGTCCATTGAGAAACATTAGCTGAGGAAGAGCTAGCTCTACTGTTTCTGGTGAATTCAATATGTAAAGTAAGAAATAATTAAACTGTATTTATGTTCAGACTGTATACATTTTAAATAGAATTTTTTCTTTGTTTCCTACTTGGAATGGTAGTTCTTCCTGCTAACCTCATCTCAGTGCCTTTAGTTGACAAGATTTAGATAAAACGAGCTCTATAATTTGAAATATTTGTTGTATTGCCTTTGTATACCACAGTAAATTTGAGACTGCTACCACAGGCTAACAGAACTCTTTGTATATACATAAAGGCTTTAGAACAATTTTGCCACTATTTTAAAGATTTAAAGCAAAGGACTCTTGTAAGGTTAGGAGAGCTTGGAGAATATTCTGCTCCGTGGTGCTCAAAGGGCAAAGTTTTGATAGCAGCTTCTAGAACTGCTGTGGCAAAACGGTGTATATGAATACCTTTTAAAATGATTTTAATGAAATTGGCCAAATTTCCATTTCTGATCCCATCTTAAATCGCATAATATGGTGCATTACAGAAGTCACAACAAGTTTTCATTTGCAAATATGAAGGTTTACATTAACCATATACAATGAAACTCGATAGGTTGAAACCAAAATATCCAGTAGCAAAGATGGCTGGTAGAGAAGTGAATCAGAAGTGAATTTGACCTTCTGTAAGTTTTATCCAACTCTTTTTTTTAAAATGCCATCTTTCCTTAGTACCTCCTATATGGAGAATGTATTGGTATGCATTTGTGCCACTTCTCTGCTACTGTTCCAGGTTCTCTCTGGGGGGGAAAAATGTGTCCTGTCAAATCATGCAGAGGCTGTTTGGGAGCACCATTGGGTCACAGGGTGTCATATGACTGGATGGTGCTGGTCTCATGAATAAATTAAAAGAAAATTTGGCTCATGACTGAGAGCACACCCATCCTTTGGTCAGAAGTGATGGTTTAGGTCATGTGCCAGATTGCATCTGACAAGAAGGAGAAGTCTGTGGCTATATGGTGCTCCCATTGAGTAGCTGTGGCCCACTTTGATTGAAAAGTTAACCATTTGAGTCCAATTTTGTTCTTTTAATGATTTGCAAGATCTAATTCTGATACACCTAAAAGTCTACATATATTGAACATAAGTGGTACGAATCTTTAATCCATTTCTTCCTTCTTCTGATGCTCCACATTGATATGTCTTATTTCTCCTAAGAAAATGTTTTCAAGCCTCTAAAAAAAAAAAAAGGTTATCTCAATTCTCATGTCCAGTACATGTGTGTACAATGAACTACGTCAGTTCAAACAGCTGGTGTTAGATATTCTTAGAAACCACATATTGGCAGTACAAAACTTCACTTGACAGTTTCTGAAATAGCATGCACCAGCATTGTGTTCTGCTACTGCATTTCTGGTTTGTTTTTTGGAGGAATCTCTGAAATGCAATCCGTTAGATTTTGAACAGAAGGGGGAAAAAAACAATCTAAGGGTCTCTAAAATGAAAAAAATCTATCAATGTAGAAGGCAGCCTTTCTTCTGTTCTGACAAACTAGCCTAGAAGTGTTTATCCATTCTAGTAGTGTTTTGTATTCTAAAATTGGTCAATTGATGTGTGTTACTGGTCAGACAAGTAGTGTTAATTATTATAATCAGTCACATCATTAATTTGCCTTTCTTGAACCTTCTTCATCACATTTGCTCTGAATTTCAATGATAGCAGTTTCTGCACTGGTTTCCATAATTCTACATACATTGATTATATGCATAATTACCTGATCCCACTGCTTATAGTCTGACAGTCAGAATTTGTGGTCTCTAGTCTCAGGATGCATACAAATAAATTGTATTTTGCTCTTTTTCAGGGACTTCTGCCATGTTAATTATGGACTGCTTAGAGCATTGTACTTACCCGTGTGCCTAGACAACGAGCCAGGCTGCGGAGTATGAAAATCCTGTTCAGTATTTTCTTGTATTAAAGCCTTAAAGTGTATAACAGGATACATTTTTTAAAAATACTTGTATATTTAAACTCTTAATTGTTTAGTGATGCGACAATGTTTCATTTGGAGCTCAATAAAGATTTTTCATCTAGGTTCCTGTTACAAAGCAATAATGCAACCTCATGTTCCTTTAGTGGCTTTTTTAGCCTTATGCAGCAAGTGTAAGAGAGTGTGTGAAGTCCCACGACTAGAATTTAAATGCTTTTGGAAATAGCTTGTCTAATGTATGAAAGACATGGATAAGTTAAAATGAAGACTGGCGTTTTATGCTGAAGCTTTTCTTAATAGCTAATTGTAAACAGATCCACTCAAAGACTCTTTGGGTAGAAATGATACTCCAGCTTCCATTACCTTCAGAAACTTGTATAATATGAAGGTATTTTAATCCCTGTCAACTATACTATACTACTTAATCTCTTTCACTTGGTGTTTGATGCATAGAAATGTTTTATCTTATATACAGTCACAGGTTTTCTAGTAGTAGAGTCTTGGATGAAGCTTTTACACCTTGAGAAATCTTGTAACAGTCATGTTTCCTCAGTGCTTTCTAGTTTATATTGATTGTGATTGTGATAATTTGTAACAGAAAATAAAATTCTAATAATTTAATTTCATGTGTTCTTTTTTCTAAATACTTCCTGCACAGTACGAGTGTCCCATTCCTCAGTTATATTACCATCAGATGCATTTTTCTTCACTGAATCCCAAATTCATCCCAAGAAAAGCAGAATTTGGGTGTGTCTTGTTAATTATGAAAATAAGCAATATCACTGAATAGCTTTACACCAAATACCTCCTCTTCAACATGTATTCATATCTTCTAATACCATATCCTGACTATTGAAGAATGGCTTTGAAATTTATGGGGGATGTGGGGAAAATTAAAATTTCCTTTTAATCCCTGGCACTGATCAAAGTGTCCTGAGTAATTTTTAATAGATAAAAAAACCTTGATAGCGTAAAAAAAAAAGGTGTATTCTTGACCTTCAAATATTGAAGGTAATTCTAACGGTTAATTTCTCACTCTGTATTGGTTTTCCCTGCAATCATCCCTTACTATTGCACTGCATTTCTGCAATGTTTTCCACAGCAAGCAGTAGTAATTACTGAAATAAGTAGAAGCAAAATTCAAAAACCTTTGAATAAGCACAAGAGATGTATAATGATGATTCCCTTCAGACTGACAGGCAGGATCCTCTGGTGTAGAACAGCACCTGACATTTTAAATTCTAGCTTGGTATAAAAACTGTATATAGATACTGCAGAGAGAATTTAGATAAGCAAAATGCAATTTCACTTGCTGTAATTTGAACTGGACACCAGGATTACCAACACAATCTCATTTGAGGAGTTCTATGAACTATTTAAGGAGTGAAGTATGAAGCCTTCCACTCTGAAGCCTTAATACTAAAATATTTTGCTAGTATTTTAATATGTGACTACCAAATGTCTGAGATACTGTCTGATTACTGAGTGGCCTGACACAGGACCTGTTAGGGTCCAGTCAAGGTGGGTTGACTGCAGACTATCCAGCTGTTGCTCTTGTAAATACTTTGCTTGATTTCACTAAAAACTTAAGGACTGGCTGTTTCTGTGCTTTGAAGCCTGCACTTCATTTCTGCTGTTTATTATCACTAGGTAGGGATTTATGGATTTCTTGTGCTTGTGTTTTGACAGAAATCTGTTTATGATTGGAATAGTTTTGTCATTCACTTCAAGAGACCACGTGCCCTGTTCTGTGATCCCAGTTCTTCAGGACATGGCCTTACTTCAAGATTTTGACCCTGCCACTTCAAATGAATTGTCCAATCTGCATGACAGACTTTGAAACAGTGTTCATCTTAATTTGGGAATGTCCCCACATTTAGATACATATTTAAATGTATGAAATATTATTCTATGAGTATGTATTAGAACAAACCTTGAGGTCACATCTTTCTAAATGATGTGACAGCATACTTTTCAAGTTGGAACTTCTCATCCTTGTGGGCAAAGGGACTGAAAATAATTTGAAGTTCAAAATGCCAAGTTAAACTTAATGTATATATATAATGATTGCTGATAAATAGGATCAAATCTACCCTTGAGTGGTTTTGCTTCCATTTCTCCACAAAGAAATTTTGCAGTCTTTGTTACTAATTTAACATTATAGTTGGATGTTTGTGGCATAATCACAATTTTGTGCTAAAAGGCCCAATTTACAGTAGAATTTCCAGGTTACCAATCTCCAAGAACCTCAGTACTGTTGCAGCTGAAAAAATGCACACTAAGAATCAGAATATCTTTAAGTTTATGAAAATGATTAATTGGATGAAAGGGGGCTGAGAATTATTTTCACGGGCTCAGCAATTTTGTTCAAGACAGCTGCATTTTTTGAATGGGGAGAAAAACCCCTTTGCTAATGGAAATTATTGAAGGTATTTAGTGTTAAAGCACATACTGCTTAGATGATAAATCTTTATGCAGCCTCAGATACTTCAATGAGTTTGCAGTGCATTGACCCTTGTCTCCAGGCAGGCTTTCTCTATGGTTGCAAGTCAAGAGAACACCCCTGCAAAGTTGGATTTTAAAAATGCTTAGAAACTAGCTGAGGGCAGAAATAAAGCTGCTTTGTTGTGTAGGAGTTTTTTAGGTTTATCACTTGGAAAGTATTAAGAACGTATGAAATAGTGACATTCCTAAAAATTTGAGATAGGGCTTAATGGAAACTTCCACTTTTCAATCAAAGATATGCTTGACAATTGTGAAATTAAAATAATTTAGATTTAGTAAAAGCATATGACAAACTTTCTCAGGAGTCTTTATATACACTAATCCAAATACCTCATGCTCTTTCAAGTTAGAAAGTCACTGAGCTAGAATTTCTGACTAAACAAGGTTCTCCTTATATTACCCTGAGAAAAATCAAATGTAAATCAAACCTTGAAGCTGAGTTTCTGCTTTTGCAAAGCTAAATACTTATCCATCCCTTCATGCCATTTGGTATAACACAGTTTAAATGTCCTTTATAGTCTTACTGCGATTTAAAATCAAGACAAAGTTTTCACTTAATCAAATTCTAACCCATTTGTGAAGCTAAAGGGAAGTTGTTTTTTTACTGATCTCTATACACTGATGTATTTTTTAAACCAAATGCTACTCAAGCAGCAACCTATAATCTCTATAGTTCATTGCACAAGGCTAACTGGTAATATGTGCTATCACTGTTGATCTGTTTGTGAAAGATCTTGGCACTCCCAACATCTCATGAAGATCAAATGCACTTTTTGCTCACTTGATAAATTGCCTTGTTTCTTCATTCTTCTATTAAGATTTAGGGTTTCTTAAGGAGGAGGTAGCTGTTTCTTGTGTTTTTTACTGAGAAAATATGCAGACTCCATCTCACAGAATTCACTGCTCTTGTTAAGGGTATATCTAAAAAGAAGGAAAATATATTTGTCTCTAAGTTCATTGTTCTGATAATGCAATTACCAGTTCACAAATCCATGGATGAAGATGCTTTTGTGTCATATAGTAAGACTGCTACAGAATTATGCTGCTAAACATACATCCACAGACTTTGGGCTTTTACTAAATAATTTTGCAATGATCATGTCATAATATGAATACTTTGTGTTTAAAAAAAAATCAGTAGACCTTTCAGGATAGTTAATTACAGGCTTGAAAGCAGATGAGAATACTAAGTATAAACTATGTTGACTGCTCCTTACATGCATATCAGAAATCATCTGACTAATGATGATAATCAGAATTATCCACATGTGTCAATTAACCTTATTTAGTATGCTTCACTTTTTTACAGCACTTGAGACTCTAACTTGAAATGTTTTGAATAGAAAATTCCATTGGATATTTAAAATATTCTAGTCATCATTTTCTCATACAGTGTATTAATAAGAAAAGTGTGTGTGACTTTTTCATTATTCACTTGAAAACTGTATTATTTTTACATTAGGAATAGAGGCCTTCTAAGACTGAAAGAAGTTTAAGTCAAGAAAAGAGAAGCCAAGAAACTGCCTGATCCTCAGGCAGTTATTCCTCTTGAAAGAACTGCTGGATAAATGCATAGGGGATTTTGGAAAAGTTCTGTGGTATGTTTTACAGTGGCCATCATGATTTGCATTTACTTTTTATTATACTCATTATAGAACTGAGGAAATGAAAACTGAAAAAAATATAAGCATATTACACAACAGGAAACTGGATAAAGAGTGTGGAGGGTAGGTTGTTAGAAAGCCATCTACATAATAAAAACTATATATTCCTGAATGGAAGGGGAAAGACTTCCTATTCCAGAGCATATCTTCCCTGAGCTAGCTTGGGAAGCCATACAATAGCTTCTAATCTTTAAAATGTCATTTTTTTTTTTTTCATAAACTATTCCAACACTTACTCCCTAGAGTCCACTCTTGATTTAGACATATTTAATGTTAGGCAGTTGAAATAATGCATCCCAGGTCAGAGGGGTAAGAGAAACATGTCACAGGCATGATCTGTGGTAAATACAATTTTTTTCTACCTGTACCTAGCTAGTCTGGCATTGGAATCCTCACATAGTAGGAACAGCTCTGTTAATTTTTGGTGATATCCTTCAAAGCAGATAATTTTTGTAAATGCTAAAATTAGTACTCCTTGGAAAGGTCACTTTGCGTACTTCTGAATAATATTTATATGCGCGTGTACATAATTGAATGTATTTGGTAAGGGCTCTTCAGAAGTATAATTCAAAGGATCTTACTGTGAGAGCCTTGATTATGGTTTATAATTGCTTGAACAGGGGAAAAATAACAAGTACTAAATTACTCTAATCTAGTGAAGAAAAAGAACTAGTGCTGAGCGTAAAAGCCTTGCAGTTTTAAATGAGAAATGAGGCTCAAATGAGGGTAACTAACCACAGCAGCAAGGTACACACAGAAGAACAGGCTTCTCTTGGTTTTCCTGCATGGCAGACTAGATTGAATGGTCTAATCACTGTCTGAACTTGAAAGCAATGGATTCATGGTGGTTGTATAATAAATTTAACCATCACAAGAAAGCACTTTTTTTTTTTTTCTAATTTGCCGGTTAATAGAGCAATCTGGGGGGGTTAAGATGAATGAAATACCTTTTATTGATAAGGAAGAATTCTCTATTTCTGTATGTAGATTTTGTATATATTATGCATATATATATACTGCCTTTACAGTGAGCAATGGTAAGTCAATATTTACTAATACTCACATACCAACACAACTCCTGTACTGCCTGTGAGCAACATTCTGAAATCTTGTATATTGCTGTATTTAACTTGCAAGTTACGCTTTTTGAAAAACAGCATCTATTTAAGTTTAGAAACTTCTTTTAATTTTGTGAAAGAAACAGGCTGGATTTTTCATTTCTGATCTCTGTGCCTACAACTCAGGTGACAAACTCTTGACTGGTTGCCCAGGTTCCTCATATAGTCAACCAAGGGAAACAAGCTGAGAGGATGACTTGTCTTTTTGAGATATCAGTACATTGAGATGAGGTGACTCAACCTTTGAAAGCCGTGACTCATGTGGGTGATAAAACTCCTTTGGATGTTTAAACCTTAGAAATCTGAAGTGAGGCATGGTGAATGCCACTCACGTATCTGTTCAAAATCCAGCTTTGTTGATCCTTTGGAAACAGCAGCAATTGATGGGATCTGGAAATGAATAGATACTTGGAGAAAATCACTGAAGATGGCTCTCAGTAATGTGTGTGGCAGATGTTGTTTGCCACACAGTATAGAGGGCACTATTCCAAATTGGCAGGAGTAGGTAAGAGGATGTGTGTGTAACTGTGTTTGTTACCTGCTCTCTGTCCTTTTCTCCATCTTTGGGGTTAGGGGTGGACCTGCTGGAAAGCAGTTCTGAGGAGAAGGATCTGGGAGTCCTGGTAGACAGTAAATTATCCATGAGCCAGCAATGTGCCCTTGTTGCCAAGAGGGCCAATGGAATCCTGAGGTGCATAAGGAAGAGTGTGGCCAGTTGGTCAAGGGAGGTCATTCTCCCCCTCTGCTCAGCCCTGGTGAGGCCACATCTGGAGAACTGTGTCCAGTTCTGGGCTCCCCAGCTCAAGAGAGACAGGAAACTACTGGAGAGAGTCCAGCAGAGAGAAACAAAGATGACTGGGGGATTGGAGCATCTTCCTTAGGAGGAAATGCTGAGAGAGCTGGGACTCTAGCCTGGAGAAGGGAAGGCTGAGGGGAGACCTTATTAATGCCTACAAGTATCTAAAGGGTGGGTGCAAGGAGGATGGAGACAGACTCTTTTCAGTAGTTCCCAGTGACAGGATGAGGGGCAATGGGCACAAGCTGGAACATGGGAAGTTCCATTTAAATATGAGGAAAAACTTCTTTACTGTGAGGGTGACAGAGCCCTGGGACAGGCTGCCCAGGGAGGTTGTGGAGTCCCCTTCTCTGGAGATATTCAAGACCCACCTGGATGCAGTCCTGAGTAATGTGCTCTGGGTGATCCTGCTTTAGCAGGGGAGTTGGACTAGATGATCTCTAGGGGTCCCTTCCAACTCTGATAATTCTGTGATTCTTTCAGCAAAAGTTTTATGCTCTCCTGCTTGTAAGCAGAAGGGCAGTGCAGACTGCTCCAAATGTTTCTGTGGCATAGTCTTCTTAGCAAATGTATTTTCCAGGATGTTTTTCATTCTCAGTGTTTGTTTCCAGAGCCTTCTGTTAAACATGGCTACATAGTTTTGTTTGTTTCTAAGCATCTGAAATCTAAGGATTTACTAGAATATTGGCTGAGAGGCCTTGTACAAGAGGGAATTTATGGTTATAGATGTTAGTCACTGCTTAAAGGAAAGGTTTAAACAGGATTGAATGAAGGAAAAACTAGAGAGTAGAAAACTGAGAGTTTAATTTCTATGCATAAAAACTTAAAATAATAGGAAAAAAAAGATTTCCCATTTCAACCTACTGTCTAAAATACTGGTATCCAGCCCCCACTAATCATCAATAGAAGGAAAATAAAAACCTCTAGTGTACTTATCCAGTTATCCAGGGCTGTATAAATAAGATTAGCTCTCCTCTGGAAGATGTGCATGAAATCTTTTAACTAGGAAACAGAAATTATACAGCCCTTCTGCCAATGGAAATCTAAGACTTAATACTTCCATGTTCATAATGTTTAAGGAATTCACTAACTTTAAAAGACTGTTGTGTTAAGGAAGAGGTGATGGATGTAGATAATTTTGCACTACACAGAAGAAGAGCTGAAACAAGCCTGAAATTTATAATTGGTGCAATTTTCCATGGATACTACTGTTCCACTAAGGCTTTCTATTTCTATTGAACTTGTATAAATTTGATATTCCTCAGAAATTGGATTTTTTCCAGAAAAAGCATTGGTTTGCAGGAAAATATGTATTTGCAACAAAGTTACTATTTAATTTTAAAATAAAGTATTTTAAAAATTTGTTTAAAAGATGTACATGACATTCTCTCAGAACATGCCTAGTGTTTAGCCACTCAAAAAAACATGGGAAAATCAATTGGGAGGGAAAATAACAAAAAAGTAGCAACAAGAATATCAGGGCACTGACAGAACTCTCAAACTGTAGTCCTCTGTGTTAGCATAGTCCTGGGCAACCTGCTCTGGGTGGCCCTGCTTGAGTGGGGGTGAGGGGGGTGGCTAAGTTGACCTCAAAAGGTTCCTTTCAACCTCAACCATTCTGTGATTCTGTAGCATAGTAATGTCACTGTGGTGCAGGTCTACCTGAGCAGATGACCTGTCCTGTGATATATTAAGTGTGTCCCCATCTTCCTTTCTCCCACTCCACTGGTCTCTACAGCTGTACACATGGTGCACTCCATCCTATTGTCCTGGACTGGCTCCAGTATAGGTCCCTGAGACATGCTGTGAGGAACTGCCTGCCACCAATTCTTCAAACTCGTGACCACTACCCCTGGAGTCCAGCTATTTTTTCAATACAGCCTAGTTTTCCATTCACCATGGAGTCCATCCAACCACTCTTTGTATCTCCAGATTGCAAGTTTGCTATGCTTGTCAAAGTGCATGATACTGATTCTCCAGATCTACCATACTAGTCACAACAGAAGGCAACCAGGTTGGTCAGGCATGATTTGCCCTTGGGAAATTCATGTTGGATGTCCTTACTTACCTTCTTCTCCTTCACATGATCTCCTTCTATGATCAGGTGACCCGCCTGGTGGATGAAGGAAGAGCTGTTGATGTTGTCTATCTAGACTTTGGCAAAGCCTTTGACACCATCTCCCACATCATTCTCCTGGAGAAGCTGGAGGCACATGGAGCAGACAGGTGCACCCTCTGCTGAGTAACAAACTGGCTGGCTGGCCAAGCCCAGAGAGTTGAAGATCCAACAGGGTTGGATCCAGTTGGTGGCCGGTCACCAGTGGTGTCCCCCAGGGCTCAGTTTTGGGTCCAGTCCTGTTCAATATCTTTATTAATGACCTGGATGAGGGAATTGAATCCTTCCTAACTAAGTTTGCAGATGACACTAAACTGGGTGGAAGTGTCGATTTGCTTGAGGGTAGGAAGGCTCTGCAGAGAGACCTGGACAGGCTGGATTGATGGGCCAAGGCCAATTGTATGAGGTTTAACAAGGCCAAGTGCTGGGTCCTGCACTTTGGTCACAATAACCCCATGCAAAGCTACAGGCTTGGGGATGAGTGGTTGGAAAGCTGCATGGTGGAGAAGGACCTGGGGGTGCTGGTTGACAGCTGACTTAACATGAGCCAGCAGTGTGCCCAGGCAGCCAAGAAGGCCAACAGCATCCTGGCCTACATCAAGAATAGTGTGGCCAGCAGGAGTAGAGAGGTGATTGTGCCTCTGTACTTGGCATTGGTGAGGCCACACCTTGAATACTGTGTTCAGTTCTGGGCCCCTCACTACAAGAAGGATGTCAAGTCACTGGAGCGTGTCCAGAGAAGAGCTACCAGGCTGGTGAAAGGCCTGGAGGACAAGTCCTAAGAGGAGAGGCTGAGGGAACTGGGGTTGTTTAGTTTGAAGAAGAGGAGGCTGAGGGGTGACCTCATTGCTCTCTACAACTACCTGAAAGGAGGTTGTAGGGAGGAGGGAGTTGGTCTCTTCTCTCCAGTGAATAATGACAGGACGAGAGGGAATGGCCAGAAGTTGCGCCAGGGGAGGTTTAGGCTGGATATTAGAAAGAATTTCTTTACTGAAAGAGTGGTTGGACAGTGGAACAGGCAGCCCAGGGAGGTGGTGAAGTCACTATCCCTGGAAGTGTTTAAAAGAAATATAGATGTGGTGCTTAGGGACATGATTTGAGCATTGAATGGGTAGGTTATGGTGAGTGGATTTACGTTATGGTTGGACTTGATGATATTCGAGGTCTTTTCCAACCATATGTATGGAAATGTGCTTCTTCCATAACCTTCTCAGAGACTAAGGTTAGGTCAGCCAGTATGGATCCTTATTCTTGATGATGGGCATGACATCCAGGATGCATCAAGAACATAATTCTTTTGTGTTATATTTAATTTTATGCATGTCAGGGGAGGAAGAGGGAGTGGGATGAATCTTCCCCCACATCTTCCTATTACACTGGACTACTTGCTCAGCATTTATCCAACTGAAGGTAGTTGAGTCGAACCTAAAACCACAAAGATCTTTCCTCCTTTTCCTTTCTGTAAAAATGCATGAAAAGGAGGTCAAAAATACTCTACATGCTTTCTTGTTGCTACTTCTTCTCAAGTCAATCATGGTGAAATAAATATGTTTACATTTGTTTTTTTTCCTCTCAACCAACAGGCCTTGGGACCATTAACACAGTTGTGTTTGGTGCAGTCTTCAAGGATGCTGTCAGCATCTGTGGGCTTTTCAAAGGTACTTACAGTGTCAGGGAGTGTAAATTCTTTGACTGTATATCGAGGCTTACGTGATTTGGGTCTTTTGGGCCCTCATAATATGATCTGATGTCTGGACTGTAGTTGTTCTAGGTCCCTTCATAGACAACTGTGATAGGAAGCCTTTGAAGAAATGGAGAGACAGGTGTGTCAGGTATGATTTGGCTAGGCTGAGGAATATGAGAGCACTCTTCTATGCTAGAAGCTTCATTTGGTTGCCTGAGTTTAGCTGACACCTTCTTACTGACCCACATGAATGGCCTATGAAGTAATTTCAGTTGTTAGTATAGTAATAGAATTAATTTAGTAATGAATAAATACACTAAAGATGAAGTTTGTGCTGCCTCCTCTGTCTTTTCTCTTGTGCAAACACAGACTGTAAGTGAGCTGATTATAAATAAGTTCCTGATGATCAGCATGTTAGGAGGAAAGAGTTGACTTCCTCATCCTACTGCACCACCAGACCCACTACTGGCATTCACTGATGACACCCTGTTCTGCTAATTCAAGTGGAGGATTGTGTAAATGAGAATGCTGTTAATCAAATAGTGCTTGAGAAATTGTGGTACTTATTAATCATCCCTGCAGATCTTTTGTTCTAATACAGGTACATCTAGAGAGTAGGCAACAGTTTCAATTATATGCAGGCATTCATTTGTCAAAGAGTTTCTTAGTATTAAAAAAACGCACAGAAAACAAACAACAAACACAACATAAAGATCTAGCAAACTGCAATTTATTATTTACTTTCTTTTGAGCACCTGTAGCATTTCATATCTAGTGGGCAGAACACTGCATTAGTTCTCTGAATGTGTTGTTCCTACTACCTCTGTGTAACAGACTTTAAAAATTAAAAAGCCTCAGCTATATTTTAGAACAGGCCTCCTGATCCATCTGTCTTTCAAATGAACAATAATAAGAATTTTAATACCTGGCCATACTTTACTAAAGTTTGATTAGGATGGAGCAAGATTTACAGCTTTGATTTAGACAGCTCCTTCTCCAAGTAAAAAACAAAAGGAGTTTAAAATTTTGGCATTAGGGTCATATTTGCAAATCAGGGCTGCTATACTTATAAAAAAAAATCAGGTCTTTTAAGCTCATGGGTTGAGATAAAGACAGGCAGATCACTCTGGTGGGTTGACCTTGGCTGGCCACAAGGTGCCCACCAAAGCTGCTCTATCACTCCCCTTCTTCAGCTGAACAGGAGGAGAAAATCTGATGAAAGGCTTATGGGTCCAGACAAAGAGAAGGAAGATAACTCAGCACTTACCCTCATGGGTAAAAAAACAGACTCAACTTAGGGAAATGTAATCAATCAAAATCAGAGCAGGACAATAACAAACAAGAACAAATCTAAAATCACCTCCCCCCACTCCCTCCCTCCCTTCTTCCTGGGCTCAACTTCACTCCCAATTTCTATACCTCCTCACCCCAAAAGCACAAGGGGACAGGGAACAGAGGTTGTGGATAGTTCATCACCTGTTGGCTCTGTCACTCCTTCCTCCTCTCTCTCTTCCCAGGCTTCAGAATGGGGTATCACCCATGGGAGACAATCCTTCTCTGAAGGAACAAGTGACCCCATGAGCATCCACCTACTCTGGCATGGGGTCTTCCACAGGCAGCAGGTGGATATCTGCTCAACCGTAGACCTCCATCAGCTGCAGGGAGACAACCTGCCTCACCATGGTTATCATATCACCTGCAGGGTAATCTGTTTAGGTGTCTGGAGCATCTCCTCCCCCTCCTTCTTCAGTGGCCTTGGTGCCTGGAGGGCTGTTTCTCATTTTCTCCTCTCTCTGCTGCTGCTCAGCAGTTTTTTCCTCTTCTTTAATGTTTAATATATACTCCTGGAGAAGCTAGCAATCCATGGCTTGGACAGGTGCACCCTTCACTGGGTTAAAAACTGGTTGGATGACCAGGCCCAGAGAGTGATGGTGAATGGAGCTGCATCCAGCTGGTGTCCAGTGACCAGCGGTGTCCCCCAGGGATCAGTACTGGGCCCAGTCCTGTTCAATATCTTTATTGACGACCTGGATGTGGGGATTGAGTCCACCCTCAGTAAATTCGCAGATGACACCAAGTTGGGGGGAGTGTTGATCTGCCGGAGGGTAGGAAGAGGCTGCAGGAGGACCTGGACAGACTGGGTCGATGGGCCGAGGCCAATGGCATGAAATTCAACCAGACCAAGTGCAGGGTCCTGCACTTTGGCCACAATAACCCCAGGCAGAGCTACAGGCTGGGGGAAGAGTGGCTGGAGAGCAGCCTGGCAGAGAAGGACCTGGGAGTGCTGGTGGACAGCTAGTTGAACATGAGCCAGCAGTGTGCCCAGGTGGCCCAGAAGGCCAATGGCCTCACCTCGAGTACTGTGTACAGTTCTGGGCCCCTCACTTCAAGAAGGATCTTGGGGTGCTGGAGCAGGTCCAGAGGAGAGCAACGAGGCTGGTGAAAGGACTAGAGGGAAAGTCTTATAGGGAGAGGCTGAGGGAGCTGGGGTTGTTTAGCCTGGAGAAGAGGAGACTCAGGGGGGACCTCATCAGTCTCTTCAACTACCTGAAGGGAGGTTGTAGTCAGGTGGGGGCTGGGCTCTTTTTCCAGGCAACCAGTGACAAGATGAGGGCACAGCCTGAAGCTGTTCCAGGGGAGGTTTAGGTTGGATATTAGGAAGCACTTCCTCACGGAGAGGGTGATTAGACATTGGAATGGACTGCCCAGGGAAGTGGTGGAGGCACCGTCCCTGGATGTGTTCAAGGCAAGGCTGGATGTGGCACTTAGTGCCATGGTCTAGATGGTGTGGTGGTGTTGGTCATAGGCTGGACTTGATGATCTTAAAGGTCTTTTCCAGCCTTGGTGATTCTGTGATTCCTCCTCCTCTGCCTCTGCCGCCTTTGGCCCTTTGGGAAACCTGTTTCCCCCCTTCCCCCGGCGCCCCCAGCTTGGCTGAGGGGCTCAGCTGTGTCCTGCGTTGGGGCTGTTGGAGCCGGCTGGGACCGGCTGGAACCGGCTGTGTCCGGCACGGGGCAGCCCCGGCCTCTCCTCACAGAGGCCCTGCAGCCCCTGCCAGGGACTGGGTACAGACACCCTTTACATCACCTCAAACATATTTATAGTTGTCTCAATCTTTCGTTATGACCTTTTCAATGATTTGAATGATGTAACCTAATTAGATAAGATCTGTCCATTTCCAACATGGCAGAAAGAGTCAGGAACAGATGTCCCACTGCCTTCTGTGTAACTGTCTGTTGATGGCCCTATGAGTGCCTTGCCTGAGGGGCCATGTATTTTGTCTCAGCCCCCTGCAATAAATCTCTGACATTATTTCTGATCATAAGTTCTTTTTACTTACCCTCATGCTGTACTCCAGGATCAATACTGTATTGTTATGGTAAGGCATAATGCCATGCTGCAATAATGGGGATTAAAAAAAATTAAGGGGTATTGACCTCTAGATAAGGTTTGTTTGGATAAGTCCCCTTCTCCTGTCTCACATACTGATATCTGATTAAGATAGCTAAGCTTTACTTATCACACAAATTTCTAGAAGGCCAGTTTGAATGATGCAGTACTTAGAGCTCCTAGACCTTGGGTCCATAAACAGTGGATGAGAGAAGCAGGTTTGACTCCCACGTTGTTGCGGATGGTGGTTATGTTGTTGGTATAGATTAGGCCTCCAGTACTCAAAAGCATCTGTTAACTGTTTCTCAGTCCTTCACTTAAGCCTAAATTTTGCATATGAAGGCCACCTCTTATTCTCCTGAAGAGGAGAGGAAGAGTTAGTGACAGGGTGGCATACTCCTACCATCCAAGCAGGTCATGCAAAGGCTAGCTGCACAAAACAGGCATCTCTTTGAGGAAGGTGGTAACAGATCACCAGCCTCCTGTTTATAGCAGCAATTTGTGAGTGTCACAGGAACTGTTTCAGTATTCCTTTTTTGGATTCATCAATGTTTTAATTAGGTGTAGCAAAATTCTTTTATGGGCAAACCTATCACCACCTCCTAAGCCTCTAGTGAAGCTGGTTACTTGTCTCTTAGATTTCCAGCAACTGCATTAATTTTTCACCTTGCACTTCCCTCTTTGATGAGCAAGTGAACCATATTGCTAAGCTTCCTAATGTTCATCCTGAGCCAGGTATTTATTATCTCAGTTTGGGCCCCTATTGACTCCGTGGGTTGCACGGCTTTTGATTCATATTTGGATTGTTGCCTTTCCTGTGTTTTTTGGTTTTGTTTGTTTTTTTTTCTTCCCTTTTCTGGAAGCATCCCAAGTTATTAACACCAGCAAACTGGGTCTGTAACCAAATGTTGCTCCTCAATGAAAATGTATCTGCAGTTATGACACTAGAACAGCACTTGCAGCACCAGTATCAGAGTGAAGGGCCCCATAAGGTGGTGGTTGCCAGGCTTCAAATAAGATATCAAACCTCAGGCTTTGCCACACCAGGATGTTTAAAGGCCCTGTGGTGCAGGAAGCTTAATTCCCATCTCTGTCCTAATAATCTGAATGGGTAATGGCTACACAGTTTGTCTAGCTAAGTTCCTGATGCTGCTGTGCTTTTATGTGCTATTTTTCCTTTCCTGTCAAGTTTCTGTGTGTCATCACTATGTGGTGTTACACAGCTGCTTCTTTTTACCCCAGAGATAGCTGCATTTCAGCAGAAGACAAAGCAATTGCTGTTCTTTGAGCATGTGAAATTCCTTGGTAGTAAAGAGCTCCTAATCTTCTGCCTTATTTGACTTTAAAATCCTTTTCAGACATCTGCAGATTTAAGAGCCATGGTTTGGATATCGGTATGGATGTGTCTTTATATTGTTTTATCTCTGCAGAGGAGTAGTTCTTTTCACCTTCCCCCACCCCAAAAAAATAATTTAGTGATCTCTTCTAGAAGAGACAGACTTATTAAATCAGACTAAATGTTTGCAATTAAATTTCAACCTACTGGAGGTCATTTGTACTTGAAATAGTAATAAAAAACCCCAAACAAAACAGCCTTAACAGTCTACTAGATGTGCTCCTTTTGCCTGGTCTTGGGATAAGTTATATATAGTTTGAGTTTGTGTTTATTCCTACTGTAGTTTTTCAGCTGGCTTCCACAGTTTATACTAGAAGATCTAGCTCAAGTGTTTTAGGAAAATTAGGTAATAAGCAAACAATCAATGAGGCAAATGAGGTGTTAAAACAAAAACCAAAAACCAAAAAACACAACTAAACACCAAGTATCTATTTGCTCGAGAGGAAGATGCACCATCTTGGTAATTTCACATAACACAGAATGAGAGCAATGAAGAAGTGTCCTTGATGCAGATAACTCATTCCTGATTAGACATTTGTGGGTAGGCAAGGTTGCTCCTTACTGTTGCAGAAAAAAAGAAATCCACTTGTGAGCTATTTCTGCTTTTCATAATTAGCCAGGCCAACTCTGAAAATTCTCCTCCAACCTTCAATGATGCTAATTTCCCGGACCCTCAGCATTGGCCTTTATATATGCAGCTCACCTGAAAGAAAACTCCTCATACAAAGTCTCTCTGTGCAGAAGAGATTCTCCTTCCTGCTCTGTAAGCTCCATAGCCCCCTTCCTCTCAGCAGCCTTACTTTTTAGAGCAGGGGTTGGAAGGATCTCCACAATGTGGAATAGGTATCTGACATGAGAGAAGGGTTGTGTGTTATGAACAGAGATGGTCCTTGCTGACTTGGAAGATGAAATGGAGTGCTTCCCTAAATGGTGGACATCAAATAATGAATTACAATGAAACAAAAACATAAACTTAAATGGGTTAATTAAAAGTAATTACATTTTCTCTGATAACTTTTTAATTCAGAGCTGAATAGGTCATTAGAAGTGGTGAAAGGAGGCATGAGCTTCTCATGTGCAGGTGCCTAACAAAGTTAGACAAAAGTTCTGGTTTGCAATGATTGATTCCACAAACCTCAGCTTCCTATCTGGAAATTGGCTACTAAAACCCAGTAAGATGATTGGAGCCTGGTTTGGACACTGGGCTGGACTAAGGATGAGAGCATTTTAGCTAGAAATACTTAACAGATCTTCCAGACGACAAAAGCCAATTGCTTTTAACCCTCAGCTCACTTCTATTTCCCACTTATCATATTATGTTGTTATGAGACTTGTTCTTTAATGTCTATTTCTGCAACTATGAGAAAAGAGGCATGTCCTGCATTTATTTTCTTTGTTCTGAAAAGTTTAAATGGTCATTCTAACTCTTATTTGAACCAACTCTAACTGCTGTTTGCTCAGCAAACTGACTGTAAAAACAAACACTGGGGGCAAGGATCACACCAAGCAGAGTGGTTCTGTGGTCACAAACCAATGGAGCACAGTAGAAGATCTACATCTGATGCTTTTTTTTTTTTTTAATCAATGTAGTTGAGAAACAAAAGAGTCCTTCTGACCTTGATAGGTGACAATCTGACATGTTAAATTCTACTGCAAGAAGTTCAGTCTTAGCTAAACTACTGTGTTACAAATGCATTGAGGGCAGGTCAAGAAATTGCATTCTGCTGCTAGTACTCATAGTCATTTAGCAGAGGAGGGTCAGATGTCCTTTCTCCATCAAAAAAAATGCAAATCCAACACTTCTTTCCAAAGCTGGATAAAGGCATCTCAAAACTTTTTTAAAAGGCCTTGGGAGACTGTGCCTGCCCTTCGTTTCCTTGTGCAAGCATTGAGTCAGCTCTTAGCAGTGCTATTTCTAGGAAATTGTCCCTGATTTTAAGGTTGAATTTTGCAGTCTCCACCTTCCAACTCTTGTTATGCCCTTGTTAACAATGTCAAAATAAAGGTTAGGGTGTTAGTCTGCAATCCTGTGGAATGAATTAGGCCAGATTTGTCACCAAGTGTTTTTGTTTTGCACTAAGAAAGCACGGGCGATGAGAATATCACATTCTGCTGGAATAGTAGATGCAAATCTCAAAGGTGGCACAGAGACATCTTTCCTAAAACTGCATAGCATGTCACTGCACGAGTGCTAGAATTGACACAGCAAAGAAAGCTTTCCTCAAATGGAGTAAGGATAGAATCCAGCCCTAAGAACACCAGTGCTACGGGGAAAACAGCTATTAGGATAATAAAATGTAGTTATATTATATATGAAGGCTTTGGGGGAAAAATAAACCCAAACAAAAAACCTCTCAAAAATGGAAGGTATCGTCGTATTTGGAATTCCCTGCATTGCTCATTAGCTAGATTGGTCACAGAGCTGTCTGTGTAGATGAATGGATGTACTGTGCTCTGCCACAGGGAACAGCACCAGGGAAGAGGGAGCAGCTTCTCTGCTCTAGTGGGATGGAGAGCTGTGCTTAGCAAAGCCAGCTCTTTTGGTCCTTTTAATAAAATGACAGTAATTTGACAGTAATAAACATTAGGCTGTCAGTGTAATGCAGCAGTTTGCAAATAATGTTGACATTATCTTATGCTTCATGTCAGAATGTGGGTCCACTTTATCAACCGATTAACAGGGAAATTGGATGAAATTCTTTACATCTAACAAAAAGGAGCTTGGCTTGCACTGGGAATGAGTAGTCTGTTGTTTTCTTCTGTTCCTTTTAGGCCCTGGTAGTGCTTTTTTATCTCTCTTTTTTTTTTTCCCTCCTCTCATTTTGAGCATTTGTGCAAAGCTGTGACAGGTTGAATATAAATGGTAATGTTCTCTAAACTGTTGGAAGTACCATTTAAAGAAGTCCCAGAGTCCTTTTTGTTTTCTAGAAATGCACCACTCTGAAATAGTGAAAGTTTGGGGTTTTTTGGTATAGGTTTCTGGGGGTTTGTTGTGGGGTTTTCTTTGTTTTGTTTTGTTTTGTTTTGTTTTAGGTACCTTCATTAACTTCTGTCTACCTGCCATCACAGATTGTGGCTATTCCTACATACTAGTGATGTCACACAAATGAAGACTAGCCTTTCAGAATTCATTTTAGGGCTGAGAGAATTACGAACACAGAAAGTTGCCAATGCCATATCCTTTGACATCTTATACTTTTTTTTTCTTTCAGGATTCCCTGGAAATGCATCTGACTCTAACTAACAGGCACTGGTAAGATTTGGATTTTGCATACATTTTATAACTGTATATGATCCAAATGCATTTCATGTCATTGGAGATGGCAACCAGCGTCAGACTGTTGGACACGTATGCAAATCCCAAACAAAATTATCAACTGGCTTCTTTTCAGATGGGAAAGTATTACCATGTAGTATCCCCCTTCAGAGATGTTTCAGGAAGCTGCTGGAAATACATCTGACTTGTAATGATTTCTGTGTGTGCTGGATATGGAGAACGACAGATCTTCACATCTGTCAGTTGGCCCATGTGGCTCACATAAAGAGAGTATCCAGCACCAACATACACATTTCATAGTGTAATCAGGTATTCAGGTCAAATATGACATCAGGAGATCTCTATTCCAACCTCCATCTCAAAACTGGTTCAGCTATGGAATCCTTCAATATTGCTCAGAGCTATATCCATTTGGGTCTTGAAAACCTTCAGGGATGAAGGCACAATGTACCTGGGCAACCTGCTCCTGGCTGTCCTCATGGGGAAAAATAAATTCTCCTTGTATCCAGCCTGAGATTTTCTGAGCTTGTTGTCTCTCAGTGTCCCACAATGCACCACTGTGAAAAGCCTGGCTACATCTTCTTGATGACCTTCCTGTGAGTACTGGGGGGCTGCTGTAAGGTCCCAAAGCTCCCCCCAAAGCCACCTCTTCTCCAGGCTGAACAATGATCATCCCTCAGCCTCTCCTCAGGGCATTTCAGCCCTCATAATCTCAGTGACCTCTGCTGAACTTGTTCTAGTTTATTGATGTATTTTCTGGTTTTAAGCTATTTAACTCACATTAAAGTCAGTTGAAATATAATATGGGCTAACCATTTAAAACCCTGTGGACGTGGCACCAAGTGCTCAGACCCGTTCTGTGAATGATAATAACTTGCCCTTTCCATCTTTGAATCCCATGGACAAAAGGATGGTGGTATCTTGCTTTCTAGATGAGAAATACAAATGTATTACCCAACTTGGACAGTGGTGATGTCATTCAGTGGTAGAGTCATGATTATTACCTGTATTGTTAGTCCTTTTCCAGCTTTGTTGGATTGGACCTCAAAAAACCATCTGATTTTGCTGGCAGAGAGTGGCAATTATGACTCAGTTGGGAATGAGTGTCAGTAAGTACTCCCAAGAGGCACTTGACACCCTCTACATGAAAACCAGCAGTCAGTATTAAAAATCAATTAGCATTTCCAGAGTGCAATCTTTGCCATACAATGTACAATGACCTTTACAGGGCAGAGACGAGTTTAAGGTACTACATAATGCCAGATGATAATGTCTTTCCTCACTTAGGTGGCTTGTGATTAAACTCAATTTTCTCAGCCACCAATTGACCTTTATCCATCTCCCGTAATTTAATGAATTGGAAGTTGGTAAAAGCAAACAGGGTATATACATCATGTTGTGACAACTTCTCCTTATAACAAGATACAAATGGGCAGTGAGGCACATCTGAAATGCAGTCATTTCAAGAAAATTTTGTATTTCTCTAGATATGGGAGAACTTGTTGAGATGCAAGCAAGTTACTTTTGTGTCCATCATGTCCTACAGGTACATTTCCCATTAAGTGAGAAAGTGGTTTTAACAAGTCCTCTCTTCATGGCTGGGCTGTGTTGGAAGTGTTCAGTAGATAAATATTTTCCATTTAACAGGAGAAGGATGAGATGTTTGCCATACCACAGCTGGTGTCCCAGTAAACATGGAGAGAATTTACCCTCCCTCTCCACCTTTGGAGATTTTTCTGTAGTCAAAGTAGTTGATACTGTGCAGAACCATAGTGCAAGAAATGGCCTTTATACCAGTTGTTTACCTCCTTCCTGCTGCAGTGGCTTCTTGTGATCCATCTGCTGGCCCTAGAGGCTTGGCAGATGTGGATCCAAGGTCAGTACTAAAATGAGACACCACAGTACATTCTTTTCCTTCTCCCATGATCCAGTGCTTGTACTACCCCAAATAGTAGTGACAAGTAGATTATTTCAACTCGTTTACCCCATTGGTAAATCCATGCGAGGGAGAGGACTAGTTGATATTTCTTTCTAAAATACATATATTCAGTTCAACCTGAAGAGGGATTTATCATGTACAAATGCCATTTCACTGGGAAAGTCTAAATTTTATAAGACCCTAGCATGTAAGTGGCACATTTGCCTTTCCTGGTAAGACTTCACAAAAAAAGTGTTTCTGGGTTTTTTTTTAATATTATTTAATTTTTTATTTTATTTTATTTTATTTTATTTTATTTTATTTTATTTTATTTTATTTTATTTTTAAATATTATTTAATATTCCTCACAGTAACTTTGTCTAGGACACAGTCTCAGGATACCAGATCTTGAAAACTGGTTTAAATGGAAGTTGATATGAGCTCTCCCAATGGAACAGGCTGTGGGTAACTCTAGTCCAGTAATGCAAACACAGCATTCAAAGGGTATTTTTGACCTGTAACAGCACATCTTTGTAAGTAATTATTTTGCTTCTTCACCTTTTCACCATATTTTCCTTCTGTTGAAATACTCTGCTTCCCGTGCTCATCTTCACTTCTCTTACAGTGATGCCTGAAATTTCTTCCCTATTGCAACTGTCTTTTAGAGCTTTCCTTTGGCAAAGCTTTCCTTAAGGTGGTTTTATTTTCTCTTCAGACCCCAAAGATGCCAGTGTATGGTAATTAAATGCTGCCACTGAATGACTGTCTCTTTTCATGGTAATTAGTTTAGACTTTTGGACTACATCTATCCTAGCTAATTGAATGGCACCAGGGGAAGTTCCCAGGGATGGGAACTTGATCGCCTGTCCCGTTAAATGATTCCTGCTATGACTTTGGCTCCAGCCAGCTGGCACTCTCCCAAATGAATCCTGGACACAGTTTGGGAATCAGCACAGATGAAGGACCATTCCCAATTAACAGTTTGAGTGTGCCCACCCTTTTTTCACAGGCTAGGAGAGTTTAACAGTACAGATATAGGCAAATCTGTGCAAAAGAATGATCCCAGACACATCTAGCAGTGCCTCCCTTTCCTTCATTACCTGAAAACAACCCTGATTACTGTTAGGTCTTCAAAAATTACATTTTTTTTTTAACATGTGTAAACACATAGCTTGGGAATCACTAGAACTATAATTTTCTGTGACAGCAGAATTGGTGCCGTTCATAAATAGGTATTACTTTCCAGCTATTGATTATGCAAATACATGCACATATTGCATGTATATGTTGGACCTGCTCCACAGATGGATCAGGACTCTGTAGTGGAAGTCCTGCACTGCCTAGACAAATTGCTTGTTGTAGCAATTAGAAGATACACAATGAGTAAGAAAGAGAGGGGGAAGAAATGAGGGGGTGGGAAGGGAGGATTTCTTACCTATCATGGTTGAATAGCAAACTGAAGAATGGGATAGTATCCCTCCACCCAATGGGGGGTTCTCTAGAGATGGTGCACAAGAGACTGAGAGCCAGTAGGTTGGCCTAAGGTGGGAACTTTTGCTAAGTTGCTATGACACCTCAGAAAAGTGCCCATTTTATGCATCTGCAAGTTGTAGGCCAATTCTGGCTGGGCTACAAAGAGGCAACCATAACTCATTCTCTCCTTTAATAAAAAGGTTTGGAGGAGAAAGGGGCCGAAATTATGTCTTTGTGAAATAATCATATACAGCTTTATCTAGGTTTATTTTCTGGGTGTTCAAATAGACTGTATCCTTTGGGATTTTCTGTCTAATCATATGGCAGGTATTTTATGCAGAAACCTTCCCTTCTTTCAGAAGACCTAGATAGGCAGTCCCCTTCCCATGTTTACAGCTCCATGTATTGTTTCTCCAGGTGACCACATATTCACCCCTGAATAGTGATTGCTTGTAGGGCAAGCCTGCCTGCACATCAACCAGACTTTCATACAGATGTTGTGGCCTTGGCACCAAATGCAGATGTTGCCTTAAAACTGTCTTAGTCTGATTGCAAACTACCCTGTTTTCAGTGCACTGGTAGGAACTTTGCAGCAATACCTAGAATTTCAGTTAAAAACCAGGAAGATTCTGCAAATAATGCCATTTTCATGGAATGTGTACTTCTGGATTAAAAGTCCTATTAAATCAAATGAGGAACAACTTTTATATCATTAAAAATGGAAAGAGGTGGGTTTTTTTTTCATTTCAACCAGCTATTAATACTGGCACATTGTTAAAACAACCTTGTGCTCCAGAGATGTTCAATTAAATATCCCCAAAATGTAATATCAAGGGTAACCAGTATTATTGATTAATTTCATGATACAGGTTACAGTATTCACTTTAGAGAGTCACTCAATACTAGTTATCAAAATATATGCAGAGGACAGGTGAAGGTTATGGAAGTCTTTGGAGAACACAGCTAACAAAGTAAACTCTCAGCTATGAGTTCTGTGCATGACTTACTACTTCTCATAATGTAAATATGTGCATTTTAGAGGCCCTGTTGATCATCAGTAGCTACATTTCAAGTCAGAATTAACAAAGGTAGTTAGACAAGCACAAAAAATAATAGCCCATTAATCTAGGTAACAGAAGTAAACTGCAAAGCTTAGCATCTATTTGAAAGTCACTAATAGAATAGTTTTATTCTACTCATGTAGAAGCTACAGAATGGAGAAGGAAAAATGGGATCTTTCTTCTATGTCTGAGAATGGTGCCACAATGGGCACCAAATGCAAACCCACATGTTTTCTTTTTAATGATATTATTTTTCTTAGTGTCCTTAACGTCTAACACATGTATGTGTATTTTCATCAAAGTGAAAACCAATGGGTCAGGGCAATTGCAAGCACGAGTACAGGCTAAGTGGAGAATGGATTGAGAGCAGCCCTGAGGAAAAGGCCTTAGGGCTGTTGGTTGATGAGAAGCTCAACATGAGCTGCCAATGTGCTCCTGCAGCCCAGAAAGCCAAAAGTGTCCTGGGCTGCATCCAAAGGAGCGTGGCCAGCAGGTCAAGGGAGGCCTCTACTCTGTACTCATGAGGCCCCACCTGGAGTACTGTGTCCAGTTCTGGACTCCCCAGCACAAGAACAACATGGAGCTGTTGGAGCGAGTCCAGAGGAGGACCACAAAGATGATCAAAGGGCTGGAGCACCTCTCCTGTGTCGATAAGCTGAGAAAGTTGGGGTTGTTCAGCCTGGAGAAGAGAAGGCTCCATGGAGACCTTACAGCAGCCTGAAGGGGCTACAGGAAAGCTTGGGAGTGACTTTTTACAAGGGTGTGTAGTGATAGGATGAGAGGGAATGGATCAAAACTGGAAGAGGGCTGATTCAGATTAGACGTTAGGAAGAAATTCTTTAGTGTGAGTGTGGTGAGACACTGGAAGAGGTTGCCCAGGGAAGGTGTGGAAGTCCCCTCCTTGAAAGTGTTCAAGGGCAGGTCAGATGGGGCTTTGAGCAACCTGGTCTATTGGGAGGTGTCTCTGCCCATGACAGAGGAGTTGGAACTGAATGATCTTAAATGTCATTTCCAACCCAAACCATTCTGTGAATCTGTGATTCTATGATGTACAGGAACAAGCAGTTTACTGAATGAAAGGCAAATACAGATTCTCTCTTATACAAAGATGCTCTAAAACCACAAGAAATCTGATTAGTCCTTCTCTGCTTCTGTTTTTTATTTTACCACCTTTCCTTTGCATTTGAAACATTTATCTAGCTACAGCTGTAAGCTTTAATGCCTTATAATAAAAATGAATAATACCTCTTACTTGCCGAGAAAGAACTTCCATTTTGGTAAAAAATTAACCTCCTCCTAAACAAAAACCAAATAAACTAACAAAAAAACCTTCCCCCCAAAAAACTAAAATCATGAATTATTTTTTAAAGATTCATATTTATTAAACTGCACAGGAAAATCAGACTATCTTGAAACTAAAAAGTTTTTGATAAATGATAACTTTAGTCCAAACTATACTGGTTTCACTGAATTTACGTTGCTATTTGCAGTTGTTCGAGGTGACTGGGACAGTCAGGGAGGTGAACTGTGTCATCCAGGTGATGAATGTGGTGGAGGACAGTCAACTTTCCTCCTGCCAACAGAAAATCCCCTCCTTTCCACAGATGGATGTGGTCCGCCAGCCACCTGCAGTTGTGGGCAGTTACACACACCCAATCACACCAACTTGCTCCATCCATGAAGAATTAGAATTCCTTTATTTATTGCTAAAGAGAAAAGAGAAGGAATCATGGCCTATAAAATGGAAATTAGCACACTGAGCTCTGTCACTGTGTTGCTCATCTGTGTCTGGCAGGCTAGCAGATTCGTTTAGCTGGTGGAAGCACATGATGCACTGAATTACAGGAGGGGAGAAGATGGAAACTTGAACCTACCTGAGCCCTGAAAAATTACTTTTCTTCATGATGTGGCAGCTTTGTCATCTTTTACAGTGACTTACAGGTGATAACAAACACCCTCTACATGGAGGCTAGTCTAACTCTCCTATTGATTTTTCCCAGTCCTGTATGCTTGTTTAATAAGAAAAATGTTGCTTGAAACTGAGTCTGATAATCTTAAAGATGTTATTTACTTCTTGATAGGTGAGTTGGATTATGATTAATATGGTGAATAGCTAAAACCTAATAGAGTCAATGCTTCTTTATATCTCACAGTGGTCCAGTTCTGGTGCAGAGAAGAAAGTAACAGTTGAGCCTGAGTTAAACACTCTCAGCTTTCATGTTCATGCAAGGGATTTTGATTTATTTATTTATATCCATGTATAGGCCCCTACTCAATCACAGGAGTCATCCTACTGCACAGAATGGGGATCGGCCAGGTGCAACCTCCTTCCCCACTTCTCTTGCCCCTTTCCAGTGTCAATCTCAGCACTGGTCTCCTCAGGCAGCCCTCTCTCTTGGTGATCTGCAAGTAACCTGACACATGTTTTCCTCTGAGTGGATCAGACACTTCTTACAGGACAGTGTAGTGGATGCATGGCAGTTCCTCTGTCTCTTGTTTGCACTGGAAGGGTGAGGCAGGGATCTCATGACATCAGTGTAGTCTGGCAGGGAGGGTACAAGTGAACCAAGCTGCCTTATCCCTATCTCATCTCTTTTTCTTCTTCCTTCCCTTTTTAACAAAAATCACATCCCACCAGTGCACCAAGACTCTCAGCAACTGCCTTAGGAGTTGCCTTTGGATGGGATTAGTCACCTTCCAAATATGTCTTGCCTTCCTTCACTGGAAATGGGGGATCATTTATCACAAGCCTGCAGAAGATACAGCTTCTCCTTGGCAGGTGAGGCAAGATGGATCCCAATTCATGAGTTCTTCTTTGCTGGCTCTCAGAAGGGGCTCCAAGGTCCCCCAACAGCCATGAACTTGTTGTAGGAGGTCTGCATGGACTCTTTCCTGTAGAATATATAGGAACTATTGATCAGCAACTGCTTAATATAAATGTGTTTTAGGTACCAGAGCTGTACTGGAACTGTAGTTGTCCTAGTGCTTCTGATTCTCAAAGACAGAGCACTGTTCATGACACACTTCCTGAGCTCATCTTCCTTTCTCTTGAGATCACAATGTACATTTGTCATGTTGCTCAGGAGCCTACAAACACCAGTGCTTGCTTTGATTTTCATCTTGGCATCCCAGCTGGGCAGCGATATGTTGTCTTGCCATGCTGAACTACCACTTGATTTTGATATTTTTTACACAGTGACACAATATTTCCCAACATCTTACCTGGAAACTGGAGCTGGGCCTAAATGGATGGAAAAAACTTGGTTAAAACTTTCTTGTTAAAATGGGAAAAGAAATAAAAGAGAAAAATGAATAAGTACTTAACTGTTAGTGCTCATAAAGGAGTTTATCTACAGCATGGTTTCAAGTAATAAATTTAAACAGATGATAGCTTTTTACACTATCAAAGTGTACACACTTACCAAGATTATTTTAATAAGCCATCTACTCAGTATAGTAAAATTTCTACCATGTTCCAAATAGGACCAAAAAGAAATTCAATCAATCTAAAGGACCATTCAGTATTACTTTTTCTTACTGATGTTGAGAGGAGGTTTTGGCTTTTTTGTGTGAATTCTCACCAGATATGTTTGAATCTTCAGCCAGGACTCACTCTGCAGAAGGAAGAAAGCACAATTAAGTTAGTAACATACCAGTGACACTGTGAAGCAGAATGAAAGCCCACAGTAACTCATGATCACTGGTCATCCCTCCCAGAGAATTGTGATTATAAACATTTCAGGGGTTTGTTTTTTTTCATTTGTTTCTGTTATTCCTCTCTTTTGTGATAGACCATAAAAGAGTAAACTGCACATCTGAAAGGTACCAATACAAAACTAGAACTGAGGAATATTTGAAGTAATTGAGTCAATTGTTTTAGTAAGTGCTGCTGTGCATACACAGTGAAGCATCCACTGATGTGGGCTCTCACATCAAGATAATTGTAATTTGAAAGGTTTCTGTGGATAGAGGATTCGTAACATTCCCCTCCCACGTGGGATCTCTGGTGCTTAAATTACAGGTGAACTTGGGGTTCACCTTTCCTTGGGGACAACACTAACTTGGGTCTTCCTTTACATATTTCCACAAAACATGAAGAAATTGGATAGTTTAAATTTAGGTTCCTTCCCCCAGTCTGGGAAGCAGAAGAATTTAATCCACTTCCCTTCTCTACTCACTCTCATCTTGCCCCAGTGATTCTCCTGTCTTGCAAGCATTTCCTCCTTGACCAGTCTGCTCCTTTATCTCACATATCTTCAAAGGAAAAAAAAAAAAGAAGGAAAATAAAAGACAAACAAACCTGAAAAAGCCCCGAATTTCCTCTTCAACTTCTGTCCCATGTCCCTCTCCTGCTCTTATTAAAGGCACTGTCTACAATTATTACCTGAAATGGTTTGCTGCTTATGTATAATCCCACTGTTCTGTTGAGCTTGCAGGTCCTTGGTTATCTTCAAATTTAGGTCCCCATCCTTCCTAGACTAAAGGCTTTTCCAGCCATTTAGACATTTCCTGCCCAGATTTTGGTCAGCTCTTGTTCTGATTAAGAAAGATGCTTCTCTCTACCTCATCATATACAAGCTTGCCTCCCTCATGTCTGCGAAAGTCACTGCAGTCAGAAGTGCTCCCCCAGGCTACAACTGTGATGACATCACCCCTCTCATGCCATCTTCTTGCACTTTGCTCAGAATTCTCCTTTCTTACTGCAAGAAAACAACCACGAAGTATTGATTTGCCTTAACCGAACTAAATGAACTTCCCTGAACTATCAACCCAGCCTCTTTCAATCAGTATCAGAATGTCAGCTCCTGCCTCTGCTCCACCCACGATCTGCCAGCTTCCACTTGTTGCCCTCTCCCTTACTGCAGTGCATTTCCCATAACAAATGGCAAAATTCATAGCCTTTTCCCCTCAAATGCCCTTAAAGTCCATCATCATCATCATGAATCCTACAAAGAATAACATTATGCAGCCACCCCATGAATGTGGGTCTTGATTTCTGTACTGGGTTTGTCTGGGATTAAGGTAATTTTCTTCACAGTAGCTGGTATGGGGCTGTGTTTTGGATTTGTGCTGCAAACAGTGCTGGTAACACAGGGATGTTTTTGTTGTTGCTGAGCAGAGCTTACACAGCATCAAGGCCTTTTCTGCTCCTCACCCCATCCCACCAGTGAGTAGGCTGGGAGTGCACAAGAAGCTGGGAGAGGACACAGCAGGGACAGCTGAGCCCAGCTGACCAAAGGGATATTCCATACCATATGATGTTGTGCTCAGTAATAAAACTGGGCCATGCAGGAGTAAGTTTACCAGGGCTTTTCTAACTTTTGCACTTCTGACTCTCTTCCCCATTCCACTAAAGCAAGCAGCTGTGTGGTGCTTAGCTGGCTGACACACCTAATCCACAACAATTTGTCCCTGAGGTGGGAAGACAGATGGCTTAGCCTGCCTGGGACCCTTATACCCCTTCTTCTGCTGCCCTGGTGGGTGGAAAATATCAGTTAGTAAATGACTGGTTCACTGGTGATCACTTAGAGACTTTGCTTTTTGAAAATCATCCATGAGTCTTCTATTTGTTTCCCTGGGCCAGAAATAAGAGCATCAGTTCCAGTAACCAAATTATCTAGGAGCTAGCAGTGCACCAGCTGGTAGGTCTAAAATTATTAGGGTTAGGGAGACAGTGTTTCTGTAGGGCACTGAGCTTTATTGGAGCATCAGTTACAAGGGATAACCTTGTAGCCCATAACACATAGTGATTCATATCTGGCTTATATTCTCACATAGACTATAAATAAAAACTGTGGCCTGCAATTAATCCCAGTTCAGTGCCTCTATTTTACTTAAATTATTTAAGTGAAGAGGACGAGGTTTAGAAGGATTAATTTAGCTTTTTTAAAAAATTTCTTTTATTTATTTTTCTTTCTTGAGCTTCATTGACTATTTGTAGCTATTTAAACATAAAGAGAAATGAAGTGAGGATTTACAGCTGGGAGTAATTTAGTTTTTGCCCAAGTGTCTCAAGTCTCATTTGATATGGTTTTGCATTACGTATTTTAAGGGGCTTATTTGTATGGTTTTAATTTCAGAACACTTAGTTTCAAACTGAATAGACCATACACAGTAACCCAAAAGACTGTTCCAGAGACCAAGGACAGAAGATAGCCTGCGTGTGTGTTTCTCACTTGAACCCTTCTTCAAGCTTGCTCATACTTTCCCTACCACGTAGAACTCCCACATCTGCAAGAAATGGCCACGTCAAGATTCACAAGCCTTTTTCATTTGACCTTCGTTCTTTTTGTTATTAGATCCATTCAGCCAGTGACTGTTCTTCTTTTCCCTCCCCCTGTCTGTCTGAATGGCTCATTTGTTTTATCCCTTCTGGCATTTAACTTCTGAGTTGTCTGGGCAGGGACTCTGTTGCTGTGATTTAGCTCTATGGTAGCTGGTCCTAAGGGACTCTGATCCCCTGTGATGGTCTTTCGGCACTCCTGCTTTCCCCGTGATTCTGTCTCATATAACAGGCAGCTCAGGAAGTACCTGAAAATATATTGAACATACAGCAGAATGACACATCCCTAGAGACTCTGATTTAAGGCCAAATCTTTGTTTTTACTGCATACTTTCTTGTTGAACAGTTCAAGTTAAGGACAAAGTGTCAGCCTAAATTTACCATCTTTGGTTATCTCATGTTACTGTCTTCATGTTATTTTTATACAGTTTACTTAGACATGCAACAAATAAAGGTCATTTCCTTCTACTTAGAAGAAGCTTTATTGCTTTATATTTAAGAGTGACCTTATTGCTAGTGAAAAGACAGATAGACAGGCAGCTTAGGAGTCTGGAATAGTTTATTCCAGTGTTTATTAAGCACAGTGTGCATGCCATTGATAGGGCACAAGAAATGCAAAAAGAACAAGGCAGCTGCTCTTGGTGACTTCTTCAAAGAGATATATCTGAACCAAAGGATGAGAATACATTCAGTTCTGACTGAACACCTGCTTGGCCATTAACATCTGAGAAATAACTGGTAAGGAAGGTTAAGGCAGGAATTACTGCATTGGTGATAAAAGTGCAGATAGGTAAGGTATTGGGATGGAAGTGATGGCTGTAGGTATTTGTTCCTGAGGACATAGCTCTGGGTCCTAGATGGTGGGAGTCTTGGACACAGGCATAGAGTTTTGGTCAAAAGGAAGGGAGTGAGGGTGTACTAATATTTGAGTGGAGGATATGGAGGGTTGACTCCTCTTATGCATGTACCTTGTCCAGAGCAGAGCTGAGAATGGACCTCCAATGTACCCAGACATGGATCTGCAATGGTGGCACCCAGACAAGCCAGATCTGAGAAGCCCTTGTTTGTGTGAAATGTCCTTCCAGGCCATGTCACAAGCTGTTTGGAGAGATTAAGGTGGGTTATTCCCCATTCTCTGTGTGCTATCTTTATGGTGGTCCTTGTCTCTGCCTTGCACAAGAGATGATGCTGTTACATAAGGATTTAGAAGACAGCTGTTAATCTGCTCCTGTAACATGAAGGTAGCCTTATGCTTATTTCATACAGGTGAAAAAGGAGAGGGACAGCTGTCACTGGGAAATTGTAAGGCATTCTGGCATGAAAGCTGCATCTCACTCCTGCAGGAGGTAGTTTTGCAGAAGGGCCAGGAGGTTTGAAATAAGAGTGTGGCAGAACAGCTGAAATATTTAACACTAGACAACTTTTGAAATTTAAAATAAGGAAAAGTATATTCAAAGAAATGCCACGAAGACACAAAAAGCCTGCTATTTTAAAGTACCCTTATGGGTAAATGAAATACAAGGAGTTTCATATCATGGGATTTTTCAGTGTTAAAACAAAAGGGAGTGAAATAAATATGTAATGTCAAAATTGTTAAAAAAGAGAGAGAGAGAGAGAGAGAAAGAGTCCAAGAATGACCTCATCCATCTTGGGTTTTATTTTAAAGATTTTTTTTAAAAAGCAGTTTGGAGACCATATTTCTTCCTCCCTTCAGAGTTAAATGTAAAGGGTTTTAAAGTCTGTTCTGCAATTATTCAGTTCAGCCTCAGCACTGTATCTGTGTGTCCTGTAATGACTGTGACACCACCTAATATCTGAAGTACATGGAAAACACAGTAACCTGTAAGCCAAAGGGCTGGTTAGAGAAACCTGCACCAGGATTTTCCCTGTCCCACAGGGAGCCATCTGTGTTCTTGGTGACAATTAAAATGATTGCACCAGTGCAATAGCAACCACTTGTTCTTTCCCTTGGCAGGGTAATTTCTTCTTTATCTTTAGGGATTAGCCAGAATAGTGGAATTTCTAAAAAAGGATGAATCTTCACAAAATTAAGTAAGGAGTTGTTTCCCATGTTATGAGTGCAAAAGTAGAATAATAACACTTGCACAGTAAGAGTATAGTAAATGATACAAGATGTGGTTCCTGTCTACAAAGGGTCCTATGAATCCTTTTAAAATAACAACAACAACAATAATAATAACAATAATAATAACCAAAACAACAACAACAAAAAAAACCCAAACCAAACAAAAAAAACACCAAACAGAACAGATTTACTATGGAGGTAAAGAAAAAAAATATTAAAAATAATTATTGTGGTTTCAGGACATAACCTGCTGAACTGAAGCCTTAAAATACCAGTTTAATATGAAAACTGACTCAATCCATACAGAAAAACGTCACAATCAAATTTCTCTGCTCTGTACATAGGCACATTCAAAATTGTTCAACAAGATACAGTACAGGAGGTCCTGCAAAGCACAACTTCTTTGCAGTTTCCATGGCATTGAACCCAGTAGATTGATGATTTAAACAAGCTATCTAGATTTCCAAGTAGATATGTAATCAGAATGGAAATGCACTGGAAATCTTTTTATTCATGCTACACTGGATTTATCTCACCATAAAGACACTTGGCAATGTCCTTTTCTCAGGATCAGTGCTGAAATGTCATTCTAGTTAATGTTTTGCATAAAAAAGGGCATATTCTATGAAATGTGAAGTTGGCTCTCCTACCAGTTAAAAAAATCAGCCCTGATGGAGGATAAAATTATAAAGAATACAGAACTACATATTCTTCCCTTGGAAATGTCAATAGTGGCTTTGTTTTGTGGATGTGAAGTGGGGTGTGAGAAGCTGTTTTAAATTACCTAATTAAAGAAAAGGGAAATGGACATGCTGGCAGCAGCTGTGAGGCAAGGATGCCAAGTATATGGGCATTGCCTGCTAACCTCAGTTCCTGCCTATACTACATTTGGAGAACTGGTGCCTGGTAATGGCAAAGAAGATGGTAAATTTTAATTGCTGCCAGTGATTGGAGAAAGATTGCAGTGGCACTTTGCTTGTGTTAAAGTAAAAACAAGAATATTGTTTTTCTCTTCTCTTACTCTTACCTGCCCGCTCGCACTACTTGTAGGTGTTGTTTAAGTGAGGAAATTATATCAATCGACGTAATAAAAGTGCTGCAAATTCCTACCTTGACACTCCTACATAATTTTAAATCCATCTTATTTCATATTAAGGCAGGTAGGAATAGTATCTAGTGAAATGTTTTGTAATGCAGTAGAGAAATCGATGTGGGTACACACAGATCCAGCACAATCAGTTTATAGGTATTGCCAGATGTGTACTTGGGCTCAGATCTGAGTAGTAAAGACACTAATGCCTTTTGGCTAAAGGTTGTTGCCCTTTTAGCTGACGTGTGTAATTCATTCTGTGAAACCTCCTTGACTGTTACAGTGCAGAATAAATAAGTAAATACACCTCCTTTCCCCCATGATTTAGTCCAGTTTGCTTCATCTTGTGTAGAAATGGACCTGGTAAGACAGCACTTGGACATTAAGAAATGTTCACATCTGAGACCATGCATTGACACTTGTCTGGCTACATCCTTAACAAAATTATATTACTTTGCCTGTGTAGTAAAGCTGGTTCCACCTGCTCCCAGGTTTTGGATTTTTTTTCTCAAATGAATTGATATTTTGAAATTTTGTTTTACTGCTTCTGAGAGGAAAAATAACAATTTAAAATTATCTGTGATAGGGTGTGATAGCCTTAACTCTGGAACTGGTGAACAGGAGCTTTGGAAACCCTGGAGGCCCTGAGAGTGCAGTGGTCTGCTAGCTAGCAGACAGGGAGTTTTGGCTCTTGAGAATCCAGGAAGCAGTTCTGTGCTCTGATCTTGACCTATCTGGAAAATGAGCTGTGAAGAAACTGGGAATCGTCAGAAACTTTGGTAACCCAGTGGGCTAGCAGGTAGACTAAAAGGCTTGAAATGGGCAAACTGGTAGAGTTCACCTATGAAGCTTGCACAAGGCTGGCTAATCAGAAAAATCTGATAAGAAAGAAAACTTCAGCCTTCCTCTGTTTACGCTCTTTTTGCTCTATACCTCTAGAAAGCATGAAAAAGGAGTTCCCTTTTCGTCCAGACATTGCCAAAGAAATACTATTAGATATCATTATCACTCAGACTAGTGTCCTTGATGTTAGTGGAATAAAGCATCCATTGGCTTTAATGGAATTGAGTTCAGACTCATCTGTAGTTTTCCAATTTCTATTCACTCCTTGTATCACCCACAGGAATTGCTAAAATGTGGCTAAGAGGTTAGATCAGCAGAAGGGAAATGGAGATACAGGAGATGAGATCCCATATGGGTGAGCTTGACTCATCAGAATACATAATCAAGTGTTTATCTGCTTTTGCTGGCTACAGAACTGTTCCTAAACCTTTAAGATGTTCACCTAGGTCCTGATTAATCAAGGTAATCAATGAAGATAAACCAATTAATCTATAAGATTTTTGTTAGTGGTGGCATTAATGAGGGTACGAACCTAGCTGCTATAACCCTGATTTGGCCATAGACGTGTTTCAAACAACATCCTGCCCTTGAGAAGGTGCAAGAAATCCCACCACTTCTTCTCGTGTACAAACTCTCAAAAGAAGGCTTTTGTCCTCACCACTAGAGACAGTGATGGCTCTTTATTGACCATGAAGTTTTATGGCCTTTGTACTCTCACTTCCCCTTGCTTTTTGCATGCAGATTACAACCACGTCTCAAGGTCATGTTGCCAGATCCAATGCAGGCAGTAGAATTTCTTTTCCTTTAGTGATAGTAAGGCAATATTTACATGCACAATAACAAAATACAGCACTTCAGATATACTCAATTCTGCATCCCTGATTTTGAAGGAAAAAGGGGTTCCTGAGCACCTTGGTGGTATTCATTACAGTCTTATGGACACTGTCTGCAGGCAGCTGTGTCTCTGCTGTTAGCTGTGTTCAACTTGATGATTCTCCACATTCTCCATGTATGAGATTAATTAGTTATCCCACAGAAGGTTACTGTTTCCTTTAATTTGGTAATACATCCGTGTGTCAATGCAGACTTTCTCTGAAATCCTCTGCATCTGTGAACTATTTTCAAATAACCCTTCTAACTGTCGATCACCCATCACCTTATATTTTATTTCAGATGCAGATTAAGACCTGGAATCTTCCTTTTTTTGTTTTTCTTTTTTTCCCATATGTAGTTCAGAATAACCTTAAGATACTCTTGGTCACATATATGTTCCTTAAGTTTTCAAGATCAGCACTCCCTAGAAAGCCAAGTTACTCAGTTATATTACAAGAATATGTTTGTATGTATGTATGATGTTTGTTCACATCTCTTTAGGCTTCAGCTTAGCACAAGGAAAGATAATCTCCTTATCCCTTTATTTTATCTGGAGAAAAGCTCTCTGGTGGACTTTGCTGTTATTTCTTGCCTCCCCTTGCCCAGGGCAGAGGCTGAGGGGGATGAGGGGCTGCTGGTGGAGCCTCTGCACAGCGGTACCTGGGCTCCCATCTGCTCAAGGTTGTTGCTAAGGAACGTCTGCTGCAAATAAGAGTGGCTCCTTCCCCCACCTGCTCCCACGCTGGCTCCCTCTCCTTGACTCCACAGACAGGGAAGCACCAGCTGCTGCTGCTGCAAGATTGTGTGGAAGTTTTAGTCTTTTTTTTTTTCCCAATCACTCCTTAAATCTTTCAGGATTTAGGCACCTGCTGCCACTGCAGAGGCAGCCTTTTAGCATGCTCCCTCCTCACCATGTTAATGTCATTTCTTGCAGAGCTGTTTCCTTGCTCTCACTCCCTCGCCTGCTTTCCCCCGATGTGGTGGAACTACATCACAGTTCAAGCTTTCAGACCCACATGTTTTGTGACTGGATTTACAGTGAAAGGGTGAGAATTCTTGGAGCAAGTTCCCTTCCCTCCCCTCTCCCTACACAAATGCATGAACTAGTCCCTTAGAGCTGTGATTTGGATCTCATCATTCATGTATGCTTGGAGGGAAATAAAAGAGCATGTGTCAGAATATCCTCATACTTTAATGATTACTCTGTTTGAATTAATTATACCCCTTTTGCTATTTTTTGAGCGGTCTGTGGCTGATGGTGTAAGATTTGATTTTATAAGAACAGAAAAGCCGACCAGTCATGATTATGAAATGATAACACAGTTGTGCAAAGATTCTTCATGTCTACTGAGAGCTTGGAAAAGTTCATAGGCAGAGCACCCTACTATGAATAATCTTCTTATTTCTAATGCCACCCAGCCATGCAGACTTAAAGATAAGTACAGATGAACTAAGAGAGGCTGAACTTATTAAATGTAATGGAAATGGACTTTAAATTTGGTGAATCAAAATTTTGCATTAACTTTTTTCTTTAATACACTTAAATTGCCACCATAGCAGTTCCATTTTCCTCATCAAATTAGTTAAGTGGGAGCTGAAGTGATGCAAGTTCTGATTTATCACGGAATCACAGCTTCCAAGATGAAACAACTGAAATATGGAAATAGCTGTTGCAAAGCCAGGCCTGATGCCAGGGGAAAAAGAAGGCTTTTATTTTTCAGAAATTCTTCTGAAAGGGAAGTTGCATCTCCAGTGAATCGTGTTATCCACCATGTTGGAGTTGTTCAGCCTGGAGAAGAGGATGCTTGAGGGAGACCTTATATTGGCCTTCCAGTACCTGAAGGGGCTACAGGAAAGCTGAGGAGGGACTTTTGACAAGGGCATGTAGCAACAGGGCAAGGAGGAATGGTTTCAAACTGAAAGAGGGTAGATGTAGATTAGATATTAAGAACAAATTCTTTAGTGCGAGGGTGGTGAGACACTGGCACAAGTTGCCCAGAGAAGTTGTGGATGCCTTCTCCTGGAAGTGTTCAAGGCCAGGTTGGACGAGACTTTGAGCGACCTTGTCTAGTGGGAGTTGTCCCTGCCCATGCAGAGGGGTTGGAACTAGATAGTCTTCAGGGTTGCTTCCAACCCAAACCATTCTATGATTGTTTGGTTCTATCTTCTCACACTTTTTTCTGCATTAGGTTCTCCAGTCTGTTTTATACCCTACGTTGGGCAGTGCAAATAGACTTGTGACATCCATCAGCTAGAAGAAGAAGAGTGTTGGAGGAAATGGGATCTTCATAAGAGCTGTTGCAGGAAACTTCCCATAGCTGATAATGCTGCAGCTCATTTTAAGACTGGCACTGCTTTCCTAGAGGGAGCAGTGAAGATGTGGAGCTGCCTCTGAAGGTTTCTGGGAAAGCTATGGAACAACATGGACTTTGCAAAGAGCATGGAGGGAGTGACTGCAAGGTCTCTACTTGCCCTCTCTTGGAGTTGGCCATGGCCATTTCCACAGACTCACAGCTCATGAGCAGCACCACATGGAATGAGGGGAAATATGGGAGATCCATGTTTAGGAAGAATAACTCTTCCTTCTGATCTCACACTTATCTGTGACTTTCGTACTTATGGAAATCCTTTTATTTTCTATGTAAGGGTTGCAGTACCTCAACAGCAACAAACCAATCCCAACCAGACCAAATAATTCCAACCCAGCATGAACTGACCATGTGCACGTTGCAACACTTCAAAATCAAACCATCATCTTCATCAGAGAGACTACATTAGAGGAATCAAAACTATTGTGTTTTTTTTTTCTTTCATTCCCATTTAATTTCCATTCCATTTTGAAACAAAACATCAAAAAGCCTAAACCTTTACCCTTTTTAATTTTTTTTCCAGTAATTCCTCTGTTGTAAATCTCCCCAATTAGCAAGATAGAGCAATTTAAAAATATTGTTGACATCAGCAAAATTATCTGAAAGTTTTGGCCTTCAATAAAAATACTTCTGTATTTAAAATCAATTTGGTTTCATCTATGCTGTCCAGAGTCATGATTCCATGAATAATAAAGTGTATTAATAGGTTGCCTCTGGTTACTGTCCTCATGAGTCAGATGTCCTTAAGCATCAGCAGGTTTGGGGGCTATAAACACTGTGATTCTTCTCTTAATGGAATCGATGGGAGATCTGCTAGTAATTTCTGTGGAAATTGGATTTTTTAATGACATGTGCCATATTTTTAGGCAAATCTTCAAATCTGTGGGAGGACTTTTTTCGTGCTTTCTACAGGTTAAGTCCAGGTTTAGACTAGACTGTTGAAAAAAGTCATCTCTTGAAGTACATCCCTCAAGAAAGCTGATACTGTATGAAGTGTCCTGTTTAGCCACTAAAAAAAAGAAGCAACCAAAACTGAAGCAGCTCTGCCAAAGGCCATGCCACAGGGACACGCCACCTAGACCCAAAGGACTGAGACACAAATCCAAAGCTCTGGAGTACACTGTGTAGAGATCTCCAGGCTGGTTTGTAAGGGCCATTTGTGTATCCAGAGCAAGACAACAGCATTTGTGGTGCTGAGCAAAAGCAATTCACTGTTTTGGTCTCTGCCAGTGCCATGAGGGTGCACTGCCACCACAGCTGCTCTGCAAATCTCTGTCCTTCACCCTGTTGCCTTGGGAAGACATGCTTTCTTCATGACTCTGGAGAAGATGGTTTCCCTCCTTTCCCATTTTGCTTATTGCAGCTTCTGTTTTTTGATGTTACCAAAGAGGAGAGAATGGGGTGTCTTTTCCTTTTGTTCTTTATAGGATGTATTGATTATTGATATGGCAAAATTATTTATCTATATAGCCTGTATATCATAATTTAACTTCCAGGTGCCCAGAGACATTTGTGTCTCAGAAGAGAGTCCCAACCTCTTACACAGGGAAATGTGAAAGCTAGAGTTAAATAGCAATCTTGGTGGATGGTAAGAATTACTTGGCTATTCCAACTCACACCCCACAACTAACGTTTCAAGCACAGAAGCAGGCTGCCCAGGGAAGTGGTTGAGTCACCATCCCTGGAGGTATTTAAAAGACTTGTAGATGTCATGCTTAAGGATGTGGTTTTGTGCTGGACTTGTCAGTGTGCTGGTTTTATGGTCGGACTTGATGATCTTAAAGATCTTTTCCAACCAAAACAATTCTGTGATTCTAGAAAACAAAACAAAACAAACAAGCCAATTTAACAAAAAAAAAAAAATCCAAAACAAAAACCCAGGACTGTGGCTTTTGTCTCCAGTTGCTCTGATCCCTTTTCCACTGTTACAAAGATACAAAACAAAATAATTGTGTATTAAGGCTGCCAACTCCTTATTCCCTATCCCTAACTAAACCCCCCTAACATTCATGCTAAGGAACTGATTATAGGGTGTGCTGTTGGTTGTTGTTTTTTTCTCCTTTTTTTACCATCTGTCTGGTGTGAATACATCTGAAATTCCTGGCTTCACAAGCTAAAATGTACTCAGCAACTAATTTTTTTTCTCTTCTAATTATCCTTTTAATTTGCTTCTGCTCAGCTCCCACACCTCCTCCCCCTTACCAGATTGTTTATATGTTTCCAAAGAGCTTCTGAGAATTGCTTATCCTGCTCTTTGCACCCTTTCCCTGCTCCTCATTCCAGAAATTGCTGTCTCTTGTCCCCTTACTTGCTGTGATCCTGCAGGAGTGAACGTAGATCACAACCTTCCCAACTGTTTCTGACAAATTGCCCCATGGAACAATAAAATATTATATTAAGAGTATTTTCCTGTTACTCAGCCCTTCCTGTTCAGCGTTAGCAAGTGGGATTATTCCAATGATTAGAAGAAGGTTTGGTACAAACCAACAGTACTTTATTTCTGGAGATACATACTTCATCCAACAACATCACCAAGCTACACAAGCAGCTGCTAACTGAGATTTGACTCAAAACATGCCTGTTCAGTTATATTTGAGTAGCTGGAAAAGTGCCATCCAGAAAGAACTAATGGGACTGATTCTGGGAATAGCATATCCATGAAAGATTTAGGAAAAAACCTATCGGTCAGCTTCCCAGCCTGGGGGCTTGATCTAGACATGGATGCAGACAGCTAACACAAGGTCTAAGTGAAATTGATGTCACTAGCTCCAAAATTGCAATCCCATGACTCTTTTTCAGGCACTGTTCAAGGCTGGAGATGTTTGAACTGTCTTGCCTCTTCAAATTTCCTTTGGCTCAGAACAGCCCGCTCAGAGCCCTCACCTCTTGTCAAAATGTAATCAGGAAGCAGGAACGAGGCAGCATGAGGCTGATGTCTCCTGAGGAGCTCTGTACAGTGTTTCAGATCTTACCTAACATACAGTGACAGAACTGGGTTCCTCAAGAAGCTGTTGCTGGTGGTTTTATGTAATAGCCAACTTCATAAACACATTTATAGGTATCTATAAAAAGCATTTCCTGTAGCGTCTGCATACAAATTTGTTATGAGATTCATGTAACATGTATCATAGAACAAAATACATGTGAGGCATTCATAACAAATTGTATACAACCAATATGCTGTGTAATTGTATAAAAATAACTAAGTATATATTATATATATGTTTTATATAATATAAAACCTATAAAAAAAAATATCCCCAGTGCAAACAATCCTAGCCTGGGGTCCAAGTATCCAGTCTCTGTCTCCTGGTATGATCAGTCCTGTCTGTGTTGGAAGGGCAGAAGAAGGAATATGGTAGTGATAAACTCCAGTCCCCTGTTGAAGCTAAGCAACTATACAGAGTTCAAGAGTAATTTTAATGCAATTGGAGAACATCTTTGTCATCAAAAGAATGGAGAAATCACTGGCAGGAAGTGGAGAGGGATATAGTCTAGTCTGCAATTTTTTTTTTATGGTAAAATTTTACTGTATAAAATATAAAAGTGTCCTCTGCTGTAGGTTCTTGCTTCCAGGTTGGTGTTCTTGGGAACTAAGCCCCACAGTACTTTAAACCTCCTTCACCTCTATATCTACTACATTGAGGGAATTTCTTTTCACCTTTTCTGAATACTGCTTCATTGTCTCTGCAAGAATAACCATGAAATCAGCATATGTGGGCTAACAACTGTGTTATATTGTATGTGGATAGCAATGCTGGTGAACAGCAAAACTTGATGCTAAAACAATTTGACTTAAAAATTAGTTGGCTGAAGATATGTAGAGAGTTTCAAGATTGCAGAGAAAAAGGAAGTAATAAGGATAACACTAAGATAAGACATAATGGTGTTCTACAGTGATGGCTCTAATGGTCTGGATACATGTCAAGAATAAACCTGGAAATAATATCCTCAATGCTATAAAGACAAAAGTAAAAAGAAAAACAAAACAAAAGCAGTGACAGTCCAAAATGCATTGGATAGCTTTGGTAAACAGATCAAAAGAGGTTTAAAGAATCCCTGGAGCTGGAATAAAACTGAAAACAATGGAAGGACATAATGTTTTGAGCTCTTGTTGCTCAAGACATGCATCCTAAAGCTCTCAAGATTTAAAATGCTCTGATGTCTAGTCTGAGTTTTACTTTGACATTTGCTGCTAAACAGAATTCTGGTCCTTTAAGAAGAATTATTTATATAGTGGTTAGAATAGAATAGAATAGAATAGAATAGAATAGAATAGAATAGAATAGAATAGAATATAGTAAATTGATTTTGAATAGCTAATATAACTGTATGGATCCTTGAGGAAAGCTACTAGTAACTTGATTCCAATTGGTCTTTGTACCAGTGATAATCACTAAAGGTCTAAAAAGGCTGAAGGTCCTGCTAATTTTCTGCCCAGCTTACCATCCACTTATCCAGCCCATAGGTTATCTCTTTGGCTATAAGAACACAACAGGGAGATAATGTTTAAGGTCTTGCTACAGTCAAGATAGATAACACTGTTATGGATTGACCTTGGACTGTCACCTGATGCCCACTCAGCTGGGCATCACTCATTCTTCCTCTTCAGCAGGATGGGGGGAGAAAATAGGATGGAAAAGCTCATGGGTAGAGATAAAGACAGGGAGATCACTTACCAGTTACTGTCATGGTCCAAACAGACTTCACTTGTGGAAAGCTAAATTTAGTTTCAAATAAAATAGTTTTGAATGGTGAGAAAGAAGGAAAAAAATTAATAAAACTCTTTCCCTTGCTCTCTCCCCCTACACTAAACAGCACAGGAGATGGGGTGCAGGGGCTGCGGTCAGTCCATCCCAGACCCTCTCGGCCGCTCCTCCCTCCTCCTGCACACAGCAGTGTGCCCAGGTGGCCCGGAAGGCCAGTGGCATCCTGGCTTGGATCAGGAATAGTGTGGCCAGCAGGAGCAGGGATGTGATTCTCCCCCTGTACTCAGCACTGGTGAGGCCTCACCTCAAGCACTGGGTGCAGTTCTGGGCCCCTCACTTCAAGAAGGACGTTGAGGTGCTGGAGCGGGTCCAGAGGAGAGCAACAAGGCTGGTGAAAGGACTAGAGGGAAAGTCTTCTAGGGAGAGGCTGAGGGAGCTGGGGTTGTTTAGCCTGGAGAAGAGGAGATTCAGGGGGGACCTCATCACTCTCTTCAACTACCTGAAGGGAGGTTGTAGTCAGGTGGGGGCTGGGCTCTTTTTCCAGGCAACCAGTGACAAGAGGGCACAGGCTGAAGCTGCTCCAAGGGAGGTTTAGGTTGGATATTAGGAAGCACTTCCTCACGGAGAGAGTGATTAGACATTGGAATAGACTTCCCAGGGAAGTGGTGGAGGCACCGTCCCTGGATGTGTTTAAGGCAAGGCTGGATGTGGCACTTAGTGCCATGGTCTAGATGGTGTGGTGGTGTTGGTCATAGGCTGGACTTGATGATCTTAAAGGTCTTTTCCAGCCTTGGTGATTCTGTGATTCTGTGATTCTGTGATCCTCACACCTCTCCCTGCTCCAGCGCGGGCCCTTCCCCGGGCTGCAGTCCTTCAGGGACAACCTGCTCCCGCCTGGGCTCTCCAGGGCCGCAGCTCCTGCAGGAAAGATCCCCCTGCTGCGGCCTGGGGCCCTCCCCGGGCTGCAGGGTGGGTCTCTGCTCCAGCGGGGTCTCTGCAGGGCTGCAGGGGATCCCTGCTCCGGGCCTGCAGCACCTCCTGCCCTCCTGCTCCTGCGCCCTCCCTCGGGCTCCCTCTGCTGCTGCTCCCTCCTTGGCTTCCTCCTCCTCTGCCTCTGCCGCCTTTGGCCCTTTGGGAAACCTGTTTCCCCCCTTCCCCCCGGCGCCCCCAGCTTGGCTGAGGGGCTCAGCTCTGTCCTGTGCTGGGGCTGTTGGACTCTCCTCACAGAGGCCCCTGCAGCCCCCACAGAATCGCAGGATCACAGAATAGCCGTGGTTGGAAAGGACCTCTGAAATCACTGAATCCAACCTAAAAAACCCCAACAAACAAACAAACAAACAAACAAACCAACCAACAAATCCTAAAAAGCCACAAAACACACCCCCCCAAAAAAAAACCCTCAGACACACAACCTACAATCTCAGCCACTAGAGCATGCCCTGAAGTTCCTCATCTACATGTTTCTTGAATACATCCTAGGATGGTGACTCCACCCCCTCCCTGGGCAGGCTGTTCCAGTGCCTGACCACTCTATCAGTAAAGAATTCTTCCTAATATCCAATCTAAACCCCCCCTGCTGCAACTTCAGGCCTTTTCCTCTGGTCCTGTCATTATTCACTTGGGAGAAGAGGCCAACCCCCACCTCACTGCAACCTCCTTTCAGGTATTGTAGAGGGCAATGAGGTCTTCCCTCAGCCTTCTCTTCTCCAAACTAAACATCCCAAGTTCCCTCAGCCACTCCTTGTATGACTTGTTCTCTACACCCTTCACCATCTGCTGACAGCTGGGCACAGACATTCAATATAAACATTCACTTTTCTCCATTTGTCCACTCAGCCAGTCGCATCAACCTGCTTTGTCAGGCCTGATTTGCCTTTGTTAAATCTATGGTGGCTGTTTCCAATTACTTTCTTGTCTTTCATGTAGTTGGAAATAACTTCCATTAGGATTTATTTCATGGCCTTCCAGGGACTGTCATTAGGGTGACCAACCTGTAGTTCCTCTGAATCCTTTTTTCATGCCTTTCCTTGAAGATGGAGTGATCTCTGTGTTCTTCTAGGCATCAGGAACCTCCCCCAACATACATGGCCTTTCAAAGACAGCAATGAGTGGCTTGGCAATGACATCTCCCAGCTCTCAGCACCCTATATGTGTACCCTGTGATCCCATGCACTTGAACATGTTCAAGTGCTCCCTAAACATTTTCTTCTGGAGAGGTCAATGCTGCTTTCCAGCAGAGTCTACTAGTAGAATCAGGGAGCTGGGAGGCCAGAGAAGAGACCTTTTGAGTGAATATTTCAGAGCAGACATGGAACATTGCTTTTCAAGTCCAGCACTTCACATCCAAATATTTCATTTTATCAAACTGATTTAAATGTTAACAGTTAGAGACATTTGGCATTGAATGGCATCTATCAAGCTGCCATGGTGGCTCATGGGAAGAATTATCTGGAGGTTTCCTCTCTTCTTCAGACTGGTGTCCTCATCTGTATTTCCTTTCCCCTGAGGCACTTTGGTTTCCATGATTCTTGGTCCCAATGATTCATGTGTCACTTTTTTTGAACAGGGAGTTTTAGTAATTGAAAAACAAAAATGCTTTTGGTTTAGTGTTTCTAACCCCCCCCCAAATCGTACAGAAAAGACACAGTGGTTCAAAGTTATCTTTCATCAAAAGCCAAATAAAGTAGACCAGCTTGCAATGGTGGTATTTCCACTGTCACTTATGTTCAAGCTCAGGGTTTTTCTGAGAGGTTAGATCCACTCCTGTGAAAGTGGAGCAGTGCAAGAGAGATCTTGTTCTTAGTTAACCAACTGGATACAAAGGACCACAGGAATTCTTGCAATTGACAGGGTGACAGACTGGCCTGAGCAAATGGATGGAGGACAGAAGAAAGACCCCACACCTGGATCTCTTACATGAACAATGAAAGGCAGCCGAGGGGGAGAGACAGGCAAGATGCCAGCTGTACAGCAATGCAGATTTTATTATAGTACAGCTGCTGACCCTGAATCCTTCTGTCAGCCAAGGATGCTGTAGTATTGGCTGTGCAGTCAGGTTTTCAGCAGAGCAAGGACCCTGACTGCACAGTTGATCAAATGGGCCATCAATCAAGTGATTCACATTGTGTACTTAAACCTCCTGCTCAAAGTCAGGTTATAATTCATACAACCGACGACCTCCCAAAGCAGAAGCCTTAAACATAAGGCAAGAGCTGCAAAAGGAGGTAAATTAGCTGAAAAATAAAATCTCTAGTCACTAATCATAAACAGCAGAACCTCTTCTCCTGACCTACTCCAAATGGGCATCTCATAAAATCACAGAAATGAGACTTTTTAGCTCACTGGGGATTACATTTTTATAGCAATGCAAGGAGAAACATTAAAAGATTACTGGAGTAGGAAATTGCTGACCATGCAAAGAGTGGGCAGTGAACACAGCTTTAAAAGAGATGGGACTAGCCAAGTGTGAAAGAGAGGCATCGTTTCCTTGTGTGACTCTACACCAACTAAATGCCATGGGGTTGGCTGGATTCAAGCTGGATCTTGATTCAGTTGCCTACAAACAGGTTTCTAGTGCCACGTGAAATGACTTGAGGTGTCGGAATAACTGCACAAGGAAGTCTGAAATGAGACAGACACAGACTGACAGTGAAGACCAGCCACTAGAAGCCAGATGGGAGACTAGGATATCTCCAATGGCACTGTGATGATCAGACATAGTACACATCTGTAGTACTGATCACACAAGTTACCCCAGATGATTCCCACATATTTGAGTCCTTGTACTACCAACTTTAATTTGCCTGCCATTCCCCTTTCTCTAGCAGTCTGTGACTAGCAAAGAGGGGAAGCCTTTAGTGCAACACTGCTCTCGTGGATAGAGGATCTGCTGCTATGCTGGTTTAAATAACTTTAGTTTAATGGAAGAGGGAAGAAAATTGCAGTAGTGCTGTAATTTAGACTCTGAAGTGTAATTCATGTCTGTGGCAGAGACTTTGCAGGTAAGGCACTGCAGAGTTTCTGTGTTCACCCTCTGTGTACAAAATGGGCACAACTGCATTTTCCCTACTTTATGGAAGAGACCCGAGGTAGGATGCATTAAACAAGAGGAGGAGCTCTGCTACCCAAATAGAAGGCATTGCCATAGAGATGGGTCTTGTAATGCAGTAATAGCATGGTTATCATCAAGTCTGCTGTGTAAGAGTCTTTCCTTCAATCCAGTTATTATGAATAACTGTATAGCTAATATTCAGACAACTCCCTAATGTTGCATTAACCAGGACCATAGGGTGGAAACAGCTTTTTACTTTCTTACGAGACAATGAGCCTAAGTGTTTTCTCCAGAGATTCCTATTTTCCCAATTGCAAATCTTTTTCTTCTGGAGCTGATGTGCTAGAGCACCTTAAAAAATACTAACAGACTATGGTAAGACCTCTGCAAAGGTGGTGGGATCTATTTCTTAGCAGCTCTTTAGCACCTTGATGTAGGTCAGTTTAGTGGAGGACAGTTTGCTCTTTAAATCACTAAGAGTGAACATAAGAGGAGAATTAGATGCCAGAACTCTGTTTTAATTGCTGTATGTACATATATTTTAAATCAAATATAAAACTTTTTTATCTGTTAACGTCATTGCCATGGACAATACAGAATTGTAGTGTCTGAGTGTAAGACAGACCTCATAAAACATGCTGCCATGCTACCCCTTGGAATATATATCAGACCGTGGTCTGACTGTAGAAAATCTACTACATAGTGTAAGATAAACAAGATATACTCGAGGTGCAACCTTTCCTTGAGTAGTGTGTCCAATTTTGGGCATCTCAATATAATAAGGACATCAAACTATTACAGTGTGTCCACAGCAGGGCAATCACTATGGTGAAAGGCCTTGAGGACAAGACTTTAAAGAAGTGGTGGCTTATTGAGGTTGGAGGAGAGAAGGCTGAGGGGTGGTCACTGCAGTCTACAACTTCCTTAAGGAGGGCAGCAGAGGGGGGAGGTGCTGATATTCTCTCTGATGATCAGTGATAGCACATGAGGAAATGGAATGAAGTTCCATCAGGGGAAGTTCAGATTGGACATTAGGAAAAGGTTCTTCACTGAGAGGGTGGTCAGTCACTGGAACAGGGTCCCCAGAGAAGTGGTCATGGCACCACGCCTGTCAGAATCCAAGGATCATCTCAACAATGCTTGTAGTCATATGTTTTAGATTTTAGTAGGAGAAGCAGCGACTTTGACTCAATGATCCTTATGGATCTCTTCCAATTTGAGATATTTTAGGATTCTGTGAGTCTAAGAAATCTTAGTTGTTTGTTTAGATAGAAGATACAGTTTATAGTTTTATTATACGGCATATTCCTGAAAGTGTCCTCCCATCTTCTCTTTCTGTTGAACCTCTGAATTCCTAGAATGAAATTTGTGTTGTACAAATCCTATCAAGAACCATCTTTGTGTCCTTCTAAAGCTGAAGCTAGTCTCAAAGCTAATGGAGCAGAGTTTCGTAGCTGGAACATTGTTCAAAATTTTGTTCAGTACTTGGGTTTGCTCCTGTGACATAGTATAGTCCAGGAATATCAAGGGATACCTTTATTCCTTCCTCAGAAGTCTCCCTTCCTGATAGGTTTCCTCTCACCTACAGCAGTTGTAAAGGGGAAGGCTTAGGATTGGGTTTGTCCCTGGAGATCTCATGTCTTGCCTCTGGTCCCTGAACGATGTCTTGAAGGTCTCCATTTTGGTTCTCTGTTCAGTTACAGACTTCCTTTTTGACTTTGGTCAGATGACTTGGTCATCTCTCTTAAATATCAGTTTTTCATTTATAAAATAAGGCTATGTGAGGGTGTCAGAATGTATTTTTCTTTCTGAAAATGAACCTTAAACAAGACAACAGAAACTTGGCTAGCACGGGATGGTACTGCCTCTCAGACAAGGTCTGCAGTTTCTTGCTTTTAGGAGTTCCCAGATCTTGTGCCCCATGAGGACACCAGGCCATGAAGACCAGGAGCTGGAAGAGACACTGCACTTCACAAGCAGCTCCTACTTCCTCTGTCCTGAGCCCCTGAGTCCCTGCAACACCCCAGATCTTCTTGTGTGACCTCAGTGACATGTTTTGGCCATGATGGGATACCTGATAGTAGCATTGGGGAAATGCACAAATGAATAGCTAGGAAAGAGAGAAAAGGATAGTTGCTCCTTTTGGGACTTTTACTCGAGGGAAAACAAGACAAATATTTCAGTGGCTTACCTAGCATCATATTCTGCTCCTATATAAGGTAGGCATAATATATCAGGACTGCATATCTACTTAAAATGGTGGCAGCTGTCACTTCCAGAATGAAGTTTACTTTTTAGTCAACTAAACTTTTAATTTTTCTTTTAAGTATTGATGGTCATATCAAATCCTATCACTATGACAACACTGGTTTGCCAACTGTCATGAAATACTGAAAGCTGGTAAAAAAGAGAACCTATCAAAATTGGCTGTCAGTAAAATCAGTGGAGAAAAGAAAATGCATGTCAGTAAAGACTTTAAGGTAATTGAAGAAAAATAATTTTTTCCCTTAGTATGGTTTAAGTTCATGGGCTACACGCATACTTCAATATGCAATTTGGAGTTATGGGCTTTTTATTAATTTGTACAATAAATTTGGCACAAACCAGCTATCCAACGTATCAGGTGGGAATTCAAAATCATTTTTTAAATGTAATTTTTTGCAATGGAGGAGCATTTTTAATGTGGTATCTGTATTTATTGTGCTTTTCTTGCCTGAAATTTTATTAACAATAAAGTTGGGCGAGATAGTGAAAAACAAAATGTAAATTTCCTCCCTAGTAAATGGGCTATGTTGCTAACGTTTGATTCTCCAGGCCAGGATCTTCTCTCCTGCTTCTCTAAGTTGATTAGTGAAACTCAATGGAGAAGCAAGCATGTAAACTCAGTGCATATAGTTCTGTACTATGTTATGTGCTAATCCTCCCTCCCACCACCTTTTCTTATGAAAGCCTCAATAATTTAAAGAAAAGTCTGAATGCTGTACAGCAATAATTATATTTTGCTTTTGCAACCTCTTTCTTTCAAGATCTTAAAGTTCTTTCTGTGGCAGTCTCCATTTTATGACAGGGCAGATCTCACAGAGAGATCAAGGAATTTTTTTTCAGACATGCCTAGAGGATCTGAGAGCAAAATTTCTATGGAAAGTGCACTGATCATTCATCTCTTGTGCTACTAAGAATTACAATTAATTTTTGAAGAGGTTTTGTCTCCCAGATGTAAGTGCTAAGAAGTGCTTCCTTTTCCTTTATGGGGAAATCCTTTGTGGCTGTCACAATTAGGCAGCAGCATTCCTAGAATGGGGCATATTACAACTGCTTTAAGGATGCATTTCAAAATCCAAGCCAGGTGAAATATGGAAGGATACATCTCTACTAGCAAACTGGCTTTGGGGAGTGGTTGCACACTGCAGATTATGTACATTTGGCTAAATTAACTTCTCCAAAACATATGTCTGCATCCAAACTGCCTACGGAGAAAGATTCTAAGTCCATGCTGTTCCCTGGACCAGCCTGACCATTGTGCACAAAAGTGTGGATAAATAAAAGTATGTGCAGTTAAAGACAATGATGGAGCTTTGGTCCTGTGCTGTTCTGGTCCTCTTTTATTTCATTAATCAGGAGGTAGCCAAAGAGACAGGTTGGGAATTAGGAGCTCAAATGAGGGTCAGATTATTTGAATTTCATTTGCCCTGCTCAAAATGTCCAGAAATCTGCTGAGCACTGACCAAGCACCTCATGTATAAATAGGCAGTGAAAAACTAGGAAATCTTTTCAGATAATAGAGAATTTTTACCTTAAGTGCCAGAGAAAGACCCTGCTGGAAGATGAAGATGTATTGGGTGAAGAAGGGCAGTTGAGTGCTTGTGTGTAGCTGAAACCTTTCCATCATGAGAAACCCTGCATGATGTGAGACAAACAGGGCAGTGCCAGGCTTACAGCAACCATAGACCCTCTGGTTCAACTACGTTGTATTCATCTAGATGTCTCAGATCAAAGTAAGACCAGCTGTAATTCCTTGGAGCTAGAACAAGTCTGTTGCTCACACAGTAAAACAGAAAACTAGAGAATATGCTCAGGGGAATAAAATAACTTATTCACCTTCCAAACCCAAGTCCCTAGCAGAGTAAGAATAATTGTGATCTCCTGCTTCCAAATGACCATGTTGCTAGTTGGCTTTATGCATAGCAATAGCATGCTGTTAGAGGGAGATCAAATCTCACCTTGAAACAAAAAGCTTCTGAAAGCACCATCTTTCTTTCCTAGTTCAAGCACAGGCCAAGCTGCTAAAACTTGGAAAAAAACAGCTAAAAAATCCCCAGATCCCATTTTCAGAAATTCCCATACTTCTACCTGTGCCACTTAGAACGTACAGGAGTGTCTCCTGGAGAAAAACTGAAATTTGCCTGATAGTTACCCAGTCAGTTTGTTTGTAAACACAAATGACTCGTTGCATTGTGCAGTTCTAGGTCAGTTTTACTGTTATCTGGGGAAGTGTTCCACAGCTCAGTTAGGCATCCTGAAGCCAAAGAAAAATGTGTTGGAAAGTTGCAACAATTGGGAAGGATTCAGCAGGGACATCTGCTGACAATCCTGTTAGGCCAACAGCCCATGGCTTTGACAGACTGGTAGTCCTAAAACTTAGAAAACTACAATACTGGAAAGCTGACAGCTTCTGCTGCCAGGAATCTGAGGTCACTTGTCATAGCAAATGCACACAAAACTCCTGATCAGTCAGGGTGAAAACTGAGCCTGGAAAGTACTGAATACCTTCACCTGCTGCTGTGTGACATGCAAATGGAAAATGATCAGACTGCCGAGGGACTGGGCCTGGATTTTCTCAGGAAACCACATCCACAGTGCTGTCTCCAGTCCAGACTCCCCTTTGTGAGAAAGACAGTGCAAACTGCAGTTTGTTCAGTAGAGGGCCACCAAGATGACTGGGGCTGGAGCACTTGCTCAGTCAGCAGAGGCTGAGGGAGCTGCACTGTTCAGCTTGGAAAGGCAAGGCTGAGAGGACATCTTAATGTCTTCCTACATCACTGGATGGGAGGGTATAGACAATATGGAGCCAGATTATTCTTGGGGATGTAGAGTGAAAAGCCTGCAGGTGACACATGTTATGACTATATTAGGAAAAACTTCTTTACCATGAAGGTGTTCAAATATTGGAACAGAGGGCCAGAGAGGGTGTGAAATTCAGCTCGGTAAATTAAAAAATCAGATGGATGAGGTGTTGATCAACCTCATTTTACCTGACCTTTCTTTGAAGAAGGCGTTGGACTAGGGGGCTTCCAGGAGTCCTTCCTCCATTAAGCTGAGGACAATTTGTTTATATTTATGCTGCCTCTGAGCTTCTTATTTTCAGTTCTTACTGAAATATACTTCTGGTGGTGGAGCTGGGTTAATGGTTGGACTTGGTGATCTGAAAGGTCTTTTCCAACCAGAACAATCCTGTGATTCTGATCCCTGCATGGCAATTGTAGTTTAGATTTCATAACAGTTTACTCCCAGCATAGTCGTAAAGAAATCTCAGGGCCCAACAATTTGTAACATCTATCACTTAGGCAGGACCCCAGCTAATCCATGGGACAGATTGCTTTGGAATGGCTGAACAAAGACTGCAGATGAGTCTGCCTTTATTAACAGACACAAATGGGATCACTTCTACAGTTTTCAATAAAATGGCTGTTACAGAACACTGCAGCACCTACATTTTTCATATGGTTGGCATGACCATGTCCCCTTCCTGTGCAGGGTCTCTCTATGACTGCCACTGGAAGTACTGTAAAACCCCATACCAGCTGTTTCATTTGAAGGGACAGGACCAAAAAAAAAATCCAGTTAAGTAACCTGTCAGGCCTGTAGAGCCCATCATAAACTTGAGAGACAGACTGGGAATGCTTCACAAAAGTCTCCAGCTTTTGTAGTCTTTAAGGTATGTTTGTCATCAGCCCAAGTGCTCACCCTAACAGCCAGTCAAGTCTCAGCAGTAACTTGCTACCAGAACCTCAAGAAAAAAAAAAAGGCAGAGGGAAAAAAGCCTTCCCATATGGGACCCAGCAGGTCACTAAAAGGAAGAAGGACCTACCTTGCTCAGGCTGCATCAGCTGAAGATCTGGTGAAAAGCTGCATGAAGCATAAACTGAGGCTGCAGGAGATGTCTTACTGGTTTGTCTAACTTCTTTGGATGAACAAAGCAAGCCCAGCTGTCAGTAAGCACAGCTTATCTGTATGTTTGGGCATTTGGGGTGTGTGTATGTGTACATGTACACAGAGAAAAGCAGAAGGAGAATTCATGTTGGAATAGCTGAAATGCTGGTAGACATCAGAGGTAGTGTATAAGGGGTATTATCTACACTGCCACTGGGATCTAAAGCAATCTCAGACCAAAATGTCAGTTCTGTTTCTAAAGATGTTAAGTACCTTCTAGCATGAGTGGCTACTCCTGCAAATGCTTCTTGTTTTCTATCTTTGCTGAAAAGGAAAATCATGCAGTAAAGACTGATTCTTTCCTGCAGTAAGAAAAATAACTGCCCAAGAAAATAGGGCCATGCTTCCATTCAGAATGCCTAATGACATAAGATAACGTTCAAATTCAGATCAATGATCCTTGGTCTGACTCAGGCAAAAAAAGGCATTTATCCCTGATTTCTCACTCACTTCATGTGCAAGTGAGCAGCCAAATCATTTACACACTGGCCAGTGGAGTGGAGCTAACAGAGGGTTTCTGAGCTGCTTTTTAACCATCTCCACTGTGAGCTATCTCCTCCCAGCAGTGGGGCTTGCTTGGTGGTCTGCTGACTCTGAAAGAGCATCACTCTGTCCCCATGCACTGATCCAAAGCTCTGGCCTCTATGCAGTGTAATGGGGATGGCAACAACATGTACTTTGTTGAGCTGTTTGATATAAAATACTTCTCCCTATATATATCTATATGGAGTGTACAAGTCACTGTGGCTACTCCCTTGACTAGACAGTTTCAGGTAAGCATAGTTACAGAAAACCACTCCAGACTGCACTCTTGCTAGGGGTCATAGTGCAGACCCAGGACCTTTTCTTACCTGAAATCACTACAGAATATCCTATGAGGCAATACAACTTCACTTTTAAGGATTTCTTGGAAGCACAGGCATTTTCTTTTTGCTCTGCTTGTGTATTAGTAACCAAAAAATCCATGTAGGAAATCAATGTGAATTAAGATTGTTAACTCCCAGTTATTATAAAGGGAATGAAGAGAATCCAGTAAGCTGGGTAGCTTAATTGTATATCTTTCAAAGTGTCTGAAAAATATGGGCTTACTTGCTATACTTATTGCCTTTCTTTTCCTACACATTTTGTAATCAGAAATATATGAGAGTCAATTAAGGTTTTGAAGAAAAGTTTTCTTTTCGAAACAAATGTGTCATACATCATGCAATATCAACTCCAGTGTTAGACTAGCAGGAATCTACTGCACTGTGTTCCTGGACTGAAAATTTGCAGCTAGATTAATGTTCCTGTAGCTGGCATTAAATCAATTTCATACATGTGCTCGTATTTTCACCAGTGACATTTTGCAAAAGCTGATGTTTTGTAGGAGCAGTAAAGAAAAAAATCTCAGTGGATTTTGTTCAAGCTTCATATATATATGTGTGTGTGTGTATATATATATATGCATGCATATACATATATAGAATCATAGAACCATAGAATGGTTTGGGTTGGAATGTTGCTCCAAAACCCATCCAACATTTCCTTAAACACTGCCAAGGAGGGAGCATCCACAGCTTCTCTGGGCAACCTGTGCCCATGTCTCTCCACCCTCACAGAAAATAATTTCTTCCTAGTGTCTAATCTAAATCTGGCCTCTTTCAGTTTAAAACCATTCCCTGTGTCCTATCACTACATGCCCTTGTAAAAAGTCAGGTGAATATACAGGTGAACAACATACTTCATGCATCTTTTGCTATTAAAACATCTTGAACTTTCCATTAGCCAACTTGCTTCATGTTTTTCATGGTATATACACTGCTTATTATCAGTACAACTTCGCACAGTTGAGAAAAATCTGGAGTTATATATATTTTATCTGGAGAGAACTGATTTATTTTTTTTTCTCAGTTTAGTGAGAATGTTCTTGTTATGCAACTTACACTTCAGCAATTGACATACAGGGATAAAGCTGTCACTTGTCCTTCTGACACTGCTCGGCACTCATCCTGGCTGGTTCTCAATAGATCAATGAGAAAACAGCACTCTCCATGACATAACGTGCAAACTACCCAAGGAGATTCTCCCAATCTGTGGCAGTTTGTCTCCTGACCAGGGCAAAGAATTGTCATGGGAAGGACTCCAAAAGGGTCATTTTTCCTGAGTGCTCCTTCTGAAGAAAGGACATTGAGGAGGGCAGGAGTCAGGTTACTTAGTGCAGCCATGGGGGCAAACACAGTGTCTCACCTTCCTCCCTCATTACTTATCTGATGATCACCCAGGACATAGAGAATATTTTTTGCAGCAGTGACATCACCATGGCACCACTGGTAAACAGGTCACAGGAATTTTTTCTTGTCTCACTGTGATAAGTAAAACCATACCAGTTGCTTTGGTCATCAACGGCTATAGCTGCCCCTCTTGCTTTGAACTGGTGTCTCACCTCCTGCTTGTTATGACACTAGACAGTATGAATCTTCAGGGAAAAACATGTTTCTTTGTGGGCATCTCCCCTAGAGTATCTAATCTGAAAAAGAAGACCTCATTTTATCTCACAGTATTAAAGGAGGAGTAGGTCTAATGGGTGGACAACCCACTGCAAGTAAAAGGAGAATCAAGCCCAAGGTTTGCAAGTAACAGAATCACACAGAATCACAGAACTACCAAGGCTAGAAAAGACCTTTAAGATCATCAAGTCCAGCCTATGACCAACACCACCACACCATCTAGACCATGGCACTAAGTGCCACATCCAGCCTTGCCTTGAACACATCCAGGGATGGCACCTCCACCACTTCCCTGGGAAGTCCATTCCAATGTTTAATCACCCTCTCTGTGAGGAAGTGCTTCCTAATATCCAACCTAAACCTCCCCTGGAGCAGCTTCAGGCTGTGCCCTCTTGTCACTGGTTGCCTGGAAAAAGAGCCCAGCCCCCACCTGACTACAACCTCCCTTCAGGTAGTTGAAGAGAGTGATGAGGTCCCCCCTGAGTCTCCTCCAGGCTAAACAACCCCAGCTCCATCAGCCTCTCCCTAGAAGACTTTCCCTCTAGTCCTTTCACCAGCCTCGTTGCTCTCCTCTGGACCCGCTCCAGCACCTCAAGATCCTTCTTGAAGTGAGGGGCCCAGAACTGCACACAGTGCTCGAGGTGAGGCCTCACCAGTGCTGAGTACAGGGGGAGAATCACATCCCTACTCCTGCTGGCCACACTATTCCTGATCCAAGCCAGGATGCCATTGGCCTTCCGGGCCACCTGGGCACACTGCTGGCTCATGTTCAACCAGCTGTCCACCAGCACTCCCAGGTCCCTCTCTGCCAGGCTGCTCTCCAGCCACTCTTCCCCCAGCCTGTAGTGCTGCCTGGGGTTATTGTGGCCAAAGTGCAGGACCCTGCACTTGGTCTTGTTGAATTTCATGCCATTGGCCTCAGCCCATCGACCCAGCCTGTCCAGGTCCTCCTGCAGCTTCTTCCTACCCTCTGGCAGATCAACACTCCCCCCCAGCTTGGTGTCATCTCTGAATTTACTGAGGGTGGACTCAATCCCCACATCCAGGTCGTCAATAAAGATATTGAACAGGACTGGGCCCAGTACTGATCCCTGGGGACACCGCTGGTCACCGGACGCCAGCTGGATGCAGCTCCATTCACCATCACTCTCTGGGCCTGGTCATCCAACCAGTTTTTGACCCAGTGAAGGGTGCACCTGTCAAAGCCATGGATTACTAGCTTCTCCAGGAGGATGCTGTGGGGGACTGTGTCAAAGGCCTTGCTGAAGTCGAGGTAGACCATATCCACAGCCTTCCCCTCATTCACTAGGCGGGTCACCCAGTCATAGAAGGAGATGAGATTAGTCAGGCAGGACCTCCCTTTCCTAAACCCATGTTGGCTGGACCTGATCCCCTGGTTGTCTTCCACATGCCGCTTGATGACACTCAGGATGATCTGTTCCATAACCTTGCCAGGCACCAAGGTCCGGCTGACAGGCCTATAGTTCCCCAGATCCTTCTTCCAGCCCTTCTTGTGGATGGGCGTCACATTGGCCAACCTAACTCTACGGTCAATTTGAAACTGAGGAATTTATTGGGATTTAAGGATTTACAAGCATTTAAGTACAGGTGTATTCTGTCCTGAGATACAGAGTTACTATGTGTAACCTGTGAAGGACTGGAAGGTCTCTCAGAGTGACAGTGGCAAGTGCTGATCTTTTGAAGGTCACCATCAGGGTGCAAGTGAGCCAGTCTAGTAATTTCTTGTGTGATCTCCATCCTGTAGGATCTAAGCACCTCACAAGCATTCCCAGCTCTCAGTCAGATAGAAAACACTCTGTATTTTCAGTGGACGAAATTGAAATATAGGGAAGACTACCAGCAGAATTCTCTATCAGCATTAATATCCAGGGATTCAGGTGATCAGCCACAACCCTGAGGTGTTTTGGCTTTCTCTATATATCTAAATGTTATGGCAGAATGACTGTAGCCTGGGGAAGCAGCTCGTTCTACACATGAAAAATTAATTGATAATGTTTCCTCAGGATGCTGCTCATCCCTCATGTGTTACTTGTGACATCTTTCTGGGAGTAACTAGGGTCTTACATAAAGACTATCACTAATCTGGGTAACAAACTTGAGGTGCCTGAATGCCTGTTTTTGCATCTAGTTTTCTTTCTGTGTCTTTTTAGCTGTGTTGGATAATACCAGCTCAAGCTCAGACTCTGTGTTTCTAAGTGGCATCCAGAAAGCATGCCATCCTCCTGTTTTCTTCCAAGGAGGGATTTGATTTATTTCTCTGCAAGGCTTCATATGTCTTCAGTTACTTATTTCTTAAGCCTTTGTCCTGTCATGATGAGTACCTTTTGTCAGCACAGTAAGCAGTTAAAATTTAATTGCCAGAAAGAGAGAAGTTGGGTTTTTTTCTGATTTTTGAGGCAGCAAAATTATAAATTAATACCTGGGTCAAGAAGAAACCAACCCATAATGCATTTATTGTTGCAATTTCCTTGAATGACTCACTTTTAGCTTTGGACAGCAGTGTTGACTGGGAAGAGAGACCTCTTGATAACACATTTATTATAGAAAACTGAAAGGAACATACATCTTGGTGTGTCCTTCCCCCTCCCAATTGTTATTTAATTTTCAATGCAAGGTGAAATATGCACTAGCAGAATCATAAATGAAAAGCTGACTGCAAAAATCCTCAAAGTTTTGACAGCCTTGGAAGGCAGCTGTTTTTTGAATGTCTGCCAGCAGCGTGTGTGGAACAGCCAGTGCACTGGCTCATCTACTTCCACCTGTTTTATTATTCTTAGGAAAGATTCTCCACATAGGGGACAGTCTCTCTAAACTTAAAGACAGGCTGCACGGGAATTTTACTTCATACATTTCTATTTTGGAATGTGTGCAACATGTTGTATCCATGGATTCTTTAGCTCTGTCGTACTTCGAGATTTTATGATGTGAGAGTTTAGAAAAATAAATTCTGAGCATTATATTACATTTAGGCTTTGTTGTTCATGTGTTCAATTTTTTATTTTCAATGCAAATTTTTGAGCGCTTTTTTGTTCATATATGTACATACACACATACAATACACATGATCCTCTTCTGTCTCAATTGCCTACCCTGCATTTTTTTTATAAATCACTTTTTAATATTTCTGACTATTCTCGGTGTCATATTTAATTTAATCCAATATTTATAACCACGGTAAAATGAACAATAATCACTCTGTGCTTTTGTGTTCATGTTTTGAAGCAGTTTTCATAAATAATGATTTAATAAAAAACAGGTTTCATTTTTTACAGTCTAATTAAAAATTAAGAGGAAAAAATAAAAGAAGAGCAATAAAAATGGGCCAAATTCTTCTCTCAATTGCATGCACTACCCTGATTTTATTAATTGGTTTTATTCTAATCTAAAATGTACATATGTCACAGTTTTAGCCAATAACTAGGTGACAGTTAGGCCCCCCACTACTCTCCCAGGGGAAGATACAAAGGGGAATAAGGGAGAGAGACTTTAAGATTTGAAAAAAAACTAGAACAGGTTTAATGAAGTAATGATAATAATTATGGTGAATGACAAATATATTCAAATATGTAAATATGGAACCCACACTCCCCAGTTGGTAATTACTTCCCAACCAGGAAAGTCCCAAACTGGACTCAGCAGCAGATGGAAGTGCCAGAGTCCAGAGTCCCAGACAAGCTGGTCCTACTTGGGGAGGCAGGAGAAGGCACCATGTCTCAATGAGTGATGTTCTCTGTTGAGAAAACACGATTCAGGAGCACCAGCAGGAGCAGCAGTACAGGGGACAATGACAAACTAACCAACAACCAACCCACCCTAACCCAGCCAACACACCAGCCAGAAAACATGACCTACATTGAGGGCTGGGGAAATTTAATCCACCATGGAGTTCTCATCTACAAGGAGCTCATTCTCATTCTTTAAAGGCTAGTGTGACTGAAATGGCATGATGCAGACTGGGGACCCTCCACTGTCAAAGCTCAAATTCTAGTTGTTACTCAGGGGAGCTTCTCATAAGAAAATGAAAATGCACAAGAAACTGGGTCAATTAAATGGAGCGGGGAATTCCTTATCCTCACCGGGGGAGAGGCTCTGAAAAGGGCCACTGAGCCACCCTCACCTTTCCTTCTTCATTGTCTTTTACCTTAGCTGAGATGGGAAGCTGGATGGGGCACAGATACCACCATGTGCTTCCCACAAAAGAAATCTGTGCCCCACTCGGACCATTTCAGTATTTTGTTCTATTTGACAAAGCACAAAATAAAATTAATTCCTATCCTCCAGAACAAAACACATTTTGCAGGATTTTCAGAGAAGAATCCTGTCGGTATGGCATTCAACTGACTTTTCTGGAACCAGATTTTCACCACTGAGTTTCAAAAAAGGGTGCATGGGATGGAAGGCACAGTCCTCTGCACAGACTTGTTCTTTTCATCCAGGACATGCGATGCTACTGTCACACACATCCACCAACAGGTGAAATAGATGAATAGGTGAAAACCTCAAAGCTGTCCTAAAACTTATTTATTTACTTATTTAAATTTATTTATTTTTAAACTTTCACCTTACTTGGTGCAGCAGGGCACTGAATTCCAAATGAAAACATTGGAGAACATGTGGGTTTTTTTGGTAGAAGTGGTAGTAAATTTTTTTTGTTAATGTGGTGAGGGGCACATCAGAGCTATTTATCACTGCAAAACAGCACGGGGGATAATGGCAGTCTGGACTGCATGAAGCAGGGTGGAGGTGCCACTGAGGTGCAATTAGGAGAGCTTAAGTTGCCAGAGATCTGGGCTGCAAAACTCCAGGTGTATTTTTCCAGCACGCTGTCGCATGATGACTTTTCCTTCCTGGTGAAATGTTGTCTTGGATAGCTGACAAAACTAGTGGGCACATGAGAGTTTGAGAAGGCAGATACTTCTGTAGATGTCAAATCTTCTCTCTGCATTATTATGATAGGCCAATCAAGGGTAAACATGGGTAATAACACCTGGGGGGCATTCAAAATTTTATATAAATACATAATCTTTTCCTATTCTGGGAGAATAAAAAAAAGCATAACCAAAAGAACCCAAAATACAGTCACATCATAGAATCATAGAATCCTAGGGGTTGGAAGGGACCTCGAAAGATCATCTAGTCCAACCCTCCTGCCAGAGCAGGGTCACCTAGAGCACATCACACAGGAACTTGTCCAGGCGGGTTTTGAATGTCTCCAGTGAAGGAGACTCCACAACCTCTCTGGGCAGCCTGTTCCAGTGCTCTGTCACTCTCACAGGAAAAAAGTTTTTTCTGATATTCACCTTGAACCTCCTATGCTCCAATTTACACCCATTACTCCTTGTCCTATCACTGGTCACCACTGAGAAAAGCTTAACTCCATCTCCCTGACACTCACCCCTTACATATTTGTAAACATTGATGAGGTCGCCCCTCAGTCTCCTCTTCTCCAAGCTAAAGAGACCCAGCTCCCTCAGCCTTTCCTCATAAGGGAGATGTTCCACATCAAAACTTGTGGTGGTAAGTGGTAAGTGATTTTGGATGTATCTGAGAAAACTAAGGTTCACTGCTTCTCTGGAAGGAGCAGATGAGTTTTAAGTGACATTTGATTCCAGTCCCTGTACCATGGACTATACCATAGGAAACACCTTACAAGTCAGTGTGGCTTGTTTGAATCTGAAAGGGTTACTCTGATGTCTGGAATTGCCATTTATCCAGTTCTGAGAGAATCTTTCCCTGGTGCAAGTGAATTCCAGAATTATCACAGTGGGAAAATGTATAACAGTGAGGGGACAGGGCCATCTCACATTTTAAAAATCACAGTATTCCTTATGGGATGGAACATCACGTATGGAAGTGAAACACTTTTGATCTGCTAAATGCTTAAAAGTGAAAGTCTTTGTCCAAAAGGAAAGAAGGAATTATCTTATAAATTAAAATGTTCTCATTTGGATTATTAAATAATTTCTCAGTGGGAAAAGGATAAAATTAGAAATGATACTTTTAGTGTAAAAAATGTGGGGGTTTTATGAAACTGCTTTCTTTTAGGAACAATGAAAAGGGCTTGGCATGCTTTCTTACTAGAGCTTGTAAAATCATTCAGTCCTCAAAGGGCCTTGCAAATATTACCCAGGTGTTGAATTCTGCATCTGAGGGAGGCAGGCAGTATTTGGACTGATGGAATGGAGTGTCACATAGCTCAGAGTGACTGGAAACTTAGAGGTTATATGTTGGCTTCCAATACCATGAAGGCTGTGAGACTAAACCACTTCTGTGACTTGGACTGAAGTTGCTTATTCTTTGAACACTTTTGCAAATGGTGCTCATAATTTGGTAAGACAGCTTTACCTGGATAAGAACTGGAGACAGACAGAGACTGGATGCAACATAAAGGTTTTCTTCAGTTAGTTGTTATTAAAGTGGAGAATTAGAATAAGGAAGTCAGAATATAACCCACCATATTTGTTTATACTCTATGTACTTACATATACTAACATTTATTTTCTGTTGCAACCAAGTCATAATAATCCTGTGTCTGACTTCATAAAGTGCATGAATTTGCAAATATGTCTGTATCAATACACAGCAATACACACTCAGCTAGCAATTGTTTGCATCTAGCTTTATTTCTGCAGAGCTAATCTCATCTCCTATCCCATATAAAACTGCCAGATTTTCTGTTGTGCCAGGAGACCATTTATATTTTCACTTGTGTGTATTTAAATCATGGTATGCAAGCAGCTCTTTAAGTCTAGCTCATTTGTTTGTGTGTGCATGTGTCTGTCTCTGTCTTCCTTTAGTTCTTTGGATTAAACACTGTGTTGGGAACTGCCCAAGAAAATTTGGGAGCTCAGAATCAGAGATCTTCCCTCACTAAACTGGTTCCTTTCAGACATATACAGACATTGAGAGGTTGAGAGATAAAGCTTCTTGTTTGTCATAGCCTCACTGGAGTATCCTTTTTGCTGACTCTGAGTAAATTTTTAATAAAGCTCTGGCAGGGGGGGTTGGACTAGATGATCTTTCGAGGTCCCTTCCAACCTCTAGGATTCTATGATTCTATGATTCTATGAAGGGGGCTAAAAAACTAGTCAGAATCAATTAAATGTGCTCTAATCCTCATTCTCTGATGATAGTTTTAAAATAAATTAGTTTCGCTACACTTGAGTTTAAAACAAATTTTTAGGGATTTTAGTAAGGCCACAGAATTACAGGTTTTCTCTGACTCTGAGACAATGTGAAAAGCGTGATGTGAGAAAAAAAAAGTACATATTATCAAAGTCATTATTTTGGCATTTTTATCACAGTATGCACAACTGCTCATGTTTCTGAATATTCTCTGATCTGTATTTCTCCCCCTTTTTTTGTATTCTTCAGTTTAGGTCAGCCTTTTAAAGCAAAGTTAGTCATTCTTCTCGGAGGCAGAGCAGTATTTAACTTGCCTTTACAGAAGCAGCTCAAGGTGTTTCATTGTTGTCTGGAATGTTACAGTACAACCCTCCTCTAACAAAAAAGAAGTTTTCTTCTGGAACAAAACTTGACTTCTAAAGATCTAACCAAGGGAAAAAAAAAAAAAAGAAAAAAAAAATATTCAAACCTCATCTAGCAGAGACATGCAACTTTGCTGCCAATAAAGTAAATGCCAGTGAGGAGGGTTTCAAACCTGTGCAAGATTTTCCTCTTTCTCAATGTGATCTTTATGTCAAAAGAAACCTCCTGAGGTGGCATCAGAGATCTGAAGGATCAGACAATTCCACCCAGCAAGTGGAAATATAGCAGACCTTTAAAAGTGGATTTCTTCCACCTGTAAAACAATCTCTCTTTTGCTTATTAAATGATTTTAACACACACCAAATCCTAATCCTGTTGTAGCTTATGAATTTTTTCCTGTAAATTCCAATGGCTGTGCATGGAGCCCCAGTGTTCCTTAAAGAGTAGCTTGTAAAAAAAATGTGGGGGTTTTGTGGTGGATTTTCTTTTTCCTTCTGGGGAGGGACTTTTTACAACAGCTTGTAGTGAGAGGACAAGGGGTAATGGGTTAAAACTGGAAGAGGGGAGATTTAAGTTAGATATCAGGGAGAAATTCTTTAGTGTGAGAGTGGTGAGACACTGGAAGAGGTTGCCTGGGGAATGTGTAGAAGCCCCATCCCTGGAAGTGTTCAAGGCCAGGCTGGATGGGGCTCTGAGCAACCCGGTCTAGTGGGAGGTCTCTGCCCATGCAGGGGGTTGGAACTAGATGATCTTTAAGGTCTCTTCCAACTCAAACCATTCTATGATTCTATGATTCTTATTTTTTTGCCTGAATTGGCTCAGATACGCCTATGTTTAGACAGTAGCAATGATGAGCCATGGGAGAGTAGGTCTCCATGAGATACAGATCCTTCATCATTATAAAAATAAACATAGTTGCAGTTTGTTCCCTTTGTTTGGTCCAATAAATGGCCCTGCCCACACTGGGCAGAGCCCCAGCATCCCTGTGCTCATCCTCTAACAAAAAAATGCCAGAACACAAAGAATCGGGTGGCTTTATCCTCCATGGAGAGTTCTGCCTTATTACAGTTAAATTTGGAAAGCTTTGGCCCTGAAAACAGCAGATAAAACCTGTTGGTCCTTGCATGATGCATCTTCCCCAGAATCATGTGTGCATATTTCCTATTAGCTGTAATAAGGGTTATATATTGAGAGCAGATGCTATTTAACCAATAACTGTCTTGTACTATTACATCTGGATAGATTTAAATGCTGTTGTCTCCCCATACCATGTAAGCATTAGAGTGCAGATTTCCACAACAAACCAGTGAGAAAATGCTCAGTGCTGCTGATCATCATAGTGCAAGGATGCATCCAACATCCATAAAGCTGATTTTGTTTTTTCTGAAGCTGACTGCGCTGGTGTCAAACAAAGCCTTGAACTGCAAAAGATGAGTGTTCCACTTACAAATCTGCAATTCAGAATGTGCAATTCAACATTCTATGTGCACTGGTGCTGGCCTACGCATGGCTGGGTTTTTGACCAGGGTTAATATAAAGGTAGAGGTTGGAGACCTTAAAAAAAAAATAAAAATCTACAATAAGTTTACTCATGGGATGAAAGTACAGTTTGGTGTGAGTTTGGTTCCCTCAATTCTCCATGAGTGGTCAGTGTCCTGAAGTATAACAAAGTGCACTTTCCAGCTAAGGTCAGTCAGGGTGACAGGTTAGAAAAACCTCAGTGACAGCTCAGGGAAAAGTAATAGGAAATGCTGCATGCCATAAAAAAGGCAAAGAGACAGAGAAGGGAGAGAGGGGGAGAGAAAAACCAATAAGAAAACATATTTACTGCATAAGAGTAGCCTGGCACAGGGAGCTGAATTGAGTCAGGGGAAGGTAGGGATTTTCTTGTGACACCTATTTTTTAGCTCAGTCTGCATCTCTCCCTACAAAGGCAAAGGGGTAGGCTCTGTCTGCATAGTGCAGGATTTCACATTTCTCCTTGAGCAGTGACTGCACATCTAGAAACTCAGGATGGCCCTAGGATGGCTTCTGGAGGTTTGTGCCTTCTCTTCTTGAGTCTGAAGACCTACTTCTTGATCTGCTGCAGGCAGACAGCACTAGATCTTTTTAAAAGCTACTTCTGAATAATTAAAACCTCTTCTCCTATGCAACATGAAGTCTCATGATGCAGAACAGTCTTCTGGTCACATTTAGCCCAGGGTATATAATGTCCTCCATCTCACTTTGCAAAAGGCCTTTTTGCTGGTTCTCCATTCTCTGATCAGGTGGTTTCAGGTAATGTCATCTAATACAGAAAAGAGAGTTGTCTTTTTTCTTCACCTCTGATTCCTGGTATTTCTCCTTGACCCAGGAGGCAAATGGATAGTGAGAGGTAGACCACAACCTCCAAAATGCCCCGTTTTCTCTAAGTATTTGAACACACAAAACTCAGATGTGTTCACTAGGCAGAAAACCTAGACTCTGAGCTCTAATGGCCACATTTCCTAACCAGAAGGCCCTCAGAAATGCAGTACTTTGTTTCCACAAAGGTAACAGAACAGTTGTATGGATACAGTCACATACTGCTTGGGAGCAGCTCTGTGCTGTGTGAGTGGGGTGGCAGTCCTCAGAAGACTCCTTGGCACAGCACAGTTAGGATTTGCTGGTGTCTACCCAATGCACAGGAGTCAAATGTGAGCCTCCTGTTTCATATCCCAATCCGTTTTCCTCTCTGAGGTGTCCAGGATTCAGCTTTGAGAGGGAGCCCAGTCTATAAGAATCTATAAGAAAATGCCTTAAAACATGCTCAGCCTCTGATTTTATAGCAATTCCATTTAATTTAGTGACCGTTGTCAGTAAAAATTCATATTTATCCATGTAATGCCTTAATGTGAATGCAAATGTGTGGCTGAGCTAGATAATTTTTAAGCAGTGAGTTTTAATCATGTGGCTGACTTACTTTTTGCATAATTTTTTTTTCCCTGAATATATATATTGTGCTGTGGAGGATAAGTTCATGTCAGTGGTTAAATCTACTGAACACTCTGGAGCAACAGAAGAAATTATTTTACTGGCTGGGTCTTTAGGTGAGCAAAGGAATGTTGCTCTGATATTTCTTGGCTGGTGTTTCAACCTTACAGGGCCTTTTTTTTGCAGCATGGATATCTGACCAGCCCTCCAAAGGCCGAGGTGAGCAATTCCACAAGGGAAGCAAGTCAGGCATTCAAGAGATGAAGAGCTGTTGAATTCACAATACTTCTGTCTGCTTTCTAAACCAAACCCAGACTTAACAGACCCTTGAGGTCCTGAGGTCTGACCCATGGCCTCCCATGCTGTCATTGAAATCAGAAATCCCCACTGCAATTACCACAAGTTCCTTTGTCCTCATCTGTTATGAACGTTGACTCCCCGTGGAGAACATGGTAGCCAAGAAACCGAGTGAAGCTGACATCGTGCTGCTGAGCTAACAGGATGGACTCAAAATGTCACCCTTTATTTTGGGTAGATAATTTTTTTTTAAATTGTCTTCCCTGGTCCTTCTAAACTTGAAACAATTAGCATGGTTACTCTATGCTTAAAGGCTAACAATGCACTGCATGGAGAAAGGCCAATTATAACCTCTCCCCCCAAAAAAAAGGAGGGGAAAAAGAAAGAGAGGAGGTGGGTATGCTTTGCTATGAACCCCTGAGTAAATTGTGCAAAATACAGGGTGCTGCAAGCCTCAGAAAGACTCCAGCAGCAGCCCCTGATCTCAGGCTGAGTGGTTCTATCTCCACTTCTGCAATTGCAGTCTTTGCTTCAGTTACATTATTCCTCCTTAGCCTGACTATGTTTTTCTACATTTCCCCTGTCTATTTTTTGAAGAGGCAATTGTTGTGAATGGTGGAGAAGGTTGAGTGCCTAACTGAAATAAAGGAAAATTAGTTTTTAAGGAGAGTAAATTGGATAGAATAGGACCCGTAAGGATAACAAGCTGGCGATAATTCAGTGTAGTCTTCCTGTTCTGCTCCTGTTTATTAAATATTCTTATTGACTTCTGGTTCTCAGTACTCTGTGTTCTGTAGTGTACTAAATTACAGTAACTGAATATTCTGTCTACATATGCTGACTGGTCATTTGAGAGATGAGTGTACTTAAGACAGAAATGCTTTCCTTTAGTCCTTACATCTTTGAAATGCCTATTGTAAAATGTACATCTCTGAGAAGGCACTTCTCCCCACCAAATGATTTTAATGCTGAAAAAGCTGCAGAGCTAAATAAAATAATAAACTCTGAGGGACCTTGTTTTTGATTCTCACTTCTCTTTCCTAGCCAATGCTAGAATTGTAAGTAGAGATAAATGCCAGTGCCTCCATACCTAAACCCTCTCTCCAATAAAAGAAGTCCTACGACACAAATATTCCAGAAAGCTTAGCTTCCCCTTATTATGACCTAAAAATGGTGATGAACTTTCTAAGGCTTTATAAATTTTGATCTCTTTCTTGGGGAACAAGATTCTCTGAATATCAGTGTCACATCCCACAAAGTGGGTATGGCTCGCCAGAAGTTGGGCCCCAAATTAAATGTGACATCCCACAAGGTGGGTATGACGTTACGTCCCACAAAGTGGGCACAGCTCCTCAGAGGTGGGGGCCAACCCAGGCTGATTCATATCCAATCCTCCTCTCTTAACTAAACACAATTACCAACTCAGTCAGTGAGATTAACCTCTGCAATTCTCTGCACGGTATTCTAAGGGTAAAACCATTACCCAGGAGGCTTGTACAAAACATAACTTAAAATTGAGTAAGATTATAAAGGTTGTCAAAAAAGACACAACAATATGATCCTCAAAATAACAGATTACAAGTAGCAGAACTTAGCAAAATGGTCCTCTCAAACCAACAGGTTACAACTGGAAAAACTTAGCAGAATTAGAACTTATGTTACCCATGTGCTAAGAATAAGGTTAGAAACAGAGAGAGACAGGGAGAGAGAGAGATGAAGAGAGACAGAGAGAGAGAGATGAAGAAAGAGGGGACAGGAAAGATATCACCACCCTTGGATCCAGTGATAATCTCGGCATGACGTTGTGGTCTTTGGATGGTGGAACATTTCCAGTCTGCCTCTTTTATGGCAACTGGCCCTGCCTCTCCTGGTGAGGCTCAGCCTGCTTTGCACAGACTCAGTGTTGGATTCAGGAATGTTCTGGAAATGAGTCGGTGGGTCATGGAGGTCCAGGTGATCACTTGCCCCTCCCCCCCATCTGGGTTGACCAAGCAATGACCTTTATTTTCCAGCATGTGCTCTGTCCTTAAACAGGAAAGTGGTCTCTTGCAAATAAAGACAATGTCCAGTTTATCAGAGTGGTTACTGAATGAGGGTCTTTCCTTGTGAGAACAGGGTCCAGGTGGCTTATAGAATGAAGACCCTACCCAAGCACAAGCACAATGTCCAGTTTGTCAGGGCAGCTGTTTTAAGACAATTATTCATGTTGGGACTCTACAATCAGCCTCTTTTGAAAATGAAAGTTCAACTACACAAGGCCAAGGAATGCTAAGCACAGGTGTGTATTTATCCATAACATTTATCTGCTATTACTCTTTCTAGAATACCTTTGATGAGTACATCTAAAAGTCTTTTGGATGATGACTGGACATGGCATGGGGAATAGCATAAGCCAGTGATTGCTCTCAGTAGGCAACATAGATGAGTCCATCCTGTTCTTGAGTGAGAAGTCTTACTCCTTTAATTTACACCCTGGTCTTGTAGGCAGACAACAGGTCTTAGTCAATTTTCTTTACTACTATAGAATATATTAAACTAATCTTCCAGCTTTCATCCCTTTTACAGAAGAAGGGGACATGGGGAAATGCAACTCCTCTCCCTTCTCTATCTATTGAGCTGTACAATCTACTCCCATTAATGTTCTTCTCTTAATTAAAAAAAAAAAAAAAAAGAAAAAGCTTTAAAAATTTATTTTAGTTTTTACCGTACAGTGGCAAAATGTTATTATTTTTCCACCCACAATACCCCCCATTCCTGGGAGACATGTCATTGCCAGGAGGGTATAGCTTTGGGGTCCTCCTCCTGATGAAAGAATTGAAACCAAGTCTCCCAAAGGCGAGGCAGCTGTGTGACCATTAGGAGATTTTTTTCCTCATGTTGTACATTTTTTTTAAGTGCCACTCTAATCTGACATGTTGGTTATGCTCTGAGAACGCTTTTTACAAGAAGCTCCTAGAGGAGAAAAATGAGGGCAGAAATGCCTAATTATGAAATCCCAGTGAAGCTTGTTTTTAATCAGATGTTGAACTGCTTAACAAACTAAGCAGTGAATAAAGAAGTGCTTCTGCATTTGCTCAGCGATAGAACTTGCAGGCTCATGAGATATTTGGGACTGAAAATAGTCACATTTTTGAACTTTAAGTGCCTCCAAATATGGACAGAAGTACATTTTTTAGGAACATATTTAAAATTATAATGTATAAAATAAATCCTATCCCTTGATGTCTTGTTATAGGGCTGGCTCTATTTCCTGTACTAGTGATTGAAATTTGTCCTTGCTTCTTCTGCAAGACCTTTCCTTGTCTTCCATTTCCTGAACTAAATACGAGTGCTCCATCTTGCTTACCTGTCAAAGGGTAAACCTGCATCCAAAAGGGAATTCAACATCTACAAATTCAACATGCATTGAGTAATTTGGAGGCAGCAAACAGCAGCTGTTCAGGAAACATTGAGCTTGCTGCCATGGGTCTCTCTTTTCCATTCGGGGTACCTTTTAGACCAAATACAGCATTTTCCCATTGAACTGAGCCCCAGGGCCCCACACTCCTTACAAAAGCTAGGAGAATTTCTTTTGTCTTAGAAAATCAGAAAGCACATACAATCTTCTACTGGGGTGGAAGATATTTTTTTCCAGTAGGAAGTAGATGGTTTGTTATCTGTTTTCATCCCCTTTATTTAAAATTGTGTGCAAATATGAGATAAGTATATCTATCTAATTACTATAAGATACTGTGCCTAGCCAAGTGTCTGAGCTGTGGTACCTCAACTTGGAGATATCATTGGGAGTAGAAAAAGTAATTCTGTTCCTTCTCCATATATACAAGTTTTAGGTTTTACACCCCTGGGATTCTTTACACAATTAGGCTATGGAAGAGTTTTGCTTTATTTTTCCCATGTGCAAACATATTTCATTTATTTGGTATATTTAAGGCAACAGGCATGAGATTTTTCTCAGCTTAAGGCATCCCTTAGCTCCATGCTATATTCTTCAGAAAACCAGTAGATGTTAGATCCCATGTTTGCTTAAGAAGAATCATCGTGAATTATGAACCAAACCTGTCAGGCTCAGGTCTTTTTCAGGGTGGAATTCACACCATGTAATTAGGATGTCTATTATGTCACTCTGACATGGAAGAAAAAAGCAAATGAAGGGAACAGAAGTGACCCAGGTAGCACAATCATGTAGGCACAGCTGATTTCTTCCCTGGGTTTTTTCAAGATGCAGGATTTCAAGACTAGTTGTCACTTGTTTCCTTCTTGTGAATTGCAGAGACAAGACCTGGAAGCCTTCTGAGTCATTCCCTCAAGTCTGCTATTGCAGAAAACCTCACCATCTCACCTCTGATGTAATAAACTCACTGAGAACTCAAAGATGTGTAGGCACCTTGTAAAGTTTTGATTTTCCTTTCAAGACCCAAATATCTTGAAAAAAATCTGAAGAATATGGATGCTGACCACATAGTTGACGTCGGTTTAAGTTGGACTAGGTGACCTCTGTAGGTCCCTTTCCTGAATCATCCTATGTTCCTATCATCACAGCATAAAGGGGCACTGACTGACGCCTGCAGACAACCCATGAGACTCACAAGTTACACCAGTAAGTGACTCCATTGAGTTTTTGTATCTCATGATTCTTTTAAAAAGAATTGAAAATTTGATAAGACCATTTATTTTGCTAAACCTCCTAATGGCTGTTATATTTTTATACCATGTTAATTTCACTGAGGTGCTTCAGCTTCCTGTGCTTACGCCCAAAAAATGATTCAAAGCAGAGGATCTACAGAGATGCCAGCAGTTGGAACAGAAAGAGGCAGGGAGTAGTAAAATCTGTCCAGAAAGAAAAGAGGATGGCACAGTGAAAACAACTTCTTATTTCTTTTATTACAACCACAACTGATTTTTCATCTTATTTTCATTACTAAAATTGAAATCTCCATAGGGCCAGATCCATAGAACAGGGAATAAGTGGAAAGACTTCCATTAACTGGAATATAATCTTGACTTTAGCACGTTCTGGGCCAGTAGAGGAGGAAGGAAGCATGTATGCTGGCAGGAATGCATCCCTTCACCAAGTCTGCTGATGGTTTGGTAAGTGCAACACTGTGTGGGTCACTCGACCCACGTGCCTCCCTGCTGAGGCAGGAGCCATGCCAAGCAAGGCTGAGCAAAGGCACAGAAGGTTAAATTATTGTTTGTAGCATGTAGGGGCTGAGAGGCCCCATGGCCAAAAGTTAGAGTGTATTTAAGAATACTCTGCTTGTTAGGTCATGTCTTCAGTGTCAGCAGTGTGTCTGACCAAGCCTTCTGTTCCTTTTCACACAGAATCACAGAATTACCAAGGCTGGAAAAGACCTTTAAGATCATCAAGTCCAGCCTATGACCAACACCACCACACCATCTAGACTATGGCACTAAGTGCCACATCCAGCCTTTCCGTGACCCCATCCAGGGATGGTGCCTCCACCACTTCCCTGGGAAGTCCATTCCAATGTTTAATCACCCTCTCCGTGAGGAAGTGCTTCCTAATATCCAACCTAAACCTCCCCTGGAGTAGCTTCAGGCTGTGCCCTCTTATCCTGTCACTGGTTGCCTGGAAAAAGAGCCCAGCCCTCACCTGACCACAACCTCCCTTCAGGTAGCTGAAGAGAGTGATGAGGTCCCCCCTGAGTCTTGTCTTCTCCAGGCTAAACAACCCCAACATCCTCGACCTCCACTGATTATGAATTGCTCTCAGTGTAAGGACTGGAGTGAAACTTTCCCATTCTTGTTAAGCATTAGTCATGTGGTGGGGGTGGATTGCAGGGCACTTTACAAAGCCCTCTCTGTCTATGCCTTTGCATAATTAACAAACTGAACACAGTGATAGGTGACACAGAGATAGCCAAGGAAGGAATACTGTGTATTGCAAAAGCCTGCCATAGTCTAAGAGTACAGGTATCTGCACAGCAGGAGCCTTGCAAAGACAGAGCAATTGGACTTAGATTTCTAGGAAATAAAGCTTTATCTCATAACAGTCTGGACTGCAGGCTTGTGCAGTTATATCCTAATCAAGATGCAGTAATTTAAGTAGCTATCATGGGAAGATGTGGGTGGCAAGATCTCTTGAATTTCTGTTTCTTTACCATTTCTTCTGAGAAAGCAAGTAACACCAAAAGTTGTACTTCAATGTCATTATTAATATAGTGATACTGATGTAATCAATGAGGTGATTACAGTGCACTGTGCACCAAAGAGAGACTCCTCTTAGACTGCAGCCTGCTAGAACAGTGACCTGTTCCTGACAGCTAAGTGAAAGAAAGAAGACAAGAAAAGGAAAGGGTGGCATTTCTCCTGATACACCTTCCTAAATCCCAGGAACCAGAATTTTGGGTACTTCTCACTCTGAGCACTGTATCTGTATATTTATGTTTAATAGCTGTTGATGGAATTTGTTTCCAAGAATCTGTCAAATCACATTTTGGCATTTCTGAAATTGTGTTTCAATGAGTTTCACTATGTCCTTTGGCACTATATGAAAATATAAATCCTTTTGATGTTTGCAAAATACCTGCCTCATAATTTCACTGTGTCCCTACTCCCCCTTATTCTTAGGCTGTGAGAAATATTTCCTTTCTCCAGGATTTTCAAAACTTACATATTCTGCTATTGTATCTCCACCAATCTTCTCTTTTCCAGACAAACCCATCTTCTGTTGAGTATCTGTCCATATAGAAGACGATTAATCTCATTTTTTTTCCCTTTTTGTATTCTAGTACACCCTTTTTGTGATGTAGGGATTAGAATTGTGTGTACCATATAAAATAAAGGAGTATCAAGGTTTTACAGATTAGTATGACAATGCTTTCTGTTTTGTTCTCTGTGCCTTTTCCTGTAACTCTTCCTGTTTCACTTGCCTTTCTGTCTGCTCCTCAGCACTGAGAAGGCATTTTCAAGAAGTGAATCTGTGTTATGAGGAATCTTTGTTTAACCTGATTCTATCAAAACACAGGGGGTTTTGTAATCTACATGCAGAAATAAAGGGCCTCTCTCATAAGGCTTTCTTTTATAAAGGCATAGGGGGAGACAGTGATAACAGAACACAGATTGAAGGGTGGGTTATGAGGTCTTGCTAGATAGGACAATTCCCTGGGCTTCAGAAGAGGTTTCTGGTTGAGAGGGCTGAAGGTCCTTATTCAGTGGGGTTCTAAAGTGAATCTTACATTCCTTGGGTGTAGACATCTCTTAAGAAAACCCCAATTTTCAGAGATGTATAGTATGGCTAAGACAAAACCTCCTACAAGCTCTTTTACATATTCCTGAAGCTGCAAGATATAACACTCCTTCCTCAGTTGTACATAAGAAGCCAAAAATAGTTTAAAGAATAATTATTTCTTTTTATATAAAAAGGGAAAAAAAAATTAAATCTTAGGACTTCTCTTTCAAATGGTTGTATTTCAGAAAGTTGTTTGCCTACAATGGCTAATCTTGGAGTGGAGCTCATGGCACCTGTTCAAGATACCAGGACAGAGGGTGTTGTTCAGAGGGATGAAGCTGTCCTTTATCAAGAACTCCAGCGCATTCAGTGTAAACAAGCTTCTTCCATCTGTGCTGCATCCTGTTATTGCCTGAACAATGCTGAAAGGAAAATCCTACACCCCACTTACTTCCTGCTCTTGACATATGAAGCTCCAAGAGATTGAAGGCAGCACATGGTTGAAAAGAAAGAAATGAGGTAATGGCCAAGCATAGCACAACTGTCCCATTTTGCTTTCTCCTCCAGAGATGACAGAATAGACAGCCCTGAGGGTTGCTCTCCTGAAAGCCACAATGTTGTGAATTTTAGGTATTATGTTTTGCTCTGTTTATAATGCCATGAGGAAAGAATGGTAAGTGGGGGTCTTTGGTTTCCTGGTCCCAGAACCCCACATTGATGAACAAAAGCAACATATCCATTTTACAGGTAGTGCGTCTAAGGTGCCAAGGTGAGGAAAGCCAGCTTTGTGCTTCTTGTGAACATCCAAGCTGAGGATTCCAGTGAGAAAGGGAAAGACAGACAACTGATATTTGTGGACATGAATGGAGTAATCATAAATTAGTAAACAGAACTACACTGGAAGAAAACTGCATTACAGCAAGTGTGAGGAGTAGCCCACTCTTAGTCCTTCTACCAGTACTGGAAGTTATCTCACAGCCTCCATTAACCTATGCATGCTTTTATTGAAGATAAACTATTTTTAAAATGTAGTTACTGCTTTTCCCCTTGCACTCTGAAGCACTTGTTTTCTGAGGTTTTGGCAAGATTGAGGTGAAGCCTGATTTCCCTAACCTGTCATACTGGCATCATTAGACATTGTGATGAAACACTGGTATGTTTTTCACAAAAGAAAATAAAGCACTCCATAGCCCAGCATTTGGATCTATGCCCATGTAGGTGGGCCCTCTGACACACTATCTGGAGGAGAGACAGGCTTCTCAGACCCACACATTGCAGGCTATCACTCACTCAATGCTTTTTCTTTTGAAAAAAATGGAAAAACAAACAAAAAAATAACATTAAAAAAAATTTCTGGAGATCTAGGAGAGTATTCTCTTCATGCAAGTGGCAGAAAAAGCAGCACATTCCCAAGAAACATCACCCTTTCCAACTCCTACCTCCAAATAACCTTCCATGCCCACAGCCTCTGTGGCAACCAGAGGTTGTTCAGCCCCCTGACATGACCAAAGGCAGCGTGTCTGATGGATGCAGCCAGGCTTGGCATAGAAGCCTGATCTCTCTGGGCAAATGGCAGTAAACTCACTGGCCTTTTGTACTCTTGTGCTTGCTGACAAGATGAGCAGTTCACTGCACTGCTAATCTGGAGCATCAGCTACAGTAAACTGTTTTGGCCAGTTCTTCATTCCCCAGACCCACACCTAATGATGTGCGTCCTACCCAGAGGAAAGCTGTGTTTTAGTGTTATGTAAAGTTCCTGGTTAGTGCCTAGGTACTGGGCAGAGACATACACTGAAGCACCTGTGTAATAATCATAGAATCATAGAATCATAGAATCCTAGGGGTTGGAAGGGACCTCGAAAGATCATCTAGTCCAACCCCCCCTGCCAGAGCAGGGTCACCTAGAGCACATCACACAGGAACGCATCCAGGCGGGTTTTGAATGTCTCCAGTGAAGGAGACTCCACAACCTCCCTGGGCAGCCTGTTCCAGTGCTCTGTCACTCTCACAGTAAAAAAGTTTTTTCTGATATTTACCTTGAACCTCCTATGCTCCAATTTACACCCATTACTCCTTGTCCTATCACTGGTCATCACTGAGAAGAGCCTAACTCCATCTCCCTGACACTCACCCCTTACATATTTGTAAACATTGATGAGGTCACCCCTCAGCCTCCTTTTTTCCAAGCTAAAGAGACCCAGCTCCCTCAGCCTTTCCTCATAAGGGAGATGTTCCACTCCCTTAATCATCTTTGTAGCTCTGTGCTGGACTCTTTCAAGCAGTTCCCTGTCCTTCTTGAACTGAGGGGCCCAGAACTGGACACAATACTCCAGATGCGGCCTCACCAATGCAGAATAGAGGGGGAGGAGAACCTCTCTTGACCTACTAACCACACCCTTTCTAATGCACCCCAGGATGCCATTGGCCTTCTTGGCCACAAGGGCACATTGCTGGCTCATGGTCATCCTCCTGTCTACCAGGACCCCCAGGTCTCTTTCACCTACACTACTCTCCAGCAGGTCAGCCCCCAACCTGTACTGGGACATCATGTTGTTCTTCCCCAAATGCAAAACTCTACACTTCCCCTTGTTGAATTTCATCATGTTTCTCCCCACCCAACTCTCCAGCCTGTCTAAGTCTCTCTGAATGGCAGCACAGCCTTCTGGTGTGTCAGCCACTCCTCCCAGCTTAGTGTCATCAGCAAACTTGCTGAGGGTACATTCTATACCCTCATCCAGGTCGTTGATGAAGATGTTGAACAACATCGGTCCCAGTACCGACCCCTGAGGGACTCCACTAGTCACAGACCTCCAACCAGATTCTGCCCCATTGACTACAACTCTCTGACTCCTTCCCATCAACCAGTTCCTGATCCACCTCACTACCTGATCACCAAACCCATGCCTGATCAACTTATCTACAAGGATGCTGTGGGAGACGGTGTCAAATGCCTTACTGAAATCAAGATAAACCACATCTACCGCTCTACCATCATCTATCCACCTAGTAATTTCCTCATAGAAGGCTATGAGGTTAGTCAAACATGATTTACCCTTGATAAAACCATGCTGACTGCTCTTGATGACCCCCATGTCCTTGATATGCCTAGAGATAGAGATAAGAACAAGTTGTTCCATCACCTTTCCAGGGATGGAGGTGAGGCTGACCGGTCTATAGTTACCCGGGTCCTCCTTCTTGCCCTTCTTGTAGACTGGTGTGACATTTGCTGTCCTCCAGTCCTCAGGCACCTCTCCTGTTACCCATGACTTACTGAAGATGATGGAGAGTGGCCTAGCAATGACCTCCGCCAGCTTCTTTATATCCTCTGTCACCAGGGCTCCCCCCTCATTCAACAGTGGGCCAATATTGCCTCTAGTGTTAGTTTTGTTAGCTATGTATTTGAAAAAGCCTCCCTACATTAGAGAAACATCCAGACTAAGAGGGATAATTGAATTGAGCTCCAGTACTCTTCTGGAAGTTTTGAGTTTTAAAAATAGCACTTCTCTTTTCTGAGAAACAACTGGCATATGCATGTAACCGCTGCAGCCTCAAGGCTGTGGCCCCACATCTAGCCCACTGCCAGTTGTGTCCCTCATAGGAGGTAATTGCCTGATGAAGCCTAAGGATGACTGAAGCCCAAAAACACTTGAGGTCCAGAAGAGAGAGAGATTTAACAGACTTCTGTTCAGAAATTCTACTCCTACCTCAGCTGGGAGGGTAACTTTGTGGCATCAGTTTTTAATATCTCCCCAGTCATTGTCCAGAAAGCTCAGGTGGCAATCTGGCTGAGAGCCTAGTAAGACTTAGGTGTTAAGAAGTTGACTTTCTTGCCTTCCTCTGAAAGTCTTACAGCCCCTTCCTATTTCAGGATCACAGCAACTGATGAGCTTTGTTTATCTATGTCTGCAACACCTCCTGAAATAAAGTATTTTCATTTTACAGATAAAGAATTGATAACCAGAGCCTCTAAAGAGTGAGGAGCCTAGTGGTCCAGCAAAAGCATCTGATGAAAGAAAATATTCAACCAACAGTTCCCCTCTTTTCCCTGCTCCCTTTGTCATCCCCTCTTAATAACCCAAGGCATTGAGCCCTTCTGTTAAAAATCAGCTAATCTTTTGCATTGCAGAAAGTTAAGTTCTCATCTCCTCAACCAACCTATGACTTTCATGTGGCTAATTATCCACTTGTTTGAATCAAAATAAGTGTGTATCTGGATGGCAGTGGAGCGTTCTGTGGGTAGTGTGGACTCAAGTGACTGAAGTCAGGCGCAGAGTTTTATAAATATTCTAAATGGATGAACAATAACTGCAACAAAAAAAAAACAAACCACCAAAACCACTCCTTTTTTATGTTGTCTCATATTAAAAGTAACGGAAAAAAACGTAGGAAAAAAGCTAGAAGAGTCCATTCTGGCTGAGGAATTCAGCCAGATGGGTTTAACATGGCATCAGATAATCCCTACTGAAGAAATCAGTAACATTGCCAGCAAAATATAGAATATGGGATGACATGGTTAATAGTGATATTAACGATAATAGTAAAAAACACAACAATATTAATAGCATCTCTAGTTTTAGTAAGGGACAATAAACCTCAAGTTGACACAGAATTTAGGGCAAAGGAAATTCTACGCTAGATTTTGTTGATGGTAGTATAGCACTGTAGGAGGTGCTAAGTCTGGCTTTAAAGTGCCTGAAAATACAGAAAAGAACATGCATCAGAATCTGCCCTCATTAAAAACCATGCTACTTCTCTGAGTGCAGCAAAAGCAGAATATTGGTTTCTAAAAGCAGTTTTTAGCCTCACAGATGACTCTGATCATTTACTTATACAGTGCTATATATTGCTAATGGGCTTGAGGATTCTGTGAAGCAGGAAGGAACTTGCTGGAAAAGTGCCATTTTCAAAAGGGCTTTTGAAAGAGGAGAGAAGGGAACGACATAATCAGGATTCTTGCAGAAATCCAAGGTCACAAACTGGGAGCAGAACTTTGGAGAAGGAAATCAGAAGAGAAAGAGAAGGTAGAAGGGTGAGAAGTGGTGACAGGCAGAGGAGGGGTTAAAATGATGGTGGAAATGAAAAGGATGTCAGAAAATGTTAATAATGTGGCAGGGACTTCAGATTTCACTTTCTCTGTGTCTAAGCCACTATGCCTGTGATCCCCTCCACTGTGCTTAGCTGGGACCATCTCTCTGTATTTGTACGGACGTCAGTACAAGAGGGACCTGCTCTCTGTTCTTTTCTATCTCCAGGCATCATTGTCACACAGCTAATTAACAGCAGTAATAAATGATACTGTATTGCCTCTTAACCCTCTGCTTTTCTTTTTCGGTGGGTTGCATTAGAAAGAACAAAGTTTTTTAAAATAAGGAAGATGAATAATCCTCAGTCAGAGTGAAACTCGGGAGAGATGACACCATCTGGATGATTAGTACTTGTTTCATTTGCACGTTGAACTCAGTACTCTTCCAGCACTAATTATTGCATACCCTTTCCTTATACCATGACTTCTGGGGCTGTGTGTATGATATAAATAGCAGGCTAATGACATGCTGCATGTTGCTCAGGAGACCTCATATTAGTTTACAGCATTTCTCTGATTATTACTTCTTTAATAGAGAGAAGATAAAATACTGATCTCACAAGCGAGACATGAGAGCCTTAATTTGTTCACATTTTTCTAAGAGCCTCTGCATGATGAAATATTTATATGTTTCTCTCTGCAGCATTTTGAATGTGCTGGGTTGTTTATTGTTGTAGTTAAGAACTGATGGGGAAAGAAGTGCTGGAGCATTCAGTAGCAGGATATCCATGTCAAGTGTGAAACTAAAATGGGTATAACCAAAGCAAACATAACTCCACATGGTACTAAAGGTCTAACCTACCCCGTAGAGGTGGAGAATTTAATAATTTGTCAATTGGTCAAATATTTGTGGGGTAAGTCACAAAGTCAAACACTGTTCCTAATATCTGAAAGGCAAGGCAAACATAAGGTCATTAAAATGGCATGTACTGCCATCTAAAATAATGAGGTTTTCATCGTATGGGGGTGTAACACAAACAATCTAGAATGGCAAAGAGAGGAAGCAAAGCCATAGATTGGCATAGAGCTTTTGGAAAGAGGAATGCAATCTGAAATATGGACACTGCTGAGGAGATAATCATCCTTAGTTAATGTAAACATGACATGGTGACACACCATCGTCCTAAGTTTCACCCTGGCATGTTCTTTCTAGCTGTAAATTTACCATGTACAAAAATCTGTAACTGATGATACGCATAGTGAGGCTTGGTGTGGCATTTCCACTGTTGTGATGACATTTGGGTGTCAGCCCCCTAGGGGTGAGTTAATAAGTGCTGATTGTTATTCACTCCTTGTTTGTATTGGAACTAGCAAAGACTTCTTTCTTCCTTTATAAAGCGTGGATTTAGTACAGGTTTTAAGAACAATGTCAGGACATGTACACAAGTGTGTATCCCAGCTTCAAGAACAGACTGATAATCAGAAGAAGACTGAAGACCATTTCTGCTGATGATTTTTACTGTAATTCACTTGCTTGGCTGTCGTCTGCCCAACTCAACCCTCACTCCATTCTCAGATCCCAGCTCAGTGTCAGTGTCACTCTGCTTGCGTATCTGCAACTCTCCACAAATATACATTTAAACCATAGAGAACTCATGAGCTACAGTCTCAAAAATCTTTGTTCCTGACTCATGACCAGAAACTTCCAGTCCATCCTTGCTTTGTTATAGCTTACAAGTAGTGGGACAACCTTTGAAGGAGAAACTGCTCATCTGGAGGATGACTGCCAGCAGAGATCTGCAAGAAAACCAGGACTACACTGTAATATTGTGCTCAGGAGGCATAAACAGAACTCAGTAGGTGGTAGGGAATAAAAGAACAAGGCAGCTTACAGATGTTGAACTGCTAAATAGTAGGGCAGGATTTTAGTTGTCAGTCTTTTTGGATTCATCAGTCTTCAAATTATCCAAACTATCCCGAAAATTTAAGCCTACTGAAAGCAGGTTTAGTTTTCTTAGCTATCTTCTGTAGTTCACAGACTGTCAGAAGACTGCAGCCCAGTTAGAAATACAGTATTAAACAAACACCACTGAAAACATTGTGGGTTAAGGTTAAGGTGGGGCAGGAATTTAGGTAGGAATTTCAGTCCATGGGAACTGAAAATAGTCTGTTAGTGTATTTAAAGTAGAGGTCACATGTTCCTCTTTCCCATCCACTGTGCTGTCTTCCCACTGACCTTGCTCTGTCAGCTAGCCCAGAAAATGAGAGGACTGTTACCCTTTTCTACAATCCTTGGGATTTCCAGCCCTTTATCTTTACTCAAGCCTTCACATCCTATCCCTGTTAGGATAGGCTGTCCAAGGACCATGAGTGAGGCAAGGAGAGAGAAGGCTCCTTGCAACCTTCTCTTACAGAATCACAGAATCACCAAGGCTGGAAAAGACCTTTAAGATCATCAAGTCCAGCCTATGACCAACACCACCACACCATCTAGACCATGGCACTAAGTGCCACATCCAGCCTTGCCTTGAACACATCCAGGGACGGTGCCTCCACCACTTCCCTGGGAAGTCCAATCCAATGTCTAATCACCCTCTCCGTGAGGAAGTGCTTCCTAATATCCAACCTAAACCTCCCCTGGAACAGCTTCAGGCTGTGCCCTCTTGTCACTGGTTGCCTGGAAAAAGAGCCCAGCCCCCACCTGACTACAACCTCCCTTCAGGTAGCTGAAGAGAGTGATGAGGTCCCCCCTGAGTCTCCTCTTCTCCAGGCTAAACAACCCCAGCTCCCTCAGCCTCTCCCTATAAAACTTTCCCTCTAGTTCTTTCACCAGCCTCATTGCTCTCCTCTGGACCTGCTCCAGCACCTCAATGTCCTTCTTGAAGTGAGGGGCCCAGAACTGCACACAGGACTCGAGGTGAGGCCTCACCAGTGCTGAGTACAGGGGGAGAATCACATCCCTACTCCTGCTGGCCACACTATTCCTGATCCAAGCCAGGATGCCATTGGCCTTCCAGGCCACCTGGGCACACTGCTGGCTCATGTTCAACCAGCTGTCCACCAGCACTCCCAGGTCCCTCTCTGCCAGGCTGCTCTCCAGCCACTCTTCCCCCAGCCTGTAGTGCTGCCTGGGGTTATTGTGGCCAAAGTGCAGGACCCTGCACTTGGTCTTGTTGAATTTCATGCCATTGGCCTTGGCCCATTGACCCAGCCTGTCCAGGTCCTCCTGCAGCTTCTTCCTACCCTCCAGCAGATCAACACTCCTCCCCAGCTTGGTGTCATCTGCGAATTTACTGAGGGTGGACTCAATCCCCACATCCAGGTTGTCAATAAAGATATCGAATAGGACTGGGCCCAGTACTGATCCCTGGGGGACACCGCTGGTCACCGGATGCCAGCTGGATGCAGCTCCATTCACCATCACTCTCTGGGTCTGGTCATCCAACCAGTTTTTGACCCAGTGAAGGGTGCACCTGTCCAAGCCATGTGCTGCCAGCTTTTCCAGAACGATGCTGTGGGAGACTGTGTCAAAGGCCTTGCTGAAGTCAAGGTAGACCTCATCCACAGCCTTCCCCTCATCCACTAGGTGGGTCACCCAGTCATAGAAGGAGATGAGATTAGTCTGGCAGGACCTTCCTTTCCTAAACCCATGTTGGCTGGACCTGAAACCCTGGTTGTCTTCCACATGCTGCTTGATGACACTCAGGATGATCTGTTCCATGACCTTGCGAGGCACCAAGGTCAGGCTGACAGGCCTATAGTTCCCCGGATCCTCCTTCCAGGCCTTCTTGTGGATGGGTGTCACATTGGCCAACCTCCAATCATCTGGGACCTCCCCAGTGAGTCAGGACTGGTGATAAATGATTGAGAGCAGCTTAGCCAGTTCTTCCACCAGCTCCCTCAGCACCCCAGGATGAATCCCATCCGGACCCATGGACTTGTTGGGATCTAAGTGGCACAGCAGGTCCCTAACTACTTCCTCCTGGATTACAGGAGGGGGATTCTGCTCCCTATCCCTGTCTACCAACTCAGGAGCCCAGTTGTCCTGAGGGTAGCTAGTCTTTTTGTTAAAGACTGAGGCAAAGAAGGTGTTAAGCACCTCAGCCTTTTCCTTGTCCTCCGTTACTAAGTTCCCCTCCTCATCCAATAAGGAACGAAGATTTTCCCTGACCCTCCTTTTATTATTAATGTGTTTATAAAAGCATTTTTTATTATCCTTTACAGAGATGGCCAGATTAAGTTCTAGCTGAGCTTTTGCATCTCTAATTTTCTTTCTACATGCCCTTACAATATCCTTAAATACTTCCTGATTCACCTGCCCTTTTTTCCAAAGTTGATACACTATTTTTTTTATTTCTGAGTTCCTGTAATAGTTCCCTGCTCAACCAGGCTGGTCTTCTTCCCCACCGGCTCCTTTTTCAGCACACAGGGACAGCCTGCCCCTAAACTTTCATCATTCCATTCTTAAAGTAAGCTCAGCCTTCCTGGGCTCCTTCTTGTGCACCCATGCAGTGCTAGCTGCAATTCCAGCCCTCTGTGATTCATTAACTATCTAATTCTCTTTCCAAAACCCTCTCTTAAATCAAAGAATTTAGTTTCATTGCCTCCTGCTGCATGAAGGTCAAAACCCAGTGGTAGATACTTCACTGATTCTTTATAACAGTGACCTCTTCAAGATGGGTTTCATTTGCCATGTGTCGATGGTTTCCACTCCTGTCTTCATATAATTACAGGAAGGTGACATGAACAACCCCTTTTCACCTGTGTGAATGTCTAAAACTATTGCTGGATGTCTACAGGTAATTAAGATTTGAGGCTGGTCTTCATGGAAAAGGCTTTTTCTGGTTTGTTTTCTGTTTGTGGTTGGTTCAGTTTTTTTCCTAAAGAAACCTTAAGTCTCATGGTTTATGATTTTAGAGCTGGGCATGGAAAAAAATCAGTGCATTAGAAATGTTGAATATAACAGATACAATGAATTTGAGAAGAAATTATTCTATATATTTTTCACAAATTAGTTTATTCTCTAACAGAAGACAAACAAAGAATCACAATTACAAAGAGTAGCTAACTTTAAAAAGGAACTGAAATAAGTCTTTTAAAATAAAGAAAATTGTAAGGGCTAATACCTATGCAGTGCATTCAGAGGAAAAATGCAAGTAATTATAATATTATCTCTCTATTCAGAATATATGATTTTATGGATTTCACAATGCACTTAAAAAGCCACACGTTCTATTATATTTACTATGCTCCACTTTTATTGCATACCATGAAAAAATACCATGGAAAATGAAACAGAACATTCTCTAGCCCCATTCAATTTGACTTGGTCTGATTTGCTATTGTATGTAGCCAAAAATGTCACAGGAAATAATTCCAAAGGTAAATGTGTGGGCATTGTGCAAAATGTGCTGATAAAAATGCTTCAATTTTCATCTTAAAGAAGTAACATATCAAAATAGAAAGCATCATAATGAATGATAGTAAGAAATGCCATTGCAGTTTGAGCTGGCTGACCACAAATGCTCACGTTTGATCTTCTTGTATGAGGTAAATTCTAAGGCCATAGGTGAGCACGGCCTGATTCACAGACACTTTTCCAACACCTACAGTCCCAGCTATCTCAGTGAGCAAATACAGCTAACCTGATGGCCAGAATAGTCATGGAACTGCCTAAATACGGATGGACAGCATGTCATAGACATGGTCAGGTGCATACAGGTCCTGCCCAAGGTCTCAACAGGAAAAGCCTTCATGAAAAAACTGGTAATCTAGTGCTGTGCCCAGCACAAATGGCAATATGGTAAGAACTTGGATATGGGGCTTTTTAGTCACATGTAGATGGCTTGTGTCTGACCATCATGAAGTACATCCATGCTAATATTTGTGCTCAGGGCATAAATGCCATTGGGTACTTTCTTATAGGTCTTATAGGTCAAAAACCTTAGTCTTCACTCAGCTTATTGCTCTGTTACCATATATGTTAAAATACTCTTTTAAACCATTTTGCTGCGGATTTCTTCACAGGCTGCAAACACCCTGAGGAAGAATGGGTTTGTACACAGAAAAAGACCTTCACTGAGGTTAAGGTGGAGCAGCACTGCTTCAGGAGCTGTGGGCTTTCCTAGAAAAAGGGTATTATATTGTTTCCCCTGCCCTGGGACTAATTTGGTCTTGCTGGAAGATATGGCAAAATTTCCATTGATCTAAATGAATCAGAATTAAGGTCTTGAGGGAAAAAAAAAAAGATCCTGCTCTTCTTTGTAGGTTTTTGCCTGTGCTTTTACTTCAAATACTATGCAAATACAAGTACGATGCCATGCCATAACACACAATGTAATACATGCTTTATAATGCACACTCTACCTTACAATTACATACACTCCCAATCATTTAATACATATTATAAAATACAATAAAAGATAATAAAGAGAACAGGTTATAATACAGAAAAATGTATATTGGAACATATGTAACAAAATTCCATGGCAGACTTCATAATTTCAAAAGACCTCTTTTCTGATTGCCATCAAGTGAGTGTATGATCAGGAGTTGATGGGAGTGTAGGGTGAGACCTGAGCGATAGGGGATTTTTAACTAAGATGTATTAAATTTTAGCAGTAGAAACATAAAATATCATGGCCAAATAACAAGAAACTGCCCCAATGTATCTTTGGAGGAACGCAAAATAGGAAATGTCCCTTTTTCCCTGACTTGCTAATACCATCTGCCTGAATGTCTTTGGCAGAAGAACAGCCTCTGAAGGGAGGTGCTGGGCCAATTAAGACTAGACTGGACAAAAGCCAAGAAAAAATTCTGTATCAAAAAAGTGATGGACTGAGACATTTAAAAGGCCTTTTTGTTCTCTGTCTATGTGATATTTAGTGGCTTTGGATCTGATCTATAGAGCTTAATATTTAATATTGAAATATTTTGACAAGTGTCATAGAAACAGTATTGCCTTAATATCTTACTGCTCAAAAAAGGATAGCAAAATAGCTAGCTGAACTTACTGATGCTTTTGGAGGATCTTGTTCTCTCTTTACTCTAAGTAAGGTCCCTGCCACTGAGGAGGGAGGAGAAGCAACTCTGCCACCTGTGCTTGTGCCTGAATTTCAAGCCTAGCCTGAGTCAGGTAAGAAGTCTCTGACCCCATGATGCTCCTGACTGACTATTGATGTTTCCTGATGTTGACAAACACTTGCAGGGGAGTGGAAACTTACAGAGAAGAAGATATTTGGTAGGAGGAAGAGTGAAGAAATGAAGGATTTGATGGCAGGGAGTTTATGTAAATAAGACAATAAAAATCCACATTCTATGCAAAGTGGGACATTGCATTGTATGTAGAGTGTCTCCAGTTTTCTCAGCTTACTGCCTTGACAGCTGTGAGTGAGAAAGAAGGAGCATGGCCAGCCAAGTGTATTAGCTGATGTGCACATCCAATCCTGGGCAGGATCTGCTTGCACACACAAGACTTGGCTCCAAGTAATTCTGTCACTCTTCAATCTTGTCATGTTTCTGTTAATCTTGCAGAGACAGTATCAAGATGCTCAGCTTTCCTGCCTTCCAATATTTTATACATGGGCTTCTTAAGCACATTGTAAATGCAGGAAAGAAGAGCAGAGAACCTCTAAAAATCACTGCAGCGAGTATATTTTCTTTATGAAGGAGCAGGCAAAAAAATTCCTAAATTTTATGGGAATTAACTACAAGTGGTTGCCAACCTTGAAATTTTCTTGAAAAAGATGACATGTTGAATAGACTTCAAGAATCTGTGCTGGAGGGCAACTTTGTTAATTTCTATCTACAAGAAGTGGGCAGCACAGGGATGGTCCCACTTCAACTTTCAGCATCCCATGGTTGTGTCATCCACCCAAGCGACAGGAGTAGAGAATAAGGTTGTGAGCAGCTGGGATTTCTCTTCAACTATTTGTTCCTCGATGGATTGTTGCCAGTGATCAGCACAGCAAGTGCTTTCTCACTTGCAGCAACCTACACACTTGGATAAGCCTGACAAACCTTCAATACAATGCACAATCTTTTCTAAAGGTATTACCTTATTGATTTGGAAGTTTTGTGCTTTTTTTCTCTCCTCCATACTATTAAAAACCCTTCACTATTCAAAGAAAATGCTGTCTCTGAAAGTTATGATTAATTCCTTCTTTATATGAAGAAGTTATTCTTATTATTTACCCCATTGACAGGCTTTCTTGAACAGTGAAATCATGTTTAAGAGCTGAGCAAGTTTCGGTGGCTTTTGGGTGCCTCACATCTTTCTTAGCTTCAGTGCTGAGCAAAGATAAGAACTAGAGAAACCAGCAGCAGGAGTTCTCTGACTTGGGTAAGAATTTTTCAGAGTACATCAATTTTGACCAAATTTCTGCAGTCAGTTGAGCAGGTTTGCTACCAACTTCAGTGGGAGCTGGGCTAAGTAAAGGCAAAGCACTGCAATAACTTCCACTCGCAGGGCAATCAAGCTGTTACTGCTTCTGACATGAAAGACTGTTGGGAGTAACCAGGCAGAGCCCACATGTACCACATCCAGCAGCTCATTCCATGTAGCTCAGTAAACAACCCTCAGCTGGTAACGATGCTTTTTGAGACTCTTGAGGTGGCATTTTAAGACACTCTAGTCTGATGCTTTTCAAGATGTTTTCTCTTAATCAATAGTACCTGCCTGTTCCAAGACTTGGGGTTTTTGGAATAGCAGCCCATTCTTTTTTCACAGTAAAATCAAACGTACAATAACATAGTGAGCTGCTTACATTCCAGGTGAATGCTGAAAAGAACACTATGAGATCTAAGGATCCAGTACAAAGCAGAGAATGCTTAATCAAGAGTGAGTCTGGAGGATGTCCTGAGTCAAGCAACATAAAGAGAAAACTGACTTTAAAAAGCGCTAGGAGGATAAGTATCCTTGGTGTGCACTCCTGGTGACTACAGCTATCCTAATTTAATTAATTTCTGAAATGTTTTCAGAGCATTGCATTTCTCTCTGCAGTTCTCCCCTCTATCCTCTCTTCCTGCTGCTTTCATCTTTTTGATGTTTATATGATTGGCAAAAAAAGGAGGAGGGTTGAGAATAGCTAATGCTGAGTACTAGAAAATATCTGGGAGGGAAAACGATTTTTCAGATCTGAAGATGTCCAGATGCTTTCAATGCAATATGTACCACAGCTGTCTTTTCACTTTAGAATGCTAGAAAAATATACCAGTGCAGGAGCTATGGTCCTTCTTCAAAACACTTGGGAATATCTCTTTATTTTCTAGATGGTTCAGATTTCACTCTGATACACATATGGCAGTCCACAGCTCAAAACTCTAGGAAGACAATATTTTTTTCTAGGTAAATACTCACCAGGCACTGGTGAGTCTTATTTTTTATTAGAGAAAGGAAAAGAGGTTCTCAAAAGAAGAGATGGACAAAATTCTACACGTCAGTGATTTTGACATTTCACTTCCCCAGCACTGTCGTGTTGGTGGTGCTTGCTGACCTCTGAGTGCTACTGCCTGATCTAATTTGTTCCTAAGAATAACTGATAAAAGCAGAGACCTAATAGGAACCATAAAAAGACCCCAAAACCAAAAACCAAAGCCCAAAGAAACCACTTGACATCCAACTGCTGAACAATAGATTAAGCTAATAATTTAAAGAGACTAATTTTGAAGAAGCTACATATTAAAGAGAAATAAAAAAGTTCATTATGTGTCAGTAAGGAATATTAAGCATCCATGACCCAGGAGAAGAAAAGGAGAGATTGAATTTGTTATCTGAGTGAAAAACCCTTGGAATAAAAACAATCAGGGCATTAATGTAAAAGGATTCAGCATTTTTTAATGTAATTGACCTTTGAAGCCCCATGAATCTTTTTTACTTTTTACTTTTTTTTTTTTTTAAGACTGCAAAGTATCTCTAAGAGCTCATTTGGGAAAATGACAATTAAGAAAATGGAAAATGCATTCCTTAGCCTGAGTTTAGTGCAGTTTCAGCCTCCCAGCATTACCCAGGAGATAAGACTTCAGTGCTCCTGTTTTCCTGTCTCCCAAACTCAGACGGTTACATCTCTAGATATGTCTAGGAACCCTGGGTGTTTGTGCATCATTATGCTGTCTGCTTCACTCCTTCCCACCCCCAAATTGGATTAGGTCCATCATCCTTAAAGGCAAGGGATAGAGCATGAATCATCCGTTGTGCTAACTTTGAGAAAACTGTGAAGAGCTGTAGAGTTTCAGAAGGAGCTTTTAATAAATCCAGCAGATTGTCCTCAGATGCAGACTGAGGTAATGGTTTCCATGGACAGAAAGTGTGCTAATGAAACTGTAGATAATGAGTAACAAGATCCTATTAGGATATTACAGTAATAGAGGGTTTGGGCAGGGGATGTTAATCCTGGTGACACCTATTTTTTAATGCTTCATTGATGCAAATGTAGCAAAGCATAAGGTGGGATGCAAATCCTTGATGCCTTCTCTGGAAGTTTCTTAGTGCACTTTAATGTTAGTGCATAATTTAGTGCAATTTGGTCATCAAAGGGACTGGGTTCAGTTCCTTAGGAGAAACTTAAAGGGGCAAACAAAATATTTTCAGCTCAAGTCAGTATCCCAAGATGCTTGTGATATTCTTTTCTAGAAAGTAGTCAGTTTATGGCTTGGAAATGAACAGGACTTCAGCATCGAGGAAGGAGAATGCAAAGTCAGAAGGGTAAATTATTACTGAAGAAATACCATGAGAGGCTATTATTGCCCAGGGATCCCTGCAGCCTTCAAGGACTCATTCTATGATTTCTCTTATTTTGTTCATGAGTATCCACTGAAGAGAGGAGCCTCCACTTTTTCCCCTCAAGCATTCCTATTCTAAGACTTGTAATTATGCAGATTTCATTTAAGCTAATTACCATTAGACGACCCTAATGTCTGTATCAACATTTTATTTTAGTCCACCATGTTTTCTGATTTTTTCTTACACATCTTTCACCTTGACCCTTTCTTTCAAGCTGCTAGTTCCTCTTCACACAGAGAAAAGTGTCCATCTCACCTTTTAACACTTCAGGTATACCTGCTCTACAGAGTTCCATATAGAAGAGACAGCTGAGCTACCTTTACATGTGCTCAATTGAGTGTTTGGGTCAGTATAGTATAATGCACAGCATAAAGCACATGAACTCCCATCCCTCTTTTACAGAGTCTACTTGCTATATATGTTTTGGTTTGGGCTTTTTCATCAGTTGAACTGCAATTAATTGAGTTAGTTTTTGAGAAGGAAACAAAGAAGTTGTGTGTGTCCCAATCTTGGAAGAGTTCAAGGCCAGGATGAATGGGTCTTGGAGCAACCTGCTCTAGAGGAAGGTGTCCCTGTTCATGGCAGCAGTGTTGGAACTAGATGATCTCTAAGGTCTCTTCCAACCCAAACCATTCCATTATTCTATGGTTCTATAAAATTATAGTGGTGTGAAGAATTAAGGCTTACTGGTCATCCACAGGTCTGCGAGTGACTTTGGATATGCTGTGAGGACAACTAGGGGAACAGTCACAGAACTGATGCCTGTTTCAGCCTAAAAAGCTTGCCTGAAGGATTCTGTCCTCTTCTTCAGCTAGTCCAAGCTAGAAACTGTTAATAAGGCTGTTGGTTGTGGTTAGTTAGTTTCATCTATGAGGAGAGAAGGTATTAAAGCTCTTATCCTGAAGGAGAAAGAAATTGCAAGTCGTTATTTGAACTTTCAGTGACCAAGAGGGTAATAAATTGACACATGTATGTGTGTGCTACGAGGAAGAGGAAGTAAGGTGGTTGCTCCACGTCTTATTTTAAACTTAGTATGATATTATATGCATGATGGCAGTATATCAATATTTAGGAAATGTTGCTATGAGTAAATGCAGTGCATTAGACTGCAACAGGGTCTCCTGGAGGAATTGCTGAAAACATTGCATCTTGAGATCACATCTTGCAAACCACAATAGACATAACTCTCCATTATATGTTAAAAAGACAGATGTAGTAACGAGAGAGAAGAAAATACGGTTCAGTGAGGTCTTCAGCTTAATTTCCAAGCAATAAAAATGAGAATCGTGTTTTAATGTAAGAGCTAAAAGAACAGGAACTGAATCAGACTGTGAGGCAATGTTTCCCCTCTTTAAAGAGAAGAAAAGAAAAAAAGATAATTAATTTCCTTCCAGGAAAATGACAAATTGTTTCAGTACACTCGATATGAATAATGCACAAATAAACTTATTCACATAAGTCAGAGGATTCATATTGTGCAGTCATATTCATATAAACAATGGAGCCACAATTTAGCCAAAGGTAATCAGCTAAGGGTGCTTTGGAAGTCTCTATCTACACCAAAGTGTAAATCTGAATCACTTGAGTCCAGATGTATTTTCTTAAGTTCAGGAGATTTATTTCCTCTTTGTTTGAAGCTGATCCCTCTGTTACATTGCAGTGGTCAAAGGTAATGTTTATTTTTTCCGAGAAAGAAAAAGGAAAATATTTAACATATAAACGTTTTTTATAAGACTGAAATCTCTGCTGACTGACTGTATTTCAAAATGAGATTTTTTAGATTCTCTGGCAGAGCTTTAGCTCGCCTCCACATAACAGAAAATACATTTTAGTAGGAGAACTTAGGAACTCAATGACAATGCATAAATGTTCTAGTATCTTAAAACCCCATGGAACAACCGCTCCAACGGGAACTCATTTGTGAGTTTCACTGTCCTTTCTCTTTTCACATCTTTGGGTTCATACATAATCTATTTTCAGGAAAAAAACCCAACCAACAAAGAACCCCAGAAATTTGGGAATGAAATGAATGAGCCTTCAAAGACCATAAAAGTAAAAATACCAGTGATATGATAACTCACAAGATTCAAAACAGGCTGATGAGAAAAGCAATATAGTATTTTATGTTGGCATTAAATTATACGACATTTTTAATGTGGTTTTAACATGAATTATCTAAGGAATTAAAAGGGCTGTCACACTTAATAATTCAAATAAAATTAGTGAATAAAAGAAAAGTATTATATCAATGAAAAAGACTATATTTTTATATACATAAATGTGGGAATAGTTAATTTTAGATAAAGGTATGAACTTCTTCCATGCTTGTGGAACAGATTTTACTGCTATAAACAAAATACTTAAAAAACCCAATTCTCTGCATTGTCAGAGAAAGAATTGGGGTATTGTTTTTTTTCACATTTTGTATAGGTAGGTGAAACTCCAAACACCTTCTAGCCATTTGCTGCTATGTGAATTGAGTATCTCCATGATCCAGACAACTTACATAACTTTTTTTAAACTGCAGCAATGAAATTATTCATAATGACAAAGTAGGGAACTGACCCAGTTTACCTGAAATGAGATTCCCCTTCTTCCCCCCAGCAGTAGCTGACAGCAGCAAGTTTCACTTCAAACTGGGATTAAAGCAGTTTTTTAAAAACAGAAGAACAAACTTAGAGAAATAACTGTTGCAAATGGGAAACAGGCATTTGTAAGGAAATGACAAGCTTGCTTTTTTTAAAGCCGATATTCTGAAGCTGATTGCACTCAGTTATTTATATTTAAATGCCTCCACTCTTTAATAGTGCCCATTTATATTTCAAGTGGCCTAGATACACAACAGTGGTGTTACACGGCTGCTCCACATGTGTCGTAATTGAATCACTGCAACAAAATACAGGCAGGAGTTGTGACTTCTGATGTTTTATAGTTATTGCAGCCAAATGAAGTCAGACGAGATTAGTTGGGAAATCAGGGCCTGTTCCATTTGAGGGGGAACATACTCCAGATGACAAGAATACAGCACTGTCCCATATAACTTTTCAAAGACGTGGGTGTTTTACTCCTTATTTTTTGCAAGTGAAATTAAAGCGAAGACGTGTTGTCCAGCACGACACATGCTGGTGCTGACCTGGGAACACTGGAGCTGGGAAATGGCAGTTTCCCCATCTCTCTTACCAACTTGCATATTGGAAGAGCTTGCTGGGAAACAGTTCAGCATTTTGGGGAGAAGCTTTTTGCTCTTTCACCTCAGGTTGGAAAAAGCGTCTTTGGAAATCCTTCATATGGGTTTTTGGGGAAGAAGGAACCAGGAGCCTATGATGTGGTTAGCCCATGGTTAAAATGTTCACTGCTAACAGAAAAAACATTAGATTGGGACAGAGAATCAAGGTTTCCTTCAGGTGCAGGGGTCACAGAGGGCCTAATCATCAGTGTATTGGATACTATAAAGTAGGTTTTCTCTCAATGGGATTTTAGCCTGAACACAAAAAATCTTTTCTCATTAAAATTCACTTGACACATTTTGTCAAGTGGTTCAGTTAAGATGGAGTAGCATATTCTAAGGAGAACAATTTCATTAAAATACTTAGCCAGATCTCTGCGTCTGTGACAGTAATCAGAGCTGTAATCTTGCAACCTCTACAAAAATAGCTTCACAACAGGCAGATGTGGGATCATCTGTTTCCTCCATCCCCTGCTGTGTCCTCTTTCAAAAAAGTTACAGTTCAGGATATAATACAGTAGTCCCTCACTGCCAGTCCTACATTCAGGCTGTTATTCAATGTGAATCACTTGCAGCCTTCAAATTTGCATCCACCTTGTAGACCTTTAGGTATTTATGACCTCTGCTCTCCTAGAAATACTCTTCCTAAGGTAGTTCGGAGGTAAATACCTGATGCAGCCACAATTTTTCCAGATAACTGCCTTTCTGTGCCCACTCTAGTCTCCCAGTTTACAATACTCTTTTTCACACCCACAGATTTTACTTGATCAGTTTGTTTTCCTGTTATTTCAACTCAGAAATGTATGTTTTCTTGAGCAACATGAATTGCCTTAATGATCATCTTGTTTGAGAACAAATATCAGCTTATGACTTACTCAGAGGTAACTGAATTGTGGATATATTTTATTATTTTTTTTTTTTAATTAGGGTGGTAGGAGGTTGTTTTACTGGCAGATACAATCTGTAACTTTTCTTTCTACACTGATTATCTTGATGTCCATATGCATGGCACTGATGTGTGCCTGGTATATACATCCCTTCTGACAAATGCATAGGTGCTACAGCGTCAAATAGGACATTTCACAATCTGAATGACACTCTGAAGGGAACTAGGGCAAAAGAAAATGAACTTGATGGATAATTTCTCATTGAAAAAAAATGGATTTTATTTGGTTGAGATCACATTTTTAGCTTTAGTAAAATTTCTAACAGCTACTGAGAGAGATATGTAAACTATGGCAATACATGTTTATGCTTTTCTCTGTAGGAATTTTGGTGAAAACTTAACAGAGTGATCACATGGCAACTTGTTGGGTATAAAAAGTTGCACGGGAATTGAGTTTATAGGGGCTAAGAGATAAGGCCATGGTTCTGTAGCTTGTAAGTACAGGTGACACACTTCTCAACTGGCAGGTCTGGGAGTCCCTGAGCTCTATAATGAATAATGTGTGACATGCATTTCCACTAAGATATAGTGGAAAAGTGCTGAGACCACAACATGATGGAGTCTCCTGCTGGTGCAGCTCACCCTCAAGCTAACCTTGGGGAAACGCTTTGAAATGGTAGCTGAATAACAAGGGAGCCAGTCCTTTGTATGTCAGTGGTGTTTCAGACACTGACTTAGCAATATTTAGAGTTGTTTCTTTGCTCAAACTTTTAAAATCCACTAAGAGAGGACTGCTGAGAAAAACAGCGTCTTCAAATGGTCATTGTTCCTTTTTTTTAGCTTTATTCTTCCAAGGAGAAAGCAATCACTATTTTTCCCTGAACCTCAGGCTCTAAAAACATCACCCTGTCATAGTGACCCAGAAAAAAAATTTGTCTTGTTCACATGAATTGCTGGATTATTGTTGACAAAGGCTGAAAAATCAGTTCTCGATTTCCCACTGGGTTGTGGAAAGATATTGACAGAAGGTGTAAAAAGGCATGATAGAAAAAAATACAAGATGAACCTCAAGGTTTGTCAGAATATTTTACATTTACCATTACCATGTTCTAATTTTCAGAGGAAACAATTGAGGCCAGTACTGGGGAATACAAAATGCTTATGCAGATTTTTAAGGTTAGTTTTTAGAAGTAACATTACGAATTCTGACAAGTCATGTCCAAGAAGAAAAGACTAAACCTGATGAATTGAAACTGTTTTGATAACGTCAATTTCTTACATGTTTAGGATACTTGTAAGGAAATTTTTCCTTTTAGTGAAACATACGATCAGGTTCCTAAGTTTATCAAGGGATTGTGGAAGTTTGCTCAAAGAGTATAGGAGGAGCTCCATAGAGGTACTGACATTTTACCTTGCAGTGTTACTATCCCAAGTGCAAGTACAGTTCCTTAAGCATCTACTGGTATCCCAGTTCATTCAAGCTTGGAAACATAACAAGGGAATATAATATACATTAAAAGGTCAGAGAGACATTGATTCCCTTGTAAAAATTAAGGTAGGCAGGTAAGGATTCTACACCCCAACTTTTCCTTGTCTCTCTCATTTTTAAGAAGGCCAATTTCATTTAAATTATTTTTATGGAGCCAGAGGTGTGGGAAATGGGTGCAAGAACATATTTTAAGAAATGCATAAACACGAGAACATCTGTTTTCAAAATTTAAGCTATTCTATGGACTGTGAACTTTTTTTTTAGTCAAGCCTGACTAATATTTTTCTGACTCTGTGTACTGCAACAGGAATTGTTTCGACTGTGACTCCCTCTCTCCCAGTGAAAAACATGTGCTTTTTATGTTCATATACACACTTTGTTCCCTTTTGCTTACGCAGTGGACTACTGGCAGGATACTCCTTTGATGATTAGATCACACAGCAGACTTTCTCCATCCCTTCAGCCTCCAAGGGCCCGTGTAAACAAATTGAGACGCTTTACACAACCTGTTTTTACGGGCACCATTGCAACTCAAGATAAGAAAATAAGGAAGAGGTCAGGCAATTGTGATGCCCCCTTTCATCTTCTTGAATCCTTTGTCCACACTTTTGTTCATCTTCCCCATCTCCCTTGCCCCTGTGACACATCTTGGTCTCGTTGCTTGGTAACCTCCCAGCACTGCTGTGCGTGCCGGCATCGTCTGCTCCCTGCTCCCCCGTTCCACTTGCTCAAAACACCGAGACAGTCTAAAATTGGATGAGATTTTCTTCCCTCTGCTTCTGACAGACAAATCAAATTCAGAGTGAACGCTGAAAGCTCTGTGAGAGGGTAAATTCTCAATTAAGAAAAAGAAACAGAGGAAGATACACATTTAGAAACAGTTGATTAACAACATGGGACTTCTATACATCAGTTATTTAGGTAGCTGAAAACTCAGATACTGTGAAAAAAAAAAAGAAAATAAGGATGGAGAGAGAAAGAAGTTGTTTATTACTTGCATAACACCAGAGGCTAAAGATCCAGCTGGATATGAAGCCCTAATAAATTAGCTATTACACAACAAAAATAAGGCAAATCTCATCCTGGAGAGGCAGCAGTCTAAGATTGGCTGAATGTTTTAAGCATCAGGATGTCATCTTGCCACAGGACACTGTATGTCCTGTTATTTTTAAAATAAATTGGCAGCTTCTGATGCATTTTAAGCTTGCTGTTAGTATGCATCTTATTATAGAAAATTATAGATTAGTATATTTCTTCCGAGGACAGCTTTTAAAACACATATTGAACAGGAAAATGGCAGGATTGGGACACCTGCAGGTGGAAGTGAGATTTTAAGTCTCTGGGGAACTTGAGTGTTGAAATTGGGCATTTTAGCAGAGCAGGGTGCTTCCAGAGATCACCCAGATCCAGGTCAGAGGGAAAGCAGAACTTTTGGACTTAACTGAGTCCTGCAGGGAAGATGTTGGAGCTGGCTGAAGCAGCTACATCCAGCAGAGGGCATGGCCTCTTCCCACACAGGGCAGCTCTGCAGAGCTCCCATGCCACCTGGGCATGGACACCAGAGTTATTGGCCTACAGGAAGGTCAATATCTAAAGGCAGAGGAGGTTGCACATGGACACCTATATCTCAGCAGCTAATTTGAGCCTCTAGAATTGGAACCATTTTCAGAGTAAGACAACTGAATTTTAGTGCCGGCGTATTCAATTTTTCATATTCTGTCTAGAACTGCACAGCCTCAATGAAATGTCAAGAGAGACCTAGAAAATGGAGCCCATATTTAAGCTGACCAGACAGTAGGTACTTATTTTGGATAAGTTGAATTGTAGTCTGGGCTCTGTTGATTTTATTGACTACAAGCTTGATTCAGCAGCCCAAGTCTATGCCCAAGAACATCTCAGAAGCTTTAAACGATCCTCTCTCACCTCTAGCTGTGTCTCCAAACAAGTCTGGATACCTTGCACATAATTTGTCACAGTTGCCAACCTCATGGAGATGCCTTGAATAATCTACAGGCTTTTGGATGATATGACATTGTATATTTGAACTGTAGGTTGCCATGAAGTCTAATGGGAGCTCGGACATCTGGTACACAAGTAGATATTTGCATGGAGAAGCCTAAGTTTAGCTGAATCACACACACACATATATAATAAAGCTTCTTTTAAGTGCAAACCAAAACCAAACTTAAACTTTTATTTTCAACAGATCTTACAGTTCATTCCCAGTAAGTCCATGCTGATGCTCAGCCATCTCAAAGTAAAATATAGAAAAGCTGATGAGAGGTCTATGGAACTGTCAGTAAGTGAAAGGCCAAGTCCTTTGTATTCCTTTCCTTGGTCAGTATGGAGTTGTACTTTCATTGCTCTCATAATTTTCTTACACTTCATAGATTATTTTTTTTTTAGGATAATTTATTCTTTTTTTCCCCCCTGCCCTCATTCTTCTTTTATTTGGTGAAAAACACACACATGCAAACACAAAAGGTGGACATGACCTTTATTTTTCATAAAATAAACATTATAATGGTGAGGGGAAAGAAAAAAGGACTAACAATATTCTTTTTGTAGTCTTTTGATTAAAAACATTGACAGAAACTTCACCTGAGGAAAGCTGCATTTTAGAGAGCACTTGTCTAAACACCATATGTTTATAGGCTTTCTCCTTCTAAGTTTCTCTGTTTTTCTAAAAAAGAAGCTTTGATTGTTTCAAACTATTCCTGTATCTCCTTACACTAATTCTAGGTGGCACCATGTGAATGGCATTAAAGGTGAGAAAGGACCAAAAGATGCAAGAGTATAAAAACAATCCCCTTCTTTTCAGAGAAATGAAGTGATTCATATCTCATCAATTATTCCTCTGTGGGATTTTTGGCCTGAGTAGAAAAGATCTTCTTTTCGGAACATATGGGTGAGTCAAACTGCAATAAGAAGAAAGCACATGTCTCAGTAATTTAGTTTCAATTGCTCATTTATATCAATAAAAAAGTACTGTAAACAATGCAGTTGTGTCAGGTTTTTTTTAGCAGTGCACCAGAATAACTGTAGATGTCTGCATGAATATGCAATGGGGTCTGTCTGATACATCTCATTTATGCTTTTATGATTTTTCAAGGAACAATGCAAGTCTTATTAGATTCTTCTGAATTAACTTAATGGGGAAAAACAAAAACCCAACATATTTCTTCCCAAAATCACTCAGACTGCAGACTGTAATGGGATAAGAATAAATTGCAGTACCTATCCCCTTCCCAAATTTCCTGCCACATTGAGCAAGTTCCATACAGACAAAACAAGCATTAATATGGGCTGACAAGCTGATGGGGAAGAAATTGTATAGCTGCAAATGACATCATGAATATCTCTGTTCTCTGCAACTCTGATAAAATTTTTCATATAAAGTCTTCTCTATTATCTGTTTAACAAAATGTATTCAACTTAACCAAACTAATTCTACAATAACATCCTAAACAATAAACCTAAATATTTCTCTTCCTCTAAAGGCAATTGTACTTGGCTGAAAATGGAAGGAAAAAGTAAACTTGTGATATTTCTGGAAGATATTTGCAAACCAAGGGATAGTTAATAATTTTCTTCAGAATGCACTGAGAATAGAATAAATAAATTAATCATGATTTAAAAGACCAGCCTTGTTGCTTCTGAAGTCAGTGGCAAAAATCCCCAAAGACATAAAATCTTACTTTACTGGTTCAGAAAACTTTTCTTCTAGTCCTCCATTTTGTTTTCAACTGCAGCTGAAAATGGATGCACAGGAACAAGTATGAGCAGAGGAAACGATTATGCTTCCAGACTAGGCCTCTGTTTAGCCTATTCAGTTAACCTTCCTCTGTCTGTCCAATCTCCCTTTAAATCAGTGAAACTCTCTTGCATACATTGAGATCCTTTCTCAAGGAGTTTCACAGACCTATTGTGGGAAGAACCAAATCCTCCTTTGTTTCTTTTGATTTGGGCTCTTACTGACTTCATTAGGTTGCCTCTACTTATACTGAAGACACATTAAAAATTTACTCCCTGTTTGCTTCACGCCACTTGTGACTTTGTAGACCTCTGTCATATCCCCTTTACATGACCTGTCTTCCAAGCAGAAGAATTTCAGGCTACTAGAGGAACTGTTATGCTATAATTTTTATGAGAAAGCTCTTCCATGTCTTTGATCATACTTCTTGCTTTCTCTGATTCTTTTCTCCTTCTCACATACTTTTGAATGAGTGGAGCAGAAACTGCATGTGGTATCTGAGTTGTGGATTTACCACGGATCAGCCAAAGGAGCACTCTGAGGGCTATCATGGACTCATTTATACCATCAGGCCTGTTGAATGGCATAGTGACATGTTCAACTTTCCAAACTGTTCTCTAATGTGGAACTCTGGTTTAGTTTTCCCGTTGACTTAATGGGTTTTGTGTGTGCCGTCTTGATTTTATTTGGTTTGGGAATGATATCTGGATGGGGGTGATATCCCAATGGACAGGAAGGGTTAATGAGGTTGGTTAATGAGGGTGTGTCGGGCAGTGTGGGACATGAGCGTGATGTAAATGGTGTGGAATAAGGGGTGGAAATTATATTGGTGTTGTCTGGGATATATTTAATTTTCTTCATTGTAGCTTGAATGGTGCTGTGTTCTGGATTTGTGATGAAAACAGCATCAAGAACTTTTCCACTTCTCACCGTACCCCAGCAGTGAGCAGACTGGAGGTGTACAAGAATTTGAGAGGGGACACAGCCAGGACAGCTGACCCCAACTGACCAAAGGGATATCTTATGACATATTTTATGACATCATGCTCAGAAATAAAAGCTGTGGGAAAGAAGGAGGAAAGGAAGAGATCTTCAGAGTTATGGTGTTTGTCCTCCCAAGTGATGGAGCCCTGCTCTCCAGCAGATGGCTGAACACCTGTCCACTAATGGGAAGTAGTGAATGAATTCCTTGTCTTTTTGCTTGCGTGTGCTACTTTTGCTTTACCTATTAAAGAGTCTTTATCTCAGTTCATGAGTTTTCTTTTACCCTTCTGATTCTCCTCTCCACCCCACTGTGGGAGGAGGCAGCAACCAGCTGTGTGGGGCTTAGCTGCCAGCTGGGGTTAAACCACAACAGCTACAAAGTTATTTGTCCCTCTCCATGGTCCAATGCAACAGCTGTCCTTTTTTTTCTCACCAGAGCTTTCCAGTTCTTACTGTTCATTTCTGTCTCCTTTGAATTGTGGGGCACTGCAGCTGGCTGGGATTAAACCACAACAATCACTCAAGACTTTGCCAGACACGGAGATTCACTCTCTCAGAACATTAATGATTGTAGTGGGAATTTCACGGGGCAGGCTGCTGGTTTGCTTCTGTGTAAAAAAATCTCTAAAATCACATATATAAGCATATAACCTCTAAACCACGTATTTTTTAGAGGTTTTGAGAATGTTAGCACTATTATAGAGGGTATGTCAAACTGATAACCCTACCATGGGATAATCCATCCAGTCCTCCCCCTGTAAATTTTCTCACCTTCAGTCAGTTTTCCCTTTCTGAGGGGTAATTTCAAAATGTCAAGAAAACTGGCTTGACAATTTTTTAATCTTTCTTCAATCTGTAAGAGCTCATGATTCACAGATGTAGGTAGATTAAGGATGTGTTGATGAGAACATCCAAGTTCCTAGCAGTCATGTGCCAACAGTAAATAACCATAGTCCTTTTTTCCAATGAACAAAGAGACTATTAGGCTAAGAAAATGAATGTTATCTTCCCTGTCAATTTTTTCCTTTCTCTTTAATTTCTTGAATTCATGTGCTGAGTTTTACAAGTCTCCATTTTTTGAGCTAGACTGGAAGTTTAGTTTGATATCCTTCATGTATTCACTGTGGTATTCTGAACTAGAAAATACATGAAACTGCTTTTAAATCACTTATCTCAGAATATTCATATCTCCTTAGTAATATCTTCTGCAGTGAATAAAAGACTATTTAAATGAGTTTGTTGTAACTCGTTGTTGCCTTAATTTGTTGTTGTTTTTCTTTCTTCTTCTGTAAGGTATACTCCATAGTTCCTGTATGATTGCCTCTTTATCTATCTGCACAAAAGAAAGCAATGGACAAAAGAAAGGCAAAAAGAGTTTTTAGGTCTGAGATACCAGCTTTTCTGTACAAAATGATAAATTCCATATGGGCACGAAGGTATCTTATAAAGCACAATAGACTCATAGTTACATATGATCTAGTAACCTCTGGATTGAATTCTCAGTGCTGGGGTATTGATTTTCTAGTATAATTCTTGAGCAAAAATAAGTATATGAGAATTTTTACCTATTTATTAGAAGAAAGAACATAATAGTGTTAAAGTTAGGCCTACTCCTAGAAAATAAAAGTTAGTATCTTGGAAAGTTATTTTCTGTGCTTCTTAGGTACAAACATGAGTTCCATTTCCTGAGTCTCTTTCCAATGACTGCTACCATGGCATTGTGGTAAATGCAATTCATCACAAAATCATTCTGCCTTTTCATCAAAAGCCAATTTTGAGCTTTTCTAGGTGATGCAGGTGTTACATTTGTACACTGTGATTGCCCTAAGGGAGGGCAATGTTTGCCAACAGTTGTCACAAGATAGTAGGTAAAATGCTGAAATCTTTTTCTATATTTGGAAGAGGAAATTGGATATTTCCAGTCAAGGTAGGGCAATGAAGCCTTTTTATTGTGACTGCTTCATTAATGATAACAGGATTCTAAAAATGGCCTTTATATCCACACAACTGAATCTTCACCTCACATTAGTCAGCAGAACTTCATTGCCTCTGGAACAATAAAATACACTGGATGAGAATTTGATTACTAGATTGTTTTTTTCACCCCCTGCAATTAGATTTTTCTCTCATTGCATCTTGCAATTTCTCCTTCCTTGCCACTTACATATGCTTCCCCTATATGGAAAAACAAACCCTTGAATATTCTAGCCACATTTCCAGTGTTCAGCTGGTTTTAAATTTAAGCAAAACATGTTCAGCCAGCCTTATTTCCAAACTCTACTCCCTTCCTCCTCACCAAAGTAATTACTTCTTATTTCAACAACTCATTCCAGACTACAAAACCAGATGGATTGCTCTCTACTACATGAGTGAATGTATTCTTGATCAGAAAGTAGCAATCATTGAATACATCATGTACAATAACACCAGGGAGGGAATTGTTCTTCATTCTGCCCAGCGAAGCATGTTGGAACACCTGTTCCCTGTCTTGAAAATGTTTACAACGACTGCCAAAGAAGTTAGTGCTGAAACAGCATCATTAAGTCAAGTTATCCTTCTTGGCCACCTGTTGAATAAAAAAGCTGCCGAGGAAATTCTAGACCTCAGCTGGTCCCAGGGACATTAAACCTCTCTCTGCCTATGGGGAAATATTCCTATCAATGAAAAAGTCTGCTAAGTGAGGGAAAGGAAAGCATAAAGGGAAAGGTTCTAGTTTATTGAAGCTTTCTGTTATAGCAAAGAGCCTCCTCTGCTGGGTCAGGTTCCCAGAACATACCACAAGTGAATCTGAGTGCTGGTGTATTTGAGGGGAACAGTATGAGCTCCATCCCTCGCAGGTGGGAATCTCATACTTTGAGCTGGAGCTACAGACAGAAATGGGATTCAGAAAGCTTTCTCAATAGAGCTTTGCATGTCTTGGATTTCATGCCTATGTTAATTAACTGTCTGTTATCTAGCTCAAATCTGGATGTGTCATTAATTAGATGGGTCCTATTCCCCATACTGACAGAATGAGAAGCACACTGTATGTAGAGTGTATCAGACTCACACTTGCTGTGAAGTTGGGATGAAGTCATTACCTCTGGCACTTGCTGTGCTTTCCTCTCAAACAGATGAAAATGAAAGATTGGTGATACTTAGCCCTGGAGAATTCCACTTGCTCCAGGGCTGACACTAAAGTTGTGCAAATAGCTGCATTTTTTGCCTGTTGAACGAGTTGGAATACAAAAGAGAAAAAATTTGATTTATTTAAAGCTACATTATTCATCTTTTCTTGTGAAAATATGAACTCCTTTGAACTGGATTGAAAATGATCCCACAACACAAACCAATTTGTTCTTTAATTTGTTTGTCCTTTGTTTTTATTAAAGTTTGACTTATTATAGTAAAAATATTTTGCGTATTTTTCATTATTTCTAAGCTAATGTACTGCTAAATTTGCAGCTTGCTTTCTCTTGAATAAATTTAACTGTTTTATTAAAAAAATACTCAAACCTAGTTAACTGCGGGATGTCACTCCATAGTGATTTTTTTTTTTTTGAGATCATAATATAGAAGGGAATAAATCAACTAAGAATTTTCTCTGGCTAGAGAATATACTCTGTCTTAAATAGTGGTCTCTGGGCCTTCATACATAGGGCTGTTTGGTTTTATACTGAAAAGAACTACCTCTGTTCTAACTTTTTGAGGAAAATGATGATTTGGGATCTCAGCCTTCAATTAGTACTGGCAAGTGATAATGTTGCATGGGCACCACTATATAAATATAGAAATCAGTTGTTTAGAAAGATCAGTTGCACAAATGGGTATACTTAGAACTTTTCTAACAAGTTTTAAAAATACTTTGAGGGTGTTTATCATTCTGTAAAACAATGAAACTTATCTGTCACCAGCAAGTTCGAGACATTTAAAACAAAGATAAAATATTATGAAGTATATTTTGTTTCTGAATTCAATCAACTTGCAATTATTCTACTGGAAATAATGTGCAGGTCTTGTCAAAGAAAATAATAAATCAGAAATAAACCCAGCCTGATTGTGATTACTTTTCAACCTTTGATTATTTCTTTTTTCTTCCTCTTTTCCCCTCTCTCTGATAGATATTGGAAGTATATAAAGATGTAGATGCCTAGTGTATACAGGAAAAATCCCTGTTAGCTAGAGAAAAAAACCCACTTATGTTACCACCACTCTGTGTACCCAGCTGAAACAGAGAAAGACAAAAATGTATCAGTTTGCCAAGTTTGGAGGAGACAACAGCATGAGGAAGTGTTTCCATTTTTAAAGAAAAACTTTGAAAAAGTTTTCCAAAATTTAGCATGGAAAAGAGATAAAAGGACATAATGATTAATATAACAGTGTTCAGTGGGCCAAACTTCTCTCCCTTGATCACTCCCCAGACAATTAGCTCTAACACACAATCATGCATCAGCAAGGATGGAAGTAAGAAAGGTGAGTTTGCTATCAGGAATAAGAAGAGAAATTATTTGGGATGGCTGGAGATGAAGCTTCCAATAATATGGACATTTCTGGGACATTTCTGATTTGTTCTTTTGTTGCTCATAAGGCAGAGTTGTGGACACCCAGGCTCATCATGTCTGTTGAGCAGGTCCTTGCCATTGCTGTTGGCAGTCAATGGTCATTGATGTATGAGTTCTCAGAAGGGGTGAGCACAGTACTGACTGGCCACTTCTGCTGATGAACTGGCACCTAAACCTTTAGTGTCAGCCAGTTCATTAGCCAAAATGAGTCTGGTTCCACCAAATCTTTTATTCAAATAGAACATTTGTCTGGCTATTTATTTCAAACTGTGAAGGACTGTCAGTGCATAGGAAACTGAAGGCTTCATTACATAATGCAAGAGGAATGAGTTCAAGTCACTGACAATTTTTGCAGATACTGGGTCCTCTGCCCTTGACATTTCAGAAAAAGATCGGTGAGAAGGTTCTCACAGGAAAAAAATGAAGTTGAAAATCTGAATCTCTCAAGAGGAAGAAGAAAATAAGTTAGTGCTGGATTGGTTTAAATTAGGAATACGGGAAAAAAGAAAACTTCTGGGAATGACATTAGACAGTTAATTCAGAATATACTGACACTGGACTCAATGTACATCATCTTTAATTGGCTACTAAGAATCTGTGGGTTTCCTTGTCCTGAAAATAATACAAATGCAAATATTACCCATAATTAATGATTGCTATTTGATATCTCTCATGACAGATATCTTAAAACATGCTCCTTAATTGTTTGCTTTAAGCATTTTAAAAAATTATTTCTAGAATAAAGACTGAAAATTCTAATAGAAAATACTTTTCTTTTGTATCACCCTGTATACATACTCTGGTGCACAGCTTCAAGAACTGCAGGGCACCAGAATGTGATAATACTGTGCCAGAGCTGCTACAGACAGATGGGAATTTTATTTTATCATGGATCTTGGCTCTCACCAAACACAAGAACCACTAATATAGACCCTCATTCCCAATGACTAGGGAAGGCCAGGGATGCTGTATCATCTCAGAAAGGTCATCGTGTAAATAAATCTTTTGTGAATATTACTTAGAGCTCAACAGTTTATCATTCCAAGATTACACTACTTAATATGTGTTTATCATCACTACAAGAGAGCCAAAATGAGAGCTAAAGTTGTGTTTGCAATATAGCCAGGTTCCTCTTATGATTCTCCTGAATCTGTGCTGCAGCTCCTCATACCACTGGAGCCCCATAACACTTTTGAAAGTCCTGAAAGTAGGTGAAAACTATCATTATTTTCCCAAGCACACATGGATATACATCCCTGCAGTTGGCAGAAGTGTCACTGCTGGTGGGTGGATGAAACTGGGAGATGACCCCGGATGGCTGTTAGAGTGTAATTGGAATGTTTGTAATTATAACAATAAAATTAACGTTTTTGTGAAGCAATAACATTTTAAATATAAACATGCTAAGCATTTTATTTATGCATCATTATCCCGGATCTGCAACTATCAAGCTGTAGGAGGATTTCAGATTCTTTTCACTTGAAAAATTGGAGACTCATTGCCATAAGATTGATTCATAACTGTTTGAATCCTGAATATTTTGTTAGGAAAGAGTGTGTATTGTTGCTGCTTCTAGACAAAGTGTGTATATCTGTAAATCTTTGCAATTAATGAGGCACTTTCTGACACTGACTGATCTTTTTGACCAGTAAAACTTTGGATTTATTTCACCTACAATCAATTGAACTTTAGTCACTACAGTCTACAGTGGGAGGATCATAGAATTATAGAATCATAGAACACTTCCAGTTGGAAGGGACCCATATGGATCATTGAGTCCAACTCCCTCTTTATTGCAGGACTACCTAAAACTAAATCATATTAATAAGAGCATCATCCAGATGCTCCTTGAACTCTGACAGGGTTGGCACCATGACCATTTACCTAGGGAGATTGTTTCAGGGACTGACCACCCTCTCAGTGAAGAACTGTTTCCTAACATCCAACCTGAACTTTCCCTTATGCAGCTTAATTCAATTTCCTCGTGTTCAGTCACTGAGAGAGGAAATCAGCACCTTCCCCTCTGCTGCCCTTCTTAAGAAAGTTGTAGACCGTGATGAGGTCTCTCCTCAGCCTTCTCTTCTCCAAACTGAACAAGCCAAGTGACAGATGCTCCTCCTAAGTCTTACCCTTGAGACCTTTCACCATCTTGGTCTCCCTTCTCTGGACACACTCTAACAGTTTTATATCCTTCTTATATTCAGGCACCCAAAACTGCACAGAGTACTTGAGGTGGGGCTGCACCAGTGCAAGATGATTTAGATCACCCTGTAATAGCTTTGTAGTTTTCAAGTTTTCTGTCTGAACAGAAGTGTTGATGCTGTTTGGGAACCCTGATGTATGTATGAAAGCTTCATAGGTCTGGCAGATGTGATAGGAAACCTTCAGAGAACTTTAGTCCTTCTGGAGAAACAGGCAGGATATGGTTAGAACGTATTCCATGTAGGGTGGTTGGCTTTTGGTGATCTTTAAGGTCCCTTCCAACCCAAGCAATTATGTGATTCCATGATATCTGAATGCAATGATGTGGTTGCAGCACTGAGCTCCTAAGAAGCACCCAGACATAAAGCATTTAAAGAATATACATCCTAGTATGTGTAATATATACATTCTAGTATGTGTATATAAAGATGTGGCACTTCAGGGCACATTCTAGTGGCCAAGGTTGTGGGTTTTTTTGTGGGTGTTTTCTGGTGGGGTGTGTGCAGTTGTTGGTTTTTTGTTTGTGTGTTTTTGTTGTTGGATTTTTGTTTGTTTTTTGGGGTTTGTTTGGGGTTTTTTTGTGTTGATGGTTGGACTCAGTGATCTCAGAGGTCATTTGCAACCATGATGATCCTGTGATTCTGTAATACAGTGAAGAACCAGCATCAGCATTTCCTGGTGAAATGCAGTTATTCAACTCTGCTAAACAACATTAAAATAATGTGTTTAATTTTCAGTGAAAAAAAGCTACCTGTTCCATCACTGCCAGCTTTCCTACTGTATGAGCTCACTCACCTGCTCACTCAACACAGGTACCTTGAGCTTCTCTTAGACCATAGAAGCTGTGCTGTTATGGAGACAAGTTGATTTTCAAAACCAGGGTGCTGTGATAACTCTGGCTCAAATCAAAGGCAAATTCCAGTTTTTTTTGCAAAGGATGGTTTAAATTTGCCAAAGTAAGATCTCAGAAAACTGTGCATTTGTAAAATACTTTCAAGGTTTCTTCACAGTGACTGTTCACAAGTGAATCCAGAGTGCATTCCATTCTCTAAAACTGACACAATTTCTTTTATTCTCAAAAAGGAATACAGTTGGAATAAGAAATCAGAATTCTGCATTCTAACCAACTAAGGCTCACAAATAAAGAACATTAAATTTACCAGCCCACAAACCACTGTGACTGTGGTGCATCTATCAAGATGTGTAATTATTAAGGCCCAGCTTATTAAGCACATTTGGAAATTGGCTGAATTGCTTGATTTGGTAAAAAATTACATGCTACATTTAATCAGCCTTCCTTTAAGGAACAAATGTCATTAAACACCACTTAATTAGCTGTTCCTACATCCCCACTGTGTGAAAAATTGTATCCTTGATGACTACAAAACATTTTTAAGGTCAAATGTGGTGAATAAAAATATCATTGAGTGCCCTCTGGTAATAGTGTACATAAAAGTGCAGCTCATTTGCATTAATTGAAAAGATTAGTTCTGTATCATAGTTAATCAGAATCTGATGTCTGTACTGTAGAAATGGAGAAGACCTTCTACAGTTAAGCTTCCATTTCCTTTTTTAAAAAAAATTTTTCATTGTTTATAAGTCCGTTAATCTGTCATGGTGGATAGGTAAGAAAATACCCTTTTGCTCTACCAGTTAAAGATTCCTGCTTTCTACTACTCTAGTGTGCTGTTTGGAGAGAGGAGAAATGGACAGTAAAAATATAGAAATTTACCATTTTGAAAGAAGTTGGTTTTATTTCCTATCTCTTCCCCCCCCCACCCCCTGTAACTAACATGATTTCCCCTTCTGTGCCTGCATGAGATCTGATATCCATCTTACTCTTTATCATTCACTCACTAAAGCCTTTCCTGCCTATTTACCCCCTCCTTGCTCCTCCCTGACACCATGTAATGTGCAATGCCATGTGCCTGAGACTCCAGCCTGGTTATTTCACTGAGATCACTGACTGTTACTTGTTTTTAGAAAAGCTACGTCAAGAACCAGATTTTTGGCAAGCTACAATGGAAAAGTCAAATCATCTGAATCACTGGTGTCATCCCCTGATGTATCAAACAAAAAAAGAGAAGGAAAAAAGTGAGATACGAGGGTCTCATTTCGTTTTCAGAGAGGAAGCCATGGCAGGTGTTGTGGCTTGTGACAAAGATTTCATCTGCTCTCTAAGCAAACTGTGGGAGGACTGTCAGCATGATCCCTGGCAAGCACTGCAGCATAGACCTTAGCAGGCTTGCAGACAGACAGATTTCCTTACCTAGTAAAAGTGAGTTCAGTATTACCTAAAAAATGTACCGATCCAAGGTTCCACTGTGACATTTGGTTTCACAGGACACACACACAACCAGACCATTTTTCTTCTGGGCATATTCCTAGAGACATAAACACTAGGACAGTGATTTTGCCAGGGACGTTTAACAGAAGAGTTTTCCCCAATTAGAGATACTCAGTGGCTTTATTTCTCTCTTGAACTACAAGTGGACAAAAATGTGGGAATAATTATTTTATTCCACCTTAATGGCTCCTGTGTTTTGGGATCTACAGGGACTTTCCTAAGGTTTGATATGAACCAAAACCACAAAAACACAAAGAAACCCTACACCCTGCAATCTTACTCTTTGCTTCTGTTAAATTGATTGGAATGTTTGTTATTTAATAAATATATCTGAGGGTATCATGCAGAGAGACTGTTTCTTATTTTAAAGATTATACTTGTCTTTCTTTAAAATTGTGACAACTGAATGATTCTGTGTATCTGGGAGAAACTACTGAGTGTTTTGTCAGGGTATACAAATGGTGTATGTCTCTCTTGGTTTCTTCAAAATATGGTTTGTCCCCTCAAACACTGGAACAAGTTTCCTAGAGAGGTGGTCAATGGCCCAAACCTGTTAGTGTTTAAGAGGCATTTGGACAACGCCCTTAAAAACGTTCTTTAACTTTTGGTCAGCCCTGAATTAGTCAGGCAGTTGGACCAGAGGATCTTTGTAGGTCCCTTCCAACTGAATTAGTTCTATTCTATTCTATTCTATTCTATTCTATTCTATTCTATTCTATTCTATTCTATTCTATTCTATTCTATTCTATTCTAATGTGTTGATTTAATTGCAAATTCAGAAGTCAGAATTAAAAAAAAAAACAACAAACACCAAACCTCTCTTACTAAAATCAACATTTTTGTAAATTAAGTAACCCCCAATGGAAACAAGCTCCTTTTTTAGTCACTTTTCTCTTTTCTTGTCATTTCACAACTTTCAGAGCCTGTTGACATACAACAAAAATAAACTGCACAAGATTTTTCAAAGGCAGAACTCATAGTTCTGTGCTCACTGAACTCATAGTTTAGTGCTCATAGTTCTGTTGAGAATTAAAAAGTGATGTTCTCTTCAGATCCAGAAGTAGTGTTTGACACTTGCAGTGATGAAAAAATAAATGTATTCCTGAAGCAGAGACATAGGGCTTGAAGGGTGGGAAAGCAAAACTATGAGGACTTTATTTATATATAAATGTAACAGTATGATAAATCTTATATTTTTTTTTCTTCAACAAAGTTGAAGGCTACAGTTTAAGGAAACACAAACCATAAATAAGTGTATGAACAGAGGGCACACTCACCTTTTCTCTCCTGAGGAAGGAGTGTCCCAGGCACATTTTTGGCAAGCAGGCAAGTTGATCCCAAATGTTCTTCAGTTTCTTACAGGACAAAGGTCTAACCCCTGAGTTCTTGTTATCTGCTGAGCTCTTCTGAAGTCAGTAAATTCCTTTAGGCAGGTCTTTGGCTCTACTCCAGTAAAATTACTCAAACACTATAAGAGGAGTCTTTCTAGCTAATCTCTTGAAAAAAAACTAAGAAGAAACTCTGTGATATTAAAGCATGACAGATTTCTCTTTCAGCAGCAGTGCCTTCAAACTGTCCCCCTGGTCTCATGATGATGAATCTTGGAATGTCATAAAATAACACTTAAGGCCCAAATATTTTGAGGTTTAACAGCGAAATTATTTGTGGTATGAACTCTTCCTTGGGTCTCTGCTTTTCTTTAATGTTCCTTCTCTCTGTTCTAATGGCATCTCTTTTTTTTTTTTCTTGCATACCTAGGTATTGCAAGCTTGGATTCTGTAAGCAAATATAACCTTCCTGCAGTAAGTTCCTTTTCCTGATTTTTGTATGCTGGCAGTAGGCTGTGTTTGGGATTTTTTTTTTAGTAGTATAAAATCTTTTAAATTCAGAAATCACCTCAATAAAACTCGGCTCCATTATAGAATCATAGAATCATAGAATCGCAGAATCCTAGGGGTTGGAAGGGACCTCGAAAGATCATCTACTCCAACCCCCCTGCCAGAGCAGGGTCACCTAGAGCACATCACATAGGAACGCATCCAGGTGGGTTTTGAATGTCTCCAGTGAAGGAGACTCCACAACCTCCCTGGGCAGCCTGTTCCAGTGCTCTGTCACTCTCACAGTAAAAAATTTTTTCGGATATTCACCTTGAACCTCCTATGCTCCAATTTGCACCCATTACCCCTTGTCCTATCACTGGTCATCACTGAGAAGAGCCTAACTCCATCTCCCTGACACTCACCCCTTACATATTTGTAAACATTGATGAGGTCACCCCTCAGCCTCCTTTTTTCCAAGCTAAAGAGACCCAGCTCCCTCAGCCTTTCCTCATAAGGGAGATGTTCCACTCCCTTAATCATCTTTGTGGCTCTGCGCTGGACTCTTTCAAGCAGTTCCCTGTCCTTCTTGAACTGAGGGGCCCAGAACTGGACACAATACTCCAGATGCGGCCTCACCAATGCAGAATAGAGGGGGAGGAGAACCTCTCTTGACCTACTAACCACACCCTTTCTAATGCACCCCAGGATGCCATTGGCCTTCTTGGCCACAAGGGCACATTGCTGGCTCATGGTCATCCTCCTGTCTACCAGGACCCCCAGGTCTCTTTCACCTACACTACTCTCCAGCAGGTCAGCCCCCAACCTATACTGGGACATCGTGTTGTTCTTCCCCAAATGCAAAACTCTACACTTCCCCTTGTTGAATTTCATCATGTTTCTCCCCGCCCAACTCTCCAGCCTGTCTAAGTCTCTCTGAATGGCAGCACAGCCTTCTGGTGTGTCAGCCACTCCTCCCAGCTTAGTGTCATCAGCAAACTTGCTGAGGGTACAGTCTGTACCCTCATCCAGGTCGTTGATGAAGATGTTGAACAACACCGGTCCCAGTACCGACCCCTGAGGGACTCCACTAGTCACATTGTTCTCTGTGAACCCATTGTTTTGTTGCACGTTATCAAAATACTGCAGAAGCATTATTTTTATGTAGCATATGCATAAAAATATGGCACATATAAAATAGATAATATGGTACAATTGCTAATAATTTCATATACATAAATAAGCATGTATGCACATAATATAATATAATGCACATAATATCCATATGACAGTGTTTGTCTAATAAACACCGTTAGGGTTTTTCTAATATTCTGGCAATTTATTCTCAAAAGAAATTTTCACTAGAAATATTTGACTTTAAAGTTTACAGCTTCCTTAATCAAATAAGAATATTTTGTAGACTTCATCTTCAGTATAATCTTTTTTACTAAATGTACAGACTATCGTTCCCACTGCATTATCTTACTTAATTAAATGGCATTTAGTTAATGTTTCCTTGTGTTCAGTCTGAGCCTTTGTCACTGGGCTGCCTCCAGTTTCCCAGCATTATCTTGTGCTGTCAGGCTCTTGTTGGTTGAGAGCACAGACAAGGAACCACTGTTATAGGTACTTTATGAACACAGATTAAAAAGTTCTACAAAGACAGGTACAAAATCAACATGAGCCTCCATCCCTGGAGGTTTTTAAGGCCAGGGTGGATGAGGCTTTGTGCAACCTGGTCTAGTGGCAGGGGGGTTGGAACTGGATGGTCTTTAAGATCCCTTCCAACCTTCACAATTCCATGATTCTATAATTCTCTGAAAATAAGCAGTATCTTATTTGTGGCTCTCAGCCATTGGATATGCATAAAATATTTCCCATTTCCATGAACATTCATCCCTCTTCACCATGATCAAGGTATATTAACATAGTATGAGGGAAGCTCTGCTTGTCTCTGTAAGAGAGGTGCTCCAGCTCTCTGATCATTTTTGTGGCCCTTCTCTGGACTTGTTCCAACAGGTTCATGTGCCTCTTATGTTGGGGGCTCCAGAACTGGACACAGTACTCCAGGTAGGGTTTTATGAGAGCAGAGTAGAAGGGCAGAATCACCTCCCTTGACCTTCTGGCCACACTTCTTTTGATGCAGCCCAGGATATGATTTGCCCTCTGGGCTGCGAGTGCACATTGTTTGTTCATGTCCAACTTTTTTTGTCCACTAGTACCCCCAAGTCCCTCTCTGCAGGGCTGCTCTCTATCATATCATCTCCCAGCCTGTATTGATAACGAGGATTGCACCTACCCAGGTGCAGGATGTTGCACTTGGCCTTGCTGAACCTCATGAGGTTCACACAGGCCCACTTCTCAAGCTTGTCCAGATCCCTCTGGATAACATCCCATCCCCCTGGTGTGTTGACCACACCAGTCAGTTTGGTGTCATCTACAAACTTGCTGAGGTTTGCTTGATCCCACTGTCTATATCATTGATGTAGATATTAAATAGCACTGGTCCCAGTATGGATTTTCCAGAAATCAGTCCATCTCCTTCCAGAAAGGTTAACTATATGTTTTGGGTTTTTTTACATAAAATGAAACAGAACATGCAATTGATTTAAGCTTCACACAATCCTCTGTTCTGTGTGTGGATCTGTCAGTGTCTCATAATGATTTGGAGCCAAACCTCCTATCAGTATAGCTGGGTCTGGTTGCTCAAAATTATAAGCATCTGATGTGATTGAAATTACACATTAGATGTTCACTGATCACTTAAGTTACACTCTCCAGTCTGATTGGGGTATGTCTGGCAAAGAACATGGAGGAAAAAAACCCCAAACCCAAACGTGTTATATTTGGCCACAGGGTGTAACAGATTCTGTATGTGTAAATAACTAAGGCTCACATGGATTCTCACAGTCTGCATCTGGAAGAGGTTTCTGGGAAGCTTGCAATCTGTCTCCAGCAGCCCAAAGTCAAAATTTAAGAACAAATACAGCAAGAATATATCATAATTTTTCTGACTACTTGGGAGCATGACCTGTAGGTACCAAGATATGATTTCATGTGGTTACACAAGCATATCAAGAATAATGTTTCCAAGACATGACTATGCCTGGTGCATGACTCCCAGCTGAGGCAAGGCTGGACAGTGCCATGAAATCTCTTTTCCAGTGGATTCCTTATTCCCCCATCCAGTAAAATGGAATCCTAGGAAAACGATTTTTTAAAGAAAAATCAAACATTTCCATATTAATATCCAGTGTGGCTGCTGAATCCATCACTTCACTCAGACTGTCTGCTGGTGAATGAGGTGACTACCACGGCTAATATTTAACTAATAATTTCCTTGATTATAATCCCTTCTTGGAAACTGCTGTTTCTTGACAGAGCCTGCACATTTGCTGCTGTGTGCCAGAGTAAGGCATCTTTTATGTGATTTTGACTTTAAGACTGCTGGAAATGCTTTTCTTTGATTGATGCTGATAAGCTAGCCCATGAACAATAGCACTGAACAGGACTTTGAGAGCTCAGAAAACAATGTTCTGTTGCATTAGCTCCACAGCATTTTTTTTTTTTTGGGGGGGAAGGTCCCAAACGAAGCCAAGTCCCTCTGCCCCCCAAACAAAGAAATGTGACCTGCTGTCATGCTGTTGTGGGACACTAGCAGGTATCAGGGAAACTTGTGCAATTCATTTACCTCATGATACTAAAACTGCTCTTCCTTTCTAATGTTTCGATGCTACCTTGGGGTGCAGTCACTGCACACTCATTCTGTAAAAGCCCTTTTTTACAGTGGCAAACATCTGATTTATCTTCGTTGTATTTTAAGGGCTGCAGTAGATTTGAAGGCTGATTTATTTTGTCTGTATTAATATGGGCAGCATCACTTGGTCTAATGATTAAGTATTCATGCCTGGATATAAATTACTTTCTTTGCTCTAGATAATAACAGATTATTTTTCACTCCTGCCATATATGAATTATGAAAGATAGTTATTTCTTTAATCTCTAGCATATCTTCTTATGAAAGGCTTTATGCATTTAATTCTCCTGGTTCAGGGAAGAAGTGATCTTTTAAGAGAAACTAGCATGAATGTATAGCTGCTGTCAGAAATCTTTTTCCCTTTTAAACATACTTCAGAAGAAAGAAAAAATGACACAAAGACAGAACATTCCTTTCGTCTTGTTTTCTTAAAAGTTAAATTCAAGTGGATACACAAAAGTATTTGGAAGCCATTGAAGACACCATAATATCTAGTTGCTCAGCCAGGATATTTTGTTCTGCTGTGCTCAGTATCCAGCCCATGATCAAGCAAATGAATCTTCCCTCCCTTGAGCTCTCTGTTGAGCTGCCCTTGTCAACTGGCTCTGAATTAGACTTCCAAAAGATGGGAGTTCAATTCTATGCTGAATTATGTGAAAACTCTGTAAATTCCAACATATCTTGTAGACTCCAAAGCCAGTCCTAATGTGTGGAAATTGGAGTAACAACTCTGCCCTGTCATAGAATCATAGAATGATTTAGGTTGGAAAAGACTTTTCATAGAATCATAGAATGGTTTGGGTGGGAAGGGACCTTAAAGATCATCTAGATCCAACCCCCCTGCATGGGCAGGGACACCTCCCACTATACCAGGTTGCTCAGAGCCACATCCAACTTGCTCTTGAACACTTCCAGGAATGGGGCATCCACAGCTTCCCCAGGCAATCTGTTCCAGTGTCTCACCACCCTCATACTGAAGAGTTCCTTCTTAATGTCTAACCTAAATCTCCTTTTTTCAAGTTTTAAACCATTCCTCCTTGTCATCTCACTACGTGCCCTAGTAAAAAGTCCCTCCCCATCTTTCTTGTAGGCCCCCTTCAGATACTGGAAGGCTGCTATGAGGTCTCAAATAAGAGATTTCTTTAAAAGCATTGAGTCCAGCTGCACATCTAAAACTGCCAAGTCCACCAAAGGAGCTGTATGGATTGTAAAGTAAACCAGAAGTGACTCAAGTACAGATATCTCTGCTATAGGCAAGTATGTTTAATCAGGTGGATTTTACCCACAGTTAAGGTCTGGACAGATGGCTGGGTGCTGTCAGACCATTCAATATATTGTTGTTAGAAACAGATTTTCTTCAGTAATAGCTGATGTAATCTTCTCCTTCTGCTTTGATACTTTTTTAAATGTATCTCCTCATGCAGACAGGAAGAATTACCAGTCTTTTGCTTACCTGAAAATTTGCATGTGTTCAGTCACATAGTCTATGCAACCTGCCCACTCCAGTGCAGTATGTGCTGTTGCATACTGATATAATTATCTCATCAACATATGTTTGGCCAAGTATCTTCCTCCATCTTATTCCAATTTCTGGCAACCAAAATGACATAATCCACACATATTAAAAGTAAAATAGAGGATCAAGGATCTTTGCAAAAGCAACAAGAGCCACCTTAAATTCATTGCTTTCTCTTCAAATTAGGATTTTTTCCCTTGGGCACCATGATGTAGCTAATCTTACTATGGCCTACTGGTTCTCAAATTGAAAAAAGGTCATTATGGAGTACAAACGCTGTTGGTAACATACTGCTATATTAAACTTCCAGATGTCAGCTTTGGCAGAGGAAGCCATCAACAATTCATGACATTGTAAAAACATTTTTCTTGACGATCCATTTACGATGAAGTATTATGTTGCCCTCTTGACAGGTAATGCAATATTATGTTAAGTATAAATAAATCAAAAATACAGATGTACTTGCTTGATCTATGATGGCCGCTAATGGCATTTTGGGAAGAAAAAGCAGATTTGCAGTCTGACTAATGCCTTTGCACAGTGTTTCTGAGGCACTTTGAAGTCCCCAGTAGCAGACTAGAGCTTCAAGGGAGAAAATGTTTGTGCTTGTTGGATAACCCAGCTGGAGACACCCTCCCACACATTTATTTGTTCTTCCTTTTTAAGAAGACTAATGGGAACCCTGGCATGGAAAGACCACTAACCTTCCTCCAACAATGAAATCCAGTGTGTCCCCAGGGTGGGAGGGGAGTAGACCAGCCAGGTTCTCTGATTCTCAAGCTAAAACAGCCCACCCACCTTAACTCAGTTTGGACCTAGCATGATGCTCTCTGTCCCACGTGATGATGCTCAAAACCTTATCAGCCACAATTTGTTCCAAACTGATTTTTCTCTGCCAGTGGAAAGGAGAGTGTATACTAAATAAAGAGATCTCTCTTTAAGCAAATATATCCTTCTAAGAGGAACTTTTCAGCAGATAACCAGCATTTTTCTGAGGCTATTTGTTTTTAGATGGATACCTATAATTGGAATGGAGATACATTTTTCAGGGCTAATCCATTCCAGGAGAAAGGAAAAGGTGTAGTTAAAAATGATTAATATTTCTTGGGAACAGGCTAAGAAGGGTTTTGAGCTGTAATATTTAAACTTGGTGATTCATGATAGCAGAATACTAAAGTTGCATAAAATGTACTCATCTTTTGAACCTGTTGTTTTTCTAGTGTCTCAAATGATGGATTAAAACATCTTCATAATTCACTAGTTTATTATACTTTCTTCTCAGTGTTTTAGAAGTAGTATTATCTCATTGGCTTATTTATTATTATGTGTAATGCCTTAAAAAGAGGGTGTTCTGTTGACCTTAAGCTCTGAAAAAGTAATGCATGAGAGTGAAAAAGCAATAGTTGGCATTAATTATCAACGTAGACATGATGGAGGACTGTCTGCCAGTGTATATTGGCATAGTCCCACTGAAGTCAATAGAGTAAGACCAATTTACATCAGCAGAGGAGCTGATTTAACAGGCCTTGGATGAAGATGTGCTGGGATTGTCACAAATGCAGAGAGAGAGACAGAGCACTGAGACCAGCAGACTGCTTGTTATTGTATTTGCATGTAAGTTATTAACCTTCACACCTGTTTGTGTAAGCACTGCAAACAACTCTTTTTTTTTTTTTTTTAACATTTGCAGGAAAGGTGCAAAATTGCAAGGATATCAGCTGAGGGACGGTGCAAGAATACAAAGCTTCTTGAAACCTAATCATGGTGTCTCCTAAAATGGTAAAGCTCTTCTTTTTGAACATCAAAGAAGTACATCAAAGTGCACCCCCTGATTCTGTGGAAGCTGGTTCAACAGATTCAACAGTTATCCTGTAATAAGCTTTGAAAAAATATCTATGCATAAATTAGGCAGAATATTCTGAATGATGGGAAACTTTCTAAAATTACATGGAGTGAACAAATAGCAGACCTAGTTCTCAACCTCCCTTTCATTTTACTTCAGTGTGCTTCCACTGACTGTGCCAAGGTGCTGGATTTACACCATGTAAGGGTATCTCAAAACAGGCATTGCAAGGGGAAAGTGACAGAGATATTACTTCTGATAAATTGCAGGAGAGCAGTGGTGAGTAATTGGATAATGTATTTCAAATATTAGCAGAAAAATAGGGCTGGTTTTGGTTCCACTTTGTAAGTCAGAGTTCCTTTTCCTCACGCTTTCCAATCTGCCTGCAAGAAAACCAACTTACTGTGGAGTTTTTGGTGAAGAGGCTATTTTTATAATGCAATGATTCATGCCTCCTGTTTCATATAAAGTGTTATTTTGTGCTAAGCAAGGGGCTCAGTGTGGCAATCTGGGTGCCAAAACTACCTATAGAAAATTGAGGCCTCCTATCTAGCAGTAGAAGAACTTGTCCTACAGCCAAACTCCAGACTCCTTTACTGGAAAGAGAAAACTTCAAAAAACACTGTGCACTAAAACTAATCTTCGAAAATTAGCCGTTCTTATTTATTTTGTTCTTTTCCTTTATGCATGAATGATGCTGGCATAAGTCCAAAGTCTTAATTTGAAGTTAGAGGAATTTTTCTACTCTTTTTCCGCCGGTAGCCGTGTGAACGCAGAACTGCAGTGACTGATCTGATCCTCTGATGTTCCAGGCAGTTGTACAGAGGCACCTTAGTTATTTCAGAAGTGTGGATTCGATGGGATATAGCTATGTTGAGAGCAGGGATGGTGCTGTGTCTGTCATAGGACTAGGAGGGGTAGAAAGAGAAGTGTGAGAAGGGTGAGGTAGAGCACCCATGAGGAAACCACTGAGGGGCAATGACGGACAAGTGAAGTCTCTGCATCAGTGAGAGCCAGTCCCTGCTGTTCCACTCCTCTGGAAGCAACAAGCCAGACTCGACTAGGAAGAAAGAGATGAACAATCTAAAGCTCATACACGCCCATAGATTTTCCTCCTTTTCAGCATGTAAAGACTAATACCCCTCTTGGCTATCAAGGTCTCCATCAGGCAGAAATCCATGGTGCTTACCTTAGCAATGATCAGAGGGTTTTCCTCTCATAGCCTGTTTGAGTCTTCACTGAAGAAATTATTAAGATCCCACTAGTAGAAGTCTCTGAATTTTAGCAGGAAGAACCTAGACTCTGGAATAATTGTCACAAAGCATATCATACACAAATGGGACTGTACAGGGAAAGAGTAAAAAACAAAATGTCTCTATATGGTTGCATGTAGATGGCCATAAAAAGATACTCCATTGGTCTTGAGCAAACCAGCTCAGATTCCCAGTTTTCAGCTAGCTGATGACATTCCCTGTTTACATGCATGAGAGTGACTGTGTGTGCAGCCTATCTGCCATCTTGCATTTCTTTGATGTACCACAGCAATGCATCACCAAAATACCAATCCTCTGATAATCTAGTGCTGTGTTATGCTGTTAAAGTAACTTTGCTCGATGACACACTCAATAATACATCTTTAGACAGATGAACTGTAACAGCAGTGGCCTCTGTGCCTGTCACTGTAAGGGAGTATGGGGAAATAAAAGATGTAGTGGCAGGGGCATGTGCCAGGCTTTGTGGAACCCAGGAAGTCACTTAAAGGACAAACTAAATGGGGGTGTCATGGGACCTCAGAAAGCATGTGGGCACTGCTTATCTCTGGTGCAGTAGCCTTAGCAAAGTCAACAGCAAGAGGTACCATGAGAAAATTCAGAGTATATTAAAGTGATGGCTGTGAAGAATATTCCTCGGGGATGCAAAACATTGGATTCTCCTAAAACCAAGTTAATACATTCAAACTACACCCCAGGAGACACAACTTTGTGTCTGGCTCAGATAAAATGAGTTTGGCATCACAACCCCTTTCCTTTGGTGAGTTTGTCTTCATTCAGCTGTTCTGCAGTAGTTCTGCAGCAGTTCAGGGCAATTAGAAAGTTCTGCTCGGGATCAAAGGGACTCCCTGCCACTGAGTTTCTGATTGTTAGCAGGGATGTGTGGGAGAAACTTAGTGATCTTAGAGTCAGGAAGCTCCTGTAGAAGAATGTGCATAAAAGATGTTACAGCAAGACACGCTCAAGTGCTTCCTTCTCCCTTTACTGAAAGTAAACAAAACAAAATTCAGGGAGAGGAGGCATGCAATTCAATTCAAAGGCCTTTTAAAAATAATTTTTTTTAAAAAAAATTCTCTTTAAAAAAATGCTGAGAGTAAAATCTTTCACTGAAAACTGGATAACCCACCATTGTAATTCATTGCTACAGGAAGGTGGTGTGTCAATACCACTGGGTAGCTTTGTAGATTTAAGAATAGAGCTGGATGTTGCCATAAACACAAATAACAATGGTATTATAACAGCAAGAGTGCAACAATGAGAGCTATCCAATCCTGTTTTTACAGTATAGTGTGACCCACTGAGGTTAGGCAAAATTGTCCTGTAACATACCACACCACACAATCAGATTCACTATAATAATTTTGCAGTTTTCTGAAGCAGCTGCACTGACAACTGTTAGAGACAGCGACTTGCTGCAGCTAGTCCATTGATCTGTTCCTAGGTGACAATTCCTTTGTGCCAACAAATAAATCCAGGGAATCTGCAAAAGCTGCCTAAAGTGCAAACTGAGCAATGATAAAGCTTAAAGAATGAGGCTTTCACTATTTGTTTTCTCTCCACATATAACAGACCAAGGTAACACGACTAATAAATAATAAATGAATAATTCTTAGGTCTTATGTAGCACTTCTTATCAGAGCAGCCCTGAACACACTGAAGGGAATACCTAAATTAATTCTTGTGTTGTGCCTTTGGGACAGGTACGTTTGAGTGTACACATTTTACAGCTTGCTAAATTATTTTGTGCCTTTCCAATTAGCATAGTCCACAATCATAGATCAGTCTCCTGGAGTTCTAGATGCCCTGTAAGCTCTGTGGTCCCTGCAAGCTGAGGGTACAACCTGACTATAAGGCACATGGCAAGAATTGTGCACAGGCAGGTGGGAAGAACACTAAGCAATTTGAGGGTAGGCAGGGATTTCTGCACTTGAATTGCCCAGCTAAGACCATGTTTTCTGTAGGCAAGTAGAACCTAGAGCTTTCATCAGCACCCAACAACGTAATAATGGAGCGGGAAAGTAAAGCATTTTTATTTCCACTGGAAATTACTATTTATTTTATTTATTTATTTTTCCCCACAGAACCCTGAAATAAGGGATCAAAAGAAAGTTTCAGAAACCCCTGGAGAAGGTAGCTCATTCCTTGCACCTTTGAATTTGAAAGACCATGACCTTAAGTGAAGTATACCTGCCATTATGTATCAGTTAGGAAGCTCTTACTGTACAACTTTACATCTTCAAAATCACAAGCAACCAAAAAAATCAGGGCTGTGGGAGATACAACCTAGCTAGTGATCTCTCCATCTGATGCTAATGAGTCCACAAGGAACACCTACAATTCCACAAAGAGCTACATTGTTGTTGCAAATCTTTCTCTCTAGCTCAAATCTTTCAGTAACCCTCTAATTTGTTTTCAGGTAATTTTTAAAAACTTTTTCCTGAAAAGACAACTTTCCGTTATACACATATTAATGAGTTATTTGTGGCTCAAATCTGTTTGCTGGTTTGTAAAAGGCTGTAGGGGAGGACAGGGTGCTGAGAACATTAAAATAGCCCCAACTATTTTGCTGTAGGTCAGATAACAAGACTCTGTCGCTTGTAACTTTGAGACAAAAGGTAGATGAATAGAGACAGTTCATTGCTTATGTTTCATAAAGCTGGGACAGAGCAAACCCCACCACAAAACACATTGATGGACACATTTAGAAAGACAAAGAACAAGGGATTTTTTTTTTTTCAAAATCTTCACCTACTATTTTAACTTGTCAAAGTCTATGTCATGTAGAAAATGTTAACAAGAAGCTCAGTGAGCTCTGAAGCAAAGTATAAAGATTTCTTTAAAATATTTTCTATTTCTATGGCCAGTAAAAAGACAGAAGCTAGAAAGCTTTGCAATCTTAAGCCCCTTGTCTCCAGCCCAATTCCTTCATTTCAGTTTAAAAAACAGCACATTGTCTGTAACACTGTATATCAGTATATATTTATACACACAGTCCCTGATGCAGTATTTTCTCCTCTGATCTTTCCTCAGCATTCCCTCTTCTTCCTTTAAATTCTTTTTTGGCTTTAATAGTTCAGCCATTATCTTTTTCTGATGTGGTCCATTAATTCTTCTGTATGAATTCATGCACAGTCAGCTCTCCTGTGCTAATGACCAGAGAGGAATAATGGCTAATGCCCACTGAGAAGGATATATATTGTTTTAGCTGCTTCTTGATTTATTTAAAGCTCTCTGTACATTTCTGCATTTTCATTTTTTAATAGAATTTGAGAAAAGAAAGCATTTTAGAATTCAATCAAGATAATGGTCCATTTCTGGCCAGTGTGAAAACATGGATGTTTTGGGAAGTGAGAGAGGAGAGGTTGAGAAAGGTGAGGGGGAAAGAATATTGATCTACTGCATTTATAGTACTGGAACAAGGAATGTCCAAAGAAATAGCAGTGAAGTGATTCTTCTTACACCACATGTTTTAATGGCAGAACTTACTTGGACTGGATATCGTGGGTTGTAAAAGAACAGGAATTAACAAAAACAAACACAGGAAGGACATCATAATTTTATCTAATGCTGCCAAAGACTGAATGAGCTTTTATTTGAAGAAATCCCTCAGCTATTGCATCCTAGGAACTGTGAGGGCCACAACTAAATCCTTTTCTTATCCTTTACTCACTTTTAAACATCAGCTAGCACTCACCATCAGGCGAGGTGGATCCTTGGTCCTGTCCAGTTATACTCGTGTTGCTGGTTACTTAGCAGGTTGAAGAAACAATCTGCAAGAGTACTGGTCAAAAAATGGTCAATGGGCAAACAAGAACAAGACAAAATGTATCTAAAATATTTCAGAACTTAATAAATTAAGAACTTAATTTAATAAGAAGCTATTAAAAAATAAGAAAGAAAAAAAAATTCTTCTTCACATTTAATTGCCACTAGTGGTGGGGTTTCTGTGGTTCTGGTTAAAATTCTGCTCCTTAAGCAACATGGAAACACTACTTTTTATTTCCATCCTTCCATTGCTGGATAGCATTTCTATCAATTTTTAAAAGATTTCAAGTTCTACACCTAAACTGTACTGCAGGCAATCTGTGAAGGAAAAATGTTCTGTCTTGTATGTAGCTTGAAAAGTGTTTAAAAACCCTTGAGGTAAATTAATGAATGCAGAGGATGTCATCATATATTGATGCTTCACCTTTTTCAGATTCTGACCTCAACTATCATATTTATAAATAAATGTCACAAATGACCATTTCAAAACAGAAGGTAAAAGCTGAGAATTAATAAGAGCTTCCTGAAAAGTCAGACAACACATAAACTACAGACAAACAAAAGAGCACTTTTTTTTTCACTACATCAAAAAATTATTCCACATTCTCAATGCTGGCAAAGCTTTGTTTTGTGAAAGCCATGAAATTAGCATCACAGAATCATAGAATGGTTAAGGTTGGAAGGGACCTTAAAGATCATCAGGTTCCAACCTCCCTGCCGTGAACAGGGACACCTCACACTAGACCACTGGAGGAGGCTGCTGACAAAAAACCTCCTGCCACCTTTGTGAGTGACATATCAGGTCACTTTCCCTTTGAAAAACACAGATTCAGATATTGCATTGTTTTCTTTTCTAGTTTTGGCCATCATAATAATTTTTAGTTCAAAGAGGCAACATAACTTTGCAACATACCAGTGTAACTTTTAAGAAGCATATCTACAGAGGATTTTAGTGGCGACTTCACTGACTTCAGAACTCTGCTTAGCATAAAATTTTTTCAGGTTGTCATGAATTTAAGAGGATTCTTTGTTCATCAGTTCCACATCCCTGGATCTCTGCTTTACAGGCAGCTGTCAAGAGGAGCTTTCTGTATGATACAGTTTTTTGGTGGGCAAGTTTTTAGCCAAAATAGTCCACTGAAGCTGAAAATATATTTGGCTAAAATCTGTCCTGAGGGATGTTGACTATAACCAAAATAAAATACAGAATTAGGGAGGTTTTGTGTGTGTTTTTGGGTTTGTTGGGGTTTTTTTGGTACTAATTAAATCTGCAAGTCAGTCTTTAAGCTGATTAAACAAGATCTTTTCTTCAGGGAATATTGCTTATGGCGAGGAAGCAAAGGAATCCTATTTACATTTCAGCCCGGCTAAACATGAGATAAATCCTGCCCTTCCCAAAGTTATTGTCTCTTCCTTCTTTCACCAACGCAGCCAACTTTTTTTCTTCCATATAAGACAGGAAAAAAGAAACAAACTAGAAATAAAGTTAAGTTTTTGCTGACCAAGGGCTAGAAGCATCTATTGATACTTGTTCTGTATTTCCCGTATCTCAATAGCTGAATTTGTGATAAAACAAGGCAAAAAAGAAACCCCAAATCAACTAACCAAGCAAAAACACTAAAATAAGGGAATATAGGAGATTTTTTTCAACAAAAATGGTCTTTATAGAGTATCCCAAATAACTTGAGAATTAAGGAATATTATTTCAGCCAAAAAAGATATAAAAAGTGATAAATGTATAAGAAATGCATCTTCTGTGTCCTGTAGTCTTGTTAGAAGAGCACTCCAGAGAAAGGAGACCCAAATCTCATCTTCCAGAGTTCAACCACTAAGCTGTCACTGGTCATCATCAGTTCCTTTACACCTAGCTCAGAGGTGTCTACCCTTGCACATAGTTGTTTGAGTGTGGAGCTGAATTGCCTCCCCTCAAACTCAAGTCAGATGAATCCCAGCCCAGAAATATCCGTTTACCAGTGTAAACGCCTCCTTTTAATTGTCTAAGTACATCTGATTTTCACTTCAGAGAAAACATCTGTAATGTACAAAACCTCAAAGTGTGACTCAGATGCTTAATGTACTTGCACAACCTTTAGCAATTATTGCTACTTTAACTGTTCCAGGCTATTTTGCTTGATGTCTAACAGCTGGTCCAGAAGGATGCTGTTCTCCTGTAGGTCCTGCATCCTGAGCCATTAGTAACATTGGATGGCAAAGGGTGGGGAAGATGAATTCCATCCCACAAGTACCAGTGCTTTACTCAGTGTAATATTTCAAACAAGCAAACAAAAAGCCAGCACTAAAAACCAAACCAAATCAACCAATAAACCAAACACACCCATACCCTCCCAAATCCAAAACAAACCCAAACCAAACAAGACCATATTACTTAAGTATTTAAGTATACTGGACCAACTACTGAAAGGACCCAAACCCTATCCTGCCTGGGAGCCTTAGTTAGACTGTTTTTAGCTAACTTCAACTTCACCATCTGAAACACTGTAAGATAAATGTTTTAAATATAAAACCATAAATGCCTTCCCTTGAAAAGTCAGGTTTTGGCTACTGCTGTATTGGGAAATACTCAGAACAGCAGGGAAACAGAAGAGTTTCAAGCAGAGTGTTCTTGTGCTGCTCAAGAGCTTGCTCAACTCCTGCTTAAAGTTATACCAGACTAAATCTTACTGTATTTTCTCCACTTCTTGTTTTCCTGGTCTGTAGGTTTTTAAGTGAACTTTGACCAGAATCCACATCACTCCTAGAGCTGTCAGTGTGAGCCTGGTGTAAAATCTTTATCTCTATAATCACCTGTAAGCCACAGGGTCATTCTTAGTGGGGCTTCTTCTCTGTAATGTCTTTATTAGGTTTCAAGGAGGTGAGAGGGTTAAGTGTACCTTGACGCAATTGAGAATCAGACCTATTATTTTATATAACAAATTCTCTAAAGTATAGAAATGGGAGAACAGATAATTATTTATGAAATGGATAATTAGGTCCAGAAAAAACACACTGTGCTGTCTTAATGGAAAAGCAGGTAATGCTGCTTTAACCATTTTGATTTATGAAGAAATTGGCTTTGTGAACATCTGACAAAATAATAGGTCTTTGTGCAATTTCAAGTTTGTTAAGTGGGTCTCTTAATTGCAGGTTGAGGGGAGCACAAACTGTCTGTATCCAGGTTTAACTAGAATCAGACATAGTGAGCATTCAAAAATCACTGCTTACAGAAACTGTTACTCATTGTTGTGGGTTTTTTTCATTTGTACTTCTCTGTCATCTAACACTCTCTAGTGAGCTGCTGTGATGTGACTTGATTTTTTGCCTGTACTGCTCTCACTGAAGTACTGGATATATTAATGTATGGAAACAAATTATTTAAAATCTGCTTTTATTCAAATCAAAAGAAAAAAACAGAAAAAACTACTAGTAAGGGAGACAGACAATTCTCTAATTTTGATGTATTCAAAGCTCCAACTTACTGGAAAATATGTTGTAGTTAAATTCATACTAAGAGGCTGAATAAAGGGCAAATGAATTAAATTCTTTGACTTGTATTGGGATCCTCCTGGCCCTAAACACTAAGGATTAAAAAGTCACCAATACTTTAAAAACCTCTACAGAGCTAGATGTGAAGAAGTGTAGTAGTTGAAAAGTGGATCTACTTTTTAAAGACCTTTTCTTTAAATGTGTAGCCTGAACTTATTAGGAAGTTTAGTTTGATTTAAATCTGTTCACTTCTTTTTTAATACCTTGATAAGGGCAAAGCTCAGCTGAGACTGTTGCTCAGATTTCAGATGTTGAGATCTTTTAAACGTTGCTTGCACATGATTTTTGGATACAGAAGCTTTCAATCTTGAAACAGGAGAACTGACTTCTAACAAAGAGTAATGAAATAGCACAACTTACCCCTTGAAGTTGGATTGCCAGTCTGTGACATGTATTTTGACATGTTTATTTACACCCCAAGGAAGCATGCTTTTTGCAAACTATTCTAGTGAAGAAAGTAAAAATAAAAAAAACCCAACCAAACAAAAAACAAACAGGGAGGTGAAGCCTTGAGGACCACAAGGAGCAGTCATAGTATCAGAATCATTAGAATATCTCCAGTTGGAAGGGACCCATAAGGATCATCAAGCAAACCTCATTGCTCTTTGCAGGACCACATAAAACTAAACCATATGACTAACAGCCTCATCCAGGAAGTTTTTCTTTTCTTCTCGGATTAATATTCAGGTGAAGTGGGTTGCAGTAAGTGTCTGTATCCAAGCTGACAAATCCTGTGTGTTGCTTCTGACCCCTCTGGGAAATCCCCTGGGAAATCAGAGTAAGTATCATTCCCAATATGCAAGATTCATCTTTAAGGTTACATGATTACTAAGAAAAACAGGAGTAAACAGAGAAGTGTTGTGTACATCTCTGCACACCTTTCTGCCTTCAGTAAATCAGAATTACAGAAGCCTATAGGAGGGGAGGGAGAATAGAAAAAGAGAATGAAACATAAAATCTGTTGAGGAAAAAGGCAGAAATATTGAGATACATACAGAGAAAAAAACCTGACTGCAGCAGATACATGTTAAAGAAACTGAGTAAGAGAGAGGTTACTATGGGCAAGCTAAGAAGAGAAAGCAAATGTGATTACTCAAAAGAAGAAAAGTGGAAAAAGCATGCTGTGAGTCAGGGAGGCATAAAAGCAGGTCAGATAAAGACCCACCTGCAGAGACAACCACACACACATCAACGGGGGGGGGGGACATGGTACCTACAGGCAGAGATTATAAGCACTTCGAAGGTATGAGAAGAAAAATTTCCTGCCTCTATCTTGGAAGAACTGGAAAAAAAGACCTGAAGGATGCTAATATGATGAGGGTGACTAAGTCAGGAATGTAGCCAGGCTTAGAAAACATGTATATATAATTGACATTCATATCAGGAAGTGTCTGAAAGTGATAGAGAATGAATGTACTAGCTTGTAAAATGCCTGCTTCATGCTACTCACTGTCCCAGCTGGTATTTTTATCTCATTCCAGAGCTGGTTGTGGTGAGTACAGCTTTAAATATTTCTAATATACATTATACTACGGGGAAATAAAGCAGCCGTAGCTTAGAAGCATAGCTGCAGATGGCACAAGTTTCATTGTCATCCTTTAAACTGCTGTAAAAACACAGGGAACTAGCTGTTGTAGAAATAAATGCTATCATAGAAGGTCTCATGGGGCTCTGGGGATCAGTAGCAGCCTTCTAACCTCTGGGTAAGATAGTTCAATGCCAGTTCAAGTAAGCAATAGAAAAGGTGTCTCCCTTTTGAAAGCTCTGTGGCCTGTGTGACTCAAATTGGTGGTTTCAACCCACATCCCTGTGGACTTGTTGCCACAGTTAGGAAACATAAATGTTATAGCTGAGCTGTCATGGGAACATGTTACCCATACACTCTGGGAATAAAAACCTTAGTGATTTATGAAAGGGGTTTTGGCAATGATGACAGAGACCTCAGGGCCAGATGCCAACACATCTGTATTTTCAATTCCAGACACTGAAAAGGCATCCACCACTCATGTAACTTAGGTAACAAAACACAGACAGGGGAGTAATTTTTTCTCCCCTGAGGTGGGAAATCTCCACAGTGTACTTGATTACTATCCTAATGAAACCAGTCCCATTGCTGTTGAGCGGAAGTCAAAGATTCATTACAATGATAGCAGAAATTAAAGGACTTGCTGGTTTTTCTTTTTCCTGTGAACTTCTATGATTTGCACACTCTGACTGTAGTGTTCTTACATCTGTTGAAATGGTTGAATGGATTGTAATCTGGTACTTTGAAGACATACTATTATTTTTTATAGCCAGCAGATACTGGCTTTACTGTTTTCCATTTTGTCTTTGTTCTCTTCATCCTGGAAGGCTAAAGCTGAAAGTTAAGGTAAGAGCACGTAGGCAATCTTACCTATTGAACACACCACTGGAAGAAACAAAGTTTTACAATAGCTCTTAGAGAAGAGGATGAATTTGCTCAGTGTGTAGGGACAGGTTGCCTTGCCAAAGTAGGAGCAAAAAAAAAAAAAGATTCAAAGGCTGGCATTGACACACTGAGTTGTGTCCATTCAATTTGAAACAACATTTTTGACTGGCTTTGTAGTTGAGTCTGAATTATGTGGTTTTGATGGTTCCAATGGAAAAAAAAAAAAAAAAAAATATATATAAAAAGACAAGGACAGCTCTGTCCCCAAATCCTGCTCGCATGACTGCTTGAAAGGAGAGGCAAATCTGTGAGTGTTCTGTGCACATATTTACACTACATCTTCTCTGCATTCCTCATCTGAATGATTTAGTGGGCTTAGTGTAATCACTGTATGTAACAAGAAGAAAAGAGGTTTGATAATGTTTTATTTGCACTTCAGAGTTGGCCCTAGATAGAAAAGAAAATCTATAGCTGGGCTGTGATCTTGAATTACTGAGGAGACAAAATTTAACAGAGTAAAAGGAGGGACATGTGGAAGACATTTGTCTCATAGGCATTGAATTCAGGGACAAAGGAGAAATTCCAGCTAGAAGTAACATATCAGCAAAGATAGCAGCCAGCAAGCAAAAAGGACATTTTCTTAGTACGTGCAGACTTCTGTAATAATCATAGACAGGAGGAAGTTATCACTTAACAGAGAAATACTAAAATACACTGAGTGGACTACTGAGAGAGAGGATTCCTCTGTCTTGCTGCCCTATACCCTTCTGGGAATATCTTATGCTCTTATTTCTCTCTCTTTCTATGCTCAAACAATTGAGGCAAGAAGGAACAAATATATTTAAAATTATTTATTTCTCAGTACAGGTGAGCATCATGGTCTGTGGACAAACAGTCTGATTACATTTTTTCTAAAGAAATTTCACGTTCTGGAAATGTCAATATTTCTGTGATCTTGCATTACATTTATTTCTGGCCACCTACTATTTATATTAACATCATGTTTAGGATATAGGTTTGCGACACTAATTTTTAGTAATAAAAAAAAGTACATTATAGACACATGGCAAGTTTCCTGTATATTTCCAGCAAGTTTCCAAGTATTGTTGGCAGCCTTTAAAAGGATAGTATCTATAGTCTCGAGACTAGCACAGGTATTTGCTAAATCTTAGAATATTGACTATAAAAGCAAGTATGTTTTAAACTTCAGTTGAGTTACAGGCCAAGAAAAAGTCTTGTGTACCAGTTCCATGAATCACGAAGTATCTGTTTCAAAAACAATGTCCTTTATGGGAGTTAAACTATATTTTGTACTTACTTTGTCATGCTGGTTGGTTTCCCTCCCAAAGCACACCCTTGGATTACCTTTGCTGAGGAATGTGTTTACACTAGTCAGTACTCTATGTTTGGGATGGTATCTAAAATCTGCCAACACAGAAGCAGTCCTGAAAGTAAAGAAGTAGCTGAAAATTTTCCATGTCATGGGTTTATTATGAAAGATGACCACTTACAATGCAAGAAAACAAACCAAATTATTTTGTTGTGCTTTTAATGATAATTCAGTTCTTTCTCTTGTGATGTTACTTCTGTGTCTAATAATATAAAGTCAAAAATCAATAGTTTGCAATATTTCTCAATGGAGAAAAAACCCTGAGATTTCACTGCTTCCCACAAACACAGATGTTGAAATCTCAGCAGTTTCCATGTGATGAAAACTGTATTTTCCATCTTGTTCAGTTAGACCGAATCATGTTCATGAAAATCATCCTGTAGCTTCTTCCATGATTGCTTCTCAAAGCTGTAATTGAATGCAGCTCAAACTGCTTAGCCACCCTGCTTACTCCCTGAAACCAAGTCTCCAGTTGCTACTTGATGGTTTCCCATCCACTTCTTCCTAGGAGATGATGAGAACATGGTGGAAAAAAGGGGAACCTGTACTTTTTCCATTTCTTGCAAGGCTGTGTAGTTAGCAAAGATGTCCCTCCCTCCCCTTTTATTTCTGTGCTTTGAGTAGGGGGAAGTGCTATTGAAATTATCCAACTTTATTTTCTTTTTAGATAGGCAAAGAAAATGAACCAAACCAAGACAACTACTCAAAATTCAACTTAAAAAAAAAAAAAAAAAAAAAAAAAAAAGTGGCTTCATTTTCATTTTGGGGGGCTCTAATATAACTTTTAATTTCAACACGCTAAAATTTTCAAAGCCAGTGGATGGAAACAGACATTTTAGTGAGAGTTTCAGCAGCAAAGAGTAACAGTCCCACAGTCCCATTTGTGCACTGGTGCTGTATACTTTTTCTGTTCAGTTTTTAAGAGATGCATTATGTTAAAAAGTAAATAGAATAAAAAATGCATTTTCAGGTTTAATTCCTCTTCTGGGAGAGTCTTAGGGGGGGTGGGAGGGTTGAGGGGAGGAAAAAAAAAGGGAAAAAAGGCAGATACGTAGAAGAATCTGGGCACTCTATTCATACTGGGAAACAGAAACAGAAAATGAGAAAGAGAAAAGAAACAGGAACAGGGAAAGGAAAGAAAAAATAGAATAAAAATAAAATAAAAGAAAAAATAGGAAAGAGTTTGGATAATGGAACTTGCAGGAAAAGCATGTGTAAGAAGCAGTTCAGACATTTCTTGTAGCTGGGTTTATCTCCTCTGTCTGGTCCAATGTTGTTTGCATATGACCTGCAAACCTCTTAAAGGAGAAAAGGATATTGCTAGAATGAAATACAGCATGCAAGAAAAAAATTAAAACCCAAGAACACCCCCATCACTACTTTTCTGAAGTGTCTCTTTTGGAAACCAGGAAGCTTTTCCAAGTGTTACTTTACATTAGAATTCATGTAGTCAACCTAAGTGAAAATGGGAGAGCTCAGAATAAAATCTTTCTCCAAATTGGCAAAATGCTTCTATCATTTGTTTAAAAGTCAGCCTGGGTTTCTGAGTGGCATTTGCCTTACACTGTAGACATTATGATTCAAGACATACACACAGATCACTGCTGCAAAGATAAGTCACCTGCCATGAATACCAGCATTCCCATGTGGCAGAAAATACAAAGATGGGGAACATGTTTATGCTACATCAGACTGACTGATGTAGCAAGAAAATTTGGGAAGGAGAAAAAAAGAAATAGGACTCTGGTAGCAAGATGGTTATGACTGGATAAACACCTGCTTGGTTTGCCTTTTGCACCAATGGAGATATAAAAATGCTTCTGCTTCTATTTAAAAAAAACTAAACCAAAACATGGGTGCTTTTGTCACACCACTTCCTACATGTCCTCCAAAAGCTTAGACCTGCTTTCTTGCAGATAATCATGCTCTAGCTCAGTGGGGATATTCATGCATGGCAATCAGTGCATACTTGCTTATTACCAGCATCAGAGCTTTAGGTGGTAAACTTTTTAGGTACCTTTGTTGCAAGTGCTGACTCTTGGTAAGTCTGCAGATGGAGCACAATTGAAAGCCAGATTTGGTTCTAAGGTCAAGGAGAAAATGTAGGCACTTCAGTAGCTCCTCACTTGAAGTGACAATGCAAGCAGCAGTTTTGGATGTTTCATGCAGCAGTTCACAATCTGATTGCTCATGCTCTAACATTTCTTTGGTTTAGATGTTTTCTCTAACAGACTGAAATTCAGTACTGAGATTTGCACCCTGATGGGGCTCAAACACCTCCATAAATTCTTCTTTGCTCCTCGACTCCCTGTTTTGATATGAATGTCTACACTACTCTCAAAAATCTACCAAGAAAGACTTTATAGATATAGAAACGTTTTTGTTTTCATTACTTACTCCTCCCTTCTATTTGAAAGCATATTCTGCCATCTTGCTGGATCCAAAGGGTGTGATGAAGTCGTCTGAACAAGAACATCCAGTGCTGTCTGAAATGTTTATTTTATTCCCTGTGGCTTCCAGCTGCTAATCTTGCAGCACACGGGTCTCAGGTAGGTCACACATTAGGTCTACTGGCACTCACAGAAGTCTGGGATACTCTGGGACATCTAGTATGGAATGACATGCATTATGCATAGGGAAGTGACTAATGCCTGATTTCTAGCTACATTGCTCATAAGCCTGTGTCTGCTTTGGAGCAGGGTCAGAGGGAATCTGTGCAATATAATATACACTCCTCACTGTGTTGCAGGTTCATGCTGAGAAAGGTTTGGAGGTGTTAGTTTTACACTGTCACCAAGGTGCTACAAAAAATTCCACATTGCACACTCGACTCCAAGAAACCCAGCAGTCATTTCAATCAACTTTTCAACTGGACACATGGCAGTGGATCTGGAAATAAAGACAATTTCAATGCAAACTGTCTACAGGCATAATGTTTTATCGTTCTGAAACTGGAATAAAACTGACAAGAGTTTTTTTTTCTGAATGAAAATAGAGCCATTTGTTTGATGGCAATGAAGAGATATTGAACTATTTCCTGGCTGCTCCTTGCAATTTGTAGTACTTCAAAAGTCTTAAAGGAAAGTTGATGGTGAAAAATAGACATTTCCAAAATGTCAAGTAATTCTAAACATGAATTTTCATTTATTTATAGACTTACGCTGAGATCTGAAATGTTACAAAGCTTCCTGTAGACAGCATTAGCTATTAGGAATTTTAAAAATCTAAAATACATCAACATCTTGCATGAAGATAATGTTCCAGTGACACATTTCACAAATAAATTATATAAAACCAATGGTTGGGAAATTTCCTGAGTGCGATTTTCATACCTACAACCACTTGCTAGGGTAACTGTTTTCTGAAAAAGAAGTTGCCACTTCTCTGACAAATTCTGAAATCCCATATTGTCACATAAGGATTAATTGATAAAACTTCTGGAAAAGATGCATTCCTTTTAATACAATATGCTAATCTAGTGTAAATTCAAAATCTGGCAATCAAAAGCTTTCAGTGCTTCTCAATTTCCTGTAACTTTAGTGGCAACAGAAATTTCTGACTTGTTAAGTTAAAAAAAAAAATAAATTAGCCTACAGGATGGGGCTTTTGTTCTGGAGTAAATATAAACCTTCTTATGATACTTTCCTTTATATTTTAGCACATTTTAAAGTTTCATATTTCAATGTTTATGTTCCTCTTAAATCTGTGTAGAAAACAGAAAGCTCAGCATTTTTCATGGAAAAAAAATTCTCTGGTTTTACATGAAAGAAGAGCTTGACATCTTCAATAAAGAAAAGCTTCAGCATGCCAAAGCAGAAGTATTTTTTCTCTTGGACACGATTTTTAAAAAGTCATTATACAATATAGAAAACGTGGCCTTACTTTTTTTTCTGTTGATTGGATCTTGTGTGTGAAATACATATCCGTGTATACCCCCGTGATGGATAATATGTGCCTCCCAGTCCTCCCTTTTTCCCAGGGGGACACAGAAATTATTGACTGTGCAGGGTAAATTATAGGACTGATTTCCCTTCTTCTGAAAAATTCTTTATTTCTTTAGGGGAAAAAAAAGGGGGGGGGGCACAAATATTACTCAGTGTTACTGCTTAGTATTACTAATGGACCCTGTTCCTTTCAAACATCCTACTGGTCTTTCAGGACTATCACTTCTCCACTACCACAAACACTGGCAGAATATCCAGTTTGTCTGTTAAAATATATTGATAACAGTTTGATTCAACCTCCTTTCAGAATCATCTTAATGCATTCTGTTAATCCAAATTCATCCCTGACATAGCTAAATATATGTCATGGAACATTAAATTTCATAATCTAGCTCTGGGAACGTTCATCTAGACTGCCAAGGCTATCCTTTAAAAGAATTTTTTTACAGGATTGTCCTATAAAAGAGCAAATTCTCTTAGTATCTTAATGTGTTTCTCTTTCAAATTATCTCGCCCGTCCTGTCTTCATTAAAATCTTCATGAAATGCAGAAAACAACCACAGGCACAAGTCTTAGTTGAACTTAACTTTGATGCCTCTTTTTCTATCTATAAAATATCGTGGTAGTCACACTGATCACTAGTATCTAACCCATTCCAGCTGCAAATTAAGAAGTCACATCATTGTGGGAAGTGGTCACTATCCCTGGAGGTATTTAACAGCCATGTTGATGTGGTGCTGAAGGACATGGCTTAGTGGTGAACTTGGCTGGGTTAATGGTTGGATTTGATGACCTTAAAGCTGTTTTCCAGCCAATACAATTCTGTTCTATTCTATGATGGACTGATGAATCTCAACCACTGCAAAGTGTTTGCTAACTGTATTTTTTAATATTATTTGTTCTTGACTTGAATTCTTGACTTAAATTTTGAACTTGCAGTGCTTTTTAAAATTGAGCCTTGTGCTGGAGTTGAATATAAATCAATATTCATAGAATCATAGAATCATAGAATCCTAGGGGTTGGAAGGGACCTCGAAAGATCATCTAGTCCAACCCCCCTGCCAGAGCAGGGTCACCTAGAGCACATCACACAGGAACTTGTCCAGGTGGGTTTTGAATGTCTCCAGTGAAGGAGACTCCACAACCTCCCTGGGCAGCCTGTTCCAGTGCTCTGTCACTCTCACAGTAAAGAAGTTTTTTCTGATATTCACCTTGAACCTCCTATGCTCCAATTTGCACCCATTACTCCTTGTCCTGTCACTGGTCATCACTGAGAAGAGCCTAACTCCATCTCCCTGACACTCACCCCTTACATATTTGTAAACATTGATGAGGTCACCCCTCAGCCTCCTTTTTTCCAAGCTAAAGAGACCCAGCTCCCTCAGCCTTTCCTCATAAGGGAGATGTTCCACTCAGTATTCACTCACACACTATTCACTCAGTACAAACAAGTCCTGCTTGTGGTAAGACCAACAGAGATTGTGCCAACAGCTCCCCAGGCAAAGATCTGGGTATGCTTCCATCTGCAATAAGCTACCTGTAGCAGTGAAGAGTTGATGCAGAGAAAGCACAAGCACTAGTTAAAAACTAAGACAGAAGAAGGAAAAATAAGAAAGAAATAAGTATTCCCCACTAAGAGGTAAAAATCAGAAGGATTTTCAAATATCTGTCACTTGCACATACACCAGCAAATGTTTTGGGCATTTGGGGATTTCTTTAATGCAATAGCAGCATGCTAAATGTTAAAACCAGAAATAATGAGAAACAGTAGTTTTCCAACATCAGAATTGTTTAAAATTGTTATTAGCTATGAAAAAAACCCCAAAAACTCAGAGGAAGTAATTTAATTATTTACATCTAGATAAGGCAATATCACACTGCCTTTCAATGAGCATTGGCCCATCAGGAAGAGTCACAGGATCACAGAATCACAGATTGTTAGGGGTTGGAAGGGAGCTCTGGAGATCATCAAGTCCAACCCCCCTGCCAGAGCAGGACCACCACAGAATCTAGGGCAGGTCACTCGGAAACACATCCAGATGGGTCTTGAAAGTCTCCAGAGAAGGAGACTCCACAATCTCTCTGAGCAGCCTGTTCCAGTGCTCTGTCAACCTTACGGTAAAGAAGTTTTTCCTCATGTTGAGGTGGAACTTGCTGTGCTCTAGTTTGCATCCATTGCCCCTTGTCCTATCACAGGGCACGACTGAAAAGAGATCGGCCCCTTCTTGACACCCACCCTTCAGATATTTAAATACATTAATAAGATCCCCTCTCAGTCTTCTCTTCTCTAGAGTAAACTGCCCTAGGTCTCTCAGCCTTTCCTAATAAGGCAGGTGTTCCAGTCCCTTAATCATTGTTGTAGCCTCTGTTGGACTCTCCCAAGTAAATCCCTGTCCCTTTTGAACTGGGGAGCCCAGAACTGGACACAATGTCCAGGTGGGGTCTCACTAGGGCAGAGGAGAGGGGGAGAACCTCCCTCGACCTGCTGGACACACTCTTCTTAATGCACCCCAGGATACCATTGGCTTTCTTGGCCACAAGGGCACACTGCTGTCCCATGGATAGATAACTTCTTGTCCACCAGGACTCCAAGGTCCTCCACAGAGCTGCTTTCTAGCAGGTCGGCTCCTAATCTGTAGTGGTACATGTTGTTGTTCTTTCCCAGGTGCAGGACTCTACACTTATTCTTGTTGAACCTCTCATTAGGTTCCAAATCTTGCTGAATGGCCACAAAGCCTTGAAAAGCTAAAACACCCCCTAACAACCATTTATGCCCTTCGGAAATTTGGAGAAATGCTAGTACAAAATCTGAGATTGACATTCAGATGATCTCCAGCAAATGAAAATAGTACATTTGGAATACCATCAGATCAGGAGTTGGTCATCCAGCAGCTGTTCAATTGCCTCATTTAGTTGCTGAAGTTGCACTTCTAGGCTCTGTTAACACCACCCATTTGATGTTCACCTCCAACTGGCAGTTTCAAACTCTCTTTTCACTGGCACTTTTACTTTTCTGGAAGAAGCATTTCAAACTGAAAATGGAACACAGGAAGTAGACTTTTTTTTTTTTTACAGCAGATATAGCTGAAGAATATTAATGAAATTATTATATTTTAGAGGAACAACTAAGTAGAATCAGCAAAGTTAAAACACATTTGGAGCTGAGATGGCTTCATACAGTTACAAAGCCTGAAGCAACGGCAATATATTGTTGAAAGAGGATGATAATAGGAAAGAAATGTTAAGTTTTATATTGGTTTAGTAAAGAAACAAATATTGGAGTTTTGACCTTAGTGATGCCTTTGGACACCTTTCATCATTCATTGAAAAGGTTACCAAAATTGCAATTTTCCTTCCTTGGATGATTTGTTTTGTATATTAAAGTAGTGTCTAAATGCCAGAAGTGAGATCCAGACTTCGCAGTGTTGGATGCCATAAAACAAAACCAATGTTATAAAAGACAACCCTCCTCATAAACACCACTGAAGAAACAGTGGAAATATTCTGGAACAGTTTTCATAGATTAGCAAAAACTGCAGGAAATTTCCTAATTTACCTCAGTGATAAGGTAGAAATTCCACTGCAGCTTTTTTTTTTTCTTTTCATAACATTTCTGCCAGTTCTATCTGGTACCCTACTGAGTATACAAACCCCTGACAGTTATTTCAGAACAGGTTTGTGAACCTTGAAAATTTCCTGAAAAATTATTCAGGAATGCTTTGTTTGTTTCATGTGTAAGTCTTCAAAACAGAGCTTAAATTTTGTGGTAATTCAGAGGTTAAATACAAGGAAGAGGCATAGAATAAGTAACATAGAAACCTGTTCCTCTACTTTGCCATACTATAAACACACAGAGAAACTCACCAAACTCAACAGCAAGCAAGCTGAAAAAATTATTAAAATAATTTCAGAGAACACAGATGTATTTTGTGAAACTCAACAGCACAAATTATTACCACTTGCTGGACTTGTGCTTTGAACTCATGTATGAACAATCAAAGTAAACAGAGTTATGAATGAAAACTGGATTTCCATATTGACACTGCTAGATCTCTTCTATTTCCTTTAAAAGCAGTAAGGGTTGACCACAAGTTGATCAGACTGGAACAGGATGTGGTACAATTGTCAGCATGGGTTGGAAACTTTTTTGTCTCATCATTCCCAGAGATCATTTCTGTACAATTTCTCTTCATCGCAAAGGACACTTCTGTACACATTTCAAAATGGCACATTTTTTTTTCTGTTCAGCATATATAAGAAGCTACTGGTCAGTTAGAAGTCATTGCTGGTGTCATCCTTCTGCTACCCAGGTTTATGTATGTGCCTCCCTCACCTGAGACAACCAGGCCAGTCACACAGAGGACACACGTAAAGATCAGCTGCCCCTGCTTGCCTGAATACATAGTAGAGACCAAAGTAGCTGCCTGATTTTTATACCTGTGTTTAGCTACTGAAATTTGATCTCTGGGGTTTTGTTGAATCCCCAGCTGCTGTTCAATAATCTCACAACAGCAGTATCAAAAAAGTCAGCTTTGGAAGGAAAGCAGATTTGGTTGCTATATTATGTTCTCTTGTGCACTTGGGACTTGATCACTGCTGGGAATAGCATATTAAAAACTACACCTTAAAGGTGACCCAGAATGCAGTCTGGCAGTAAAAGAAAAAAGCATCCTTGTAAAATAGAAGAGAAAGTTGGTACTGAAGGTCAGATTAAACATGAGGGACTCCAAGGAATTGCTTGCAGTCTGTCTTTTTAGCCCATATTTCAGGAAATGACACATTAAGGTCTGAAATTTGCATTAAATGTAGCCATGGTCTGGACTTCATTTTATTGTGGTTGGCTTTTTCTTTTTGGCTTGCTGATTAGGAGCAGCTGTTGCTTTTAATTTAGATTTCATATTTTATTTCTGGCAAAGTTTCCTACCTCTCTGGATAGATAATTTTTTCAAGATTTTGATGTATTTATTATAAATAGAGAACAATAAAGATAATAATAATTGTGAACTGCAAAGATACAGTAGAGGCAGGTGGCCTCCTGTGACTCAGTGACCTTTTGGTACCAGAAACCACCCACTGCCATTAGTTATATTAAACCTTTGCAGCTGGGTTGCAACAATGAGAGAAGTATTTGCTGGACCCTGATCCTGCCATCTGAGAGCTACCAATAAACCTCTTTAGGCAGAAGGAGGGATGTTATTCAATGGATGTCAAAAGAACTTCCTACTTGAAGAAGGTTTGCTCTGGTGGAAAAGACTGTTGGAGGATTCCCTGGGTAGGGGACTGGCTTTATTAAGACACCGCAGTGGTTTTGCTTTTTAGTGAATCAAGTAGTGCTTATAAATGGCCTTCCCTCTTTTCTTTCTTTCTTTTTTCTTTTTTTCCCCTCCAACAGTTTGCTTTCACAGCTCTGAATCCCAAACTGTGCTCATAATCAAATGTAAACCAAATAATTCTTACTAAAACACAAGCAGAAGGCCTTGGCAGTGAATGCTTTTTAAAAAAGCCTGGAATAGGAAAGGAAAAAAAACCCCAACCAAAAAATCTTTAGCATAGTTGAATTTTAAAAGTTTCTAGCTGAAAACAAAGTCTACCATACTTTTTAACTCTTGAAAGGTGACCCAAGGATGCTGAGTTATAGTTAATGTTTCAGAAGTCCGAGGTGGAAACAATGTGTATGGTGTCAGCCTTAGCACTGTTTTGTGCACAATCAGCATAAGACATCTCAGGAGAAAAATGTGTACTTGGAGAGACAGTGCTTGAAAGTTTCCCTTTAACAGAGTAATATTATGGAAGAGATGTAAATGTTTATTTTTCTGTGAGTTGAGAGTTTGCCTCTTCCCTTCAGCGCCTGCAGTATTTATGCCACAACCTGAGGAAGTTTCCATTCATCATGGCAAACCTAGAGTGTTACAAGGTGTTCAAGCACAATTCAAATGAACCTCATGAAAAATCATTTAGAAGTGCAAATTAAAAAAAAAAAAAAAAAGAAAATCACACTTTTGGCCTATTCTTCTATTAGAAGAATACTAGTTCTAGTTGTTTTAGTTCCCAGAAACTACCATGAACATACCTAGTTGTGCCCCACATCATTGTGTATACCACTTGCAGTGCTGGAGTATCAGTGTCTTTTTCTTGCATGCTGGTATTGCACGGCTAGCGTGGCAATAAGGGACTGCTTTACTCTCCACTACTTCACATTTTTGTCTGAAACATGCCATATGGGAGGTGTTCCCTTAGTTTCTGTTAGAGTTTGAAGAGGTTGGGATAGTGGTTACCAAGGCCAATAACAATTTACTGCAATTGTCACTCTGCCAACAGCTTGAAACGGCAAGGTTACAAGGTTCAGCACCAAGTGGCAATCAAGACTTTCCCTCCCTCTGAACTGTGTGTTTCATTGACAGACCCTATGGGTGGGATTCACTTTTAGACCGTAATGGTGGGGTTTAGTTTAAGACATCTAAAATTCACACCTCTATGTGTAGATACCCCACGTGAGGCAGGTATCTTGTTTTTCATTAGAGTCATGAAGCTCAGTGTACTCTGGAGGGCTATTCAGCTCGCCCCAAAACATGTATGTGTCAGCAGAATCTCAGTCATGAGGGTGGACATTTCACAGAATCACAGAATCACCAAGGCTGGAAAAGACCTTCAAGATCAAGTCCAGCCTATGACCAACACCACCACACCATCTAGACCATGGCACTAAGTGCCACATCCAGCCTTGCCTTGAACACATCCAGGGATGGTGCCTCCACCACTTCCCTGGGAAGTCCATTCCAATGTCTAATCACCCTCTCCGTGAGGAAGTGCTTCCTAATATCCAACCTAAACCTCCCCTGGAGCAACTTCAGGCTGTGCCCTCTTGTCTTGTCACTAGTTGCCTGGGAGAAGAGCCCAGCCCCCACATGACTACAACCTCCCTTCAGGTAGTTGAAGAGAGTGATGAGGTCCCTGCTGAGTCTTCTCTTCTCCAGGCTAAACAATCCCAGCTCCCTCAGCCTATCCCTGTAAGACTTTCCCTCTCGTCCCTTTCCCTGTTTTCCTATTTCCACTGCTTCTCCTCATATTATATCAACCTCTTCATGAATTAAAGGCAATTCAAAGGGTAGTCAAAGGCAAGAACTCCTCTCTACAACTTTGAGTGTTAGGCAAGCAAACCATCATGGGCTTCTTGTCAGGCAGGTGTCAGACACCAGCAATGAGAAAAAGCAACTGGCATTCCAACACAATCAAGGTGCTTGTAGTGCTCTGCAACCTGTGCTGAATCATTATTCTCCTTTTAATTTCAGATTAATAGTGCTTACTTTGGATAATGGTGACTGGGGGGAAGGAGACATAACTAAATAAAAAAAGGAACAAAACCCAACCTTTCTCGATAACTTCTCATCTTAAATGGCCAGAAAGAATTAGTGAGTGACAATGACAAAATGGAGATTTCTAGTTTGGCATACTCCTGGATGGAGAGAAAATTACCAAGATTCTCTGGATGTTTACCTAGTAAATTAGGACAAGAAGACAGTAGATCAAAGTGCTTCAGCTCCCTGATTAATTTAAAGCATTGGACCTGTTCTGGTTTTTGAAAACTACAACCATGTATTCATAGTATTGCCTCTGCATTGATAACACCAGTTCACAGCAGCACAGAACTGTCATGGTTGGAAAAGATCTCTAAGATCATGGTGTCCAACTATCAACGCCCACCCTCCAAAAAAACCAAACCAAAACAAAAAGTCCACTAGAGCATGTCCTGAAGTGCCTCATCTACACGTTTTTCAAATACCTCCAGGGATGGCAACTCCACCACCTCCCCAGGCAGCCCGTTCCAGTGCCTGACACTCTATCAGTAAAGAAATTCTTCCCAATATCCAATCTAAACCTCCCCTGGTGTAAGTTCAGGCCATTTCCTCTAGCCTTGTCATTATTTACTTGGGAGAAGAGACCAACACCCACCTCTCTACAACCTTCTTTCAGGTAGTTCTAGAGGATGATGAGATCTCCCCTCAGCCTCCTCTTCACCAAACTAAACAATCCCAATTCCCTCAGCCTCTCCTCATAGGACTTGTTCTCCAGCCCCTGCACCAGCTTGGTTGCCCTTCTCTGAACTCGCTACAGAACCTCAACATCTTTCCTGTACTGAGGGGCCCAGAACTGAACACAGGATTTGAAGTGCGGCCTCACCAGGGTCAAGTCCAGGGGCATGATCACCTCCCTTCTCCTTCTGGCCACACTATTCCTGATACAAGCCAGGATGCTGTTGGCCTTCTTGGCCAACAAATTTAAAGCAAATGATCTCAAAGTATGCTTGAAACATTAAGCTTCACAAATTCCTCAAAAAAGTTATGACTTGAGAAAAGGGAATAAGGAGATTGATCTAAATTGGACAGTCTACTTTAATACCTTATAAGGATACCTGACACAAGACTTTCTTACACAGGAGGATGGCTTCAGGTGAGGTTGGGTTGTCCCTGAGAGCACACCATGTCTGGCACCAAGGGATAGTGTGACCTGGGCTGTCTGTATATTTGGGAGACAAGGAGAACCTGGAATGTACTCTGGTCTGGAAATTGATCTCTTACAGCCACAAACCCACAAAGTCTCCAAATTTATTTCTGTGCTGCCCTGAAATATGAGGCACTTAGACATGTCATAACTTGCCTCAGTCTTGCCTTTATGCAAGTGACTGGACTCTGAACTTGCATTTCAGGTAACACTTCAACCACACTTGGACATGAAAAATACTTGAGTATGCCTGGGACATGGTGACTGGCTGGCAATGAAAGTTGGTTTTAGACTATTCTAACTGGGACTGCTAAACTTTCTTAGTCTCCAAAACAGCAGCAATAAACTGTGTGTTGGAAACAGTTCTCATCTTGTTCTAACTTCTGTGACTGGGTACAACCTGGGAAGGCACACTGCCATGGATAGAAAATATTCTAAGAATGCAATTTAATTATCATTAAAACCCATCCCTTTCTGTCAGATTTGGATCATACTGAATATTGCTTTTGGACATGAGTGATGTGTGGACTCAGATGACAGAAATTCAAAAAGCTAATTCATAAACCCTTCTTCCTTTGGAAATAAAGATAACTAAATCTTCCATTAACTGTATAGCAGCCCTGCAATGTTTTTCCACTAAGCAAATCTGCAGTTGCTCCACTGATCTCAAGACAAACAAGTAGAGTAATGTAAAATGTGTTACACACAGCCAAGTAGAGTAATGTAAAATGTGTTACACACAGCCTATTGAAGAAACTGAGCTTCTCAAATGTTAATTGCAACAAAAAGAAAATTAGAAGTTTAACAAGAGTGAAATAAAATAAGATTTTAAAATATCCTAAATGCATTCAGATATAAGGCTTAATTGACACTGAGCAAGTTTAAGTTAGGCAGCTAACAAGATAAACATTTTTGATGACAGAAAATTAATGTAGTGGCACAGTGAAAGACTATTTTATTTGATACTTTATATGTGTTATATGACAATTTAATTAAACTTTGTAGTAATCCAGGCAAATAATTTCCTTGTAAAATAAACCAAGAATGATCAACTTTCTTTGCTTTACAGGATCAATGCAGGGTGACACCTAATTTATGCTTTATGACTTTACAGTTTTAAATTTTATGTCAAAATTAATGAGACAAAATAGATTTCCAAGGGCTATTTTTTTTCACCATCACACATGCATGGCAAGTCAATTCATTCTTGCTGGAAATAAGCTCAAAGAGAGAAATAACCCTAGTTCTTGTCATGTTATTATCTTGCAATTTTTGTAAAAGTATGTTCCTAAATGTCAGTGTAAGGGGGAAAAAGGAAAGGCTTTTAGTACAGATCAATTTGTTAGAAGTTTTGGAACATTTTAATGGATATTTTAAGCATCCTATGTAATCTCTTGCCTTTAACTGAAGCTAAAAGAAAAAGCTCTCCGAACATATCATGTGATGCTGAAAAAAAATTCTTTGAATCAATTACACATAAACATTTCTGTTTCTACTGAATTCTATGACAATATTATCAGGTATAATTCTAGTAAACTCCATTAATTTCTTTTTGCTATTTTTAAAGTTTCAGTTAAAAAAATGTTTCTCTTGCAAATTAGACATAACTCCAGGATTGGACTTGAGGCAGGCAGAATATGTGTGCATGTATTTTATGTACATTTTGGCTATTTGTGGAGTTGCACGTGTGTAGCTGTGGTCTGACAGCACTAGTGAAAGGCTTAAGTTTCTGTCTAGACATCATGCACCAGATGAAGAGTGTGCTTGTGAGTTTATAGTGTATATTCCATCAGGTAAAGCTGACCAAGGTTGAGGAATTTCTGTTTTCAGTTTTAATGTAAAACATGAGTAAATCTTTAAGCGACAGGAACATCAGAAACCTCCTGCACTTCCTACTTCTAGCAAGAGAGAACGTGGTCCTAAATTATTTTGTAAAACACCATCATTACTATTTAACCTTTTAACTTACGGAGAAAACAAGTGTTTTTGTTCCAATGAAATGCATTTTAAACATTTTTAAATCGTTTAAAAAATTATAAATGCTTAAAACCCAATGTATTTCTCTTTTAAGTAATAAAAAGAAAACATTTGTTTGCATCATTCAGGAACAAAGATCCCTATTAAGCAGCAAAGATAGTCATACACAATTGAAAGCAACAAATAAGTGAATTGACTGTCAAATACATACACCTGTGCATTAGCTTATCTACACCCCCTCACCTTAATTACAATAAAAAAAAATAATTTGAGTAGTTGGAAACAAAAGGCAAACATTAACACCTTTATCCTCTCCCCTTGTTACCATTCCCACCTTCCCCCCTTCCCTCCCGACTCCTCTCCCCCCAGGGGCGCAGGGCTGGGACGGGGGCTGCGGTCAGTCCATCCCAGCCCCTCTCGGCCGCTCCTCCCTCCTCACACCTCTCCCTGCTCCAGCGCGGGCCCTTCCCCGGGCTGCAGTCCTTCAGGGACAACCTGCTCCCGCCTGGGCTCTCCAGGGCCGCAGCTCCTGCAGGAAAGATCCCCCTGCTGCGGCCTGGGGCCCTCCCCGGGCTGCAGGGTGGGTCTCTGCTCCAGCGGGGTCTCTGCAGGGCTGCAGGGGATCCCTGCTCCGGGCCTGCAGCACCTCCTGCCCTCCTGCTCCTGCGCCCTCCCTCGGGCTCCCTCTGCTGCTGCTCCCTCCTTGGCTTCCTCCTCCTCTGCCTCTGCCGCCTTTGGCCCTTTGGGAAACCTGTTTCCCCCCTTCCCCCGGCGCCCCCAGCTTGGCTGAGGGGCTCAGCTGTGTCCTGCGCTGGGGCCGTTGGAGCCGGCTGGGACCGGCTGGAACCGGCTGTGTCCGGCACGGGGCAGCCCCGGCCAGGGACTGGGCAGGAACACCTAGGACATCCCCCTATAAACATGAAATATAATCAGAGATATCCATGAAAGCTTTTCCATAATCTCTTTTTCCACAAACTAATGGGGACGTCCCTCTAAGTACTTAGTGATGAACCACTCTGTCTCAGTAGCATGTTCATAGTGGATGCTTGTTACTTAAAGCTGGGCTTAAAGTAACTTACTTTAAGTAACTTACTTAAAGTAGGGCTCTGTCACATGAGACAGACCTGCTCTGGTTGGAAGGACTGAGCAGTCTCCTTAATCTTTCCATTATTTGGTTTTGTATTGTATATTTCAAATAAGATATTTGCATATTATTTTCAAATTTGAAATAGGATGTGTAAAAGGATACAGTTATGTAGTAGGAGAAAGAAAAAGATGAAAAAAAGAGCAACCAGTCTCTAGAATTTTTTTTCTAAATTATACTCTAATACTTTGTCATTTTTAAGCAATCCGATAGAGATTAAGTGATAGAGAAGGAGATCTTGAAGTTTTAAAAAGGACAGAATTTCTATATAATGTAGTCTTTGAAGAACAATACATCCAAAGGAAGCTGTGTATCAAGGTACTAAGTATTTCACTTTTTAAAATCTTTCCTCTTAGATGAAGGCTGAAACTAATGTATGGTTGAATCTGAAAAATATAAAAGGCATAAGAGGTGATATTGGATGTGATAAATTCTTTCCTGAAATAAATGTCCCCAGTAGTTTACAGGAGAGATGTCCAGTAGTAGAGGTATTCTAGCTCAGAGAGAATAATAGTAGAATTTAACTGAAGAATAAAATCCTGGAGAAAATTTATCTGATAGAGTCCCTTTTACTCCACAAAGCTTTTTCACAAAACAATAGGCAGATACAGCAGGATTGGTGAATGTTTATAACAAATGTGTCACTGATGAGTCAATGAAGAATGATGGAAGAGACAAGCTTGTTGGCTGAAGGATGCATTTTAATACCTAGAAGCACATATGAAGATACATGCAGTCAGATACCAATAAAAAACACCTAAGGCTGCAAAAAAATGATGGTAGGAGAGTTGAGAGTCACAAAAAGACAATAATTTCATATGTTGGCACTCACAGAAGAAAGGAAAACATGAAGAAAACAGGAAATTGTGAATGTCAGTTAACTTCTTCTCTTTCTTTGCTGCCTCCCTGTTTGAAACATGGTGATCATCTCAGATTATCGTTACATGTCTTACTCCATGTAGGATGCCAAGAGAATAGACAACTACAAATTTAAGTACTGAATTAACTAAGCAGTGACTCATGCAAAGCCTGGTAAACATAAATAATGGATGCAGCAAAGAGTATAAACCTCAAATGACATAGGTCTTTTACTGAAGAGTAAACAATACAAATAGAACTGAGGAAGTAATTTGTAACAAATAATTTCTAAAAAACATTTTTCTACTTTTTTTTTTGGCCAAAAAGCAATTGACAAAGTTTCTATGTATTTTGTTAATTTTCCAGAAAGTATACTGCACTTGGCTTGTAAATAGCTGGTGAATAATTAGTTGGTAGAGCGCTCAAATTTATTCCTGCTTTGCTGGCGAAACTGAATTGTTGAATGACACTTTTGGCATTTCTTGTTCTAAATACTAGTTCAGGTCAGTGGGAAGTCACCCTTTTTTTTACAATCAGACTTTCCCATAACTGTTGTATCTGAATGTTAAGTTTGCCTATTGTGTTAGGCAGGACTTTTCTAGGACTACCTGAAACTGTACTTCAATTAATCAGTTTCGCTGCTTTGGAACACAAAGTTTCATCCATACTTTAACATGAGAGTTGGTTCCAAAGTGTGAGTTGCAAGGCCATTTGTTGCTGCCAGATATTGTGAAAAACCTGTGACTTTCTTTGTCAAAAGTGTGCAGGTCAAACAGCAGGTTCAAAGAAGAAATTTGGAAATGGAGTCAGAGAAGGAGATGACCACCCATCATGACCACACATATCTATCTCCCAGCCCAGAGCAGAGGTTTTCTACCCCTCTAACCACCAAAAAATAGTCTAATCAGTACAGCAGAAGGACAAGGCATAGGTTTTTGAAACCCTGCAGCAAACAATACTTATTACATAAGGAAAATAAAGAAACCATGAGCCAAGGAGGCATGACTTTTTAAACTTATATCATGTGAAATGTGAAGAGAGGCACAAGTAACTTTGTATTTAGTATCCAGCATGGAACAAGAGTCCCTTTCACTGTCTTAAATATAGATGGAAAGGGTGTGGGGACTAGAATACAAGTTTCTTGCTTCTGACATCATTGCTCTAACCACCAGAAGCCACATCTCTCTGCAAAATGTAAAGCTTCTATCTGATAGTGCTCTCTACACTCTCATACAAATAGTCCAGTGATTAGACTGTATTACTGTGAAAAGAAAAAGTGATAAAAAAAGAGGCTGAAAAAGAGGGCTGTACTTTGTCCATCCTTTTAGGATTAAATTCGTATTTCCTTAGCTTTTTGAAAAAAGGATTGACATGACTAACCCACCTTTGAACTTGCAGGGTAGGTAAGACTGTACTCTTTGTTGGAGCCTCTGTTTTATTCAATAATTTAATCTTTCTATTACACTTGTTGAAAACAGGTATTTGATGACCTGATTATATTGTCTCATCTCACAAAGTCGAATCTGTGAAATCCTACCTCTCAGCAGGCCAAACCAAATACCAGGCTGTCTTAGTGCCTGTGGTTTTATCAATTAATGGGAATTTTGCCATGGACTTTAAAGGCAATAGATGGAGATCTGTTCATACATTCCCTTTAACTCTGGGGTGTAACGTTGTAGATAGACATAAAAGAGAAAGAAAAAATATTTGAAACCTCTCATTTTTTCCCCTAGATTATTCTAAACTGTTTCACTCGATTGCACTACTTGACTTAGATACACATTATCTATGTTTTTCTGTCAAACCTTAAAACATCATTAAATTTCTCATTCCAATAAGCTTTACTCTTCTTTTTTTTCTCTTTTCATTTACATTTCTGCTGATATATTGAAGTTCTGTCCAATCACTGAAAAAACAATCAGTTTTTTCATTCCACTGATCAGAAGGATTCACAAACTATGAGATCTAAAATAATGTAGCAATTAAATTTAGTCCTTTCTTCCTAGCAAATGGAGACAGAGCAGTTTGCTCCAAGTGTACTTGAAATTTTGCAGTTCCTTGTTTTTGAGATGAACAAAGATCTTCAGCCTTTAAATAACTAGCTCCTCTCTACATTTGTGTGAAAAGTAAAGGTCTTTGTGTCTTACAAATGTAAAAATATTAATTCAATAGCAGTGATAATGGGATAAAACCAGTGAAAACAAATCCTTACTTTGATTCCGCACCCTTGTGCAATGAATCAACAACTTGGCATTGTGGTCTGATGACCCCGATAACTGAAATTGTTTAATCAATGTAACAACACAGATTGTTTTGAAAAATCTCCACACATCACAGATCCACACAATTACTTTTGACACTTTAAAAGCTTAGCAACCTATACAGGCAGATAATGGCTCTGCAGTACATAGTTTATGCACTTGAATTGTTAACTCATCTCCTGGATGAACTAAAAACCAGTGCCTGTAGTGTGACTATGGTCTCATGTGTAAAAGGATTAGGCACATTTATAAGCACTTGTGTTCTCTAATTCCCTCCTGGATTAGTGTTAGTTGCAGGGTATGGTGGTGTCCCTTAGGATTCTCAAGCCAGATGCACTGTGTATGTTTACGTTCCCCTAAATCAACTGTGCTCCATAAGCAGAACAGAGTCTTTCTTGCTTGAAAATGGGAATTGTATGCTGATGACAACCAAGAACTGTTCTGTTCTGGCTTTTTTTTTTTTTTTTTTTCCCCTAGCACCAGGTCCTCTGGAAAATATGTTAGGGAAAAATGTCACTCATGGACACTGCTGCAGGATGAGCCACTGTCCTTCCAGAATTTTGGGACTGGTTGTCCCATTTGTCATCATTCTTCCATTGTCACACAACAGCAGCATTTTCTGTAGAGGTGCAAGCCTAATGATTTCACTGGGACACCTCCTGACCTTGCTCCAAGGGAACAAAGCATGTAGAATGTGCCTCACTGATGCTCCTCACAGCATAAATTAGCCAAAACATCAGAGTCACAGTGCACTTTGGTTTTCATGCGTTCCTGACAAGACTTGGGGGGAAAAAACCCCACAGTACCACTTTATCTCTGTCTAGTTACCTTTCTGAGTTCAATCTTGCTGGGTGCTTTGTTTTGTGATTCTTTTCCTTGAGTACACTGATTCTTGTGTTCAGCTTTAAATACATAAGAAGTCCCAGCAGTTCAAGCTAAAGGTACGTTCAGTTGTTGCAGTACAGCTATGGTGTTCTGTGTTTCACAAGATAAAGACTCTTTAAAGGATCTTGGAATTTTTATGAAGCATTACTTTATTGATCTTTGTGATATCTGTGCAAAAAAATGGAATATTGTTCCCTTTCTTAGGACAGTAAGCTGAGCCATAGAAAAAGAAATGACACAATGTATCTGGGAAAGATTAAGGAATGGAATTAAAATGTGTGGACTACCAAACTCATGGTATATGTACTAAACACCATTAACCACAAAAACACCATTAACCACAAAAGCACCATTTTTCCTTCTTTCTGTAGTCCTGCAGGCCAGTAAATATTACTTTGCCATTGTCAGTAACCAACCACAGGTTTCAAATCAACTCTGCAAGACCTCAGGACTTGTCAGATTTTGTTTCAACTTGACCTGCCCTGCCTGGAGCTTTATTTAAGCTTCTTTAGCTGCAGCAGCAATTTCTAATGACAACTAGCAATCGCCTAATTTGTTTTAATTTAGCTTATTTTTGTATAATTGTGTGGTACAATCATAATTTTCACATAGATAGTGGTAAAGGGTGTTCTGTGTAGAGTCAACTACTTATGACCCTAACATACTGATGTAGCATAGAGGAGTATTGTCATGAGATAACAGCAGAGTCCTCTAAAGTGGGGATACAGGATGCAGAATACCATAGGTGACAGAAGAGGGGTGCACATGATGCTGAAAATCCCAAGATTATAAAAAAACCTCACTAATGCTCAATTAGAGAAATGCAGACATGGGAGGAGGGAAAACTGTTTTTAGGGGTAGCAATGAGTAAACAGCAAATGTCTGATACAGGTAAGACACTTCACATTCAGTAAGTTCAATACTAGCATGGAGTTGCAGATCACACAAGAAAAAAGCAGATGTAAAGCACCACTCAACATGTGTAAAGTGTAATATGTATTTTCATTGTTCTAGGGGCTTGGCTCCTAGTGATTGTGAGCTTGGCATTTACTAGACAGCGCTTGTGCATCTTTTCTCTCCCTGGCCCATATTCATCTTGAGTGCAGGAAACCTTAGTGGCAGTTTTTGCCTTCATTGTCATAACCAGGAAAGCCCATTTTCATTTCCTTGGGCTTTCCATTAAGGAAAATACTGAGTTTCCTTTTGAAAGAGTATGGAGTTTGATTTATACCTCCTCTTAGAAAAATATTTATCCTTTGGTTGCTGATACTTGGCGGTTCAGTAGTAAAAATCACTATTACTTTTCTTACTCTGCTTGACCCTATCTATTCTCCAGTTTGGAGTGTGAGGCATTTTGTTGCTAGTCTTTCTTCTCAGGCATGGATTGTTGAGGGCTCAATACACATTCAGTGGTAACTATTAGTACAAATAGCCAGCCTGTATTGTTGTGTTTTGTTTCCCTAAGGAAGCAGGAGATCAAGAGTCTTTGAAGTGTTCTATATGCAGGACGAAGGAAGATTGACACAGAGAGTATTTCAGTAGTTATTATGGCTTTGGTAAAATAGATCATAAAAGATCTCAAAAGCTATGATTTACAGCCCTAGTTAGTGCTTGTGTTACACAAGGATCCAACTTTGACGACCTGGATGTGGGGATTGAGTCCACCCTCAGTAAATTCGCAGATGACACCAAGCTGGGGGGGAGTGTTGATCTGCCAGAGGGTAGGAAGAGGCTGCAGGAGGACCTGGACAGACTGGGTCGATGGGCCGAGGCCAATGGCATGAAATTCAACAAGACCAAGTGCAGGGTCCTGCACTTTGGCCACAATAACCCCAGGCAGCGCTACAGGCTGGGGGAAGAGTGGCTGGAGAGCAGCCTGGCAGAGAGGGACCTGGGAGTGCTGGTGGACAGCTGGTTGAACATGAGCCAGCAGTGTGCCCAGGTGGCCCGGAAGGCCAATGGCATCCTGGCTTGGATCAGGAATAGTGTGGCCAGCAGGAGTAGGGATGTGATTCTCCCCCTGTACTCAGCACTGGTGAGGCCTCACCTCGAGCACTGGGTGCAGTTCTGGGCCCCTCACTTCAAGAAGGACGTTGAGGTGCTGGAGCAGGTCCAGAGGAGAGCAACAAGGCTGGTGAAAGGACTAGAGGGAAAGTCTTATGGGGAGAGGTTGAGGATGTTGGGGTTGTTTAGCCTGGAGAAGAGGAGACTCAGGGGGGACCTCATCACTCTCTTCAACTACCTGAAGGGAGGTTGCAGTCAGGTGGGGGCTGGGCTCTTCTCCCAGGCAACCAGTGACAGGACAAGAGGGCACAGCCTGAAGTTGCTCCAAGGGAGGTTTAGGTTGGATATTAGGAAGCACTTCCTCACAGAGAGGGTGATTAGACATTGGAATGGACTTCCCAGGGAAGTGGTGGAGGCACCATCCCTGGATGTGTTCAAGGCAAGGCTGGATGTGGCACTTAGTGCCATGGTCTAGATGGTGTGGTGGTGTTGGTCATAGGCTGGACTTGATGATCTTAAAGGTCTTTTCCAGCCTTGGTGATTCTGTGTGATTCTGTGATTCTGTAACTAGAAGTTCCAATAAAAGGTGAGTTCCACTGTCTTGCTTCCTGGAAAAACATTAAGTGATAGCTCCACATACAGAAATTTAAAATAATAATAATATAAAAGAATTGAGATAATTTAATAGTTATTTTTAACAAATGCAGAATAAAACCTTATAGAGTTAATGTTCACCTATAAAAGATTGTGGAATGGATCAAAAGAGGAAGTTATCAAGTAGGTTGATGAGAGAAAGTGAAGTTTCCAGGTTCTTCTGGAGATGAACTGAGCTATAGGGAGTTCAAGTTAAGCAGAAAAAATATCAAACCCAGAGACCTACAAGTGGGAAAGAGAGAACAAGCAGAGTTATCAGGGAAACCTGGTTTGGGTCACAAGGAGACATGGACAACACCAAATGGAAAAGAATTGTGATGTTTTATGTACATTGACCATTTCTGGATTTTCCAGGCTAGACAGGCAGCTCTAAACCTTGTATGTGCTGCCCATTACTGCACTGGACACTACCTTACAGAGAATAAAAAAACTTATTTGGAAAGCATATGTATAAAGTTATAATTTTTTTTCATCATATATTGTCTCAACATTACAATATTGATCTAAGTTGAAAACAAAATTATGAATTACCTCAAAGGACAATAAACATTTATACTAACCCTAGAAAAAGCAATGTTTATTACATAGAAACCTGAAACAAAATCTTGTCCAGCAACCAAAATATTTAATGTATCGTCTTTTTCAATTTGTTCTACAATTTACAACAGAATAAAAGATAATGCAAATGTGATCAGATGAAGATATATCAGAAAGTAAAATGTAAGGAAGTAAGTCTTGGATGTCTTAAACATTTTAGAAAAATACGAGGGTTTTTTTAGGATCTGCAGAACCATTTACCTATGGTACATGTAAGTAATAGAAATGAACTATTAACAGTCCATCTCTCTTTGCCAGTAATTATGAATTATTTTCCCAGGAATGTTTCTAGTATCACTTACTTGAAGTGCCTTTGTGAGAGTTTTTTTACCCTCAGTAGTAGTCAAAATAACTCTTTATTACTTCAGCATTTTAACCTCTAAAGTTAGAAGATGAACCCCATCCTCACGCTATAGTTCTAGGATATCGAATAAAACAGGTCCTGAGCTTTTTTTGGGTTACTGGTGTGTAATTTTTTTAATTTATTTTTTTTCCCCATCAGACCTGGAGATTCAGATAAGAAGCAAAAAGTAAAGCCAGAGTCATGGGAGTAGTAAAGATCCTGCAGTGATAACTTCACACCCTTGTGTGACTTCTGCAAGAAAAATATGAGGAAAAAAAACCCCAAAAAACATGCAACTGCCAGTTGACTTGGCAGACTTGGCTCTGAAAACACACAAGGAGAAAAACTATGAAGGAAGGTGTTGTTTTAATGACATTCTTCATGTTTTAGTTAGACACTGCAAAATGTTTTCTTATGATTGGATGATCAGCACCAAATAAATTGAAGCAAAAATGTGCTGGATAAGTGTTAGTAAAAATATGGATTGCTACCTAAAGTGATGTTTCATGATACAACACAAAAAATAAAGTAAACCAAAACTCTTGAGGTAGAAACTGTTCTGCATTGAAAAGTCAATGAGCATTGATTTTAATATGAAGTACATTGCTAGCTCTAGAAAAGATTCTGATAGTTTCAGAAGAATAATGTGAAAAATAGAATTGCAGAGGATTTTTCTCACTGGACTAAATCAAAGATGTAATGAGAGAGACACAGAGCTTTCAAAGATACAAGGCTTTTCATCTGTTAAAATGTATAGATCCAAATGTTGATTCTGCTTATGCTGGCATTTAATTGAAAATTAAGTTACAGTAAAGACACTATTAAGAAATGAGATTAAGGTGAACTATCTCCTTCAATGACAACAACTGACTTTTTCAGACACTTTGAGAACACGGTTTCTGAAATTTCTGCCAACCAGAGCCTGGAGTTTGGGAGCATCTACCTCTCGCTTGGTTGCTAATGAAAAATCCTTTTTGTTTCTGGTTAAAATGGATATAATCACTATTTATCTACCTCACAGCCCATTGCAGTACTAAAAAGGGAGAAATTAGCATATAATCAAAGCAGTGTGTGACTGTGAGTAAATCATAGAATCATATAATAGAATAATAGAATGGTTTGGGTTGGAAGGGACCTTAAAGATCATCTAGTTCCACCCCACACTGCATGGGCAGGGACACCTCCCCCTAGATCAGGTTGCTCAAAGCTCCATCCAGCCTGGCCTTGAACACTTCAGGGACAGGGCTTCCACAACTTCCTTGGGCAACTTGTTCCACTTTCTCACCACTCTCACACTAAAGTATTTCCTTCTCATGTCTAACCTAAATCTCCCCTCTTCCAGTTTTAATCCATTACCCCTTGTCCTCTCACTACAAGCCCTTGTCAAAAGTCCTTCCCCAGCTTTCCTGTAGCCCCTTCAGGTACCAGAAGGCCACTATGAGGTCTCCCTGGAGCCTTCTCTTCTCCAGGCTGAACAACCCCAACACTGTCAGCCTGTCTTCATGGGACAAATGCATATTTAATGGGTGTGGGTGAGAGTGTTAAAAGGTTTTACTCTCTAGTGTGTGCCATGCATCCTGGTGTGATTCTGGCTGTGCAGACTAGACTCTGTTCTCACCACATTGGATCCATGTTGTGTACTTCTCTTCATGAATGTATCTGCACATTTACCCAGAGCTGTCCACACAATTCAGTCAGAAATCATTGCTAGAAGCTTCCCTATGGAAAGATAAGCTTTGCTGTTTATCCTGTTTAAAAAGTACTTTATTCAAAATTCATCTGGGGGAATTATATGTTTGTAAGTAAAAACAGATTAGCATAATTTAATCGTCCTATGTCTGCTGAACACTCTTGACATCTCCTCAAAGACTTAGGAGTGTACTTCTTTTTCCTGACCTTTGCTCATTCTGACAATAATCTCTGAGAATATTCCAAACACTTTTTTTTTTTTAATAAGACTTGCTAGGAATCAAACAACTTTTAAAAACTGAAAACAGAAAAAAAACTAATTAGGAAATCTTTCCTGCTCAAATACAGAAGTCTCCCTGGTTTTGCATTTTTGTATCATAACCATTAGTACACTTTTGCAATAGTTCTTAAACTAGGATAGATTTCAGTAGTCAAGAAGATTTTAGTGTTCACATGATATATTAAAATGCTCACTGAAATCAACAGAACAATTGTTTTTGTTATGATGCATATAAAGGACATATTTTTATTGATATCAAAAAACCTTTTTTTTTCTTTTTCCCAGTAATAAATGGTTCTGGGTTTGATTAAAGGCTAATATAGCCTCATATGGAGTCTGTAGCATTGAACCCTAGTGAGTGGTGTGAGAAAAAGGTACAAGAATCAAACAAGAATGTTGCAGTAATTTCTAGAGTATTTTCCCTGCACTGTGACTGGGGATTCAGGGGCTTGCTCATCCAGAAGAGTTTTCTTCATATTCAATAGCCTGTGATAGATACTTGTCTCATTAATCTGTCTAAACCCTGTCAAAAAGCTCCTTATCTTGGAAATCCATTAATGCTGAAATTTGTCTTCCCCAAATTTTCCATTTTTTTCCCTATCCAGCTTCTCCATAACAGATCCAATTTTATGGACCTCTATTGCATTTTTTCTGTGCCTCTCCTTACCCTGCCTTCAACTGTTGTTTTTCAAGGAAGACTCCTGGTCTTGTAATTTGTTCCTTCTGCAGAGCTGGTATGACAATTCTTTCTGCACAATAAAATATTTCAAATTTTGTTTTAGTATTTCTGTTCATAATCTTACTCTTTCTAATAGAAATAAGCCCATATTCTGCTGTGGATACATCCACACAATTCCTGTTGACAGGTGTAGGAATTTTCCATTAAAAAACCCTGAGATCCGTAGTGTCTCTTTGTAGACAGCTCATCAATATTAGAGACACTGTTTTATCATGACTATACTTCTTTCACAACCAAGTTTATGCTAGATAGCTACTTTTTCTGCAGCTAAAATTTGTCAAAACATACAAAAACTTTTAGTTATAGTGGTGTAAATACTGGTTGCATCCTCAAGTAATGTACACAGAGCTCTTGTTGACTAGTAACAGGACTCTGACATCTGAGTTATACTTCTGCAGGTCACACTCTGCTGTAGGCAAGTAACTTCTTTTCCCATATTGACCCAAATATACAGCCTGTTGCTGAAGAGACTAGAGAAAATGGAGGGTTCTTCTGAGTGTTATCATCTATGCTTCTATCTGTCTGAAAACAACCCAAATATAGACTGGCAATTAAAGGCATGAATGACTTATCTTTACTTTCCCAGTGTGTATGTTTTCAGAATCCTGTTAAATTAATTACATAGTACATTAACATTCATTCTTACAATTAACATTCTGTTATATGAATGGGTAATAATTACTGCTTACAGGTTAATGGAGTCAGTTATGCAGATGCTTTTAGTCCCATTTGGAGATGGTCACCACAACTTTTTTCACATCTTTCTGTTAATTGGTTTTGACAATTTCAGATATTATGGCTGCTGCAGAGATCCATGTGATGTAGTTGTTCAAAAAGTGATTGGAATGTGCTTTGTGGGGCTCTGCAGTATAAACCACTCCAAGAGCTAATGAAGAAGGCAACAGCTTGCTTGCTAAGAGTTATAACTTAGCATGAGAACCTGTCTGGAGCTGTTGAACACAGAAACAGAGGGATTCTGGCAATCACGAAGACTCTTCATTGAGCTTTTTATGTTATGTATTGATTGGCACAAGGTCAAATCTACAAACAGACTTAAAGACTGTAGTTCATAACTCGGAGTCACCTTAGATAAGCCAATCCAAGTGGCAAAAAAGACACCTTCAAAAAAGGTGTCACTCTAAGCTGGGAACTGCCTTTTCCCTTTCTCTTATGAGACCCTTAAACTTGCACAGCATCTAAAAGTCAACAGGACGATAGAGGATTAACCTTGGTTAAGGGTCAAACTTCCAAGCAGCTGCTCTCTCGCTCCCCCCCTCAACAGGACAGTCAGAGAAAACAGGATGGAAAAGTTTGTGGGTCAAGATCAAGATGGGGATATCATTACTGGTTACAGGCATGGGCAAAACGGGTTTACCTGGGTACAATTATTTTAATTGACTGCCAATTAAAATAAAAAAAAAAAATAAAATTGAGCGGTGGGAAACAAAAAGCAAACATTAAAATAACAACTTCCTCCAACCTTTTCCAGGCCAACCTTCCCCCCTTCCCTGCCGGCTCCTCTCCCCCCAGGGGCGCAGGGCTGGGACGGGGGCTGCGGTCAGTCCATCCCAGCCCCTCTCGGCCGCTCCTCCCTCCTCACACCTCTCCCTGCTCCAGCGCGGGCCCTTCCCCGGGCTGCAGTCCTTCAGGGACAACCTGCTCCCGCCTGGGCTCTCCAGGGCCGCAGCTCCTGCAGGAAAGATCCCCCTGCTGCGGCCTGGGGCCCTCCCCGGGCTGCAGGGTGGGTCTCTGCTCCAGCGGGGTCTCTGCAGGGCTGCAGGGGATCCCTGCTCCGGGCCTGCAGCACCTCCTGCCCTCCTGCTCCTGCGCCCTCCCTCGGGCTCCCTCTGCTGCTGCTCCCTCCTTGGCTTCCTCCTCCTCTGCCTCTGCCGCCTTTGGCCCTTTGGGAAACCTGTTTCCCCAGATGCCAGCCGTTTGGCTGGCAGGAATGTTGCCCCAGTTGGGGTCACTTGAGAAAGCACTTAATGAGAGATATCACACAGTGTGTAAGAAGCAGTAGCCTCTTATATAAACCTTTAAGGATCCTCAAGTTCTTTTCCTGATGTAAAGATTTATGGTTTAGAAAGTTAAGGAAATATGAGCAATCTCACAGCGTGGTTAGAGAGACATTCTGCTAAGAGATTTGCACACATCTTCACCCCTCCTGTAAATGCCTGTGGTTCTGTTCCTAGGTACCATAAACAAACCCTGAAGAAATACGGCTGGAAAAAGGGTTTTGACAACAGGAATGCATCTTTGCTAATAAGCACCTTTGGAAACCTGTACAATCTTCCAGGATCTTATCTTCTAATTTCCTTTCTTTTACATTAATTAATTTTCTGTTCTTCAGTGATGTATATGTTTCAAGTAAGCCACAGTATATCAAACTGAGTAATAGAATAAAATGTGTATTTACTATTCCTAGATCCTTCTTCAATTAATATAATAAAGAGTGTGCTATTTATTCAGGGAGGCAGTTTGTCAGGGCAATTGCTGTTACCTCCTCCACCCTTGGGAATATTAATTCTTATATTAAAACTCCAGTACATACATGAGGGCTCTTACTGTCACAGACCTACACCCATAGCTTCCATATTTGTTAATGGAACTGACTTAAAATTTAGATTTCAATTTAGTCTGACAACAACCTAGATTAACTTGAGTTAGCTTTTGGTTTATATTAACTGTTAGCTTTGGTTTCATATTATCCTTCTGTTAATTAATCAATCGATCAAAACTGTAGAAATGTTCAACTAGTATGAGTTTTTATCCCTGATATTAAAGAACTGCCCAATTAGAACAAAACACCCATGGAATGAAAAAAGGGACAAAGAGGGAGCTACACTTTGTTTACTGTGGTAAAGGTACTACCCATTTTCTGAAACTGATTTAAAAAGAACATGGTTCCAGATTTTTGTCTGGGATCCATCTCAAGCTGTTCAAGTTTTCACATCATCTCCACAACTGAATTATTCTGATTTGTAGTGACTAAAAATGTTGACAACTGAGATAATAAGTGGAGGTTCTTTAGGGAGTTATTGCCCTGTGTATCCTGGTCTTTGAAGAAAGGTTGCTGCCATGAGAGCAGGCCTGGTAGGACTAAGTAAGTAACAAGTCCTCAATTCTATATTTTTAAACATAGGTTTATTAGCACTAGATAGTATCATAGGCATTTTAAGAGGGTCAGGTTCAGTCTATTTTTACAGTCAACAAAGTAAAACTACTTAAAATGTTTGAGTGAGTTTCCTGGCACTGGCAGAGAGCAGACACTGATGTTAGTCAAATACTCAGTTTAATCTTGTTCCCTATATTGAGTCTAGTATCTCTTGATGGGTGGTAGTAAGTACTATTAGCAGGGTGACTGAACATCAGGGAATGAAAAATTGTACTGAAACATCTGATTTTCAGATACCCCATTAATATGAATGGTTATTAGCAGGGCAGTTCTCAAAAAGATAGAGCTAAAGGTCAGAAGTTTTCCTGTGTAACAGTATTTCTTTGCCATAAACCCAGTGAATGAAATAAACTCCCTTACTTTTCATTTCGTAAAAACTAGGACTTTATGATTCACCGTGTCTGCCTAATGGGACATGGAGATTTCACAGTTATTGGTTTCATTTAGCCTAATCTGCAGTCCAAGTGGTTACCTGGTACTGGCCAGTGCAAAAGAAAGTGCTGATTTCAAATGAACACGGATCCCCAAACTTATTTTTGTCTTCACACCTAGTGACAGATTTCCTAGCAAGTTTTCTTTTTTACTACAATTTAGGCAGCAATATGAGTGAGTAACATCTTACGTCATATAAGTAAGTAGATTGGTGCTGAGTTTCTCACAGAATCACAGAATCCTAGGGGTTGGAAGGGACCTCGAAAGATCATCTAGTCCAACCCCCCTGCCAGAGCAGGGTCACCTAGAGCACATCACACAGGAACTTGTCCAGGCGGGTTTTGAATGTCTCCAGTGAAGGAGACTCCACAACCTCTCTGGGCAGCCTGTTCCAGGGCTCTGTCACTCTCACAGTAAAGAAGTTTTTTCTGATATTTACATGGAACCTCATATGCTTCAGTTTGCACCCATTCCCCTTGTCCTGTCACTGGACGTCACTGAACAAAGCCTGGCTCCATCATCCTGACACTCCCCCTTTACGTATTTGTAAACTTTGATGAGGTCACCCCTCAGTCTCTATGGGAGCAAAGATGAGACAAGCAGAACCTGCTAACATCTGCAATACCAATGTATTTAAAGTAATATACGCAAGTTAACATGTTTTAGTGTTTGTTTTGTTAATGATTATGGAAGATTCTTAGCTATTGATAAAATTGTTGGGAAACATGCAGTAATATCTCTTCTCAGGGATGATCTCTATTCCTTCGTTTCCATTCCAGGATGAATTAAGGTGATTCAGTGTAAGAAAAGTCTAAAATATATTAGGAACCTAGGAAGTCTTAAATCTAAAGCATAACTTAGAATTATGTTAGTTCACATTCCAATGAAAGTTTACACAAAGGCATTATTAGGTATGGCCTTAATTTCAGGCAAAGAATAACTTGAGCATCCAAAGAGTTACTTTCTTTTTACTCTTCTTGCCATAGACTCATCTCTTGCCAGAAAGGACATGCTACATTCACAGGGACGGAGTGAAAGAATAAGCAGCACACAAAAAAGCACAGGAAGCACTCCATGCCTTGTCCTAGAGCCACTGATCTGTACAGCAAATTCTGAGTTTTGGGTCTTGTTCCTTCAGTATTTCACAGTTCACATTAAAGAGTTCTTGGGCCACAAAGTAGATACCATCTTTGGGTTCAAGACCAAAACCCAGGCTGAATGTCCCAGCTACTAAGTCATCTAGAAAGTTCAACGCTTTGTCATGATGCTTTTTTGTACTATGTCTCAACATAAACTTCAAGAGGAGATTGCAGATCCTTGCAGAATATGCCTAGGTAATGTGGTTCCCATGGGACTGAGACAGAAGCGAGATGTGTCTAGTCATTAACAAAAGAGTTCTGGGCTTGTTCTGGGACATACTTTTCAGACAGAATAAAATTCCACACTAAGCAAGAAGAGGCTTTGAGAATTGATTTTTAGATCACTAAAGTTGTTTTTAGATCACAGTTGCATCAAAGTATAAATGATACTTTTAGGCACCAATGGTAAGTATATACCATGACAATAGGAATGCATTCTAGTTCCAGGGACTGCATGTCCTGACTAATATCCCAGCTCCACAGCAAAATGACATGTGAATGCTGGTCATCTACCTCCTTTCCTCTCTTCTCTCTTTTACGATATGATTTCCATATGAGTGAAACATGGACAAAGGGACCTACAGGACCTATAGGTCTCCCAGACAAGATTATGGGGAGACTTGTTTTGCTGGGATATTATGTAATGTGTCTGCTCCACATTACAATTATGCTAAAGGTTTATATGAGAAGCCATATATTTTTGTAGCTGTCCACGAATATTCATTTCTCTATTAGATTAGTCCTACAAACAACACAAAACAAGTCCCTTTCCATCTTTCTCTGTTCCAGCATTGCTGACTGTTTTTAATTTCAGACAAATAACAAAATTCTGAATTGTTGAGATGCTAAAGTCTTCATTTCATACTCAGGTGTAGCATGGGCAAGTGACCAAAATGAGTGAAATTAATGCTGTTACACTGTGCATCCCTATATTTTCTCTGTTCCTTGTTGCACTAGGATGTTTTCTGTAAATTGAATTGAGGAAAAGTAAAACAAGTACAGTCAAGATACCATCAAACCCTTAGAAGATTTTTACTATACAGAACAATGTTTGTACTTAAAATAGAAGATATAAAATCTCATTTCCCTTCCCTTTATCTATATGTAGGTGGTCCTATTTTATTTTTTTTTTAAGTGAGAACAAGGTAAACAATAGAAACCAATTTCAGGAAACATTCTTAAGCTACGAAAATTAAATTTAAAAAAAACAGTTACATTCTGTGTTATGTTTCCTCATATTGCTGAATTCTAACAGCCAATACATGGAGGAACATTGCAAAAGGGGAATGATGTCTCATTAAAATGTGATTTCTACTACTCTGTTTATTCATGGCATGTGCTGACAAGAAGCAGACAAGTGACAATGATTGGCCTGTAGGGGAACCTAGGGTGGTGAGACACAGGAACAGCTTGCCCGGGGAAGTTGTTAGTGCCCCATCCCTGGAAGTGTTCAAGGGCAGGTTGGATGGGGCTCTGAGCAACCTGGTCTAGGGGGAGGTGTCCCTGCCCATGCAGGGGGGTTGGAACTCGATGATCTTTAAGGTCTCTTCCAACTCTAACCAGTCAATGATTCTATGATTCTAAGTTTGTGCATCTGAAAAGGGGTATTAGATCAATGTTCTGGGCAAGGTTCCTTTGCATTTTATCTAACACTACTGCCAAAATCAATGAGACAAGCCTCTGCATCCACAATCTAGTCCTTGCCTCATGGAGCACAGGAATACTGAAGCCTTGTTCTGTTGGGAATGGGTAATGCTATTGAACTCACCAATGCCTGATGCATCATGAGGTTTGAGGCATTTTCAGGTGACAGTGGTGGAATTCATAACATTTCTACCCAGAGTGTACTTCTTGACATGCAGCAAAGCCTGAGTTTGTATCACATCCTTTCATATGATACTGTAGAAGGGGAAGATGTGTTAATAGCCTCTCTTCTCTTGGAAGCACTATTTGGTTCTGTTTCTATATATAAAGATCTTTGTCAAAGTTCTTTCAGGTTGGAAATGAAAACTGTTCTAGAAATATTTAGGGTAAACTTATACACAAATACACCCAAAAGCTGCATAATTGCACAGGCATCACTTCTTTAAGAAACAACATGAAATAGATATGCAAGTTTCTCCTCTTGGAAACAACATGAAATAGATGTGCAAGTTTCTCCTCTTGGAAACATTAGGAGGACTTGAGGTGTTGCTCCCTATTATCTTTTTTCTTCTTTTTTTGGTAGCTTGCTTCATTTATTTGCTAAAAAGCTATGAATATTCTTTCAGATTTGCAGAAAAAACTTTTTGCAACACATCAGACAGACTGACCCTTGCAAATGCAGGATGAGGATACAATACAGGCAGAGAGCAGGGAATAGTCCAGGAGTATTCAGTAGTGAACACTGTTCACACAGTAGTGAACAGCAGTCAAAACCACGGACAAGAATTGCTGATTCCACGATTGCCACCTCAAAACTACTAGTTCAGGCTCTCAGGTATGTACTTTAAATGTCTGCTAGTTCTAAAAAAGAGTAAACAAGATGGGTAGACTCTTTTGTGAAAGTTTTTAATAATGTAATTAGGTTATTTTAAACTGCTAGCCAGATTTTATGGTTTCCTGCAAGTGTGTTGAAATTGCAAACTAAAGGAAACAAGTGAGCAAATAAATACAAAACCAAATTCAGTTTTCTTCTCTGCTTACCCAGTTTGTTTCACAATAGCAGAAACTGGAGGGTTTATGTCAAATGTTACACAATTTTTTGTAGTTTGGGAGCTGATTGACCAAGCAGCTGACTGTAATGGTGCGTATGTGGGACTGATACAATTTTCTGTTTGCAGGGGGAATCTGAATGATTCACAAGCACATGCCTATTGTACAGATGGATTCTTAGATAAGTTATTGATTTATCTGAATCCAGTATTTCTTATATTGCTGTCCACAGAATTTTTGAGTTTAAAACTCTGACCAGAACAATGTCTGTAGATGGATGGAAATTTCCAGTTGCTTCAAGGGATACATTCTCCCAATGCCATTTTAGATCAGTGGCTGAGTCAGTGCTTTGGTGGCATGTAATTGTGAACCCTTAAGCTAATATCCCTGGGAAATGATACTTCCAAGAACAGTATTTTTTCTCACTTTCCTCTCCTCAGACTGCCTCCAGCAATGGCTGACTCAGTTATTGATTAGTAAGCTGAACTCTAATGAAGCTGAAGTAAGGGACATTCAGTTGAACCTGTTTACATGTCAGTGCTGAATTTCACCTATTACTGTAGTGAAAGCATATTGTCTTACTGTATTAATTTCTCTGATGCTGTACTTTAGAGCAGATCAAATACTGAAACTTTCTGGAAAGAATCCAGTTCTAAATTTACCTTCTAAATAAGTAAGTTAAACATAGATAAAATTACTGTCCAACAATACAGTGATAAGACTTCATTTAATATGCAGTGCTCTTTACAATACAACATGTAGTTTTTATTTCAAAGGATAATTAGGGGTAGGTTCTCAGTTTCACTGTAATTCAGTATAAACAATGCTTTTGTTTCAAACTGGATTGCATTGCATCAGATAATTTTGTTAAAAACAATGTTTTCTGATGTGCATCAACAAGAGCTCTTTTAGCTTAAGACTGGTTGTACTGAAATACCTTTTTAACACACAGATTTCAAACTTTATATTTTGTGTTACAAGATTTTCTTTAAGGAGGTGTGCTGTCAAGAAGACTACTAGGAAAGGCATATTGAAAGGCCACAACCTGGTGGTGAGGAAAACAAGGACAAGTGACTTAACTGCTACTGAGTTTAGGTAATGTCTTGCTTTTTACTGTGCCAGCATTTGAAAAGCAAAGATTTTGATCCAGCAAAGCTGAGACCCTACATGGAATACTGCATACAGCTCTGGAGCCCTCAGCATAGGAAAGACATGGAGCTGTTGGAGAGGGTCCAGAGACATACCATGAAGATGATCAAAGGGCTGGAGCACCTCTGCTATGACAGGCTGAGAGTGTTGAGGCTGTTCAGCCTGGAGAAGAGAAGGCCCCAGGGAGACCTTCTAGTGGTCTTCCAGTACCTGAAGGGGCTACAGGAAAGCTGAGGAGGGGCTTTTCACCAGAGAGGGCAGTGACAGGACAAGGGGCAATGGTTTTAAACTGAAAGGGGAGATGGAAGTTAGATATTAGGAGGAAATTCTTCACCATGAGGGTAGTAAGGCACTGGAATAGGTTGCCCAGGGAGGTTGTGGAAGCCCCATTCATGGAAGTGTTCAGGGTGAGGTTGGATGAGGCTTTGTGCAGCCTAGTGCAGTCTAGTGGGAGGTGTCCCTGCTCATAGCAGGGGGTTTGGAACCTGATGATCTTTAAGGTCCCTTCCAACATCAACCATTCTATGATTCTGTGGTATAATAATTCTTTTAAGTTCTACGATAAGCATGTGAGGAACTATAATTGATTTGAATATTAAATCACTGCTGAATTCTGGACCTGTGTGTGGGAAGGAACATTTTTTATTTTTTTTTTTGCCTTGCTCTCTGCACTGAGGGAGTGCAGAGTTTTGGATTTCATGTGCCTTCAGTGATTGCATATGGTAAACCAAAGATAGTTCCGGATTTGTACCTTCATAGCTGTATATTTCTAATGACAAAGTCTGCAGTCTTGGGAATACAACTGCTGCCATGCCAGTTTCTGTGCTATCACACCACTCTCTGAACATTCTGATTGTTCTTCAAGTGATCGTCAGTGCATGAAGATTCACTCACTTATGAAGTACTCAGTGAAGTGAGTGAAGTGCTTATTTGACACTTTCCTTATAATATACATCTCGAGTTCTTTACTGCCTAGAAGGCCATGCTGTGGGATAGGGTTCCCATTGGAGTGGGGAACATACAAAATTTGAATGAAGAAGGCCTTCTCTGGCTAAGTAGTCTCACAATCTATATGTGAGTCTCATTAAAACAGACAGAATGGAGAGCCTGAAAAAGCCAGGATTATTTCTTGGCATGATGAGCAGTGATATCAGCACTACAGCAGCTTGCTATTTGGTCTTTCATTTTCTGCAAGAACAAAAGAGAATTTTTAAAAGGACATAAAGAAAAAAAGTAATTAGTTTTGCACAAACAAGTAAGTCTTCTCTTACCTCAGTGTACAAAGACACATTTGAAAGGTGGAGTTTGAGGCAACGTAATGGGAATCATCATAAGATTTACATTTACCCAGCACATTGTTATCCCTATCCTTTCTAAAGTATGGATTGTCCTTCAGAGTTTTTTTTTTTACATTTGTTGAGTTGCCACTTACAAACACTTACCCTGTCAGCAACTTCCAAATTTTGTAGTGCACCGATGTGAGGCTGGGCAATGGCTGTGTTGCATCTGTCTATACATTTGCCCATGCATTAACATTGGAAAAGGTGGAGAAAATGTCTACAAGATTGATCAGAGAAAAGAAGCTCAATTTCCATTGACTACTGAGCATAAAATTTGTATTCAATTCCTATCAGTGCTTTGTCTCTTAGAGTTCTAGGCGCTGCACAAATATATAAGGATATAAGAGAAACAAATTACAATAGTCTGTATGACTTTGTAAATTATACTTAGTAACTTCCACAGCAGCTTTCTCCCACTTATTTTACTGTAGAAATGTCTAAATTATTATGTCCACTTGAGTGGTTTATTTAATCAAAAATCCTTTTCACTTACTCTGTATCAGTGTGTATCTACCTAAGCTATTCCTTGGCTTATGAAACTCAATTGATGTTGCTTCTAAATCATGAATCACATAAAGTGCTAGAAGAGGCTTTCTTATTTTAATATCCCCTTGAGTCCTAGAGGAAAGCTCTTATACCCAAACTGACACAGTGATAGATCCTGTTTCGCTCATGCACTTGATGGAACATGCCATCATAATTTGCTATTTTATTTCTTTTCAGTTTCAGATGTGCATGTGCTCATGGAGGAAGAGTGGCTTAAAAAGAAAGTAAAAAATAATGTTTTCATTATGCGTTTGGACAAGATATATATTTTAAGTGCTCAGTTTCAGAATCAGAGAAAGCACTGCTGAAGCTTAAATGACTTAGTAATACCAGACAATTTAGATACACTTACAAGTGACACAGCTTCCATTGCTGGCCAATTGTTGAAGGAAGCATCATTTGTCAAAGTGGTCTCCAAAATGCTCCATTTTTTACGTGTCTAACACACCTGCATATCAAAATCAATCTCAAACATTTTCTTAAGTGTTTAAAAGATATGTAATAAATTTTGCTGTTGTATATTCTGTCTATGCCTCAGAGATCACTTGCGAACCCAGACTCCCAGTGACAGCCTCATGGTACAGAGTTTTCATTCTGACCTTCCACTTTCAAAAGAACCAGCTATCAACTGCTGAATTGCAGCAGTTTTCAAAATCTGTTGAGCTGCAGACATTGTAAACAACCTAATCCATCAGTAGATATCAGTACTATATGTGAAAAAGGAAGAACAATTTGATGGCTATGGGTAGGAAAACAATGAACATGTTAAATTAATGGAAGATATTACTTGGGAAAATGTAAGCTCTTTCAGAAAGGTTCTTTAAAATTTAACTTCTTTTCACCTCTAAATCTCATGCTTTGACAGTGATTATAACATTAATGTGGTTCCTGTTAGCTTTTCCTGTGCAAAAGGCCTATATACTCAGCTTAATATCTTCATTTTCCTCTTAGGTTGTATATAAATGTGGGATAAGAGTTTATTTTTATGGTTTTTTACCCTCTCTTCCAAAAATTATATTGAAATTCTGTACCCAGAAAGTAAGCAAGTGGAATCTGGAAATTATTTAACCCTTCTCTTTTCCTCAGGAACAGAGGAGCAATTATAAATGGGTCTGAGTACAACCAAATTTGAGAGAATGATTTATTCAAGCATCAGTATGGTTCAAGTTTATTAGCTTCTTTTTCCACCTCCCCAAGCTATCCGTAGGAATACTGGGAAAATAGCAACACAGTAATAATAGTAATATTGCTACTGTTTTACTAATATTTGTATCCATCACTGAGGGGAGCTGATTGTGTTGGGGTTATTCAAACATATGAGAAAAATATTTACGAGATACAGACAGGCTTCATTCAGCATAGAAAGGTCTGTACCTTCTTAAAAGGGCCCAGAAGTTCTGGGCATTCATGTCTGGGCTGTGGTCCTAATCCAAATGGATTAGGATTCCCCACGGGAATAGCTTCATTCAAAAAAAAAGATTTTACAGAAACAACAATCCTCCAAAAAGGGATGTTCAAAATCAGCACTGTCAAATTGTTAAGACCTTTTTCCTGAGTGTGAAAAGAGGTCTTTCCTGAGCTTTGTCATCGACCTGTTCTGTGACCTTTAGCAACTTAGCATTTGTGTTTGCACATTCTTTGTCCAGCCTGTAATAACTTTGGAACTGGAAAACTCCCTTATTGTGGGTCAGTGGACTCCTGCCTGCAGCATGCATCCCTAAAATATAAATAGCTAATCTACAACCAGGAAGTACAGAGCTGCACATGTTATTACCTTTGCCATCCACCTAAAATTCCCTCCCACCAATCTTCAAAGCCTTCAAGAAAACAAGAATGAAGATATATGAGATGTATTTCCATAGATACTCATTATTACAGCAAAGACAAAAGGAAATGAATTCTGATTCAAGGTTTTCAAGTTCTGCTGGGATTTACATTGCCAGTGCAATTTTGCTTTTAATGCTCCCCAAAATAAAGATGCTTCAAGTTAGAAACTTGAAAATCCTTAAATTTCCATATTCAGTAGCCTTTTTCCTTTTATTAAAGGCTTCTGTGTTCCATAATTCATTGTTTTTTTTTTCTTTTCCAGATAGGTCATGTATTCCCTCATATAAAATCATACTCATTATGTTTTGTATTTTCTTTATAATGTTGCAAAACCCTTTGAGGGTTTTTTTCAAGGATAAATATATATCTTTAGAAATGTATATTTATTTATACGCATGTGCAATTAAGCTTATACAAAAAAAATGTTCAGAAAATGTAACAGTTTAAAAAGCCTAGCACAGTATTGGTTATTATATAGTAAAGGGAAACTCAGTTTGAGATATACTGACTAGAACACATCCTATGAAAACTACTTTATGTATAGAGAAAAATGAAGAACAGTTTATTTTGCCTAGATCAGGCAGTTCCATGGGTTTAGCTTCCAGAAAAGATTTCTGTCAGGGAAAGAGAACAGCTCCTTACAAAGAAGTAACTTTTTGAACTTTTCCTGTTTATCTAGGACTTTGGAAAGAGATTGCCAGATCTCCTCAACTGATAGAAAATGGCATTACTTTGTTGTTCTGTGTAGCTGCAACATCTCCACAGTGTCTGTTACTCTCTGCTCGGGTCTGCCCCTGACTGTGCCCCACCATCCCTTTCTTCTAGTCTCTTGAGGATTCCCTGCAGATCCTGGCTCCCATGTAGTCAAAAACCCTTGCAGCATCCTGGAAGGTTAGTGGATATTCCTATAAGTTTTTTGCAACATATAATGATTCATAAGTGGGCTTTACAGACTCAATGGAAAACATCGTTCCAGTGGTATCAGAGGCTTTAAGAATCACCTGGCCTAATAATTTGACAAGCAAAGAACTGAGGAATAACTGGCCTTTTTATAAAAATGTGTTACTTGCCTTGCTCCTAAAGTAATGACAACATCAAGTGGGCAAAGACAGTTTTGAAGACCACAAGTAAGAGTGAATGCAACATGAGGCCTTGTGATAGACGTGCAACTCCCCCACCCTGAATGGATAAAATAAATAAATTCTGGAGAGTAAATAAGAGTTTAAACGGTGTTTGGAGGCAGAGAGAAGCAAACAATGGAAGGTGAGGGGCAAACCATCATGAAGGAGCCATATCAGGACCCCAGAAACAACACAGGAACCTAGTCTTCCCTACAGTGATCCTTCAATTGCAGTTTTGCTTACCTATGGTAAACATATTTGGTATAGTGTGTAGCTGTTGAGAGTAAAATTGTTCCTTAGGAGCTGCAGTGTGTTATTCTACTTGTGCTTTGAAGTAAGCCACAGTGCAATATTCATCCTCACAAGAGGGACTCCTTTGCCACATGATTGAAAAATCTGTTTCTGAGTGGGCCTTCCAACCTCAGGTGGTTGACCTGTCCTGTGAAAGGCAGCAACCCTCAGTTAATGTGCAGTAACTCAAGTGAATAAGCTGTATTTCTGTGTTGTACCACCACAATCATACAATACCACCTTAAGACCACCCTGGGACTTGAGCAAAGATCACCTCCAGTCTAGTGCAATGTATCATATCAAGATTATCTTCCTCTCCTGAAATATATAACAGCCCAATAAGTGAAGAAAAATGTCATTCCTCACTGGAAAGACAAAATGAGAGAAAATATCTGGGCTATACAAAGCCCTTAGGGATATTGTTTAAACTCAGGAGTTGAGATGAACAAGTAATTAACTATTGGTTTTATGTCAGCTCTGAAAAAAAAGATTTTTTTTCACTGAATAAAAATGCATTTTATTTCGAGTTGTAAAAGAAAAAAAGTGGTTTTTCTCCTCAAATTACTTTCAGAAGTGCGTTTGCAAAAATAATTTCAGACAAAAATGTTATTGTAGTTTTAAAGATCTTGAAATACAAAACATTTTATGTTACTTTTAGATGGCTTATATGATTGACATGTTTCTGTATTTTTCAGTGGAAATATTTAGGTCAAAAAACACTTCACCCTTCTCTACTCAAGAGACTAGAGATCATAGAGCTGAACTCAGCTCAAAATAGTCAGCTTCTCTTTCAAATAAGATTTTTTTTCTTTTGTATTTATAATAACTTGCTCTGTTTTGTTAGCACTTTTTAATTTTAACTAATTCCCTGCAGTTATTATACTTCTATGATAACTAAGTGCGTATGAGAACCAAACGTGCTGCATGAATCACTTTTACTGAAGGGGAGCAAAGAAAAAGAAATAGACCAATGTCAAAAATGCAGAAGGAGAAGCACTTTTATTAAGGGCACGATCTTCTATAAACCAATCAAGAATTTAGATAGAATATTGCATATAAGAACTGAACTGTCTATCCAAAGCTGAGAAGTAATTTATTTTTTTCTCATGTTTGACATTTAGAGTCACATAACATCAGTCTGCGACCCCAAAATATTGTATTGACATATCCTGGAGAAACTTGACACAGCACATCTGTTGTGCTTTTTATTTGTAAGAGCTTTTCTTTCAGATACCTGCTGTACATTTGAATAGCAAGGAGCTGTTTCAAAAATAATTGCAGTACGTAGAGGGAAAGCTAATAACAGCACATGAAGATTCTCTGCAAAACAGCAGATGCAGAGGTTCTCAGGCTACCTGAATTATTTATAGTTAATTCGGCACATCTCTCGTAATGTCTGAGGCTTTCATAGGTCTCTGAAGCACATCCGAAAAAAATGCACCCGTATTCATGCACCTGCATACTTTTAATTATAAACTCTATGGATTGTGTGACCGAGCCATTTAGAAATTTTGGCTGACTCATTCAGAGAGTATTTTGACATACTTTGTGCTGTGATTTGCAGAAGCTGCACGTTTATTTGCAGGCATCTTCATTTTAATTCAACAACTTTCCAACGCGATGCGACTCAATAGCACAGAAGCACAGGTACCACCATACCATCACGGATCAATGTTCCCTCTCTGCTGACTTGAGCTCCATTTCTGCACCTGGAGCCAGGAATACAAAATCCTACCAAAATCAGTGAGACTGTACACTGGCACAGGATGCTCAGCAGCTGAGAGATATGCTGGACATGGCCCTTCAATAATATGCAGAAAAAAAGATTTCTCAAAAGGAAACAGGGCATTTCAGTAACTTTCATGCACCACAGTAGCTAATGTTACTTAGTTTTTTTTTTTCCTTTAAGAATGCTTTTTACTCCTTGTGTAGGACAGGGAACTGCTTGAAAGAGTCCAGCACAGAGCTACAAAGATGATTAAGGGAGTGGAACATCTCCCTTATGAGGAAAGGCTGAGGGAGCTGGGTCTCTTTAGCTTGGAGAAGAGGAGACTGAGGGGTGACCTCATCAATGTTTACATATATGTAAGGGGTGAGTGTCAGGGAGATGGAGTTAAGCTTTTCTCAGTGGTGACCAGTGATAGGACAAGGGGTAATGGGTGCAAATTGGAGCATAGGAGGTTCCACGTAAACATCAGGACGAACTTCTTTACTGTGAGAGTGACAGAGCACTGGAACAGGCTGCCCAGAGAGGTTGTGGAGTCTCCTTCACTGGAGACATTCAAAACCCACCTGGACAAGTTCCTGTGTGATGTGCTCTAGGTGACCCTGCTCTGGCAGGGGGGGTTGGACTAGATGATCTTTCGAGGTCCCTTCCAACCCCTAGGATTCTGTGATTCTATGATTGTGTACATGCATATGCATCACTGTGAATTTTGTAGGTGTGAATATCAGCTAAAATCTTAATTATGCATGTAAAGATATTCCAATATGTGCAATCAAAACCGAGTATTTTCTATTTAAAAAATAAACAACCAAAACCTTGCAATAAATGGATGTTCAAACAAGAAACAAGATTATTAAACACTTCAAGGTAGAATGCAAAATATATCTGAGAAGAAACAGACTTAAAGTACAAGGATTTAGAACTGGGAATCTAGATGAAACCTCCAGGATGAAAAAAAGAAAAATTATCAGGTTAACCTGCTTTCTCAGTATTTAATAATCATTAATCTGTCACAGAAACATTTTCTGGTAAGAACAGAATAGGGATTTAGTTAGCCCATTAAATTCCTATATTCATGTGCATATTTCCTTTAATGATAAATACTTCTGTCTTATTTCTACAACTTGTTCAGAGCTCCTTTTGTTACTACAGTTTTAGCATCAAGAAAGCTGAGTCACTAAGAGTAGGGGTTCATTATGTTTTCTCCATAGAAATGCAGAATAAACTGTTCCTTCTTCACAGTCCTGGAGTACGATTAGTATTTGTAGTGATGCAATTCAGGTGCAGGATCAGACATCAGCCACCTAGTGCCTAAAGCCAAGGAGAGCTAGGGCTCTCTTCTAATTCAGCTAACATTCAAGAAAGAGCATGACTGTAAATTATCCAGATAATTTTCCTTTCCAAAAATGTCCCAAAACCACATATCAAGCATTGGGAAAAAAAAAACTAAAAAAAAACAAACATCAAACAGTGCAGCAGTCCAGAAAGATCAGTGCTTGAGATCTGTTTCAGTTGGGTTTTTTGTGTTTGTTTTTGAGGGGTTTTTGATTGGTTTGTTAGTTTTCCGTGTTGATCCTTTCCCTTTCTTCACTTCAGGTCTTTGTCCTTAAAATTTAACAGTACTTCCCTACTTCACAGTGAAGTTGTCTAGAACAAGGCCACTAAATATAGACATTTTAGTTAGGCTTTTTTTTTTTTTTAACAAATATACTCCCCTGCTTTACTCAGCAATTGGCTGAATGTTACAACGATTAGAAACAGCCTAATCTGAGACTGAAGATCTGTAGCCCCAGTTTTGTCAGTAATTGCAATGCAAGATATTTTATGGTACTGTAAGTCTGCCAGCCTCACTAAAAAGAGATTAATATACCTTGGATGTTGTACCTACAGAATCCCCTGATTTTTTTACTCAAAACACTTGAAATCCATGTCCCCAGGCTAAACATAATACAATTTGCTTTCACCCATAGTCTGGCCTTCACAGAGCTCTGGTAAAATGCTTCTCCCTCAACTATCAAGATGTAACATCAACACTGAAAATATTCCTAAAAGAATGTCATGAGAGATGATGTGATGACTCCTCCTTGTTACCAGTACTTTAAAATAACCAGTTTAAAGTCCATGGAGTCACTAGCCTACAGCTTGCAATGTAAAAGGGGTCCACAATTTTGACACTAGAATTTTCACAGAATCACAGAATCAACCTGGCTGGAAAAGACCTCGAAGATCCTCAAGTCCAACTGTAACCTAAATCCACCCACCATAACCTTTATCTACCTGCTCAATGCTTAAATCATGTCCCTAAGCACCACATCTAGATTTCTTTTGAACACTTCCAGGGATGGTGACTCCACCACCTCCCTGGGCAGCCTGTTCCACTGTCCAACCACTCTCTCAGTAAAGGAGTTCTTTCTAATATCCAGCCTAAACCTCCCCTGGTGCAACTTCTGGCCATTCCCTCTCATCCTGTCATTACTCACTGGAGAGAAGAGACCAACTCCCACCTCCCTACAACCTCCTTTCAGGTAGTTGTAGAGAGCAATTTTGGGACAAGCAACCTTCAAATATCAGCAAACACCTTCTTCTTCTCCTGAACCCATTGCAGGCCATGGCTGCTGGCACTGCTGCCTCTTCCTCATCCCATTCCAGAACTGCTTCTGTTGCTACTTCCTCATTTTCTCCTGAGATCAGCCATCCCTGCTAATCTCAGGAGTGTGATGGAGAAACCCATGAGCTTTGCGGAACCAACACAAACCTGACACAGTTTATGTGAGGCTCTGTTCACTGTCATGGCTTCCTATACACATCTTGCTGTGGAGTGCTGGTATTCTTGGCTGGTGTGAGATGAACATCACTACCAGTAAAAAAAAAGATGCACAATCATAGCCATGTTATTCTAACAATTGTGCCGACTGCAAAAGTCACAATAAGAAAAATTATAACAAAGAAGAGAGAGAGAAAATGTAGTAATATAATCTCTCTTGGATCTGAACTGCATTACAAGCATTTCTGATCACCCTTAATAAGCAATTAGAAATTCTGAGTTGTTTCCAGTTACTGAAGAGTAACTATGAGGCTTCTAAAAACTCATGAAAAAAATAGGTAGGAAGGAGAAAAAAAAAATTGAATCTGGAGGATTGTAAAATAGTCGAATAAAGCTCAGGTGTGCACAAAACAGGACACTGGCTATCTCTCAGGAGACATTGTTTTGAAAGTCACTGGCAACATATGTATACCAAAATGCACAAATGACTGCATTCATGGATTCAAAACACAGTAACCCAGTGCTCACTGAGGTTGGTATTATGGTATTAATATGGATAAATTGGCATTTAGATGATAAAAATTTGGTCTGCTTTGCCTAAGCGGGGTTCTTTCTCAGCTAGGTGGACTGTCATGCACATCATACATTGACTGGCCTTCCACATCCAAAGCCTGTTGTACAGAGGCACCTGGGAAGGTGAGGTGGGCCAGGAGGGGCTTCCCTTGCCACCCTGAGTGTGGTCTTGTCTCCATTCACACCTTTCATTTAGTCTACTGCCCTCAGTCTGGCCATGAGGAGGATGCAGGACCTCCTTGAATTGTTTGTTTGTTTGTTTCTGGTGGCTGTTCTGTCTCAGGGAGGGCAGAGTATGATTACACCATTCTCTCACTTTCTCAGACTCCCTGATGCTCCTTAACCTTTCTACTGCCTCTGACAGCTCTGCCAGGAGGCTGAGCATATCCTTCATCTGGGGACACCCCACACAGCTGTCCCCAGTACTGCCATCCCTTACCATGGAAAGGCTCTGGCACTCCCTGCAGCCTGGGACATGGACATCTGCATGCTTTGGTGGGGAACTCTGGGTTGCCACATCCATTCTGATGAGTGCACAGGACAGAGCTCTCTACTGGATGGATGCCATAGCTAAGATCTTTCTGAGAGGGTAATGACCACCACTTGAACTCACCTCTTCAGCTGGTGGGGTGACAAGGCCCTTCCACATGAATTGCCACAGGAACTGCCATGCCAGGCTTTGTCCAACACCCCACACTCTGTTCACCTGCTCTGGTCACAGTGGTCACTGTTGCTCTGGCAATGCCTGGGCCTCTTCAGCATCTCCCACAACTGCTGGCTCCTGATGGGTCTCTCAACTGCCCTGGCATTTCCCTGCCTCAGGAAAAGCCCCTTTGTGCTGAGATCTGCCACTTGCTGTGGGTTGGGCCAGCTCCAGAGCAGCTCCCCTCATTGACTGACTTCTTCTCCTGTGCTCCTAGATTTTGAAAAACAAAGCAAAGCAAAACAACTATTTAAGGCTTTTTCTAGCTGTCATTTTATTTGGAAACTAAAGAAAATGTATTTTTAAGATGTTAATTCATTTCCATATGCAATGTATCCTCTTGTTGCACTGCATTCCAAACTAAAAAGAACCAGAGGTGCACTGAGTCAGAACAGCTTAGGCAAAGGTTTGCTTAAGTCTTTGTCTGGTAAAATGAGATTATCTTAATTCCCAAAAATGAGCTATTGAACTTGACTTGATTAACTTTTATTTGCTATCATGAAATCTGATCAGTCCTATTGATTTTTAAATCTATAACTCTATCCCTTTAATACATCCTATTATCAGCATTAGATACTGATTGCTATTTTTAATACATTTCGTAGATGTAGAAACTGATTCTTATTATTAATTTGACGTATTTGATGAAAATAATAACATTTGATGATATCAGTGTCTCTTTAATTGATTGACTACTACACTGATTTACTTGTGCTAACATAAATAACCTGACAAGTGCAATATATCAAATGGGCTTTAACTTCTTTGTTTGCTATTCAGTTATTAGAAAAGCAAATGCATTTCAGTCTGTTTGGGGCAAGTGACCCTTTTGAATTTCCCCCTTTGACAGGGGTAAATTGGAGCACTAAGGCTGTTGTTTAAACAACCTTGGGATATGTAGGACCTGATGAGATGCATCCCAGGGTCCTAAGAGAACTGACAGATGTAGCTGCTAAGCCATTCTCCATCGTATTTCAAAAGTCATGGCAGTGAGGTAAAGTCCCTAAGGACTGGAAAAAGGGAAGCACCATGCTCATTTTTAAAAATGGTCAAAAGGAGGAGCCTGGGAACTACTGACCAGCCTGCCTCAACTCTGCCTGGTAAGGTCATGGAAGAGATCCTACTGGAAGATATCATAACATAGAGAAGACAGAGAGGTGACTAGAGAGAGCCAACATGGCTTCACCAAGGGCAGCTCACAAGCTCACACTTGACTAATATTGTGGTCTTCCACAATGGAGTGACTGCATCAGTGGACAAAGGAAGAGCTATGGATGTCATAAATCAGGACTTCTGTACTGCCTTTGATATGGACCCACACACATTATTGCTCCTAAATTGGAGAGATACTGGTTTGATGGATATGTTAGAAGGATAATGAATTGGCTGGATGGAGTTGAAGTCAGCAGCTCAATGTTTGGATGGAGATCAGCAAAGAGTGGTGTCCCTCAGGGGTCAGTATTGGGACCGGTACTGTTTAATGTCTTCATCAGTGACATAGACAGTGAGATCAAGTGCATCCTCAGCAGGTGTCCTACCAACACCAAGATGAGCAGTGCAGTTAATCTGCTTGGGAAGGGGTGTCATGCAGAGGCACCTTGACAGGCTTGAGGAGTGGGCTCATGTGAACCTCAGTAAGTCCAAAAAGGCCAATGGCAAGGTCCTGCACCTTGTTCAGGGCAATCACCCAGTTCAGGCTGGGTGACGAATGGATTGAGAGCAGCCCTGAGAAGGACTCGGAGTATTGGAAGATAAAAAATTGGACGTGAGCTTTCAATATTCTTTTGCATGCCAGAAAGCAAATCATATCCTGGGCTGCATAAAAAGAAGCATGGCCAGCAGGTTGAGGGAGGCGATTGTATCCCTTTACTCCACTTTCATGAGACCCCCATCTTAAGTGTCCCAATAAATAAAGACATGGACCTGTTGGAGTGAGTCCAGAAGAGGGCTTCAAAAATGATCAGAGGGATGGAGTTCCTCCCCTGTGAAGAAAGGTCGAGAGAGCTGTGGTTTCTTAGAGAAGAGAAAGCTCCGAGTAGACCTTATTGTGAACTTTCAAAATATAAAGAGGGTTTACAAGAAAGATGGAGAGAGACTTCTTAGCAGGGCCTGTAGTGACAGGATGATGGGTAATGGTTTTAAATGGAAAGAGAGTAGACATATCGAACATAAAGAAGAAATTCCTTCCTGTGAGGCAGTGAGACACTGGCACAGGTTGCCCAGGGAAGTTGTGGATGCTTCCTCCCTGGAATTGTTCAAGGCCAGGTTGGATGGGGCTTTGGGCAACCTGATCTAGTAGAAAATATCGCTGCCCATGTCAGGGGGGTTGAATTACATGATCTTTAAAGGTTCTTTCCACCCAACCATTTATATAATTCTATGACTCTATGTCCGTTTCCCCAATGAGTAGCCAAGGAACCTCAGGTTATTCAACGTGCATCACAGGTAAGTACCAGAATCTGCCACAGGTATGGCTAAGACATACTAAATAACTCCAAAATCCTCATTTTGCCTTTTAGAAATGTAGCCAGCAGTCACTGACTCTTACTGTCATTTACCATTTTTTGGTTTTATCTGATTTATCTGAATCAAGTTATAAAACTATTTCCTTCCCCTTTCACTCTTGGGAATGAAATGTTGATCCAAGGACCAGAATGAGACCAGAATTCAGCCATCATCTCTGTTTCCTTAAAATGAATATGAAAACTTTGAGATAATGTCGTTAATTTCCTGAATCTGCATAAGAATTGACAAACAGCCAGCAATGTGCCCTTGTGGCCAAGAAGGCCAATGGCATCCTGGGGTGCATTAGAAAGGGTGTGGTTAGTAGGTCAAGAGAGGTTCTCCTCCCCCTCTATTCTGCATTGGTGAGGCCGCATCTGGAGTATTGTGTCCAGTTCTGGGCCCCTCAGTTCAAGAAAGACAGGGAACTGCTTGAAAGAGTCCAGTGCAGAGCCACAAAGATGATTAAGGGAGTGGAACATCTCCCTTATGAGGAAAGGCTGAGGGAGCTGGGCCTCTTCAGCTTGGAGAACAGAAGACTGAGGGGTGACCTCATCAAAGTTTACAAATATGTGAAGGGGGAGTGTCAGGATGATGGAGCCAGGCTTTTTTCAGTGACGTCCAGTGACAGGACAAGGGGAATGGGTGCAAACTGGAGCATATGAGGTTCCATGTAAATATCAGAAAAACCTTTTTTACTGTGAGAGTGACAGAGCCCTGGAACAGGCTGCCCAGAGAGGTTGTGGAGTCTCCTTCGCTGGAGACATTCAAAACCCACCTGGACAAGTTCCTGTGTGATATACTCTAGGTGATTCTGCCTGGCATGGGGGTTGGACTAGATGATCTTTCAAGGTCCCTTCCAACTCCTAGGATTCTGTGATTCTGTAAAAGAACCATACACAATGAGGCTTTTTTTTAAAAAAAATGTTTTTTTTTTTTTTATTAGTCTTTTAAATAGTTTCTTTCGCATTTAATTAACAGCATTAGTGGTAAGATGATCTACAATCAAATTAACACTAAAGCTGTGATATACCTATTGGAGGTGTTCCTTTATCACTTTTGGGGGAAAAATCAATAGAAAGCAATTTTTCATTACTATTTCCTTGTAAGATAAAATGCTATTCTGTTGGTCTTCCCTTTTACGTATAAAACACAGAAAGTCATTATTACGGGTGAGCGCTTATTTGATATTCTTACTCCCAGACACTTTCCTCTCAGCTGCCAAGAGGTAGAACACTGTCATTATTTTGGCAAAGCAAAAGTGGTAGACTTATAATATTTCTGTTAATGAGGTGGAGATAATTAGGTCAAACGATAACCCAAGTACAACCAAGTCACTTAGGTCTTAATTCAGCAATGCCCACAACTAATGAATCATGATCAGAAATGCTCTGTGTCCCACTTTTAGGGATGACCCTTAAGTCTTATACAGGAACATTGAATGTTTGCTGTTGGGGTGGAAATGAGCATTTTCATTCTGACCAAGGCTAATATGCACATTTCATATGACATTTTAATAGTCTTGGTTTTTCCAGCGATTAAAATTTTGTTTAGGATGTCATTTGGGTCTTGTTTTTCAGGTGTTTGTTAGTTGTTTTTTTTCGTGTGTTTTTTTCTCCAACTGCATTTCTTCAGAAAAACAGAGGCAGATGTACACTGTTAATTGCACATTTTCCTGCTCAGTAGAAATCTCATAAGAATAACTACTTCCCCCTCCCTCCCCAATTTTTGACACTTCTCAATCAGAAATTAAAAGAATACAGGAAAATTATTATGATACACACATTGGCAAAGCTTATGTCCCAGTTCACTGGCTGGGTCATTAGAATCACAGAATTGTCAGAGTTGGAAGGGACCTCTAGAGATCATCTAGTCCAACTCTCCTGCTAAAGCAGGATTGCCCAGAGCACATTACTCAGGACTGCATCCAGGTGGGTCTTGAATATCTCCAGAGAAGGGGACTCCACAACCTCCCTGGGCAGCCTGTTCCAGCACTTTGTCACCCTCACCATAAAAAGGTTTTTCCTCATATTTAAATGGAACTTTCTATGTTCCAGCTTATGCCCATTGCCCCTCATCCTGTCACTGGGAACTACTGAAAAGAGTCTGGCTCCATCCTCCTTGCACCCACCCTTTAGATACTTGTAGGTACTTGGTAGGTACCCTTTAAATACTTGTAGGCATTAATAAGGTCTCCCCTCAGCCTTCCCTTCTCCAGGCTAAAGAGTCCCAGCTCTCTCAGCTTTTCCTCATCAGGGAGATGCTCCAATCCTCCAATCATCTTTGTTGCCCTCCACTGGACTCCCTCCATTACTTCCCTTTCTCTCTTGAACTGGGGAGCCCAGAACTGGACACAATATTCCAGGTGTGGCCTCACCAGTGCAGAGTAGAGGCAGAGAATGACCTCTCTCGACCTACTGTATTCTTCTCAAGTGGCCAGTCCTGTTTTCCACATTCTCTAAATTTCTTTTTTCCATTAATTTTTTTCCCAGAAGACCCTTACTGATCCATGCAGGTGTCCTACCTCCTCTGCTTGATTTCTTCCTCATAGGGATGCACCGGTCTTGAGCTTGGAGCAAGTAGTGTTTGAAAGTTGCTAAGCTCTCATGGGCAACCATACTTTCCAGGGCCCTGACACATGGTATTCCACTCAGTAGATCTTTGAATAGGCTAAACTTTGCATTCCTGAAGTGCAGTGTTTTCATCTTACTTATTTCTCTACTTCTACACCAAATAGTAAAGTCCACCATTTATGTGGTCACTACAGCCAAGTGAAGTGGTTGCCCCCAACCTTCACATCCCCAACAAGACCTTCTTTGTTTGTTAATGGCAGGTCCAACAGCACACCTCCCCTCATGGGTTCCTCAACCACCTACATCAGAAAGTTGTCATCAGTGTTCTGCAGGAACCTCCTGGTCCATGTGTACCTGGCTGCATTGCCCTTCCAGCAAATATCAGGGTGGCTGAAGTCCCCCATGAGAACCAGAGCCTGTGATTGTAAGGCTACTTTCAGCTGCCTGTAAAAGGCCTCATCAACATCCTCATCCTGATCAGGTGGCCTGCAGTAAACACCCACAACAGTGTTACTCTTGTTAGCCTGCCCCTTAATTCTCACCCATAAGCTCTCAACACATTCTTCCTTTTCTCCTAGACAGAGCTTGATACATTCCAGGTGCTCTTTCACATAAAGAGCCACTCCTACCACCCTGATTTGATTACTGTCTTTCCTAAACAGTACATAGCCATCCATGACAGCATTCCAATCATCCGAGCTATCCCACCATGTCTCAGTAATTGCTCCTCAATTCTACCAGCTCATGACATTTTTCCCCTACGTTGATGCTGCAATTTATTGGTGGAGCACATAGTAGCTGATTTTGCCAGGGTGTGATTGATTGTTTTTTAGATTTTGTGAAATGTCTGTTCCTCACTGGGATAAAATTAAGATTCTTAAATATTAAGAATTATATGAAAGAGTAAAGAGGGATTTTTCCTTCCAGAGTGGTTTTAGAGTCTTACTTTTAATATGAAGTACCCCTTATTGCTGAGTCAGGAAAGGGCTTGAATGTAAATCTCCAATTCAATATGAATGGCCTTTCATATTGGCTATCGATTAAAAAAAGACAAATACACATACACTTTTTCCACCACAAATTGACACAGCACCTGAGTACATCCCTAATGTATTTTACAGAAACATTTTGGTTCTAAAAAGCTAGCATTTTATGTTTCTTTTCGCTTGTCATTTGAAATTCTGAGAAAATCCCATTTTCTCTGTGTGCCACTCTGCCATGCTCAACTAGTTCTTTCTGATGAAGTACAAACCATATTTATGTCACTTGGTTTATCTGATTAAGAAGACTCTGAATCTATGCTTCACCTGAATTATACTGTTTCTTCTATATAAACTTTGCTTAATGCATTTGTTGGGAGAAGAGTGGCTGGAAAGCTGCCTGGCAGGAAAGGACCTTGGTGTATTGACTGACAGCTGGCTGAATAGGAGCCAGCAGTGTGCCCAGGTGGCCAAGAAGGCCAATGGCATCCTGGCTTGTATCAGAAATTGTGTGTCTAGCAGGACTAGGGAAGTAATCCTGCCTCTGTACTGGGCACTGGTGAGGCCCCACCTCGAGTATTGTGTTCCGTTTTGGGCACCTCAATACAAAAAGGACATGGAGGTGATGGAGCAGGTCCAAAGAAGGACAACAAAGGTAGTGAGGGGTTTGGAAGACATCCCCTATGAGGAACGACTGAGGGAGCTGGGGCTGTTTAGTCTGGGGAAGAGGAGGCTGAGGGGAGACCTTCTCACTCTTTACAGATACCTGAAAGGAGGTTGCAGTGAGAGTGGGGTTGGTCTCCTCTCACTGGTGACTGATGACAAGAGGAAATGGGCTCATGTTGTGTCAGGGGAGATTTAGGTTGGGTATCAGAAAAAAACTTATTTACAGAAAGGGTTGTTAGGCACTGGAACAGGCTCCCCAGGGAGGTGGTTGAGTCACCATCCCTGAATGTGTTTAAAAGTCATCTGGATGTGGTGCTTGGGGACATAGTTTAGCAGTGGGTCATCAGAAATAGGGTGATAGGGTTAGGATAAGGTTGGACTCAATGATCTTAAAGGTCTTTTCCAACCTGAACAATTCTATGATTCTATGATTTTAGTAATGGATTGAAACCCTGTTGGTTATCCCATGTCAGATTTTTAGAAATAACTCTTCAATACTGTTCTTGTGTAATGAACACAGATAGGTAAGAAAAATATAAGGCTCCTAAAATAAGGCTGCTCAAAATTATTTTTAAAAGATCTTTTTCCAATTTGTTTTTGTAAACAGTCTTTCTTGAAGGCGTGAGAATTCAGGTTTCTTTCAAATGAATGCTAAAGAGGCTCTCTGACTGCAGTATCAATTATTTTATTGGACAAGCATATTTGCCCACCTGTGGGAAAAGGTATATTTTCTTAGGATAAAAACATACCTCATCTGAACAATTTAATATTATGCTATTTTTAATCAGAGATGAGGAGGATGGGAAAAAAGAGCAATATGATATCAGTCTCCTGTCAAACATGTCAAAGGGAATGCCAAAGTCGCTCTGAAATGCATTACAGCTGTGAATGTAAAAAGAAAACCTAATAAGTTTTGGGTATTTTTTGAAGATTTCTGTAATTAAAAGGAATATATAACCTTCTGGAAACGCTGATGGAAAAATATGTCACAAACAGCAGGGAAAATACATCTCAGTTTCTGTGCAGTCTTCATCTTATAAAGGATATTCCTAAGATTTTTTTATTTGAAGTTTGTCACATAAATATTTCCTTGCTAAGCTTCAAATTTAGCACGGCAAAGAGAAAGTGTTATGGATGTGCAGTGGTGTTTAGGGAATGTTGAATTAGAAAGTACTGTAGATTTGCAATACAGCTTTAATAGTGTAGTGGAAGCTCAAGGCAAATAACCTAGATAAATCTGTAATTTTAGTACAGGAGCAATGTGGTTGTTCCCAGGTTCAACCAAATAAAATTATGTGTACATACAGCCTTACTCACATCAACTTTCGTTTTCTCCTTCTTCTGTTTACCACTTCATTTTTATCTTCAATGAATCTGAACCCTTCTTCAGAATGGGTGTTAAGGAAAAATAATGAAATGTTTCATTGGAAGAGGAAAATCACAGAATCACAGAAACTTAGGGACCTCGAAAGTTCATCCAGTCCCAGCCCCCTGCCAGAGCAGGGTCATCTCGAGTACATCACACAGGAACGCATCCAGGTGGGTTTTTAATGTCTCCAGAGAAGGAGACTCCACAACCTCTCTGGGCAGCCTGTTCCAGGGCTCTGTCACTCTCACAGTAAAGAAGTTTTTTCTGATATTTACAAGGAACCTCCTATGCTCCAGTTTGCACCCATTCCCCTTGTCCTATCACTGGACGTCACTGAAAAAAGCCTGGCTCCATCATCCTGACACTCCCCCTTCACATATTTGTAAACTTTGATGAGGTCACCCCTCAGTCTCCTCTTCTCCAACCTGAAGAGGCCCAGCTCCCTCAGCCTTTCCTCATAAGGGAGATGTTCCACTCCCTTAATCATCTTTGTGGCTCTGCACTGGACTCTTTCAAGCAGTTCCCTGTCCTTCTTGAACTGAGGGGCCCAGAACTGGACACAATACTCCAGATGCGGCCTCACCAATGCAGAATAGAGGGGGAGGAGAACCTCTCTTGACCTACTAACCACACCCTTTCTAATGCACCCCAGAATGCCATTGGCCTTCTTGGCTACAAGGGCACATTGCTGGCTCATGGTCCTCCTCCTGTCCACCAGGACCCCCAGGTCCCTTTCCCATACACTGCTCTCCAACAGGTCAGTAAAATGAAACATACTGGAGTGCAGACTCCAGTTTTGTTTACAAAGGGTAAACAGGCTTTTAAATGTGTGACTTGCAAAAGGGATCCCCATTAAACTGGAATACTGAGAATGTTGTCCTTTTATTTATGAGGCTTCAACAGTATCAAGTCTCAGAGAAGACTGATGCAAGAGGGAATGATTTTGACATTCTTCTTTTCAGTCTGTTTCTTGTGCTTTGCTTAGAAATCTAGCGTGATTTTCTCCAGTGTGAAACTGTGAAAAACAACATTTAAACTTCGTACACACTCATGGCTTCAGCTTCTACTTGGGTTCATCAGAAAATTTGCAGGGGTCTGATGAAGAAACCTTAAAATATTCATCTGTGGAGGCAGATCTTAAAGACTGTCTCTGTAAATGAACCTCTTGTAAAAACAGGGTTAAATTTACAATGCTTTTAATGGTATCAGCTAGGATTTGCAGCTAGCTCAGCTGATAGCCTGACTAGCCAGTTGGTCTGAAAGTTAGGAAAGCCAGCAGTACTTAGAAGCCAAGGAGTGTCATCAGCAGTTGCACAGCTAAGGGCTTCAATAGATGATGCTGCAGTTAAACAATTAATACTAAATGGCAGCAAATCCAGCAGAGGAATCCCAACAAAGACACAGTACTGAAGAAAGCAGAATGAACTTTCACTTCAGCTGTGCAGTGACCTGTGATCTTCCCTTGTGGGTTGCACCCTAAGAAACAAGGTTCAGTAAAGAATGAAGAGCAAATGCTGCAGAGAGATGACTTGTGTTAACTTCAGTGGAGAAGCTATCAGTACTTCCCGTTCAGCACTAATATGGGTAGAGTTAACAGTTTTGTTTTATGTTAACACTATCCCCACTCTTTTGGTCAGACTATGGGTCCTTGTAGCCCCATTTAATTTCTCTGAAAGATGCCAGCTGCAGATTCTAAGAGAAAAGGAGAACAATTTTGCAAAGAGATAGATTCTTGAACAGTAGAATTTATGATTTCTAGGTGGTCACGGCTGTCCTGAAGAGATAAACAAGAAATAATATTTCATTGAATCTTCTATTGTAAATAGATCATCTGTTAAAATTGATGCTCTAGAAGCCAAAAGCTTTCTTGTGCCCAAAAAAATAATTGGAAAAAAATAAGAAAAGCTTATCAAAGCTGTTAAAAACAAAATAATCTCTGGCTCAGGAATTCTGAGAGTCAAAATGTTCCCTCTTGTCCCACAGCAATTTAAATTCATCAAATGTGTTTGTTAATGGACCTTCCCAAATACCTTTGGAAATATCAGTTCTCAGAGAGTATTACCAACAGATATTTAATAATGTCCCTCATGAAGAGTTTTTAAAGATTCTTTAGTAAACATTAAAAGCTAATGTCTAAATAAACTAAGCACTTCTTGGAAAAGGCATTGTTGTGGGGTTTGGGTTTGGTTTGGTTTTGTTTTGCTTTTTTTTTTTTGTTTGTTTTGTTTTCTTTGTTTATTTTTTGTTTGTTTTGGTTTTTCTGTTTTTGTTGTGTTTTTTTTTTTTTCCTCAAGGACAAACAGCAAATCTGTAAGAAGCTGTCAGGTCTAGCTACTCTCCAAAAACCTCCCATGCTTTTCTAAGGAGCAGTGTTAGCAGGTTTCACTGTCAGCCATTTAATTCGAGCTCACAAGCTTAACCAGGTTCTTGTCTTCTCCCAGACTGCCCAAAGTCAGTCTGGCTGCCACCAGCCAGGAGGCATTCAGTGGCTCTCAGGCTTAAAATTCAAGCAGAGACTGAAATGATTAAGGCATGGGGAGATGGCTGGAGAGGCACCTGAGGCTGAGGAATCTGTCTGCCAAAGCTGAGACTTAGAAAATGATAGAAAAGAGTGATTGTTTTGATATTTTAGAGGTCATCTGGTGGAGCTGCTTGTAACAAAGGTGGTTTAATTACAACAAAATCATATACAAGACAGCACTGTTTCCTGGCACTATTACAAATACCTCCCAGGTAAAAATAACTCTATCTTTTCATTGTGGGAAAAACTTCCATGAATTTCTAATTACGAAATGTATCTTTTTTCTCCCCTCAATACTTGTTTCTCTATTTTGTATTACAAACAGATGAAAACATTATCACACTTTCTTACAGACATTTAGGAAACTCTCTAGTACTGCTGAAACCCCAAAATATCTTTTATAAATCATCCCAAACTCACTTATCTCAGCTTTTATTTTTTTTCCTTCTCAATGCACTTGGATGTTATTCCATTACCTCTGAGCAGTCACCCAGAAGCTGTTAGTCCAATAGCATCCATTTCATGCTTAGCCACTGTTCATGTTAAAGTATTGAAACACCCTTGAGGAGCAACTTCTATCTAAGAATTTTAGCACGAAAGCAAGAAAGAGCCTACCTTATTTTTTAATAGAAGATTTAATCAGTTTCTCTCAGGTCTGTACAAAGCTGTGCAAGAGAAAGGACCCTGGATCAAGCCCTTGGTAAATGTACTCAGCTTCGATTTCATTTGAGCCATGACTCCACTAGAGGCAATCTGGTGGAGTTAGGTAGGATTACTGGTAAACCCTGTTTTCTGTTTTGTGGTGCTACCCCAGTTTTCATAATCTGTGTTTGGCTCAGGGCTCCTTCTTCTGCTTTTCTTCTGGTCTTATTCCTGGATTTAGGAGGCTTCAGGCCTCTCTCAAATCCCATCTCACTTTTTATGGGGAAAGGCTGGGAGTAATCCTGTCACCTTCTCAGAAAATGGCCCTGTTGGGTCTGTCTTGGTTCATTGCCCTTGGAGATAGATGATACATTTTTGGTAGCAGTGGAACAAATATGTAACACCTGAGGATTTACAGAGTCTTTACTTCTAAATAAATATCTCACCAGTGCAATCCCACATCTTGCACCAGTTGATCCTCCAAATTGCCTAAATATTAATTCACCTCTGAGTTTTCTTTTGGAGCAAATCAACTCAGCAAAACAAAAACTAATTGCAAGTCTGGGCACAGTTCATTGCATGAACCCTCCTAAGTGCCAGAGTGAGTGAGTTTCTATCAGATTTGTGGGCCTTGGCCTTACACAACCCTCCAACACACTCAAGCAGCCACTATAATCTCAGGCTAGATTTTCTTCACTACACTGAGGATATCTTTGTCTAAAAGAGCAGCTTATATGGGAAAGAGCTTGCTTTCTGGCAAGTGACATAGCTCCATTCATATTCTCTTCCCTTTCAAAACAGTGCAGCCTCACCCATACAGCCTATTGAGAAAAACTGTGCCAGGGACTGTGCTAGTAATTAATCTGTAGTGACAACCTCAAGACAGTGTTCAGACTTGTGCCCTATCTCTGATTTATCAGTTAAGACATAGCTGGAGAGTTTGCAGAGAATTTGAAGGAAAACTTGGTATTATGGGCATTTGAACGCTTTACAGACCAAAATCACTTTTGCCAAATTCTGTATAAATCATTATATCCCTGTCTGGAACTATGTTTGCCCCCAGACATCAGTGTTTAGGAATGAGCTGAGGTATTTTCCAGCATAAGCAGGTGCAGTAGTTTGCACCTTTATTAACAGATATGTTTATTAAATTCATAGCCAGGGCACGGAGCAGCCGCTAGATAACCAGGAGTAAAAAATGTATGTTGCAAGCATGGCACCTTTTTCTGGAAAATACCCACTTAGTAAGTGTTGATTCCAGGTATTTTGGGAAATGGAACTGGAATGGGTTGCCCAGGGAGGTTGTTGATGCCCCATCCCTGGAGGATTTTAAGGCCAGGTTGGATGAGGTTTTTTGCAACTTGGTCTAATGGGTAGGGTTCCCTGCTCATGGCAGGGGGGTTGGAACTTGATGATCTTTAAGGTTCCTTCCAACCTTAATGATTCTATGATTCTATGAGGGAATGTGGAAGGAGAGCAAGTACCACAAACCAGATGGGTTTGGAGAAATGATGGGTTTGGCAGCTGCATTCTGCCACAACAGAGCACAAGGGTTGTGTTCACTTCTATAGAGTGATCTGTGTGTTTTTTAAGCAATTTGTACCAGAATGCAGCTCTTATGTTGCAAGATGCTGTGACATACTGATCCGCCACACTTCCACAAATGACTTAGCATGAGCTTTAAGGGCATATGAATGGTCAAATATACAGGCAGTTAGGTTAGACATTTTTAAACTGTCCTTCCTGACTAACTTCTCCAGAAAAAACATGCATCTTTTAAATCTAAACGCTCTGTCATAGCATGTCAGCTACTTTTGCTGTAAACAGTGCAACAAATAAAAGTGCTGCCTTCATTCTGAAAAGGCAAGCTTGGGCTCTGCATTTCTCTCCAAAATGCAGTTGAATTTTAGCTCACCAGGCATCCCTTTCAAGTTTGCTTCCTTGAAAGAGTCAAGGAGTAGTTGCCAGAGAGTCATAAACTTTATAACAGATATTGCAGCTTTTAAATGTCTCAGATAAGATTGTACATTGAATTACAGCTGGGAAGCTCACGCTATTACCATCTTGCAAAACAGTGTGGAATTTTTTGTTTGTTTTTGTTTTTGTTGTTCCCCCATGAGCAATGCAACAAAATCTTCCAAGTTCCTCATGGAAAGGGATGGAAAAAGACTAGAATAAACACCCTTACATTAATCATAGAATTATTGCTTTAAGCACTAACCCAAAGTGTGAGAAATTCCTGGGTTCAACAAGACACTTGCACCACTGGTAAACAGTTTTACTGCCAAATTGATGACACTGCTGCAAGGGGGGGTCTTTTTTCCATGTTTATCACTAACAATTCTAACTGGGTCACTAGGATTTCTGCTTGATGATGAAGTTGTCAAGAGGTGGAAATTCTGATTTCACTGATTCGTGGTGCGATAAAATATGTTTCACTGGGCAATTTTAACCAAAACACACTAAAGCCCTCAAGAACTGTCATGAGGGATAGACAAAATTTGGGAAAAGTAGGTGTCCTGATCTTGTAGATTTCTGCCATTTTACCAGCTGTTAGCTGCCTTAATCACTGCTTTTCTTAATCTATATTTTCTTTTAAGGTCTTTATAAGTGCTGCTTTCTACATGACCAGCCTGAGCCTGAGACAGATGGAACTGCTGTGTGTGCTGAACGAGCAGCCTCTGCAGAGAAACCAGCAGCATGTGGAAGAAGTAACTTCTGCCACCACTATTTAACAATTACAATAATATACCTGAGACACTTACTGACTTAGTGATACTTAGCAGCTTAGAGAAGGCAAAGTGGGCTGGCAAAGCATTAAGTGAAAGGAAGCTTACTTGCTAGGTTATTTGTATTGCAATTATAACAGAAGAAAAGCAGTAAGCTAGAGAAAGGGTTTTGTTTATCTCCTCTATGACATTAGAATAATTCAATCACAAAAATCTTTGTAGGAAAAGGCTCAATCTAGCAAAACCAGTAAAGGGTCACATGTTGAAATAGATGAAAATGAAATTTTCGAAATGAATGCTTTTTATCTTATTGGAGACTAAGTTGGTTTTATTTTGAAATATATGTTGATACATAGACAAAGAAATGCAGTCATTAAACAATAAAATTAAAATGAAAAACAAATAAATAAATAAATAAAAGTGAAACATTCAAATGCATTCTTTCAGCCCCTGGAAGTATTACAGATTTCAGTGTTGACATGTTTCAAGATTTTAATGTTAGCATCAATTTTGAAATGGAGCTTTCTTAAAATCTCATGTTTCCAAGTCATAAAAATTGAAGTAAATGAGAAATGTTTCTTATTAGTTTCCTTAGTGTTTCTTTTAATTATATTTATTTTAAACTTTCAGTTCCATGCTAACACTTTACAAATATCATATGCAAAAGCCTGGTTCTCAGGTGGTGTAAGGAACTTTTATTCAATTGGCTTCCGTTTAAAAATGCCTACCTTCATCAGCTAAAGTTGTGGCTTAGGGATTACTACATGAATAAAGAAATACACAAGTGGAAAATTCACTCGTGACTGTATTAAACAGAAGGACAACAAAACAGGATTCAGTAAATTACTCACTGTTCTCAGTAGTATAGTCCATGAAATGTACTGTAAAATATATTGCAAAAAATATGTCAGAGTAGGTGCAATATTGCATTACAGTAAAATATAAATTTGCGGCATGAAGTCTTGAATAAAATTCCCATATTCTTCTTATCAAAGCAGAAATGAACCAGAGATATACCAGATATACTGCTGAGAGAGGTTATGGAGGTGTAGACTGAAGGAGAGAGAAGGCTGTTTCATCAATTTCATCTTTGCCTTCTGACCCTGAGCTGATGACACACCAGTGACCTGAAGCTTTGGCGATGCTGGGAACATCTCTGCACACCCTCAGCTCTTGAATCATGACTTCTGTCTGGTGGATCAACACAACTCAGCCAGTGGAGGTCTACCCAGACTCTGTTACAGCCTCTTACTAGACACTACTCTTGGAAATAAGCGTGCACAGGAATTGCTACAGAAGGCTCTCCATTCTGAAGAAAATTACCTTCCTTACATCTGAGTTAGTAAATTTGCCTTGGTTGTTACAAGGATAATAGAAAAAAAGAAAAGCCAAGAAAGAAGCCAAAGGACCTGTGTTGGCACCGCTGTATTAAGAAGAGTTTACTGCTGTAGTATTCCCAGGGTAACCATGGGTTTATGTAACTATTAGGCCAAATTCCTCTACCCTTTTTCAGCAATTTAGATCTGTATAAACTAAATGCATTAAGTGACTCATTCCAGATTTCAATTGGTGAGCTATGCTGCATTTGGCTTCTTACACGAGAAATATACTCCCATCTGTAATTGTTACCATCTGTTTGGTATTCATGGTGTAAGAATGTAATGGAGATTAAGTCATATTTCATATTCTTTTCTCCATTTGGAGGTAAGAATGAAGCTATAACAGCCTGTAAATGCATCTGCTGGTGATAAGATAGTACAGCTGGAAATGGCATGCTGGATTCTGCACGGTTCAGAAACCTTGTGTGTAGAAGTTCTTACACTGCAGTGTGTGCTGGTATTCTGTGATCCCATGAGATGATTGATGTATCATGTAAATAGGGTGACAGAAAAGTATTTTTGTGGGCACGGTGGGAATGAGAAGTGCAAAATGTCAAAAATGCCCTGAAAATAACCATTCAAATTTATGTAAATTGCTTAATTAATTGACTTCATTTGTGCTTGCAGATTTTGCTTCTGTTTTCCTTTGTGAGTTAGTTATTTTTCATTGTACACTGAGACAATATTCCAAGGCTAATTAAATGCTTTAAAGCTATAGGTTAATATCCAATTCTTATGTAAACACATTTATAAACATTAATCAGTTCTAAATTACCCATTTTATAAATACTGTTTTATGCATTTGCAGCTAATAGATCTACTGCCTGTATTTATTCTGCTTTGGACTCGAGGAATTCATGTTAGTCTGTACATGTTATTTCTTTAAATTCTATCATGCTGTTTACTTTTGCATGTACTTCCAAGTGTCTCTGCTATTCTACAGTCCCATGGAGGCTGCTGGATAAGAGCCTGTTTGGAGTACAAAGACCAAACTCAGAGACCCTCTGAGTCTTCAGTCCTGTTGATGACTGTGGTTGATGAAAGATGGTCTAGGGATAAAGACTCTGCAAGAAGCAGGGTAAGCTGATCCTCTGCTAGAGATGTGAAGCAAGATCAGCATGTTACCATTCAGCAACATGTATCTTGAAATTTCAATGAATTACCTCAGGAATCTGAGCTCTTACCCTGTGTGAAATGTAAACTAATTCAGCTTTCAGTGAAAGAGAATGGAACAATCCTTGATGCATGAAGTTTAATATCCCCTCCACATTTTCCTGTTGGCATTAGCATTCTAACACTGGATAATAGAATTTTGTGCATAAATATTCCATTCCTCTTGCAACAACTTCTGTTTCTTGGCAAACACTTGCAAATACAAGGGAAAGAGGGAAATGCATTTTTCTCTAGGCGGCAAAATCCATTTTGTGTTTGTTATTTGAAGGAATGGTGAGTAAATGGCTCTTCATAAATGATGAATACTACATGGAGAAGGTGGAGAGAATCTGTGGATATTCATTCATGGAACATATGGTGGCATATTTGATCATTCAATCATCCATCCTTTTGCTACAGCAGCTGTAAGTAAATTTTGTCTCTTTCCATTGGCTTTTGCTCTCCATTGCATGAACAAGAGTTGACAGATGCTGGGGTCCAGATCTTGTCCCAGTGTGCTAGGTGCTGTACAAATGTCCTGCTTTGAAGAGTTTGGACTTTGCATTCGTTAAACAGCCAACATCTGGAGATAAAGGGGAGACTCAAAAAAGTGAAAAGGTCCACCACTCTGCCTAAAATCTGCAGCAGAGCGAAGATTAATGCTCAGGTGCTCTCACTCCCCCTGTGATGTTATGTTTGCTTGTGCCACATCAGCATAATGCCTTGTATTTTTCCAACATGGACATAGGTTAATTATCTATTGTCAGCCTATGTAGCTGTTGAGTATACCTTTCTTCTAGGATTTTTACTCCACAGGTGCTTGTAGCATTCCTTGCCACAAATACCTCCTGCATGCTGCTCACCTTCTTTCATCAAGTCATTGTGGGGGAGGCTGGTGAGACTCATCGTGCTGTTGATTCCTGTGCTATTTTTGATGCATCCCACAAACTTTCTGTTGCACTCTCATTATCTTCTGTGGCCCCATAGCTTGTTTCTGCTCTAACTGTCCATTTTTATATGCAAAATTACTTTAATGACTAAGGTGCCATAGCCAGTGTTTTAGTGTAATCCAGGTACGTTCTCTGTTCTGCTATTCTGGGTTTTAAATTTCATTTATTGATTCTTAAGAAAAACAATCAAGTTTAACTGCTAAGAGTTATTTTTCTATAAACTCACAGAACTCACTACTCATAGTTCTGATACACTCTACATGGTTGGGGTTTTGTTTTTGTTTGGTTTTGGTTGGTTTTTTAGTTTTGAGGGTTTTTTTGTTTGGTTGGTTTGGGTTTTTTCTTTTTGGTTTTTTTTTTTTTTTTTTTTTGTTTGTTTGTTTGTTTTTGTTTTTTGTTCTTGTAACTCATTCTGGTGCACAGAAGGGTTGGAAATTATACTTAAAAAGCAGTAATTACCAGGGTCAAATGCTGGAAGATGGATACAATGTCTAAATCTCTGGAACTTCTCTCTAACTTTCTCAAATACTTGTCAGTAGTTCTGCCCATTTATTTGCAAACTCAACTGAAATCTCTGAATTCATATAATCTGAACATCTTGATGTAACTTCATTAAATAAAGATTCAGAATTTTTCCTTATGTTTGGGGTTTTTTTGTTGTTTGGTTTTGTTTTTTCTTTTATTCAAAGTCATAATCTATTTTATTATCAAAGATAGAGTTTAACTTCATCAATGGGCACATCTTTCCTTCCTTCTTCTTCCTTCTTTCTCTACATGTATATATATACACACACACATATTTTTATATATATATTCATATGAATATATATATTTACACGTACACATATATATATATCTAGTACATGTTTTGAAGAAAGATGGGCTGGAATTACATTATAACACTGGGCTATCTGAGGCTTGTTTACAGTCTTGCTTCCTAGACAGCTGTGTAGAGCACTTATGAAAATTGAAGGAGACATGTCAGGCAAAGGGACCATTCTGTTACACTTGGAGTTTTCTCCTCCACTTCCCAGCTAACTCCACTTGTCACAGGGGATAGTCTTGAATTTGTGGGCTTAAAGTTCTTTACTGTGAAGCAGCAAGCAAAAGCAAAAAGTTACCTGTAACCTGTATTTACCTTTGGAAAATATGTACCTAATTAAATACAAGCAAAGAAAATCCAGCTGAGGCAAAGTGAAACAGAGCATTTCTGTGCCAGAGGCTTTGAAGGACACTTCATTATTTTTTTTTGTTTATATTCTGTAGATTCATACCCGAGAGTCTTGGATTTCAGCTCCATTCTGAAAGGACTCAAAAATATGTATCATCTGAAAGAATTTCATCTCGCAAACTCTTCATAACTACAAAATCAACTGGCTGGTGTGACTTCTAGGTGACATTGCAAAACCTTTCCTGGCATAAGGATTCCTGGACAAGTTTCAGCCAAATCTGGCATAGGAATGTACGCAGAATATGGACTCAGGCTGACTTAAAAACAGCCAGAAGTTGCCCCAAAACTGCCGAAAGCTTTGCAAATTATTTCTGATTCATTAGGAAAGTGTTGCCCAGCTCTAGATATTACAGATGCATTATAACAATAATACCAAATAAAAAAGGATCCTGGGAGTGTGGAAGGATGGAGGGTACCTTTCCATCTTTTATGCAACCACAGGATAGGAATCCAAATTCCATTTAGTAGAGTTCTAATTGGAGAAACTTACTGTTTTCTCAGCCAGAGCAGAGTGGCCCAAAGAAAGCCTTCTTTGGTTCAACAGCTGGTTCCCTCAGACATTTTCTCAGGGTTGCATTTGTATCCAATGCAACCATACCAGTCATGTGGCAGGTACTTCTGAGAGGGTAAAGACTGTGTTTTGGTTTGAGCCAGGGTGAAGCTCTTTGCTGACCTTTTTTTTCTTTCAGTGAACTTTTTAGCAGCCCCAGTGGACTGATAATAACCAAGGTCACTTCTGACTGTCTGCAGCCTCCCCCCCATGGGGGAGCAGATTAGACCGAAGGCAGGATCAGCAAATCAGAATGTTCCCTTCTCATGATATTTTCTCTATGTGGCTTTCAGTATAGGTTAAGACATCACAGAAGTCAAGCCTTTCATTTCCTTTTCCACTCACTTTTCTGCTTACTGTCACTTCTATCTCCCTCTCTTTGGCTCTCTCTCTTTTTTCCCCATTTTCCTTCCCAGCCGACACCCGAGGGCCCCGTCCGTGCGCCCGGACACTCCCCCCTTCAGCTGGAGTCACCAGGGAGAAGAGTTGCTGGGAGAGTCGCTGGGGGAGGAGGGAGGGGATCGGGTGTTGCACATCCCTTTACAAATATATATATATTCCCTTATCACTGATAATTAAAATCAATCTGATTCACTTTTCAACCCAGAAAGCCTCTCTTTCTCATTTTTCTCCCTCTTTCCCTACCTTAGGGGAGGAGGGGGAGGGGGGTGAATCAAGAGTGTTCCAACTCGGTGCTAAACCGTGACAGACCGCTACAAAATGGTTGTTGTTTTTAAAGGAAAGAATAATACTTTCATTTGACAATTGTAGCCTGATTCACTGCACTTTGCATCCCCCATTGTATAATGTTGTTTATCAAATTCTCATCATGCATCATTGCAAAACAGGATGAAGGCATTTTGTGTGTATGTGTTTGTGTGCCTGTGGTTCAAAAGTTAATGTTTGGGTATTTTTCAGATATTAAAGAAATCCCCATATAATTTATGAAACCTTAATTTTGTATGGTATTTTCCATGGTGTGTTACCATGGAATCCTAGCAATGTTGGTTGTAAGGAACCTCTGGAGCCATCTACCCCAGCTGTCTGCTTGGAGCAGGACTATTGTCAACATCAGGATCTGTGGATCAGGCCACCTGGGCTTGACATGCCAAGATGCAAAAACCTCCATGGATGGAGGGTCTACAGCTGTGATATTTCCTGTTCTTGTGTTGAACTGCTCTCTTAGTGATGTGGTTTATCTTAGTGTCCAGCCTGAATCTCCCATGCCAGGCTGTTGCCTCTTGTTACTTCTCATGGCATTGTAGAGGACAGTTTGGCTCCATCATCTCAGTAGTTTTTTCTTCATGTAGATGAAATCAGAATTTAGATTGTCTCTTAGCACCTTTTCATGAGACTGAGTTCCTCAACCTCATTCTGTAGGCACTGAGCCCTGGGCTCCCAAGTATCCTGGTAATCCTCTGCTGGAGCTTCTCCATCATATTCTCTTACTGTTCATACTCTTAGCAATCCTATTCCATATTTTTGATAAAACTTTCCTACAGGGAATTCTGTTTATTTCTTTATTTTGGTTTATGGGCTTTTCTTTGAGTAAAGGGAAAAAAATAGTAAATATGAGAAAAATGTTAAGAAACCATGTGGGAATTCTATTTAAAACCCAAACTGGTTGAAAACCCCCCCATTCAAACCCACCATGGAACCAAAGAAAAAAAACCCCAATTTTCTCTGTTACTTCCCATCTTTGTCTTGTAGCCAAATTCCTTAAGTGATCTAACAGCACATCTTGAAATGACTATGCTTTTTGAGCTAAATTTTTGTTTCTTTTAAGAGCAATCCAAAAAACAACAACATGGAGTTCTGCATACTGAGAAATGAAAGTTTTCCTAGCAGTGAAAGAAGATTATTTAAGGCTGCTCTTTTTTTATTTTGGGTCAAGTTAGACTACACACGGGTATAAATTAACTTTTCTGTTTCTGCACACAGCAAAGCTGGATGGCTTAAAAGATTGCTTCCAGCATGGTCTACTTCAGGGAATATATGACACATATCAGCTGATACATGCCAAGATGCTTCTTTCTCTGATTGGTTATCATCTCACAAAGGTGATGTTTCTCTCACTGGTCCTGATACATGAAGAAATCTGTATTTTTGTGTTAGCAGCCATGAAAAACTACTAAGATAAATATTCCTACAACTGATCATACTCTGAGGGGAGCTTGTGTCAAGGCAACCCCTGGTGACCCCATAAGTAAAGGCCCACGTGTTAACTACTTTTCCTGTTCGTAGCCATAAGACTATGATTTCCCTCTGGAGTTGACTCCACTCCAAGGAAGACAGAAAATATACACAATTTCACCTGATCTTTTTCTGTCATAGAGGTATGAGGCAGCCAAAGGGGAGAGAGTGCAGAATCTCCTGGGTTGGATTTTCAAGTGCTGTTTGTTGATGAGGCCAACAGAGTTATGTACACGTGCCAGTTGCTTTTCTGTTTGTGTGGGCCTCCATGAAACGTGTGAAGTCCCTGTCAGAATCTCTTTCTTGTTTTGATGATGGGATAGTGAGTACTGAGTAAAGTCAAATAAAGGCAAGGGAAACAAAACAAAAATTATTGCTGCAGGAGAAAGGAAGCAATGCCGGGACCGAGATCAAGAGTGACAATAGAGTTCCTGCCACAATTAACAAGGTTAATTCCAAGAAGAAAAAGAGAGTTCATTAGTTTGCTTTAATTTAACTTGGCACAAAACTACTCCTTTGTATTTAAACAGAAGCCAGCACAAAAAGAACCAAAGAAATAATAGAAAATTTCAAAGCTAAAAGTTCTGGCTTTCTAGGAATTTTTGACAGTCTATCCTTTTTGTTTCATTCTAAGTTACAGTGAAACCAAATTCTTTTAAGTTTAATGAATAATCAGGTGGGGAAAATACGTTTGAAATTCTATAACATCTTGATGAATTGACTTCTAGCTTGTGTATTTCAGACCTTTTCATGGTATGTGATTTAATGCTCTCCTACATGTTAATGTAGCAGACTTCTGGAAGTGACTACATGGTTGTTGAAATAGCTACGTTGCCTATTTCCCAAATCATAAAGGGCAATTACTATTAGTAAAGATTGAAATATCTAATTTCTTCTGATGAATCACTGCCCTCCTATGGGGATTTGTAATCAAAATACTCAACATTTTGATAAAAAGTATTTAATTATACCACAAGTATAAGACTTTTTAATCTAGCTGTTCATGCATTTCACTACAGGAAACAGGAAAGATGATCAGATAAGCTGTTTTAATCACTACTAACTAGCAGATGCTCTTAAAGATTTTTACCAAGCTAAATTAAAATATTTAAAATATTTTATTTTATATTGCAGTATGCCAGCAATGATAGACAACAGTATTTTGTGATACCATGAAGTAAGGTAAAAAAAAAAATAAAATTATTGAACATGTAGGTAAAATCTGTTATAATTATTCAGCAGATTGTGGTGGGTTGTTTTTTTCCCAAAACAACAACAACAAACCATAAAAGAAATAGGCAAATATTCTTTCTGAACATTTCTCTTCTGCTGTGTCTAGTGTACACTTTCTTCCAATTTTTAATCGATATTATTATGTATTTCTAAATGCTTTGATCTGGGGAAAAAAGACTGGATGTTTATGATTAGTGTATCTACATTCTTTCTCAGCATGTTAAGAGCTTTGTGAAACTCAAATGCTAAACAAAATGTCCTCTCCCTGTGTGTTCTTTATGACAAGATCATTTCTTGCACATGAAGAAAGCACCTGTGGGTGCAGCCTTTAGCTAAGCCCTCTGCTTATGGTGCTTGCCCCAGACTGGAAACTGATCTTATGTTTCATAGATTCATAGAATAGTGAAGGTTGGAAGGGACCTTAGAGATCATCAGGTTCCAACCTCCCTGCTATGAGCAGGGGCACCTCACACTAGACCAGGCTGCACAAAGCCTCATCCAACCTGGCCTAGAACACCTCCAGGGAGGGGGCTTCCACAACCTCCCTGGGCAACCTATTCCAGTGCTTTACTACCCTCATGGTGAAGAATTTCTTCCTGATGTCTAACCTAAATCTCCTCTCTTTGATCTCCTTTCCTGTAGCCCCTTCAGGTACTGGAAGGTGCTATAAGGTCTCCTGGAGCCTTCTCTTCTCCAGGCTCAACAGCCCCAACTCCCTTAGCCTGTCTTCATAGCAGAGGTGCTCCAGCCCTCTGATCCTCATGGCCCTTCTCTTGACCCTCTCCAACAGGTCTATGTTTCACCCCAAACTACACCAGAGCAGAATGAGTGTGTGGGTTGTCTTCAGGCCACATGCAGGACACTCTTTTCTTCAGAGCATAAGGAAGGATAAAAATGTGAACGGGCCAAATGGAAAGAAAAATGTATTTCTGCTGCTCATGAAATGCAGGTGATTAACTCTAATTTAGAACTGGCAGATCACTGGTGTGGGTCAATAGAAAAGCACCAAAGTGCTACAAAGTCATTAAGTAACCTTTATCTCTCATTATAGGAAACTACATATCTTTTCATATTCATCCTACAGGACTTAGGAGTTCAACAGTGGTGTCAAGAAGGTTTGTATTGTGCCTTGTGTATCCTTCAACCCCCCCACCCCTGCCCCATTATTTTCATATGCTAAGGAAAATGCAATTCCCTTTGTTATCCTTTTGGCCTGCTGGTTGTAAGGAGAAAAATAAAACATGGCAGTAAAGCACAGCAGTAAAGTCACAATTTGGTGAATAATGCAAGGAACAACTAGCCAGTGATCAATGTGAGGAGGTGTGTCTGAATCCATCAGTCAGAAGGAAGAGCTAAACCTTGCACAGAAAATGTTTCCATATGTCAGCAGTTAATAGGAGGTTATACTGAATCATTTATTTCTGTTGTGTTCACGACTTTCAGAAAGCAAATTGATAGGTTTTTGCTGTATATGAAAAAGTGAAGCATACCATCATGTTGTGATAGCTTTGGAAATCTGAATCCCACTAATTCTTAAACCTTTTCATAGACTGAAACAAATCAAAAGGAAGTGCACCTCCTGTAGTATGATGTATTATTGGCAATCTGTGATAATCTCATTATTCCAGGAGTGCATTGAGCTAGTTATTGAACTACTACATAAAACCTGCATAGCTAATGCATGTTCAAGTAGATTCCTTATTTCCTTCACTTGCTTTGCTTCTCCCCAGCTGTTCCCTTTCCACAGCACCCCAGGGCTGCTCCTGATCTCTGACAGCAACGGGGTCCTCATCAGGTCACAGTAAAGCTCAGCAAGCTCTGTACCAAACTGCAGACTCGGGTTCACATGGCTGTCTCTGGAAGAGGAATTGCTCAGGAACACCCTTCATCTCCATCACTGTTCCTTGGGCAGAAGAACAGCCTTGGTGGGCTCAAGGTGTGTGCAGCAGGGAGGTGATTACAGGCTTTGGAGGTATCAGCAGGTGTACAGCAAGAGGTTGCATGAACAGGTTGCATCTCCTTGCGGAAGTGGAGACACATCCCCAAGTGAACACCTGCTTTCTGTTCCTTTCCAGAGTACATAGAATAATAGAATCATAGAATGGTTTGGGCTGGAAGGGACCTTAGGGATCATTTAGTTCCAAGTCCTCTGCATGGGCAGGGACACCTTCCTCTAGACCAGGCTGCTCAGGACCTCTAACCTGTCCTTGAACACTCACTCTACAATTTTTATTTCCTTGTCAAAGACTTAGAGCTGTATCTATATGATGCAGTGGAAAAGCCATGAAATAAGACATGTCTGCTGAATAGTCTGGTATAAATTTTGAGTACAAATCACATGAACAGGGGAAAAATCTTCCATTAGCTGTATTGGTACTGTTTCCTCTGAAAGCACTAGCAGCTACGTATGTATTTATGTGTTGTGCTGAATGCAGGAAAGGCAAATTTAACTAATTTCAAAAGAAATTTCTTAAAATTCATTAAAAAGAAGAGGCAAGAGTCGATAGGTTTCTTAAAGTATCAGTGTTCTGCAGAATAAAATGCAATAATACATGCAAAGAAAGCTGACCCTGCTAATAATAAAATTTGTGCATGTACAGTTTCAGATTTCTTTCCCTCTTTTTACTGCTATGTCACTGAACTTATGCCTAAGGGACATTTTAAGGGAATATAAAACTCTGATTTCCACCAGAGAGAAGAAAACTTGTTCAAAGAAAAATGAGGAATGAAGAGCTTGCAGACACAAAGTAGCATTGTTTGGGAAATCATGGCAAATTTTGAACAGAAAGATTTAAACAGAGAGATTGAGAGATGTGGTAACTTTATTTCAATAGAGCGGTATAAGCACAACATGAAACTTCTTGCATATATGTACCAGTTTCAGTGCTGTTCTGGCCTATTTAAAACAATCTGTCTGCAACTGTTGTCATAATTATCATAATTACTGAAATTATGAAGAGGTCTTTCCCTACTCTGTTGTGTTTCACTAGATGAAAGATTTTATTCCCAATGAATAAGTTTGGAACAATTTCTGGTTTAAATCAATCAATTCTCTGTTGCTCATGAGAACCCCAGGTACTGAGGTTTTTACTTCATTCCACCAGAGAAGGAGTGTTGAAGGATAAAGGTAATGAATCTCCACTTTTTTTTTTTTTTTGCACTAGTTCTTTGTTCCTTTTCACTTGTAGAGCAGGAACAAAAGTTCTGAGTGTTAAGGTAGAATATAATTATGTGAGAGAAGCTGATAAAACAACTTTTTTAAAAAGAACATATTTAGTTTTAAACCTTTGGAAATGACAGAAGATCTTTTGATAGACTTCAGAACTCTTCTCTTTACTAGTTTTTAGAAGATAATGTTTACTGGACAACTGGCTCTCAGTGGTCCTGCTTGAGCAAGAAGGCTGAACCAGATGACCTCCAGAGGTCTCTTCCAACCTCAAGCATTCTGTGATTGCATTATTATGTAGGAAAAAATATCTCAGTGGGAAAAAAAAAATAAACTCAAACGGTGTAACATGTTCTGACCAGCCCAATTTTAGAGTGAGGTCCTGATAGTAACTATGTCTTAATGCAAAATTACCCTGTAAGTTTTATACTGATTTATTCCAGCTCTGACAAAAGCCTTTTTAGCAACTCAACATCTCTCAGTATTTTTAGAAGAATTTAATAATCCATGAAGCATTCATTTTTAGAAGTACTTGGTCATTCCATCCCCCCATCCTTTTCCCTCTTTCTCCCCCAATTCTTTCTACCCAACAGAAAGCAACTACCATTAATTAGAATAATACTTTATTGTACGCATCAATTAAAATCAAGATAACATTAATTGCTATAACTGACAATTAAGTGGCAGAAAGTGGCACTCCAGGCATTAAAACCAAAATAAGCATCATCTGTAAATTCAGTTTGATTTTGTTTGGGATTTTTAGTTTGGAGGTTTTGTTTGGACGTTTAAAGAAAAGGAAATGGTCTCTTTTAGCAACACTCAATGCCTTTATTTCTTGCTCCCTAGAATTAGCAAATAAGGGAGACAAGTTCTCTGTGGTCTTCCATTTCTGACCTCCAGTCTGACCCCAGAACTAGTTTTGGGGAAAATCTAAAAAGAAATGAGCAGTTATTATTTTGTAATAAAAGCTGAATTAATTATTCAGTGTCAAGCTGACTTGGAGTTCATCCAAAGCATTTTAGGGTACTTTGATAAAAAGACTTTTCTTCCTAGTACTGGTAAAATTCTGAAGACATTTTTTTTTTTTTTTAAAGCTAGGATTTTAGCTTATAGTGTTTCAGGGAGTGAGGGAGTTGTTCATTTTGTTTTGACTTCTTTTTCTGGTTAGGATAAGATAAGAGTTGAAGATTCAAAGAAGTCAAATTCTGTGATTAGTCACTTACTGTGAGGTTTCATAACCATCTCAATTGTTAAACTAATTTTCAAATGCACCAAATAATGATTGGACACACCTATTTTGGGGTGACCAGTTCCCAAGGTATCTGTGTGGTGGCCATTCAATGGAAACAAGAGTTCCAGTAAATGTGTTTCAATAAAACAAGATTAGAAGAAATAGAAACAAATCATTTTTCTTAAAAGTCTGGGATTAACTCAAGACACCCTGTGAAAATGCCAGTTAGTGGGTTTGCTCTTTTCAGAAACAACTTTCTAATATGCATTCTCTCTGCACTTGTAGCTATCAGCTCAATTTTGCATCTGAAAATGAAATTGTCATTCTGCCTTTCCCTGCACCCGGATAACAGTTGGGTGCAAAAATCAAAAACTATAAGCACCTAATTTAATTTAATTTTCTTAAGAAACTTTTGGCTTTCCTGGTAATAATCAAATCACAAGTCTCGACACATCAATCGAATCGCATTAGATAACAAATTTGTAAAACATGTTGAAGAAATAAATGTTGGAATCCAGGTCTTCTTATTTGTACAGAACGAGCTCCTTAACAAAGCAACAGCTAGATAAAAGCAAACCAAACAATTTACAATAATTAAATTATAATTACTGTTTCACAGAAGTTATTAAATTACTGCTAAAATCTTCCAGAAATGGTGAGAGGGAGAATATAAATTTAATTCTGATTCCTATCTTAGCTGTCAGTTTTAAAGGACATTTAAGGTATTGTAATCCTTAGGAAAAAGATGTTTTAATAAAATACAGGGAGGAGTTGAAAAACAAGAAGCGTATTCAAAGAAATTGTAATTGACTGTGGATTTAATATGGCTTTTTTTTCTAGTGCTTCTACAATTTTCCAGCAATAATTAGAAAACAATGCTATTAAAAGATACTGAATTTTAAGTGTATTTTTAAAGGCTAGAAGCACACATCCTTCTCCTTTCCCTTGTAATATATAGAATCTGGTCCTGATTTGCCTTTATATAATCTCTTTTATATTCTTACTTTGCATCCTTGAAAACAAATGATGCTGGTGTTTTACATTACTGATGCTAATTTCTTCCATCTATCAATAATGTTTGACAAAGCCAAATACCAAATCTATCTTTTGTCAGAAATTCAGACCTGCCCATCATAGCTGAAACAAAAAACATTTTCATTTTTAAATGTTACCACAGGAAAGGATCAGTCATCTCCTGGGACATGTTAGCCTTCTGCCTGCTGCAGAATTTGTGCCCTTTTTCTGTTTCTGTCGATGGCTTGTGGAGAGAAATGGGATGGAGAGAAATAGAATTCATTGGAAATGGGACATTAGTGAAAAGCATCCTTTAAAAGCTTTTTTCAAGAATACTTTTGTCTAGAACAGTTGATCAAAATCAATCTAATATACAATGAAAATTACCAAATATAATTCCAAGAAGAAAAAGAATTTTATAAAAAAATCTTTAGGAAGTAGACTCAATGTAAAGTTGTAATGAAAATTTCTATGTTGTATGTTCTGGTGAGTACTGGAATGTAAGAATTACTGGGTTTAGTGCTTCCTGCTAGCACTGGAGTGCTGCTCTCCAACACTGCCATGGGCTGGCTCCTGATGGTTCCAGTATCTACCAGGCCACACCTGCATTAAGTTCACTTGCTGTTCAGTTCACATCTTCAGCCCAACAAGCTTAGTAGCTGAAGCTACTAGAGTCAACACCTGTTCTCCACTGCCTTCTGCTAGGTTTATACACATAGCAATTTCACAGGTCAGAAATTCATCCCAACTGCTATCCTACACATCTCTGCGTTCATCTTTGACTGGCTTTTGTAAGCCTCACACCAGACCTGAATCATCTGAACCATCTATTTCGTGGTCTTTTCAAAGTGTTGAATCCAAATCTGTCACGCCTCAGATCAACAGCATTCACAGTCAGTGAGCTCCATTTCCATATATTTTTTCTGAGATGATATAAGTCAGGATTGTGGCCCTGGCCCATTCCATCCCACTCCAGGAGGAACTGCAGTCTTGGAAGAAACAGCCTTGAGTGATCTGGACTGAAACATCTGCATAGTCCAGAAAACTAATACAAAGTGCACAACTTCTGGAGTAGCAGTTTAGCAAAATGTGCCAAACACTGGATTCACAAAAATGTCAACACACTATTTTGTAGTACCAAATGCCCCAGGCAGCAGCTATTATTCTTCTGAATCTGTCTGCCTGACCCTCTTCCCAGCTGATGAAGAACTGGTGTTGAGAGAAGTCTATGTCAACAGCATGAAAACAGGGTAAACAGTACCATTAGGAAGAGACTGTACCCTGTACTGTTGATTGGCAACAATCAACAACGTCACTAGATGAATCATTCTCAACTGGCCAATGACTAACATGGAATTATGGAATCTATATAATTAAATCTTGCCCGTGTGAAGGGATTTATAATTATTTGAATTTTAAATGTTGCCACTCAAACACAGCCCCTTGTGGACTGTAACAGATAAAAATGTGTTACGTTGAGTGTGTGAATGCTGGACTAGTCACGAGACATCCCAGTCTGCCCTGAGCAGTATTGACACTCCCTTCCTTCTCTCAGACAGGAACACTCTCAGTGTCAGGAGACCACTAGCTGATGGCTTTATCTGACTCGTACTGAGTCATGTATCCTACCTGGAAAACACTGGCTCACACTCTCCAGCTGGGCTCTTCATGAAAAAAAGGTAAAATAATCACTTGCACAGCAGTGTCTCAAATGCCATATGCATTGTCACAGTCTGCTGCATGTTACAGAACATTTGCTTGCCCAGCAGGAGCCATGCCATCAAAATTGGTGAACAGGGCACCTTGGGCCAACTTTGTCCAACCTAGTGCTGTTCCAGCTCCCATGAGGGAAGTGCAGGCTAGAATATACTTATTCCTGTCTCACAAGGAGTCAATGTAAGCTGTACACGTAAGTCAGAAGGACTGGGCTAACACTGTGTTTTCTCCCATGGTACACCCTAAAAACAGCCATGCCTTCCTCCTCACCTTCACATATCCTGGGCTAATCTGAATCACAGAATCACAGAAACACAGAATCACAGAATCACTAAGGTTGGAAGGGACCTTAAAGATCAAATTCCAACCCCCTTGCCATGAGCAGGGAATCCTACCACTAGACCAGGTTGCACTTGCAGCCCAGAAAGCCAACTGTGTCCTGGGCTGCATCAAAAGAAGCGTGGCCAGTAGCTCAAGGGAGGTGATTCTGCCCCTCTATTCTGCTGTCTTGAGACTCCACCTGGACCAGTGTGTCCAGTCCTGGAGTCCCCAAAAGAAGGACATGGAGCTCATGAAGCAAGTCCAGCAGAGGACCACAAAGATAGTCAGAGGGCTGGAGCACCCCTGCTATGAAGACACGCTGAGAGAGGTTGGGTTGTTCAGCCTGAAGAAGAGAAGGCTCTGGGAAGACCTTAGAGCAATCTTCCAGCACCTGAAGGGGCTAAAGGAAAGCTGGGGAGAGACTGTTGACAAGGGCAGGGAGTGATGGGATGAGCAGGAATGGTTTTAAACTGAAAGAGAGTAGATTTATATTAGACATTAGGAAGGAACTATTTAGTGTTAGGGAGGTGAGACATGGGCACAGGTTGCCCAGGAAAGCTGTGGATGTCCCATGCCTGGCAGTGTTGAAGGCCAGGTTGGATGAGGCTTAGAGCAAACTGGTCTAGTGGGAGGTGTCCCTGCCCAAGACACGGGGATTGGAACTAGATGATCTTTGAGGTCCCTTTGAACCCAAACCATTCTATGATTCTATGATATGAGTCTATGGGGACACACGAGTGCCTAATTGCTCACCCTCAGCCTCATGTATGGAGAGGGAAAACAGTTGGCACTCTCGGGACACTTCGCATGGCAAGATGCTGTGCTCACTGCACCTGCCCAGCCACTAGCTGTGCATCTTCAACTACCAAAAATGCCTAGATTCTGTCCCAGTTTCTCTGTCAAGAAAACAGAGTTATTTTGATCCCAACTTTGTGTATTCCGTGAGCAATCTTGGCAGTTTGCATGACCACAGGGAGCCTGGGTTGGACTGCAGGTTCAGTCTTGAGCATCACAACAGTGAGGACAGCCTTTGGGATATAATTTAGACTTGTCATAAACCAGATGAGCTTTTAATGGGAATAATGTCCCGACCACCTGTGATGGGTCAGCTACCTTCCTGGCTAGCTCTTACAGGCCAGGTCTCTGCTGATGGATCAGAGCCAGCAGGGATGGTCTCAGTGAGACAGTGTTTATAATGGATGAATGCTGAGAAGGGCAAAGAGAGACCCACATCTGTCTGTGAGAGAGTCTTGTGGTTTGAACGAACAAAAATGAAACATTGAAGAAGGGGTCCAAGGACCTGTGGCTGTGGCACAGAGCTGTTGGTGAGCTGGAGAAACAGGCCAGCACACCTTTGGCTGTGGCTGGTGTTTGAGTGACTTGTGTTGGCCTGAAAACCTGCAGCTGCCAGGTGCAGAAGTACTCACCCTGGTGCTGCCTTTCCTTTGGTCTGCTGGCTCAGGCTACAGGGCTTCCACTTACAGGATTCTTTTTTGTCTTTCTTCTATCCACAGGGGATCTAATCAGATAAAAGAACTTGCTGGAGTGACAAAGATTGATTAACAGTGAGGTGGAATGGGATTTTTATTTCTGCCTGCACAAACACCTGAGTGACACTCAGCTGTGTGTGACTGTGGTCTTATCAATAACAGTTTATGTGAGATGGGCTTGAACTAAAACATTTGGTATTTAAACATCCAAATCTGTGGAGACTTGAATCTTACCAATTTTAGGTAAAGGAATCAAATGTACCATTTCAGCATCAGGAAACAGCTGAAATAAACAGGCAGTGTTTCAGAGAGAGATGTCAAGAGCTGTGCAATAATATTTGGGGATATACTGAGAGATAATTCCCTGGAAATTAAGGTCAATATGTGAGATTTTGACTGACATATTTAAGATGATAGAAGGCCTATTTCAGATCTCACTGCTTTTTTTCTCATGCATCACTTTGTAATGGAGGATTAAGAGGTTTGTGATGAAATTACAGCTGCTTTTAAAACATAAATGAGAAAATGCCTCTCTGGGGTTTTGCGGAGACCTCTGCCTTTTGCAACCAAGGCTCAAATTCTTGAATGCAACAGATTATCTACTATTATTATTACGTAATAATAAACTGAGCCCTCATTGGGATCCAAATCCTGGTTTTCAGTCAAAGGCTTAGGAAACAAGCAGGCTGAAGGTTTTGCAATTTGGGCAAAGCAGGACCTCTAGAGGGTAAAAATGTATTTTATTATTATGGGCCATATGTAGGGATGAAGGGAGCAGCAAGAAACCATCTAGATGAGTGTCTGGTGTTTAATCAGTTTTCTGGAGACTTTTATAACACTTTCAGCCAACATGACATATCAAGGATGAAATTCCTTTGTGGAATTTCTTCTTCCATTACTGCCAGCAAGAGCCTCTTGTTCATGATGTTCCATGTTGCTCACAAATCTAACTGAGAAGCTGGGGGCAATTTACAGTGGAATTGACATTCCACACCAGGCTGAAGGAAAATTTCAGAGGTCCACCACAGCAGGTAGGAATCGGTCCACATCTCTGTGCTGGATAACAAGGGAAGGACAAAATCTATGTGCACTTACCCATGTGGGTACTTGCACCAGAAGAAAACATCCCTTCTCCTGACAGTTTCCCATTTTGAAACCAGAAGCTTATCTTGACCCTCTGTTTTTATGCTATAAAGAAATAACTAACTAAATAAATCAGACCAGTTTTATTTGTGAGCTCTGTGTTAAGGGCTCTTCCACTCTGAACTTTTGCTGTGCAGTCTTCTGAATAAAAAACTCCAGTATTACTTATTTGCCTTATTTTTTTCATCGTGCATTCCTGAGATAACCTGTGATTGCCACATAGGAGGGGAAAAAAAAAAAAAAAAAAAAAAAAAGCATTCAATATTTTTTTTCCCTTTCACATTTCTCAATTATTTTGCAATGGACAGTTAACCATCTCCTTCAGCAGGATTCATTTCTGACCACGAGGTTGCTCAGTGGGCCCTGACAGATATGACATTGCAATCCCTCTGTGTCAGTTTAGGATGCTGCAGCATCACAGCTGAGATGTCTCTTAATGGAAACTGTGCTAGTGCTGTTAGAAGCCAGAATAAGCACCAATGTGAGAGACTAGAAGTGCTTAAAGGTGTGAAAGACAGGCAAGATCTGGCATGAATCTTAAGAAGGGCATGAGAGCTATAATGTAGGGAAAGGACTAGTAGGAGAAGACAGCAAAAGACTTGGTAGAAAAAGGGAGAAAAAAGAAAAATAAGGAGGGATCCTGGAGCATACAAGGGAGCAAAAGATGAAATTCTAGCAATATTTGCTTGGCAGTTTTTAAGATTGTCATAGACAGATCATCTTGTGAAGATCCCGTTCAGTAGTTTAATTGATACAGCAAAATGAGTCACCTGATTTATCTGAAGGAAAGCTATTTTGGCATTACGTGGATATGACTTTCTTTAATGTTAATGTCTGTTCAGCAGAGAGGTACCAATTCTACAGATGTTTCTTCTACTTGTTTTACTGCTGCTTACTGTGTTTATTGATTGAATTTGATTTTTTTCCTTGGCTTTGCATTTATAGTGGACCCTCAACATTTTTGTGTTGCTGGCACACCATCTGAAAAGTGATATAGTTTCATTTTGTGCTGGAGTGGGTGACCATGGCAGTGGAGACAGTGGAGAATTTGGCTCTGCTAACAGGTCAAAAAAATAGGTTTGTGTGGTTTGTTTATATATTAACAAAGCAACACACAATTATTGCCTCTGCCATAGTGTGACCTTGGGTTAGTTGATGTTTTTTTTTCTTCATTAATTGAAAGCTGCACGTACTTCCTCACACTGGCTCACTCACATAGATGTTTACAAAAGATGATATTAAAGCCTTTCAGATGTGTTCCTATAACACCGAGCCCCACAGAGTTCCCACCCTTAGCTGGAACCTGTTGGTGTCATCACAGAACAAATATTGCCAGTTCTACACTGCAACAAGACTGCAGGGTGTTTATGAATAGAATTGAATTGGGGGTCTAGGCACTATCTTTCTCGTGTACCTATTCTTATAAGGAAAGTGTAGTAACTTATTTTCAGGTTCCAATTTGTACTTTCTTTTTTTTAAATACTAGCTGTTCTTTGTCCTCCTCTTAAGAACTACTACTTGCTGTCCGAGTGCAGTAATTAGGATAATTTGCTTCATGTTGCTTCAGAAGCTATGTTGAGAGAATTTTTTCTTCTAATACATATACAAGCAGAATAGAATTTATGTATTTATGTATTTAGACTGTGAATCAAAGACATTTGGGGGGGGGGAACTTTAGGGTAGCTTCAATAAATACGATGTTACTAATCTAAGTTCTGTATGTGTTTAGTCAGACTAACTTAGAACTGTTTCAAAAATAGTTTATAGACATTTCAGTAGTCCTCTTGCCAACTGGAATTTAGCCATAGGCTGGTAGGTTAAAAAATCTCTAACATAAAATAGATGTAAAAAATATATTATTCTTAGTTTTGCTGCATGCATTGAGATAATTTTTACTGATTGGTAGACCCTTGGCAACCTCAGCGAGTTTGAAGAAGACTTTTCCAATGGATTTGATGGAAATGATTAAACATGTTTGAATAAACCTGTAAATGAACCATTCTCTCATAACAAATGTTGATTGCTTGGAAATGAGTTTAGACACCCTAGGGAGAGGGATTCTTGTACACATATTCATTCCATGAAAGTCCTATTTGGAAACAAATTACCAGGAGCATTTCCATTCAAGTTTTAATATATAGTATTTTCTAAGTATCTTGGCTCCAAAAGCAAACTTAAATATTGCACTACCAAAGATAACTGAAAAAATGCTAGGAAGACTTGAATCAATGCTGAAATGTTGCTTACTGAACACTCAGGGGGAACAGAAGGGTTCACATTACCCAGCCAGTGAGAAAGAAGATGAACCACTGACTGGAAGAAGAAAAATAAACCCTTCTGCAAGCTAACTGTGCAGAGGGTAGAGATTTCAGTGAAAATGAGTAATATCTGGCCTTTAAGAAAGTGTACAAATATTGTGACCCTCACTAAAGCCTGTTAAAATCAATGAATTTTCTTAGAAAAAGAAAGTAAATTTTTAATTCTCAGAAGGATAGTAAATAAAGCTTGCTCTGTTTGCATTGGCATGATGGAGAACATCTAAAGTGCATTGGGGTGATTAATTGGTTTTTGCCCTTACTAATCCTGTTGTTATAGATGGAAAAATTAAGATAATGGTCTTAATTGCCTAATTTTAAACTCAAAGTCCCACAAGAAAATCAGAGGTGTTCAGAAATCTGTTCCTCATTCCCACTGGCTTCCAGCCCTGTGTTTGTAACCATAAGACCAACTAGAATAGTTATAATTCTGTATAAGTGGACTTTCTGCAACCAACATTTTAGCCCATTGAACAGTACATCACCGAATATCTTGGGGAAAAAAAAATAAATCAAGGAAGCACTGATAGGCTGAGGAAGTTGGGGTTGTTCAGCCTGAAGAAGAGAAGACTCTGGGGGACCTTATAGCGACCTTCCAATACCTGGAAGCAGCCTATAAGAAGGCTGGGGAAGACCTGTTCACTAGGGCATGTAAAGATAGGACAAGGGGTAATGGTTTCAAGCTAGAGAAGGGTGGATTTAAGTTGGACATTAAGAAAAAGTTCTTTACTATGAGGGTGGTGGATCACTGGAACAGGTTGCCTAGAGAGGTGGTGGGGGCCCCATTCCTGGAGACATTCGAGGTCAGGCTTGATGGGGCTCTGAGCAATCTGTTCTAGGGTGAGATGTCCCTGCTTATTGTAGGGGGGTTGGACTAGATGACCTTTAGAGGTCCCTTCCAACCCAAGACATTCTATGATTCTGTGATTCTATGTCTGAAATCTCTCTCTTGGTGATTCTAATAATTCTTCCATGTTTTAAAATTGCAGTGTCTTCATTTCAGCTACTTCTTTGTTGTTTTGCACAGGTAGGATGGGAAAATTTCTTATTTGCCTTTGTCATTCTGGGTGTCCAAAGAACTTGCCTGGATAAAGAGAGTTATGCTACCTGTAAGCAATTTATGGGGAAAAAAGAAGCTCAAAACCATATTGCAGGAAGATGTGTAGCCACATACCATCCTAAGTGCAATAGTGCTGCTGCATGTCACTTAATGGAAGCACTGTATAGTTATATCAAATAACATATTAAATGCAGGTTCCTTATGCTCTGGCAAAGGGTGAAATGATCCACACTAATTCATGAATCTGCTATGAGTCTTTTAATTTTTAATGGACTTGGTATGCTTATATCCTGTGGCATAGTTAAGCTGTGGTAATGGGAGAGACCTGCTGGCCTTTGCATACCTGATCATAAAGATGGAAATTTGTTTGGTTTATGACTTCAGCTTCAAAATTACCTTAGAGATTGTGGTAGGAGTTAATTGCAACCTCATATGAATAAGAGTGTAGCAGAGCAGCTGAAACCTAAAGAGTTCTGGTTTGTGACTCTTCTAGTAACTGTAATTTCTGGATGTTCTGGTGTTGCAGTTCTGGTTATACTGTTTTTAACATACTATGATGTGGTGGACATATATGAAGAAATGTTACTTACTGAAATCTCAACTTTACACTTCTGTACTCTTTAAAGGCTGGCTTCTTTCCCTCGTGTTATCCTAGGCACATCTGTATCTGCTAGACAGTCAACTGTAAAGTGCTTTGAGGGAATTCAGTGGAGAGAATGGATATGAAGTGATGGGTTTTCTCTGAGCCTAATCTCTGCTCAAGGGCATTTTAACACAATTAATAATGAGGCAGAAGATGCATATAAATATAAAACATTTGGGCTTCATCTAGAAGGAATACTATTGACTTATCAGATTCCAGTAAATATAAACAGTGAAGTTCCTGTTTAATCTTACGTGATAGATTCCAGCAGGCTCCAGATACCATGGAGCCTGGTAAAGCAATGAAGTTACCCATCAATATGATTCAATTCAGAATGTTTCTTAGCACCATTTGCTTTTGTGCTTATGTTATTATTGATTTGTTGGTAAGAGAGCAGACTTGGAACAAAGGTACTATTTTTTATAAAACTCAAGTACCAAATGTGTTAAGTTTAATATTTCTTTTTCAAAACACCTTTTTTTAAAAAAAAAAAAAAAAGAAAAAGAAAAAAAGTAATGTTTTGAATACTGAGGATGAGAACTGAGGATGAGACACTTTCAGTAAAATTCTTGGATGGCACAGCAGTTTAGGGGATTGTTAAGCAGTTCAAGATTAACATATCCACAAAAAATTATGAAAAATTAAAAAAAAAAAATTCTACTGGATAATTTTTTGTTTGGGATGCATCTTAACATTTAAAGTGTCCTTAAAATTAAGAGAAGCTTAGTACAATAAGCTAAACAAAAGTGTTTCTCCAAGGTCAGGTTGAACTTTCTTAATATTATACAAAAACACATTCAAAGCTCTCCTGCTTGTGGAGCTCTGGCAATTACCTAGCAAAAGAACAGAGAAAAGAAAGGGAGCAAGGGTGCAGGACACAAAGAAAAAGGCTTCGGATTTATGCACTTGACAGGAATTTAAATTTCTTGCCATCATGCAGAAGGTGGATACCTGATCTCGATTTGGCTTTAAGTTAAATGAGCCAAATGTTTAATCCAAAAGAGCATCCCCCCCTCCATTCATACTACTCTTTTTCTGTCATTATTTTCCATGAAATTTGCTTACCCAAAAGAATAATGAAAGACAAAATTAAGATATTGTAGATAAGGCTAGAGGAATTATTAATGTAATTTAGCTAATCTGATTGATGCTGAATTTTTCCATCAAATAATTTATTTGTGAATTGGTGCCTTTCTATTAAAAGCTGAAGTTCAGCTGTGTGCAAAGGTTCTCACAGAAGCTTTATATGTCACTTCCATCTCAGTTAAAATACATTTTGAGGACTCATGTGGGACCAGCATGATGAATAGACCATGTTCTGGCCTGCTGCGCAGGGTTGAGTTTTATCCTTTCTGACCAGCTAAAATGATCCTAACCTTAAATAAGGCACATATTGACACTGTAAGACACTATTAAGGTCCACAGTGTACCACGGTGATGAACCATGACCAAAGTACTCCCAGGGTTATAATAATTCATTACTGAAATAGCTTCCTTCTAATGACTAAGGCTGACTGTGTCAAAGAGCTTGGTCTCTTAACCCCAAGGTTTGTTATACAGCATTAAATAAATCTCACTTTCTGTTCTTTTACCTGTTCATGAATCATAGTTGACATCAAAATTTGGATAGGTATATTTTAAGGATCTCCCTTGGATTATTGAATTAATTTACTGTGAGGTAAGGCTGGGCTTGCACTCCCAGAGGGTGATAGGAACACATAGACAGAACTGAGAAATACTTTTCCATTTGCATGAGTTATTGAGCCAGTTGTCCTATAACTGGTTTTTGTTGTTTGTTTGTTTAAATGTCTATTTTGGAGCTAGATTAATTGTGGTGTTCTTTCAGATGAACATCTCAGCTACCAGGCAACACATTCATGCTTCTTCAGTGTATTTAATGTCCATTGATCTTAAAATTTTTCAAGCTTTGCCAGAAAGCAGCATAATAGGAAATGGAGGGTTCACCCTCCCTCAGACACCACCATTGGGTTTTCCTTGGAGCTGAAGGGGGTGGAATTAGAAAGCAGAAGGTTGATGTCTCCTACCCTAGGTCAGTGCTCTAACCACTGCATTACAACAGAAAAGCACTTCAGAGAGCACTCAAACTGCTTTTCTAGATGGAAAGTGACAGCTAGCACTTCATGAATATCTCAGGTTATTTAGTGTATATTTGATACACTATGAAAATACCTCCTGCTAGAAACACTGAGCTTTCCCAAGACATCTGTCTTGAGTCAGAACCACCCTCCCCAGCTTCAGGCCTGGTCCTGTAATGGCTCTTTCCTGTCTGCAAATAACTCTTCTGACCTCACTACAGTCACTGGCAGATGTGAACTCTGTGTAAACCATTGTGTACTCAGCAAATGAAAACGTCCTGGACTGAGCTGGTTTATTTAATGGCAAATGAAATTCTGTGCCGAAAAAAACCCCAAATAATAAAGCAGAAGAAACTCTTAAATAATTTGATAAACCTTGCAGCATTCAAGACTAACAGTAGTAGATGAAGAGAAAGAGGAAGGTATCTCTGAAGACCTCTGCTTGAAGTTCAGCTGCAGTAACAAAGCAAGCATGATGTTAGAATGCACATAGAATGAGGTTGAGGTATTTCAGATCATATTGTAGTGCCTGTCTGTAGCCTGCATAGTGCCCAATCCTGTCTGATGATCTCATCTACTGTACTTTGTAGCATTGGTGGCATATTTCTCCTGAATGATAATTCAAAACAAGACGGGATTAATAAAATCAACCAGATTAATGAAGAACATAGAAAGCACACTCAGTGAAAAACAAGAAAAACCTTATGAGAGTGTCAAGGAAACAAGTAAGATTAAAATGAACAAGTATAATAATGAATCTGGATTAGGAACATTTGTCTTCCCCAATTGATGTTACTAAGAATAAAGAACATTTAATGAGTCTATAAGGCACCTTTACACATTTTGTCAGAACTAGTAAAAATAAATACATTTTTTCACCTAACAGGCAATTAAATTTGGGAATTTTTTCCCATAGAAAATTTGTTTAAGGTACAAAATTTAACAATAATCTCAAAGGAATGTGGACGTTTAAATGGCTGATCCAGATACCAACTACAATAGCTTAGTTGTTGGATCAGAGAGAATGAGAGGTAAAAGCTACTTGGAAAGAAATATTTGTTCATAATTACCTACTGCAAGTTTTCAAGATTTTCTTATATGTAAATCCTAAGGCTGGATGTAAGGCTGCAACTAACCACTCTTAGATCTCATTTTCCTGGTCTTGTTCAGACAGATTTTTCTCTCATGTTTGAGTTTCTGAACTGTGGTGACTTTTACTTCTCTGAGAGTATAATCTAATTACACCTCTTGCAGAATATCTCACTAATGTTTTGTGAAAGTAATTAACTACATGCTCAACTTTTCCATATTCAGTCTTTAGTAAAAGACAGCTATGGCTCATTATATCCCTTACCTTCTCTGGAAATCTGAGGTAACTGCTATTTTCACTGATACACATTTAACTCATGGTCACATTGCAAATGAGCAGAAGACAGCCACCGTCTATTAAGTGAATAGCTAATTTTCTTAAAGACCTTGGTATACATAATACTCATTAGAGCATGCATAAAATGCACATTTAACTATCTAGAAGATAAGATCTTTTTTAATAACAAAACAGACCTGAAATATAAATAATGATATGGAATGTGAACGTCTGGAAACATCTAATAGCCAGTGAGCTATCTTTTCCTCCTATCATCAGACATACAAGAATATTATAACATCACCTTTCTCAACCTCTACCATAAAATTAATTACCTTTGGATAGACCCCATTTAATTGCTCATAAAATTGATCTGTCTTTCCAGCTTTTATAGCAACCTCTATGTCATCAACAAAAGTGCTTAGGGTAAATAAGACTTTATTCCATCTCTCTGATATATTTGTAAAATTAAAACTAAAGGGTTGTTCCAATGCATCTTGGCACAAACACTGGGTATCTCCAGAGTATCCCAGAATAGTGTACATGCTCTTTAACATGCCTCTTAAGCACTGAAAGGTTTGGGCCATTGACCACCTCTCCAGGAAACCTGTTCCAGTGTTTGACCACCCTCTTGCTAAAAAAAAAATTTCAAATGGAATCACAGAATCACAGAACTTTCAGAGATGGAAGGGACCTCTAGAGATCATCTAGTCCAACTCCCCTGCTAAAGCAGGAAGGATCCCCTAGAGCACATTACTCAGGACTGCATCCAGGTGGGTGTCAAATATCTCCAGAGAAGGAGACTCCACAACCTCCCTGGGCAGCCTGCTCCAGTGATTTGTCACCCTCATAGTAAAGAAGTTTTTCCTCATATTTAAATGGAACTTCCCATGTTCCAGCTTGTGCCCATTGCCCCTCGTCCTGTCACTGGGAACTATTGAAAAGAGTCTGGCAACATCCTCCTTGCACCCACCCTTTAGATACTTGTATGCATTAACAAGGTCTCCCCTCAGCCTTCTCTTCTCCAGGCTAAAGAGTCCCAGCTCTCTCAGCCTTTCCTCATCAGGGAGATGCTCCAATCCCCCAGTCATCTTTGTTTCTCTCTACTGGACTCTCTCCAGTAGTTCCCTGTCTCTCTTGAACTGGGGAGCCCAGAACTGGATGCAGTATTCCAGCTGTGGCCTCACCAGGGCAGAGCAGAGGGGGAGAATGACCTCTCTTGACCTACTGGCCACACTCTTCCTTATGCACCTCAGGATTCCATTGGCCCTCTTGGCAACAAGGGCACATTGCTGGCTCCTGGGTCATTTACTGTCTACCAGGACTCCCAGATCCTTCTGCTCAGAACTGTTTTCCAGCAGGTCCACCCGTAACCTATATTGGTGCATGGGGTTCTTCCTCCCCAGGTGCAGGGTGCTACATGTGCTCTTGTTGAACCTCATTAGGTTCTTCTCTGCCCAGCTCTCCAACCTGTCCAGGTCACACTGGATGGCAGCACAGCCCTCTGGAGTGTCAGCCACCCCTCCCAGTTTGGTATCATCAGCAAAATTGCTGAGGATATGCTCTGTCCCCTCATCCAGGTCATTGATGAATATGTTGAACAAGACTGGACTGAGTATTGACTCCTGGGGGACACCACTGGTTATAGGCCTCCAACTCGACCCTGCTCTCTTAATCACGACCCTCTGAGTTCTGTCACACAGCCAGCTCTCAATCCACCTCACTGTTAACTCATCTAGCCCACACTTCCTCAGTTTCCTAATGAGGATGTTATGGGAAACAGTGTCTGACGTCAAGGTAGATGACATCTGCTACTCTCCCCTCATCTAGCCAACTAGTTATGTCATCATAGAAAAACACAGAATCATAGAAAGCTAGCAGATTGGTCAAGCATGATTTACCCAGTAACTTCCTGTTCTTCACCGTGTTTAGAGATGACATCCAGAACAAGTTGCTCCATCGCCTTCCCAGGGACAGTCTGAACCTCCCCTGGTGCAGCTTTGAGCCATTGCCATGTGAACAGAGGTCAGCCCCTCCCTCCTCACTTCCCCTCCTCAGGATGCTGCAGAGAGCAATGAGGTCACCCCTTAGCTTCTTTTTCTCCAGACTAGACAAGCCCAAAGTCCTTAGCTGTTCCTCATAGAACATGCCTTCCAGCCCTTTCACCAGCTGTATAGAACAATATATTCACATGAACATATTGCTACACATAGAAATAGTAACTTTGAGCAGACTCTTAAAAAATATTTATAGAATTGTTCTGGATAAATATTTTGTCCCCCAATATTTTGAAAAATAAAACATTATTTTTTTTTTTTTCTAGGATTAGCTAAATTGCTTTGCTTATTCCCAATGTAAAACTATAGATCTTATTTTAGCTTTCTAAAAGTTTTGGGTATTTTAAAATGAGTAAAAATCTCTTGAAAAGCAGGTAAAAGTGGCATTAGATTGATTTGTGTAAAAGAACTAATGTAAACTTCTATAAGTCTTAAAACTGTCCATTGACTTTTCCTAGTTACCTCATTATTTTCTTTCTCAAGATTATATATGTAGGATTAGTCTTTGACCTACATATTTACATAGAGCGTGTGTCTGATTTATTACTCTGGCTTTGAAGCACTTGAGCCTAAAGCTAGGAAGTCTATTTTAATCTGAACTACCACTTTGTAAGGAATGCAGTACAGATATTCTGGCTAAAATCACCTGTGTTTAAATGCATAATTCTGATGCTTTTGATTAATTTACCTTTGTACTCTGTAAATTGTCATAAGAACACAGAGTTGTATGACTGGATGCTGCCAAACATGTTCTTTAAGGCAATACCTGGAACAGCCACTGTATTTGAAGAGTGGCAGGCAGATAGATCTGGCTTGTTTTGTAATAAGCAACAAACATTAACAGAGGAAAAGACAAGATACTATTTTCTTTAAATGTTCCTACTCCGTAAAAGCCATTAATCAAAATGATTAATGAAGAGAGACATTACAATCAAACTTTACCCAATAAAATGTGTTTGTATTCATAAAAAGAGGTCAATTGTGCAAATTTTGGACTTAAGGCTAGATTTATGGTGTTCTGTACAAGCACTGTTACAGTAGTACCCTTTAGATATCCACACTGAGCATGGTCAGAAAGGAATAAAAACATCCTAAACTACCAAAGGGCAAGTCAAACCTAGCCCTGACCATGCTCTTCACTTAATTCCTGAAGGAAGGTGGAAAATTTCTCCGATAACCTAAAACTAACTAGTCAAGTTACCTACATGTCAGGACACAACCAAATTCTTCTACTTCAGCCCCCTGCCTTGGTTTTTTGAAAACTCAGGCACAGGCAGAGCATCCCATCTAGTCATTTGCTGTGACAATCATGTTGCCTCAAATCTACAGCAATCTTAGGCACAACTTTTTTATTTTTAAGATGTGTGACCACAGCCAACCTTGCTCCCCTCCACAGACACAACAGAACACCTCTCACACCCACATTGCTTCAGCTTTGAGAGACTAGGTCTCACTTTTAGGTGGCACAAGCTCTGACGTTGCCTGTCAAGGAACTGGACCTGAGTTGCTGAATGATCTAAGTGTGCCTGGAGAACAGCTGAACTGCCACATGAGGAACAGAAGTGAGATGGTTTCCTGGAAATCAGCACAGCCATTGCAGACAGCCTGCAGGCCTTGTGAGCCATGGAAGTTAGTGCATGTGGACATTCCTGGTGCCAGCTGAGGTCCACACTTGTCTCCTTCCAGAGACTAACAAGCCACATCATTTTGAAGCAGATGCTGAGATGCTGACCACTACACACAGATACAAGGAAAGCAGAGGCATTCTTTCTATTTACGTACAGGGTGTAAGGACCCAACTGTTGTGTCTTGTCCATCTCATCCCCAGCCCACTCCTTCCAGTGCCTCAGCCTACTGGCACTTTGCAGGCACAGGACCCCAAGGTAATCCACAGACAACTTAGTGCATATCAAAGATTCAGTCTGGAGAGGGTGGTTTGTCCTGGGGTAGCTCAGTCTGATCCCTAAGAAACAGAGACAAGAAACTTTCCTACTCCCTCTCATCTGTCTGCCCAGACACAGGCATGCACATGCAAGCTTCTCCAGTCATGCCCTACCCACTTCTCCATGCAAGGATATTACTGCCCAGACCACATCAAATTAATCTAGAAATGAAAATGACTTTTGTCTGACTCAGTTTATTTGAAGCCTTCCCAAGCAACAAGATTGGCACTGGGTAAAGTGCTTGGGACATCTCTGGAAAAACATATCCTTGCACTAACATTGGTGTCTGGATGAATCATCTCCCAGTGAAGGCTTTGTACAACCCACACCACCACTCGGGTGATGAGCCACTGGTCTTCTCTTTCACTCAGCACCTCAGCACATGCTTGCAGTAATTGCAGGGGTGGAAAGCAGAGAAAACAGAGCTCTGAGAATATTGATTAGGTATGATGTAGCTTCCTCTGGCCCTGACAACCATCCCACTGAGGCCCCACTTCATCTTTGATTTTCATCTTAGGGAGACAGCTATGCCATTTGTAGGATCAGTCCTTCCACTTGTCCTTAGATTCCTCCTTCTGTGCGCTGCCATGCTGGAGAGGGAGAGAAGGTTCTGCCTGTGCCACACTCATCCTGACTGCCACATAAAAAGCTTTGACTAGGGAGCAAAGAGAAAGTCCTGAGAATCTGAATTCAGCTCCCTTCTGTGCAACATCAGAGTTTGTGAAGAGATCATTTCCCCAAAACTGAACACTTCTAAGGGCCATCTTCTCCAGACCGTCCTTTTGCCAAGAAAGGTTAGACCAGATCATCCCTTGAGGTCCCTTCCAACCTAGTATTCTATGATTCTATGATTTTATTCAGCTGAGGTCTTGATGATTTTCACTGAGTGTACATCACAAGGCAGAGATGGAATACTTAATATTAAGGAATACTCAGTATCAAAGAACCTACATAAGTTTCATCAGGACTATTAGATCAAGTATGCCTGGCAGGATTCCACCTATGATTTAGTTTCCCTAAGTCAAAAAGGTATAATTTCTTTACAGTCCAGTTACTTTAGTCTCATTAATCACATGGGGAAAAAAAAAACAACCAAGTTCCAATATTTTCTTTTATTTAAATTATAACTATGATATCTTTTTCCACTTTCTTCTTACATAGTAAAGGAAAAACACTGAAGCATCATTTGGCTTGTTTTCCTGCAACTTTATGGATCACATCTTCATTCTCTTCATTCATGAGAAATATTATTTTCTCATTTTTTTTTTTTGTTTTTTTTTTTTTTTTGAGTACCTTTTGTTTGGAGGATGAACATAGCATTCTAGGTGAGGGTGTCTCACTGGCTTCCGTGGTGACCAAACAATGTTTTTATCAACACCTTAATGTCATCTAACTCTAGGGGGAATAAAAAAGGAAAAAGTGAGAGAGAGAGAGAGAGGATTTTTCAGAAAGTTAAATATTAGCTGTTGCCAAATAACTGCACGTGGAAAAGCAAGGAGTCATGGGGTGGGTTTTGAGAAATCGCCATGTTACACTACTGAGAATCCGCCCCCCTCTTTGTGACCTCTAATTACTTCACAGCACATGTGAGATCTCTCAACATGATTTGGAATTGGAGTTCTACTTGGCATGCTAGCACCATCACCATGTTTTCCTTCCTTTTTCCCCCCCAATGGATTTTCATCTCAGAGACAGACAGGAAAGCAGAGGAGGGAGGCAAAAGAAAACAGGAAAAAGGACTTTTTTAATTCTACTTCTCTATGAGGGCACAGAAATCCCTCAAGCTAAACACAACACCGAGTGAAAAAGAAGTGGGAAGAGATTATCAGGAGCCTGGCAAGAGCGGAGCGCAGTCGGTGGTCAGGTGAAGGCTGCTTCAGAGGATAAGCAATTTATGTGTTATCAGTGCAGTAGAGAGAACAGTAGCTCCCTACACTGAAAGGAGATTAAAAAGCAACAATAGCCTTTTCTGTACACCACAGGCCAATCTGCTAACTGTATGAAAAGCTGAGAAGCTGCTTAGGGCCCATGTTTGTTTAATTCTCACCTGCACCCACTTGAGCTCTGTAAATGACATGGTGCTTTTCAGAACATATGCATATATTTCCATGTGGCATTGTCCTGTAAAAGAGCTTGTGCCCAGTTAATCTAGCAGTGCTATAAGATTTTCTGTGGGTATAAAAGACAACGTCAGTCCCTCACACTGAGTAGCCTTTAGGCTCCGGAAAAGAATGAGGAAAAAAGGTTTGGGGTTTGTTTTTTGTTTTTCTTTTTTAGAATCAGATGTAAGGGGGGAGCTAGTAGTAATCAAGGGTATGAAATATAAAATGAAGGCCAGAGTAAAAGTGGCCTCCTTTGTCAGAATAGGATTTCAGTTAGGAGACTGAAGCATTGGCTGAGTTCAGACACAGGATAATTAATACTCTCAATGAATCAGGACATCACATTTACTATTTTGGAAGAGAGTGATGGAGGAATAGTGCAGCCAGATTGTCAAGATATTCCAACAAGAGTTAGGAGAGAGGATTTTTTTTGCTGCTACTGATTTTCACTGTGTCCTTGAGTCAACCATTTATCCCTTTCTCTTTCCCCTTTGCCTCTAGGATATTAGACACATTTTATACTCCACCAGTTCCTTGCAGGCAGAGACAAATTTCCAGCAATGTCCCAGACTGCTCAAAAAGTTAAATTAAAAGACAGTTTCTGAAAGTCCTTAGCACACTGAGTACTGGCAACTCAAGCCCCATAGGCAAGACTGTAGATGGGAGCTGAATTTCTTTAGTATATGCTTTTATACAAGGACAGCATCTTTCTCTGTGCATCTGGTCCTCCCTTTACAGCATTTTATCAAGACTGTGACTCATTTGCCACTGGGCACATACAGCCACTACCGTAATAACGAGATGGGTTATTTCACAGAATCACAGAATCACCAAGGCTGGAAAAGACCTTTAAGATCATCAAGTCCAGCCTATGACCAACACCACCACACCATCTAGACCATGGCACTAAGTGCCACATCCAGCCTTGCCTTGAACACATCCAGGGACGGTGCCTCCACCACTTCCCTGGGAAGTCGATTCCAATGTCTAATCACCCTCTCCGTGAGGAAGTGCTTCCTAATATCCAACCTAAACCTCCCCTGGTGCAGCTTCAGGCTATGCCCTCTTGTCCTGTCACTAGTTGCCTGGGAGAAAAGCCCACCCGCCACATGACTACAACCTCCCTTCAGGTAGTTGTAAAGAGTTATTAATGTGTTTATAAAAGCATTTTTAATTATCCTTCACAGAGATGGCCAGATTAAGTTCTAGCTGAGCTTTTGCATCTCTAATTCTCTTTCTACATGCCTTTACAATATCCTTAAATGCTTCCTGATTCACCTGTCCCTTTTTCCAAAGTTGATACACTCTTTTTTTATTACTGAGTTCTTGTAATAGTTCCCTGCTCAACCAGGCCGGTCTTCTTCCCCGCCAGGTCCTTTCTCAGCACATACGGACAGCCTGCTCCTGTGCCTTCATCATTTCATTCCTAAAGAAAGCCCAGCCTTCCTGGGCTCCTTCTTGTGCACCCATGCAGTCCTAGCTTCCCAAGGGACTCTCTGAGCCAGCATCCTGAATAGACCAAAGTCAGGCCTCTTTGCTTACCACACAATATATCCTGACATTAGCCAAAATATTGTAAGCCATCCACAATAAATTCACTCATTTGTCCATACATGATATTATTAGTTGATAGATAATCTCGATCAGTATCTGTTTTACTAACAGTCTCAAACCAGATCAATGACTATGGTTGTAATACCACACTAATAAGATATTGTGGGGATGCAGATACTTCCATACAATAACATCAAAACTCTATTATGGGATCAGTATACTACACTCCTCCTGAAGTTTCTGAGCTCCACCGTAAGCTGTATTTTTTTTTCACATATTGAAAGGCTGATCCAGACCTTCACTATCCTGCTGGTTACAAAAAAACCCCAAAGCTTTCTCTTATTCACAGCCCATCTATATGTATTTGTTCTTGCTGCAGCTTTACCTTTTTGCTGAAACATCCTCTTTCCTCATGTATATTGTCCACTGGTGCACGTGGAAATGACTATGAGATCTTTTCAACCTTGATTCCAACATGTCAGACAAGACTAAACTTCATAATTATCTTTCTGTCTTCTTATTGCATAATGTTCTATTACTAGAGTAGAGGCTTCTGAAATGCATTTGTAGATTCAGAAAACATGTACAAATACCTGCACAAATATCTGTCTCACAGTCGTGGTTTAGGCCCAGCCAGCAATAAAGAACCACACAGCTGCTCACTCACTCCTCACCCCTGGTGGGATGGGGAGGAGAAAATATAATGGAAAGCTGGTGAGTTGAGATAACATTCACCAGTTATGGTCATGGGCAAAACAGACTCGACTAGGGTAAAAAAAAAAACATTTTAATATGTCGTTAGTCAAATCAGAGCAGGACAAAGAGAAAACAAAAACAGATCTTAAAAACACCTTCCCCCACCCCATCCCTTCTTCCTGGGCTCAAGTTAGTTTGCTCCTGATTTCTCTACTTCCTCCCTCCTAGAGGAATAGGGAATGGAAGTTGTGGTCAGTTTGTCACATGTTGTTTTCTGCTGCTCCTTCCTCCTCACACGCTTCCCCTGCTCCAGCCTGAGATCCCTCCCGTGGGAAAGAGTCCTTCACAAACCTCTCTGACATGAGCCCCTTCCATGAGGGGCAGTCCTTCAGGAACAGACTGCTCCAGCACAGGCTGCCCACAGAGTCATGGCCTTCTCCAGGCACAGCCATTGGCTGCAGATCCACATGTGCTTCACTGTGGTCCTTTACAGGCTGGTCCACCTTACTCCTCCATGGGTTGCAACTGGGACAACCTGCCATCTCACCACAGGCTGCAGGGGAACCTGAGCTCAGGCACCTCCTCCCCCTCTTTCCTCGCCAATCTTGGTATGTCTGCTCCAGCACTGGTCTCACCTCCCCCTTTCCTCTGCCCTTCAGTTCCTTCAGCAGTTTCCTTTTATCCTTAAATAAGTTAATCACAGAATGATAGAATCATAAAATGGTATGAGTTGAAAGGGACCTTAAAGTTCATCTAGTTTCAACCCCTCTGCATGTGACACCTCCCTCTAGATCAGGTTTTTTCAGGGCCTCATCCAACCTGGTCTTGAACACTTCCAGGGATGGGGCTTCCACAACTTCCCTGGACAACTTGTGCCAGTGTCTCACCACCCTCATACTAAATAATTTCTTCCTAATGTCTAACCTAAATCTCCCCTCTTCTAGTTTTGATCCATTACCCCTTGTCCTCTCACTACAAGCTCCTGTAAAAGCCCCTCCCCAGTTTTCCTGTAGCCCCTTCAGGTACTGGAAGGCATCTAGAAGGTCTCCCTGGAGCCTTCTCTTCTCCAGGCTGAACAGCCCCAATTCTCTCAGCCTGTCCTTGTAGGAGAGGTGCTCCAGCCCTCACAGAGGTGCATCCACCATCTCTGATGGGCTCTGCTTTGGCCAGAGGTGGGTCTGGACTTAGAAGTCAGGGGAGCTTACAGCAGCTTCTCACACGAGCCACCTCTGTGGGCGCTCACTGTTACCACACCCCAGCCACATGAACCCAACACACTCTCTCATTTGAAGGAAAGGTGAGATGGGGTTGCAATTCCAGACAGAAACAGATGAAAGTGAACCAGTTGCATTGACTTTCTATTTTTGCATGGCTGTAGGTATGGGGAATTAAACCTTGTGCCTTCTGCTGAATCCAGTCTTGGTAAACCCATTGGACAAAAGACAAGGTCTCATTTCTAGGATCTCCTCTGAAATTCTGGGCATGTTTTTGACCCTTCTTGGGTTTGGTTGTTATCTTTTTTAAGGAAGAACTCATAATACTTAGAGCCTCAATGCATACATTTGTAAAAATCAGAAATTACGCAAAAACATTTTCATATATGTGCTTTAATTTGCTAACTGCATCTGAAGTCTGGGATTCTGGGAAAAAATTAGCATCTTTAAATGAGCTTCACCTTTTTCCTTGGTTGAAGAGTTTCTGGTGTATAACATACAGGAGAAAAACATACATACTTGTGTTTGATCAAGACCTGTCAATATGGAAGAGGGCGGATTCTACTCATGGTTCCTTGAATTTTAGAACACATTACTCCTGCTTTACTGTGGTGTAAGATCAGGTTCATTTCTGACATGATTTTATATAGAGAACATTAATTCCTCTAGATTGAAAGGTACTAAATAAATGTTATTCATATTGTGCAGAGATGATGGAATTTTGTTATTCCACTTGCAAGTCAGCTTTAAAAACTGTCTGGATAGGCATCTTAGCTGTGTAGGCAGAAAGGTCTACTCTCTCAGAGGCTCTTTTGTTTGCTTAACAATGGCACAGGGAAGACCCAGGAAATCTTGCTGCTGCTCTGTTTACAGAGTCACAGCATTCCTCCAAGTGCAGGCTCATAAGATGTAAGCTATCATACATTAATTGTTCATAATTAAATAATTGCATATTGCCTTTTCTAGCTGAATTACTGATTTTTCATTCCAGCTGTTCTGCCTGTAGTTTATAGTATGATTACTGTTCACAGGTTGCTTACTATTTTTCCTATGGGTATGGATATTGCATGAAGATTTGAGTTTTGTTCAATTTTTTCTTTCTGTTTTTCTGTGATTTTGTCCTCACAAGCACTTTTGAATCAAATGAAATTTTAAGGACTGAACAGTGAAACAGTTGCATGAATCAGTGTTTAACCACTGATAACCTTGTTGTCCATGAACACAGGACTCAGGATTCAGCCTCCCCTGATATTCACAAATTCCCATTTCTGTCTCTGAAGAGGAAATATTTTCCCTGCCACACACATACATGAAAACATGCATTCTCCCTACTTTTAAAACAGAAATACAATTTTATTAATAATGAGCTTAATAAACAAGTTCTTTTCAAATTAAGAACTGAACAAGTAATGTTAGAAATATTTTCAGATATCTTTTACTCGCTTTTTCAACAAGGTCTTGGTAAGAAAAAATCTGTGGGTTTTGTTTTTTGTTTTGGTTTGATTTTTGTGTTTGTTATTGTTGTTTGTTTGGGGTTTTTTAGTTTGGGATTATTGGGTTTTTTTAGTTATTAAACTAGTAATGCTACCTCTATGCTTTATGGAAGTTAAACATCTGACACCTTATATATTCTGTTCCTCTCTGTGGGCCATGCTCCATGACAATAATTTTGCCCATGATATTCTGATGCTTCCTGTTATCCAAGCTGTCATCATCTATTATTACATTATTGTCTTTATGTTATGGGTACTTTACTTGAACAGGAAATCTATTCCATTACCATCAGGAGCTGGAATCTAATGGACTGATTATCTCATGAGTTGACTTAGAGCATTTCTAAATGGAAAATTACTCATTTTCTGGCAAAATATTTTCTCTTTCAATTTTCAGGTGCTCCAGTTTTTCAGGAAAAAACAAAAAAAAAAAAAGTGGAAGTTTTACTCATAAACACATATTTTTTACACACCCCCAAACCACTATCTACTAGCAAAACAGAGGGGAAAACATTAATTTAAACAATGCAGTATCAAAATCATGGTTTATTTGCATTCACTGCTCACTCAATTACATAGTTGTTACACTTTCTTATAAAGGAACATGAACAATGTGAACTTCATCCTACTTACTCACCACTACACCCATCTCCAGCAATACTTACTTTCAAGTGCCTCTGCTGGAATTGCTCAGCTCCTATCTTGTCTCTGAGAAGTCAGCAATGCTTCTCATCAGAGATATTTGAATTAGAAGTGAATCATTCTAATGCCATCCCACTTTCTTTCAGAAACTACAGGTGCCTGAGTGCTACATGTGGTTTTATATCAAGCTGTTTCAACAAGCCACTGAAGTGCATCTCTTTTTAAAACTACAAAATCTGGGAGGCAGCTCTTGCTATAAGGCACTCCTGCTGAAACACAGCAAACCAGGGTTAATAAAATAAAGGCACCAAACACAAAATGAGGCTGTAAAACAAATGCACTTGTCATGGTTTACTTGCAATCTCTCTGCGGTGTTGAAGCTGAGTTAGGAGTGGTCACATTAGCCATTCCATCAAGGTCAAGAATCCCAAATGAGTTGCTATGGGAAACAAATCACTGAGGTGTCAGCTGGAGCTGAAGGTTCAGATATGAGGGAACTTTACCCATTATATGCTTGAAAGATTTCCGGAACAACAGAAGCTGGAAAAAAGCATACTGGTAATAACAAGTCCAGGAAAGCAGATGTTTCATTGACCTCTGCTCTATGAGTTCGGACTACCCATTTGCCAGCATGCCTGAGTGGACTAGAGAGGAATTGCAAATAAGGTATGCTCTCCTGAGGCACAAGTAAATAAACAAATAAATATTAGATAGTAAGTGCTTCTTTTTTTTTTTTCTTTTTAGAAAGATATGTAAAAGAAACTCAAAATCATATGAAACCATCTGAGACGCATGGCCTATTGTTAAAGAGGAGGGGACACGGTTCTGATTTTATTAGGGCATTAATTTCAGTGGAAGGAAATGAAAGCCAGTGAAGGGACAAGCCAGCCTGCCACTGAGGTAGAAAACACCCAAAACCAGTTTCATTCACTCTGTTCACTTAGTAAATTATCACTTTGAATGTGACCTTGGCTGGAATTGTCTGTGGAAAGAGAATTAGGAGGACTAGACCTTCTATCCAACACTGACATTCCTCTTTGCCAAAGCAATCTGCTGCTCTTGACCCCATGAAGCTTACTTCCAGATTTGTAGAAGCTGGAATGTTTTCAGTTTCCATTAAGCATTAACGTTGACAAAAGAAAGAATTTATGCTTAATTACACACAGGCTTCTTTGGAAAAGTTTTGGGTAAATCCCTCTGTCCTAGTTTGATACTGCTGATCTAGCTGCTCACTCAGCAGCTATGCAATGACTTTCAGAGAGTGGTGCTATCACCAAAAGAAGAATGAAGCAGCTTGTCTTTATCATAAAATTTGTCTAAATTTTCTCATCCGCTAAATTATTTTCATTCCAGAACTTTACATTATCTATCCAGGAAAAGGACTTAATTTTCTCTACTGAGATAGAGAGGAAAACATCTGCTCTTGAGACTAACGTTGAATGTTGAATTCTGGGTGAAACAAGTAGTCATAATTCATTTCTATTAATGCTACACAACAAAAAAATATGTTGTATAGCACAAAATAAATAAATGTTGCTACACGACAGATAAAACTCTGGCCTCCTATTTCCTTGACTTCAGGCTGTTTTTTCCAGGGTTTATTTTTCTTCTCCCAGTCATTCCTACTATAGCTTTATGTTTGGGGATTCCTTGGTAAATATTTTAGAGCTGGGGCTGGGAGTTAGATATGAACATCTATTGGTTAACACCTTGCATCATTTCTATACCCTCTCGCCTACTAAAAACCTTGAAAATAGACATTTTGGGGGGTAATTTTCACAGAAATACAGTAAACAAGCCTAAACAACCCAAGACCTATGAAGAAGGTCTAAGAATTACAGTAGTTTTAGAGCTACTACAGTACTCCATGGGGTTTTACTGGTACATCTTCAAGCTTTCCCATAATATTTGTGTCTGTATATTATAGTCAGGACCTCAGTGTTCAGATAAAGAAAATATGTCAGGATTGGGAGATATATTTCTAGACAGGACAAAGGAAGAGGTGATGAAAATCTTTCCACTTCTGTAATAAGACATTATTCCTCTCTTAATTTTTGTCTTTCTTGTTTTTCCTCTGTGCTACCTGTTGGATTGTAATGAACTAGGGTGACTAAAATATGGATATTACATTTGGTCATGGCAGTGGAACAGCTTTGAAGTCTGGAAGTTGCTTTTATTTCCTTTGGATTAGGCTTTATTGCACTTCACTGACAGAACTGTGCCAGCAAGAAGGTCTGTAAATCAAACCAGAATTTACACACCGTCTGATAGGGATCTTGAAAACATCTGCTGTTACCCCTCATTTCAAGGAGGGGTAGTGGGGTTTTTAGTGCAATTACAGCTCAAATGCAAGTGGCTCCAACATTCTCAGGCAGTCTGAATTGAAGCTACTCTAATGAGAACAACAAGATTTCTAAACAGAGAGATGCAGCCTCTGCCTGCTGTAGAAGTTGTTGCTGATGGGTTTTCTTTTAAGCTTTCTCCAGTCAGTGCCGTGGAGCAAGTGCAGGTATTTCTGGGAGTGCTCTGTAGAAGAACTTGAAAATTATCTCCCTCTATTTCAGCTACAACCCTTAGAGCTACAGAGCAAATGCTTCTGCATTAAGGATCTCTATGCAGCTGGAGATTGCTTTGCCAGTTATTGAAATGGAAAGGCCTGGGGGAAGTGGAACAGGTGTTCAACTACACACTGCAGCCAGAGCAAAAGTAGAAAAACACCTTAATTGGAGGAATGAAGGAAATACAGGAAAGCAGAGAGGCTAAACAGAGCAAAGTTTCATTGTTGCTTAGGCGAAGGTGGATTTGAAGTTACTGGTCAATTTAGGTAAAAGTACAAAGCAAGATGCTTTTGAGAGCTGGGATACTAAGTGAAAACACCCTAAATGTAGGGAAGCTAACCAGCTTCAACATGAATTTATAAACTGGGCTGATGTAACTGCAAGGAATCTTGAAACTGTTGTAAGAAAATCTAGTGTTAGTTCACAGCCTTCCTCCTGTTAGAGACAGGAAACTGCTTGATTTATCTAGTCATGTTCAATACTGATTTAGCTCTAGATTTACTGAAACATATGCTCATCCTGTAGACTATACCTATGTTAGGTGGCCCAAACTGAGGCAAAGTGGGTTTTAAAGTGATCTTTTTCACCTATGAGTAACTAGGAAAACTGCTCATTTCTGTGCTGCCCTAGGAAGTGACTAAAGTAATTACTTGCAGTATAGGAGACTAGGATCAATAACCTAGATGTCCTCTCTGTTTTTTTCTTATTCTGCTTTTTAAATTCTTACTAGAAAAAGGGGAAAAAATTACTTAGCAGGCCTTAAGGTTAAGTTAGGCAGCAGTTGACAGATCGGAAGAAACAGTGATGGACAGAAAAAAGGTAGAAGAATCAACACTGATGCAGTAAACTAGTGAATTTGGTGGGTGAGCAAAAAGGTAGAGAGGAAATTCAGGGAGCCAGAGCAGATCCAGTCTCTCCATGTGGCTCAACTGGGGCTAGAAGTGCTCTGGATAGTTTATACTTAGAATAACTGAAGTACAATGGCAGTAAATGACTTGTCCAAAGCCAGATAAGCAGCATCTTTCAGGAAGATGGTCTCAATTGTAGGAATTTGGGGATCATGCAAATCAATTATATTAAATCTTGATTGCTTTTAGTGTTCATGTTGTCTTTGCAGCTATTCTTCTATAATAGGATGTATGTTAAGTTGTTCTTCCCCCTCCACCCCTCAGCAAACAAACACTCTTTAGCCAGGGCTGTACTCATCCCTACATTGGCTCTTTCACCAATAGTGTTACTGTATATAAGAAGAGCAAAAATGATCATGCAAACATGAGATTTCCTGTGCTAGAGCAGCCTTGACAGGGCCCATTAAGATCACATCTAACCTCTGTCACTGTTGAATACCAATAGCTGTGTGCATAAAGCACAAGAAACATGGACAAAGATGAAATAACCCAACCGTAGAGGGACCTTTGCCTTAACTCCATTAGTCTGTGATTGCCTTTGCAGGCTGTAAGAGTAATGTTTATACATATCAAAATGGACTTTTATTTGGTTGTTTTCTGGGTTTGGAGTTTGTTTTTTTAGAGCCATGTAAATGTAATTTATGGTGATCGCCGTGTACACGGAAACTGTGAAATGGTTTTCCTCTGAGAAATACCATCTTAGACATTTTAGCAAACATGCTTGGAAAATAAATAGACATTTCTAATAGGGAGAGTTCTGTATATATCAGCCTTTAAATATATTGGGGTTTATATTATTTTTCTCATTTTTTGTTTATTTATCATGAGAGATTAAATAACAAACCACTTTTTTTTTTTTTTTCTTTTTCTTCTAATAGCAGCCAGAACTTTGTTTCTGTCATCAAATATTATCATATCTCTGCCATGTTCCTAGTTGTTCTCTTTGACCATTTCTGGCTGTTCTTGATTCTCCTGAAATCTATTTTAGAGCAACACACTGATATGGGTCAATGGGGTATCTTTCAGAACTGTTTATGCTCTTGATTATGCAGATAGATACCTGCAAGGCTTTTTGGAGAAACCTTTAATACTAAGGAGATTTGAAGTTGATCTTAATACACCTTCAGTGTCCACCTAATTTGGAAATTTAATTGGGTGCCAAATGTCTTGGACAGACTGACCCAAAACAGAATCATGCACAGAAGACCGGGTGTGACACGCCTTTTACAGTAGAATATTACAGGATTTAAATATTATTTTCTATGTCTTTTGTTATTTACCCTTTGCCCTTCCCCATCCTCTTTGCAGTTCAATAATTTTATGCAGCTTTCTGAAGGGTTACCTGCAGCAGATACAAGTGACATTGGTGTGCAGTTCAAACTGTCCTTTCTGCTGTGCATACACTCTGCACGAGTTGAAGCTAAACTTCATAGAATCAGAGAATGGCTTGGGTTTGAAGGGATGTTAGAAAATTGCCTAGTCCAACTACCTTGCCATGGGCAGTGACTCCCTTTACTAGATCAGGTTGCTCCAAGCCCAGTTCAGCCTGACCTTGAACACTTCCAATGATGGGATTTGCACAACTTCTCTGGGCAGCCTCTTCCAGTGTCTCACCACCCTCATCCATTTCTTCCTTACGTCCAATCTAAATCTAGCCTCTTTCAGTCTAAAATCTCTGCCCCTTGTCCAGTAACTACAGCACCTGGTAAAAAAATCTCTCTCAGTCTTTCTTATAAGCCCCATTTTAGTTTTGAAGGGCTGCAATAACATCTTGCTGGAGCCTTCTCTTCTTCAGGCTGAACAGCCTCAATTCTCTCAGCCTTTCTAAATAGGAGAGGTGTTTCAGTCCTCTAATTATTTTTGTGGTCTCCTCTGGACCTGCTTTAACAGGTCCATGTCTTTCTTGACCTGCACACAATGCTCCAGGTGAGGTCTCATGAGAGCAGGGGGAAGAATCACTTCCCCTGGTCTGCTGGCCATGTTTTGTTTTATGCAGCCCAGGTTAACACTGGCTTTCTGGGGTGCAAGTGCCAACACCTACCAACATCCCAAGTCCTTCTCCTCAAGGCTACTCTCAATCCATTCATCACTCAGCCTGAACTGATGCTGATCTCTGCAACTCTGATCTCTGCAACTATTTGTAGTGGAAATCCAGCCAATTCCTTACCCACCTTACAGTCCATCCACCAGATCCATATCTTTCCAGTTTAGCAGCAAGAATATTGTGGGAGTCCACATCAAAACTCTTAAAGAAGTCCAGACATATGACATCCATAACTCTTCCCTTGTCCATTGATGAAGTCATTCCATCACAGAAGGCCACTAGTTTAGTGAGGCAGCATTTTCCCTTGGTGAAGCCATGTTGGCTGTCTCTGATCACCTCCCTATCTTCCATACATTATGACAAACCTTCCAGGAGGATGTGTTGCATGATCTTCTGTCTGCAGAGCTGACTGTCATACCTGAGCTTGTTTTCTTTGAATTTCCTCAGTAGACAAAAACCTAAATAAGACATCATAATCCAGACATAAAAAAAAAAAAAATAAAAATGCAATGAAGCCTTTCAGAGTTCTCTTAGGCAGTGCAGTTACATCTTCTCTGTTGATTTCTGTCTTTGTTGAGGAAACTATCCAGTATTGAATTTAATTAGCTAGGGTTTTTCTATTAGACACATGTGCAGCAGTTAGCATCATCCTTCAATGTAAAGCAGCCTGGTTTTCTTCCTCCTAACCCCTTAGCTACAGAGAATTTAGTGAAATGATATCTTGCAAGATGGAAGAAGGATTTGCACCTGGATCACCTTTATTTTTTGGAAGTTTATTTGGAGGTTTGAAAAGCACCAGAATCATTTGATCATTGCGGAAGTGCTGCTTACATATGTGTATTTACAATGCTTTGTTGTTTTTTTTGCTTGGTTGGTTGTTTTTTTTGTGTTTTGGTGGTGGTGGTTGTTTTTGTTTGTTTGGGGTTTTTTGTTTTGTTTTGTTTTGTTTTGTTTTGTTTCTTCCTACTAGCACAAGTCCATGTATGTATCATCATATATTTGCTGAAAGAGTAGCAGGGAGCACTGCTCCTCATGCAGCAAAAAAACCTGGAGTTGTAAACAACACGGACCTATCTCATGTTTGATGCAGAAAACTTCAGCATGACCACTCCCAAGAGAGCTGTTACCAAAGAGTTTTGTGCTCAACCCCTATTCAGAATGGTGGCTTACTGAGTTATATTCACTAAGATGACTTGTAGCCAGATGTACATTCTTATTTGTGTTCAGATTAAATGCTGGGGGAACAGGGAAGGGAAGAATGACATGCAGAAAGTAAAATTGTCATGAGGTCCTGCATTCATATTTGCAATGGTGGAAGTAATTATCTGATAATTTAAGATATTGCATAAATAATTTGTGGAAGATTATGTTGTGGAAGATTCAAATAATGTCGCTGATTCAGTTTCAAATGACATTTAAGGAACTTCAATGCATGGTCAGCCAAACATGATATTGTTCAGCAAGGTCAAAGACAATTTTGTTATACATAATGTACAGAAATATATAATATAAAAGAAAAGCATATCATGAGTCGCCTCCAATCTCAATAAATTATAATGGATAAGAGACATGAGGAATATAAAAGTATATGCTAAAAGCTATGTCATTTCATAGAATCATAGAATGACTAGGGTTGGAAGGGACCATAAAGATCATTTAGATTTCTCCATTCCTGATTATGAGAACCGGCTTCAAAATGAGTTCTCTTCCAAGTCTAGGAGTGATTTCTTCCCTTTTCTCTGTGTTTTTGCAATGCTGCATTTTCAAAAATTGGTCATCAAATATTTTGAATGGAGGGAAAAACGTGTAAAATGGTTACTTTTCCAACTGAAAGCAGTAAATGGTATCCACTGCTAGGTGTTATGATACAACTGGTTTAATCCAAAAGACTAGGAAGCGCTAAAAATATTTATGATTAAAAAATATTATATGTAAAAATACATCTTAAATTCTTGGAGAAAAAAGAATAGAATAGAAATAATATCCTAAACAAAAGGGGGTTCCTCTTCTCTTAATAAAGCAAAGTAAGTATATCAAGCAGAGAGGGCAGGTATAAGTGGGAAGATTAAATATAACATTATTCAGCTTTTAAATTCAGCCAAAAGATCCTGGAAATTCAGAATGACGAAAGAATTAAGGAGATGTTTCAGGAGAAGATCATGGCAGTTTTGGCTCTTACAACTATACATCACAAACAGAAGATTATTTATGGGAAGTTAACTTCCCTATGATGAAGTGTGGTCATAAACCACTACAGCAAAGACAACTGGTTTCATTCCTCTGTCCTGTGGCTAATGGCAGGAATATCTGATGAATTCCTTGAATTGCATAATGCTGTCATTGAAGATAATTTTTAAACCCTATGATCACTTTTAAAGACAAGACTGCAATGGTGCTATTAATATTTCAGGGTTTTTTTATTGAGTATAACAAGTGGAAGAAGTGTCTCCTTGTCTGTAAAGGTTGGAGTTTGGTCTTTGAATTAGTGGCCGGAGTTGCTATCTGTTTTGAGGTGTTTGAGTATTTTTGTTCTGTACTCTGCAAAATTCAACTGGAATCGGAGAGTGTGATTCTGATTTCACATGGAATCATCTGTCCTTTAGTTACTGTAAGACTGCAGAAACATTGGTGAGATCAGTGCAGAAAAATGTCACTTCTGAAAAGCGTGTACGTCAGCAACACAGGTAGTCTCCCATTTTCTGGGAGGGCTGATGTTAAAAATCTTACTCTTTTTACACCACCAGACACTTTCAGTAAGTAAAATTTGTGCCTATTTATCTAGAGGGGAAAAAAGTTACTTCGATCTGATTATCAGTTTCCAGTTTAAACAATAAAGGATTTTTTCCAGAAGAACAAAAGAAAAACCATTTTTTCCCATATTTATAAATAGAGCAAAAAAACCCAAAAAACTCCTTCTGAGAAACTCAGGATGAAAATTATATCAGTTGTTTTTTCACCAAATTTTATGCAAGCTTATTTTTTAAAAAGCACACCACCACTTTAATTAGTACTGTTATGCAGAGAATAAACCTGTCTTCTGTCAAGAGGTGAGATAAATAACCTCCTCTAATCCTTGCCTCCTTGCAATATAGTAAATTTTTTCTTTTTTTTTACTAGAAAGAAAGGAGAATAAATCCCACTAAGTAAAAAGATTCATGTTAGGGAAAAAAGAAGCATAAGAAGTAATTTCTTCCTTGCATTCTTGCTAGTCAGCATTGAAAACATAGTCCTGAACCTTGCTCATAATGTTATGACTAAATCCCTAGATTACAGTACCTTCTTCTATCAGGAAATTTTTTCATTTTCACATCTCCACTTCCTTGCAGTCAAGCTGGACTCCTTATTTCTACCTCCCCAAATTAAGAGTCTTGAAAGTCCCAGTCCTATGATATGAACACCATTAGAGTTTCTGCACTGTGATGAGCTGATTCGAACCACTCAGATATTCTGCTTTCTGCATTCCACCTTTTCTAAGGTGTGCCTAAAAATGCAAAATCAATCAATCAATCAATCCTTGCATGTCAATTGGTAGTCTGGAAAACAATTATAACCATAACTTCTGGGGCAAGCGGAGGGATTTTTTCAGCAATGTATTCTTGTGAAGCTAGATGCAAACATTATTTATTTCTTCCCCCCCCTCCCCCCTTTCTTTTTAACTGATAAACACAGCAAATTCTAATTGGCAAATTCTGATTCAAAATCATGAGCTTCATTTCAGCCTATGGGGTGAAATGGGATATAGTGTGGTCACTTAAAAGCAATTCCAGTTTTAATTGCTTCCCTTAAATACCCCTTGAAATTCAAATATATTCAAAAAGCAAAACTGCAATAAAAAGAAGAAATGTTAATCAGAAAACTGAGCAACTTTTATTAAAGGAAAGGGCATGTACTCACTGGTTATGGTTTGTAAATTGAATGATCCTGAAACAGTTGAATTCTATTTCCTAGTGCTGCCTGGATTATTGAGGCTTTTTACTTATTCTTGAATGACTCTCTCAGTAACTGAAGTAAAAAGTTAGCCTGACTAGAAATCTAATGTAATAAATGTATTTTCTTGGAATGGAAAAGAGTTTTTATTAATTTATTTATTTTTTTCACTAAACCCAGTCAATTTGTGGAACAGTCATTGCAGATACAGTAAGTGTTGGGTTTGAGTTGTGAACTGAAACATCAGACTAAAGAGAGGACAAAAACACTTTCTCCCCTCCAAGTTACAGTTTTGAAGTAGCAGGAAAAGGGGAGAACTGGCAGCAGAACTGCTTTATACACACACACACAGTTCCCTGAGTAAAACTCTTTAGATAAATTTACTTTGAAATCTGATTGAAATTCATATTTGTGTCCTGCATTTGATGTCTTGAGCTGACATTATTTTTTGATCTACAGAGATGGAAACAAAATATTATTACTTTCCTTTTTATTATTTTGTTGTTCTTATTATCATTATTTGCATGGACTTTGGCAAGAGGGCAAACCTTCTCCTGGTGTCCTTATTTCTGCAGAGAGGAAGCTGGGAAGAATATAGGAGGATGCAATGAAATGGTGCCAAAAAATGGGTGGTTCAGTGGTTTGGATGGCTCTCAGTGCTGACATCAGGGGAATGCCTTTCCTTTGTGCTTTGCATTATTTAGAGATGAAGAGATGCATAAAAAGTGCATACATGGATTAGGTCAGTATTTGGGTTCTTACAGTGGTCAGTAAGAATCTTAAGGCTGTAGACAACTGGGGAAGTCATTTTCTGTTTTCTTTGTTTTTCAGCACAAGTTCAAACCACTATAATCAACAGAAAACATTTTTTTCACATGAGCTTCATGGTTTCTTTAAAGGCCCTGAGGAGTTTGTACATCCTTCCTGGTCTGGAAAATAACCATTCCATAGAGGCAATAGTTCCACCACAGAAGTTATGAAAATCTAGGTTCCTCCTAGATTTTTACTTTTTTTTTTCTTCTTTTTTTTTTTTTTTTTTTTTCCTTCTCCTTACACAAGCACATGTTGGCAGTTCCAAGCACTCCCTCTCCCAAAGTTTAATGCCAGCTGTCTGCTCTCTTCTTTGGCTTCTGTGGTATGATTCTGTCAATCTGGCATTGGCTCATCTTTGTTTTAGAGCTTTCCAGTTATTAAAAAAATATAATAAAATAAAATAATTTAAAAGCACATAGAAATATGACATTCACATATGCTCATAAAAGAAGAACAGACTTTTAAGAGGAAGTTACTTCCATGCCTTAACATTTTTCCTCTAGCATGACTTCCTCTTTTTCTTCCCCCTAGTCCCTTTGACATATGCATAAGATAAAAACATCCCTCCTCTACAACATTCAGCAGAAGTTTTCCAGATGTTTCATGAGATCTACCAACAAGAAATTAATGGGACTGACTGCTGGATCACCATGCTTGTAGCTGTCATTATTTTCAGTGGCCCGTTTCTAAATGATACTTAAAACATTTTATTTTATTATATTTATTCATTATTTTTTTACACAATCTATATGTTACATCCTAAAAAGTTCACTCTTGTCTGTGAATGTGTTCTCTGTTCCATGGGAAAATCCACCTCTGGGTTGCTAAGCCCTTTGATCTCACTTTAACTGTTTGTCAACAAATGGAGCATCAAGGCAGCACTTCTGACGTGGGCTGGCTCTCCAGAACCCCTAGATACCTTTATGTGCTACCACTAAATGTAACTCAACCTCCCTCTGACTCACAGTTTAGCTCTTGCTCCCTGCTTGGGAGCAGCAGGAACAGGCTGCTCTGCAGGGAAGGTGATCTGGGAGCTGACCATGGCATGGCTTCCACTGCCATGGTGACCATAACCTTTTATCTTTATTGAGTTGGATTTCTTGTGGCCATGGGGAATTCTCATGCAAGAGAACAGAAGAAAAGCTCTATTCTTACATTCACTGCCAGAGCTTTTCTCAGCTTCTGTGCAAGTTTGTGGGTGACCCCTATGGGCTCATATTTTCATATTTTATTTGCAGAAATTTGGCAAAAGTCTCCTAAGTAATGACAGAAGTTTCCAGATTAATCTGTTCACAGAAGGTACCATTTCTCAGCCACTTCTGACCATGAGGAGCAACTAAATATGGGACTCTTGTATGCTTTTTGAATACTGAAATGTATGGGGGATGGCATGCTGTTTCCAACCAGTGCTGGTGAGGTCAGGCATGGAGTTTGAGTCAGCTTGAGGACACCCGGACAAATTTGATGTTTCTTTTCAGCTCAAGCTGCTGACATGAATATTGTAATATTTTATCAGTTAAAAGCTGTCTCTCTATTCTTAAAACCTTTGCCATTTGCTTCTACTGATCTAAAAAGGAATAAACCTAATGTTGCGTTGTCTTTATCAATACAGAAATTATTTTTGAAATTGCAAGGCTGTAATGGGAGAAAGAGGCATGGCTCCTGAAGTGAGTTTCTAATAGAGAATAAAGAAATCACATTGCTCAAGGAACACTATAAAGTGAATCTTTCCCTTTTGGGATGCTTTGGGCCACATTTAGGTGACCTGCTAGAGGTGATCAGTGAAACTGCTGGTCTTGCTCAGTTTGAGAAGGAAGTGGCTAAGACCAAATACCAACCAGTTAGACACTTGGTCCCTGTTTACTCCAAGGAGAAGAGCAGTCTCAAAGGCCAGTTTCTACTATAGTAGTAGACTGTGTAGGATCCAATGAGGTTGCTGAAATGATGTGGTCAGTGTTTTCTGCTAGTGCAAAGCTAACTCACAGCAAGGTCTTTCAGATGATGCTAAGGTTAGTTAGAGATGAAGCCTCCACCAAAAAAGCTGCCACATTGCTAACATCCTTGTAAATCTAAAGATCTCTGAAATGTAAGGATGGCAACGATTCAAGCTCTTGCATTCCTAACTTTAGTGGGATTTTTCTTACATTTTTATTATTCAAGGTTGAGTTTTGCTGAATGAGTTTCTAAAAAATGAGCAGAGGTTTGGTGAGACAGTCACAGAATCACAGAATGTTAGAGCTGGAAGGGACCTCTGAAGATCATCGAGTCCTAACCCCCTGCCAGAGAAGGACTGAGACAAAAAAACCCAACAAAAACCAACAAACCAACCAACCAAACACACTACACACACCACACACACACCACAGAACAAGGGCAGATCACAAACTAGGGCAGATCACTCAGAAAGGCATCCAAATGGGTCTTGAAAGTCTCCAAAGGAGACTTCACAACCTCTCTAGGGAGCCTGTTCCAGTGCTCTGTCACCCTCACAGTAACAAAGTTCTTCGTCATGTTGAGATGAAACTTCCTGTGCTCGAGTTTGAGTCCATTGCCCTTTGTCCTATCACTAGGCACTAGTGAAAAGAGGTCATCTCTGCCTTCTTGACACCCAGCCCTCATGTATTTATAGACATTAATTAGATCCCCCCTCAGTCTTCTCTTCTCTAGACTAAACAGCCCCAGGTCTCTCAGCCTTTCCTCATAAGGCAGGTCTTCCAGTCCCTTAATCATCCTTAATCATCCTCAGTCCAACTCCTGCTGGAATCTCTAGAGTTTACAAAAGTCAGCAGATGTAATGCTAGTAAGTTGGATCATCCGTTTCCCTTTCCATTATTTCTGTGCAGCCTGAGTGTGCTATAAAAGCTGCATTTCCCACAGTAATTTGGATCAGTAATAATTTCCCACAGTAAAACTCCTTCAGATCTCAGCTGGCATCAGAAAGAGAAGAGAAAAGAGGACACATTTTAAAAGAGACAGTTCTATACCTAAAATCCTTTTGTTTCAGTTCTAAGTAGGAAGAAAGTGAAGACCTAGAACAGCTTATAGTCTATTTATATCCTCTTCTTTAAAGATCACACTCTCTCTTGATAAACTGTTCCTATATTTTCATACATGAGAAAAACATGTTTTTCTTCTTTTTCTACTTTTGTTTGTTGGGTGGGGGTTTTTTTGCTAAACAGTTCAGCTCCCACAGTTCAAAGGGGACTCAAACAGAATGCTCTTTATGACCCAACACAACGTTCAGGATAAGGAAGGGTGTTGTCAGCGACGTTTTACCACTTACTCATAAGTTTTCATGGTCTTTCACAATATGTTCTCAGTTTCTAAAACAAGGACCTAAAACTGCTGCTAACATCTCCAGTCAATTCACTCTGATCTTGTAATCAAACAAGCCTGAAGAGAATCTGCCAGGCAATTTTTCTCTAAAGTGTTTGAACCTTGCAGGCATATTTCCAGTGCCAAAAATCATTACAGAATTGAAAACCTCTTAGTCAGGTACAATCAAGTGTGAATCTTGGTCTCTGGGTATATAAATTTTCAGATTTAGGGGATGTTAGTGTTAACAACCTGACAGCTTGTCTGAAACAATTAATTCTTTAAGCCAAAGGATCTTTCCTGTCATAACTTTTAGGCATTATCATAGAAGTGTTTGAATCAAGTGTGTCAGCAAGCCATCCATTTTTGCTTTAAATTAAATAATGTATTATTATTAATAATATTATTATTAATATTATTATGAAACAGATACATAAAACCTTCTCTCTGGTTTACACTTCATTTCAGTAGTAATCTGTTTTAAAATTGTGCTAGACTTCAGTTCTTTACTGTAGGAAAAAGATCCTGCTGGTACTTTATATCTGTATAATCAAAGTGCACTTTATTTATTCCAAAATTTTAACAAATAATCAACCCTTTTTCTGGCATGAAAATGTACTCTCTTTCTAAAAACTTTCCCATCCTTCTTTGATTAACTATCAGTGATAATAAACAAGTCTGAGAGTTATCATCAGGTGGCCATTTGCAACCTTCTTTATTTTCTCAAAGAAATGAGAGTGACACTTTGAGGCCGTAACAAATATCTGAACAGCTGCTTAGATCTTAAAGGGAACTGATGGAAATAAATACATACAAAATCTGTTTTCATGTATTAAGACATGTGTGTGGGGGTTATTGTTGGTTTTTTGTTGTAGTTTTTTGTTTTGTTTGTTTGTTTTAGGAATATGTAAAGAAAATCTGAAAAAAAATCTGAAAAAAATCTGAAAAAAACCATTATCACTGTTCACATTGCTTCATATCCATGTTAGGTTCACAACAACTCTGCCTTTTAAAGCATGAGATTCTTCTGAATTTATAGCATCATAGAATTGTGTTTGTTGGAAAACATCTGTAAGATCATCAAGTGCAACCACAAAGCCAGCACTGCCAAGTCCACCACTAAACCATGTCCCTCAGCACCACATCTATGTGGCTTTTAAATACCTCCAGGGATGGTGATTCAATCACTTACCTGGGCAGCCTGTTCCAACACTTGACAACCCTTTCTGTGAAGAAATTTTCCCTAATATCTAAACTAAACTTCCCCTGGTGCAACTTGAGGCCATTTTCTCTCCACCTATCATTTGTCATCAGGGAGAACAGATCAACCCCCACCTCTCTACAACCTCCTTTCATGTAGTTATAGAGAGCAATAAGGTCTCCCCTCACCCTCCTTTTCTTCAGGTTAAGCAACCCCAACTCCCTTAGCCACTCCTCATAAGACTTGTGCTCCAGCCCCTTCACCATCTTTATTGCTCTTATCTGGACATGCTCCAGCTCCTCAATGTCCTTCTTGCTGTGAGACACCCAAAACTGACCACAGGATCTGAAGTACAGCATCACCAGTGCTGAGCACAGGGGGATGGTCACTTACTCAGTCCTGATGCAGGCCAGGATGCTCTTTGCCTCCTTGGCCACCTGGGCACACTGCTGGCCCATGTTCATCCAGCTGTCAATCAACACCCCCAGGTCCCTTTCCTCTGGGCAGCTTTCCAGCCACTCTTGTTGTGACCCAAGTGCAGGACCCAGCACTTGGCATTTTTGAACATCATACAATTATCCTGTATTGGTTTGCCATGACACCACTGCATCCTTTAGCCTGGGATGTTGTCCTCTGAATTTCGAATTTCTGATAAAGCCTTTCTTCAGCTATAAACAACTTTAGTTTCAAAAAACTGAATTAATGTTTCAATTTCAGCTTTTGAAGAGTTTTTTATTTTTGTCTGTTAAGCTTAACAATTTAAATATGATTACTGACAAGACATAGATTTGACAGATGGACCACTCAGTGCATAAGTAATTGGGTAGATGGCCACACCCAGAAAGTTGTGGTCAATGGTTCAGTGTCCCAGTGAAGAAAAGTGATGAGGCAGTATTGGAACCAGTGCTGTTTAACATCTTTGTTGGAGACATGGACAGTGGGATCGAGTGCATCCTCAGCAAGTTTGCTGACTGTACCAAGTTGTGTGGAGTAGTTGACACCCTAGAGGGAAGGGATGCCATCCAGAGGGACCTTGACAGGCTGGAGAGGTGGGCCAATGCCAACCTCATTAAGTTCAACAAAGCCAAGTGCAAGGTCCTGCACCTGGGTCAGTGCAACCCCAGGCACAAATACAGGCTGGGGGGAGAATGGCTGGAGAGCAGTGCTGAGGAGAAGGACTCGAGGGCGGTAGTAGATGAGAAGCTCAACATGAGCTGCCAGTGTGTGCTGGAGCCCAGAGGCCAATTGTGTCCTGGGCTGCATCAAAAGAAGTGTGGCCAGCAGGGCCAGGGAGGGGATTCTGCCCCTCTACTCTGCTCTGGTGAGACTTCACCTGGAGTACTGTGTACAGCTTTGGAGTCCTCAGCATAGGAAAGACATGGAGCTGTTGGAGAGGGTCCAGAGAAGGGCCACAAAGGTGATCAAAGGGCTGGAGCACCTCTTCTAAGGAGACAGGCTGAGGGAGTTGGGGCTGTTCAGCCTGGAGAAGAGAAGGCTCTGGGGAGACCTCATAGCAGCCTTCCAGTACCTGAAGGGGCTACAGGAAAGCTGTGGAGGGACTTTTCACCAGAGAGGCAGTAGTAGGACAAAGGGTAATGGTTTTAAACAGAAAGAGGAAGAAATTCTTCACCATGAGGGCAGTAAGGCACTGGAATAGGTTGCCCAGGGAGGCTGTGGAAGCCCCCTCCCTGGAGGTGTTTAAGGCCAGGTTGGATTATACTTTGTGCAGCCTGGTCTAGTGGGAGGTGTCCCTGCTCATGGCAGGGAGGTTGGAACCTGATGATCTTAAGGTCCCTTCCAACCTTAACCATTCTGATTCTGTGATTCTATGATTAAATTCCTGAATAAAATATTCTAGTTAAATTAACTAAACCTGGACAGTTTTTATTTTCTCCGGCTTTCTGAGAAAGCCATTTGTCATCCTCTTTTACTCATGTCACCCTATTTGTAACACAGATTTACCATGCAAGGTCACTGTAAGCCTAAATTCAGAGCTTACTGGATAATGTCTAAGCTTATACAGCACTGAAATTGCACAAGAATGACACTAAATTAATAGATTTAAAGTGGATGGAGAATAGAGATGTCAATGCTGTGCATTCTTATACCACTGCCCCAACCTATAGCTGTTTTCTGTGAACATCTTTGTACTCATTGCTGTAAAGTGTATTTGGTTCCTTTATCCCTGTGTTCATACACTCTTGTGTTTCACTCCCTTTTCTGTCTGTTCCCGTTCTCCAGTCTTCCTTTCATATGTGTACTGAGAGTCTTTTACACCTCTCTTGCCTCCTTCAAAACTTGGTTCAAGAGGAGGAAGCAGCTTGAATTACTGATGTGCTCACATCCGTGTTTTTTAAAGGGTAAATTTTCAGTCATATCAACTTAATTGAGGTCTGTGAACTAGGGCATCTAACACAAAAACTCTTGTTAGGGTGCCCTATATGCAGACTTAGGAACTCAGTTGTAGGCATTATGTTCATTATTTTCTTTCATGATTGCCTTAACTAAAACTCACAGAGGGCTTTGGTGGCAACTGCAAGCTAAGAACTGCTCTCTGGGTATTGTCTCCTCTATCACTCTGTCTCTCACTGACGGCTGTAACTCTTGGTTCAGGATGATTTCAGTGGCCTTGAGATCAGCAATATTTATCTCTGACAGCACTGAGATGTGAATTATTATTGATGCTGAGGCAGACTGTGTGCATTTGGGGAGGGAGGCTGTTTTAGAGTTACACCACCGTTACAATTAGAGAGTTGTCAGACAATATGATTTCTGCTGCATCCAAAGTTCTCTAATTGTTTATCATATTAACCTTGGTTGATCTTGCAATCTCCTGTCTGCAACATTAATCAGCTGACATCATCCCTTACCCTGAAAGGACATTATCAAATCCAAAGACCAGAATACATTTCCAATGAGAAGGGCAGTGGGGCTTGGTGACCTGAAAAAGGGGATTGAAAAGACCTTTATTTTTTTTTTTTTTTTGCCATATAACCTCAGATGAGTCACTTCCATCTTTGTATCTTCCTATCCTTTGTCTGATGGAGACTTGTCTGAGCTAGACTGCAAGCTCTTTGGTGCCTAAGCTGTGGCTGCTGCTATACCTAATACTGCTAAAAAACAAGGAGATTGCTCAGGTTTTGCCCATTCCAGGTCCAAGTTACCACCAGAAGATACTCTGCTACAGGCAGGCTGAGCCTAGGCCAGCACTCAAACTACAGTACAGATGTAGACTACATCCCAGTCATCTCAATATACTTTAAGAATTATTATTAACCAACAGGCATTCCTAAGTGATCTCCAGTGGGAACCATTTGCAAAAAAAAGTTGCTCAAGGCTTTGGGTGGCGTTTTTCTGATTGGACAATTTTAGGGTTATTTTTATTTTTTGGGCAGGTTTTTCTGGTTTTTTTTGGTTGTGTTTGGGGTTTTTTTTCCTCCCCTGATCTGGAAGTGGACATATTTGTACTGTGAGATCATATTTGATGGGAAGAAAGGTTGAAGGTCAGTGAAATCTGCCTAATGAAATATTTTTACCAGGAAACCAGATTGCAGCATAATAAATTTATAACAAGTAACACTGCGCTGGATGGATAAAAGCATTATACTTGTTCAATGAAAATTATTTATTTCATATTTAAAGGAATATTTCAATAAGCCTCACTTAGTTAATGAACTTGTTTTATTGTGGGATGAACTTCATGAAAAGTGAAGCAGATGTAACCTACACAGAGATTTTCAGTTGCAGATACAATATCTTTCACAAATGGTTTATGTTCACTGAATCCCTGGGACAAACTGATGGATGTTTACTTTGTGTATCAGTAACTCAATCCTTTCCAGACAATGATGGATAATATTAAATGGCCTAGTGCTCTATTGGAACCAGACACAAAACAATCCTCCAAATTCTCATTTGGAAGGTAGCAGCATGGTTCAAAATGTTTGACGTGGCCATTGATTGTTATTCTGCACTCTGCTCAGTCAGGTGAACATGAGTCTTCCTGCTCCCAAAACCAAAACTGACACTTTAGGTACATCAGGAATGTTCCAACTTGTGCCAAAAATCACTGCCATGAGCCATGTTTGGGAGCTTTCTGGAGAGGGTCAGCCCAGGTAAACTGTGACTGCATGTGGCTCAGGCTTCTTCTAGGGGGGGGTTTGGTGCAGTCTGACCTGAGTCATGGGAGTTGGCACCATCTCAGAGGCTAGGACCCCAGCTACACTTGAGCTACTCCACAGCCAGCAGCACGGACAGAAGAAATGTTTCTTAGGACAAGAGATTAAAAAAAAAAAATCCTAAAAAAAATCCTAAAACCATGCCACACTTGCTGAAACCAAGGAGTAAATGTAAAAACCTCGTTAAGATGTTTTAGAACTCAGCAATTGATCTGACACTTGGTTTAATTTGGGCTGCCTTGACTATGTGACAGATGCTAATTTATACTCTGGGCCTGAGATCAGCACTATGCACAGCGAGGAGGCTTACAGCTCAGTTTTTGTGCAGCACTAAGCTACTCTGCCTGTGGAGTACAACAGGACTTGTGCTGTCAGTGCTTACTAAGCAGGCTGCTTTTCAAACTGAGCTATTTGCTAGGAAAGACCTTCAGTCCTTCAAAAACACAAACACCTGCCAATCTGCCCTCTGCTCAGAGGAAAAAAAAAGGAAAAAAAAAAAAAAGGGAGGTCCAGAAGGACTGGGGAGGAATTTTTTACAAGGGCATGCAGTGATAGGAAGAGGGGTAATGATTTTAGTCTGGAAGAGGGTAGATTTAGGTTAGACATTAGGAGGAAATTTTTTAGTGTGAGGGTGGTAGGACACTGGCACATGTTGCCCATGGAAGTTATGGATGCCCCATCCCTGGAAGTGTTCAAGGGCAGGTTGGATGGGGCCCTGAGCAAGCTGGTCTAGTGGAAGGTGACCCTGCACATACAGGGGGGGTTGGATCTTTAAGGTCCCTTCCAACCCAAACCATTCAATGATTCCATGAGGAAGGTAGACAAAAGACTATGCACATCTTGATGGGAATATTTTTTTTTTTCCAATTAATAAATCCTTAACTACTAATACGGGCAGAGTGCATCCAATGTTATTCATAAGATAACAGTTACTGAAAAAAAAATGTATTAGAAAACTATTCAGCTATGTTGAAGTGTTGAATGGAACAGTTTCTTTCCATTAGCATGCATTCAACAAAGAGGAGTTAATTAGTTTAAATAACTTCTTATATTTCAGTAAAACTTTAGACTAATTTTCAGTTGGATTTTTGCCTTCTGGGGATCCTGTCAGTATTTTCAATTAATAGATTTCCCCGAACAAGTTCTTCAAAGAAATTATGTATAAAATAGAGGAGGACAAGAACTGCATTTTTCATTTCATGGGAAATACACAATTCCTTTCTTCTTATAAAAAGCAGGGAAAAAAACCTCACAAACCAGTCAAGTTTTATGTATCAATTAAGTTTAATAATTCTGAATCAAGTTATACAAGTAAATTCACTGAAGTATTTCAATATATTAGAGCTGAAATGAAAAATCACTGCAACCACCCTATTCTACCCCATTAATAAAGGACATTCAGAGTCATCTATCTCACTTGTTCCCCTACCAAGCAAGAGGTTCCTTGTAACTCTTAAAATACTACAAGAATTATCAGTGTTTCTGGAGAAATCCAGCATTCCTTATTGATTTTTAACTACTTGGAAGGATGTTTGCTATCTTCAGGCTTTGCTTTAGTATTAATTAAATAGATTTTTCTGAAAGCAGGAGGGCTTTAGGAGTAGTATGTGTAAGTACTACCTACAGTCCACATTGAAAAATATGCAGTTTGTCTGTCTTTGCTGGAGAAATCTGATACTCTTTTTAAAATAGTGTGTAAGCAATAGATGCTCATGTTCCATTTCAGCATTATATGTTTATCCTCAGTTCACATGAACTTTGCTCTATGATATTAAAAGATGACACACAAATGCATCAAAGAAATGGATCTTTTGTCAGCCAAGTGCCTACTGGCAACTAATGTGTAAAGCGTTGTTGAATGATCCCTGGATCTGATACAACTTCTTTATGTATGTCCTGGTTTGAGCCAGGGTGAAGTGAAATTTCTCTTTGCTTTTTTTCTTTCAGTGAACTTTTTAGCAGCCCCAGTGGACTGATAATAACCAAGGTCACTTCTGACTGTCTGCAGCCTCCATGGGGGGAGCAGATTAGACCGAAGGCAGGATCAGCAAATCAGAATATTCCCTTCTCATAATATTTGCTCTATTTGGCTTTCAGTATAGGTGAAGACATCATGCAAGTCAAGCCTTTCGTTTCCTTTTCCACTCACTTTTCTGCTTACTGTCACTTCTACCACCCTCTCTTTGGCTCTCTTTCTTTTTTTCCCCATTTTCCTTCCCAGCCGACACCCGAGGGCCCCGTCCGTGCGCCCGGACACTCCCCCCTTCAGCTGGAGTCACCAGGGAGAAGAGTTGCTGGGAGAGTCGCTGGGGGAGGAGGGAGGGGATCGGGTGTTGTACATCCCTTTACAAATATATATATTCCCTTATCACTAATAATTAAAATCAATCTGTTTCACTTTTCAACCCAGAAAGCCTCTCTCATTTTTTCTCCCTTTTCCCCTACCTTGGGAGGGGGGGGGAGAGATCGAGATCATTATTGTTATTGGTTTGACTGCCAACTGGGAGCCAAACTGTGACAATGTAGAAAAAAATATAGGTGTTCAGATTGCATTTCTTCATGTTTACAGTTAGCTAACAGGACTCACAGGCTGCACCTTTACTGGACTATTTCTGTATTGCTTCATCTGACACGTAGCATTGGATCACCTCTTGAGAACAACCTGTTATTCTTCAGATTTGACTTTCATTTTTGGCTTTCGTTTCATTTTGTTCCACCATAAAAATCTGGATTTCCTCAACAGAAACATGTTTTTTATTCGTCCGTGACTATAAGCTCTTGAGTTCTGCCAATCCCATCCTCTTCTTCTTCCATCTTTGATTTTCTCTGCTCCAGACAATTATCTTGACCTTCTCTCTTCTTGCCTTCAAGGCTTAAATTTGCTAAAAGCTTCTTCCTTTTCAACTGAGTGTTTGTAGCAATGATCAAAACAATCATAACTGCCAGCTTTCTGTCCTCTAAAATCAGTATGTTGGGGCTTATAAATTTTTTTATTACCTTGGTCTTTCTAAACAGTCAAAAATGCTCTGCTCATAATCCTGGCTAGTTCTTCTAAATATCCTCATTCACATCCACTCTAAATTACAAGTACATCACTGTTGCCTGCTCATTTCTTCCTTGATTATGCTTTTGACTGAAAGACAGTAAAAAGTGCATTTGTAAAGATTTTTACCTAAGATGTTGTGTAATTTCAGGTTATGCAAACTAAGGAGCAGAAAAGGAAGGGCTACAGCTGACATGTGAGACCTGAGCTTCCTGGCTTTCATTAAGACAACTAGTCACTGGGCATCTGGAAGAGCCATTGAGAGCTCTTGGACACTTCTCAGTCTTTTGTTTCAGCCTCTTTCTTCCAGAGCTGAAGAGCTCTTTGTTGTTTAGCAAACCTGTTGTAGCCAAGCACCAGCTTGAAAGAAAATATATAGGCTTTCTTCAGGTGAAGGCACAGGCAGCTTTTAGCATGAGCCCGAGATTTCAAAGAAATGAACTTTTTTACACCACTATTATGTTTTTAGATAGTTTTATAAACACCACATGCTAATATCCTCTGACTCAGGAACTAACGGCGTATTTATTTAATGTGGATTAATATATTGGAGTTGTAGTGGGGGTTTTGTGAGGTTTTTTTCATCATTAATATCAAATTCTCAATTAAATGTTACATTAAACGGCTGTAGATGAAGCCGATTTGTTTGTATTTTATATTCTTTCTTACCAGTTTGAAGAAAAATGCTGCTGTTGACAGCAACAGTAATAAAAGAGGACAGGAATCATATTGTATGTAACAGAATTTTTTTACTTTGATCTATAGGTTTTCTCTGTCTGTGCTGGAAGACAGGAATGGGGGAAAAGACTCAGGTTAAAAATAAAAATATTCATATGAGTGTTAGCAAAAAATAAATTCCAATATCAGGTTAAGAAAAATAATGCAAAATCAGTTTGAGGGATTATAATGTGAAATGTCAAATCTGAGTTTTCAATAATAGCAATTATTTGGTTAAAGCAGATCCAAAAGTCTCCAACAAAATTTGTCTGACACAACTTCAAACAGACCTTTAATGAAAATAGCTTAATTCACTTTTTAATTTTCTAGAACAAATCCCATGAATAGAAGCTGGTACCATAGAATCTTACAGCAGTTTTACCTCAGTTACCACTTGATATTCTTGCAAGCAATTACGTGCTATATAGTGACACACGTCCATCAAACAGTAACAAGTATGCTGATGCCTGTCTACACTAAAGGTACGAGCATATTTGGACCATAATAAGAGACATGTGAGCCTCAATCTTTGTCCTTGTTTTGCTTCAGGCTTTGTCCTAAGCATGGTCATAACAGCTTAACCATTACAAGCAAACAAGATGTCTGACTGCTACTGGATTTTTTTCCACAGGAATACTTTGATAGAATAACAATATTTATATGCACGCACACACATATAGAGGCTGATTATTTCTTTACAGTGAAACAGAACAGTAGGATATCAAGACAAACAGACTAGAAGTTTAAATACACCCACTGTATAAAGGGATAGGGCAGGGAACATGAAAAAATATTTTTTTGGGGGAGGAAGACAACTTCAGAAAGCTCAACCACTGAAGTTTAGGGGGGGGGAAGCATTACACGGTTTAGTTTTGTCTTGCTTTCCTGTGAGAAGTCTCTCAGCTACTATTGCCTTTTCATCCACCAATATGAGGAAACTCAAGGTGCTTCTATGTGAACATGGAAGTGTTCAAGTGCAGGTTAGGTGGGTCTCAGCAACCTGGTCTAGTGGGAGGTGTCCCTGCCAATGCAGGGGGGATGGATCTAGATGATCTTTAAGGTCCCTTCCAACCCAAACCATTCTATGATACTCCCAAAACATCAGGTATTTTTATTCACATTTCTCTCAGGCCATGATGAGTCACATATCCCAACTGACAATACTTCACAAGTTTTTTATGGTATCATTTTGGCCCAGTGCAGCTGCACTGTTACAAAGTGCTCCTGGAGAAGATTTAGCAATTAGACCATTCCAGGGATTCTAGTAAGTAGTTTCCAAGCCGTTGAGCTCTTCTGATGACTGACGGTTCATTAGAATAGATGCAGGTCTCCTTCCCAACTTATCTCAGTGTCTGGGAATGCTTTTGTAGCAGGACGCTCCATCTCTCAACATGCCTGCCTCAGTTTTACTCTGTTATTCACCTGCTTTTGTGCCCCAGTGTTGCAGGTCCAGGCCTGGAGTGGAAAGGTTCCCATGAGAAACGAAACGGCCTAGCAAACTTTGAGCTGGTAACAACCTTGAAAGGTACAAACAGAGGCCAAGTTGATGTTCATAACACCAGCTGCTCTCTGGTGTTGAAGAACACGGAGCTCAGCCTGGCCACAATTAGGCCTGAAATGGAGATAAAGTAATAACGACCAGCTAAACAGGAGAGTTTTTCTTGGTGGGAACTGGGCCTTCATGATTTTTTCTGCCACTTTCCTTTTATTCTCCAATGAGAGATGTTGGAGGTTCAGCTAATGGTTAAACGACAGCAGTCAATCCACTTTGTTCTAGAAAAGCCTGGTCCCATTTTTGATCAGGGAGACTTCCATACACTTTCCAGGAGGTGTCCTGGACCTTCTCCTCTCCAGCAGGGACGCCTGCCAGAGAGATTGATTCTCGAGAATTATGATCCACACAGACACCCAGCTGTGGCCTGGCAAGGGTGAGAGATTATTAATCTTTCATTGTCTTTACCAGTAAACTTAATGTTAAGTAATCTTCATCATTAAGTTTAAGACTGTAGGGATTGCTACGAGTGATAATTAATATTCTAGGCCTAGTGTAGAATTTTATAATAAACAAGTTGCCAGCATTTTAATGGTTAACCTTTGCTGTTTGATTGCGCTAAGCAGTATAATTCACTGCTAATATACCCTTTGTATTCAAACTGCACTTCTGTTCGGATCTCCCAATTTTTCTACATATTTTGCTGTGCCTGAGCCTCTTATCTTGTGTAGTGAAGACCCCAATGTTATATGCAATAAATCTTGATTAGTGCAGATACGTCTCGTCTGCCGTGCGTTCCGGGCGGGACAGCTTTATTGGCATAGATGCAGCTGCAGGGTACAGAGATTTCTCCCTGGATTTCAGATATAATCCTATCAATAATTTTAGGAAAATATCTGTGTTTCTGTGAAAAACAGCAATAACCAATAAAATAAATAAATAAGTAAGTAAGTAAATTCCTAGACCCCTTTGGAATATTAAAATATAAAATTGGTAAAATTACATTTTTTCATCTTGCAGACTTGTGATTAAGGTAAATATTAGAAGATTATGGTGCTCTCAGACACTGTGGCAGTGCAGCCAGTTAAATATCTTCAATAAACTGGAAAAAAGAAGTGAACTTTTGTCTGTCTTTGTGAAATGAGATAATTATTCTGTGCTACCCAAACTTTTTCAGGGTTTTCTTTTTACTCTTATACTTTGGGCGCATGCAGTCATGAGACCTTTTCTGTGTTTTCTGTGGAGAAAAGACTGCTCATACAGCACATGTCTGCAATATGGTGGCCTGGAAGTGTCAAATGTGTTTTTGGATTATGGGAAGCACTGTATGCAAAGGAGTTTCCCCAAAATTTTTCTGTGTCATATTGCCAACATAAATCAAAATAGTGAGTATTGATCAAGAACAGTAAGTATATTTTTGCTGACAACTTTCCAGCAAGAATGAAACCTTCTTTCCAGCTCCCATGGAGAGAATTCCATTCAGTAGCTATTATTTCACTTATTCTGGGCTGCTTTCTGTTCTTGCTGCTCAAGCCTCTTGGCACCCCTCTGAGATGACTAAATCACTAGCTTAGTGCTTATAAATAAAGATCTCAATGTATGGAAACAGAAGAGGTATAATTTATTTTTCTTTTTCCTTCCCACCATAGAACAAATAAGTGTGAAAAGTACATTGGGAACATAAGTTCATGGGTGGAAATAACCCTGAATTGGCAACTGTTATTTTACTTTCTCTTTTTTTATGCCTCTCTACTGAGGAATAGACTACATGACTGATGTTATGAGCAAAGTAGATTATAATTCTAAAACACAGCACAGAAAAACTGTAAGATCGGTTATTATTTATCATGTGACAAAACTTAGGATTTCTGGGCATAGGTCCATTGTTCAGTATATTGGGTGCTGGACAAACACAGACATAAATGTTGGTCTCTATTTGAAAATTTTCCAGCTCTTAAAAATTCATTCATCTTTATTTTAACCAGTGTAAATTGAAAGCTAACATGACAAGAGGCTTTGACAATACGAAAGAGGAAAGTTAAATTAGGAACAGACAACTGATTGTGTTGAATTGGTAGAGACAGAAACCACATTGTAAGTCTTTATACTCCCAAGTTTTCTTTCCTGCCCTCAGGACCCTCATTACAATCAAGTGGGTGGTAGAGCATCATGCTTTAAGGATACACCAGTCTCCTCAGAAATTGCTGAGGGATCCCTACACTACACTTTATTGTGTTCTGCAGATACCCTTATGCCACTGTAGACTTCACTAATGTGTTTAGCATTAGTGTAATGACACTATATGGTCCTGTAGTATATTAAAAAAAAGTTAATTGACACCTGTTCTGATAAAGCAAATAATATACATAATGTGTCCCAAAATGTCACTGCTGAAAAGCATAAAGTCAATAATCTTAGATGTCTTATACAGAGGCTTGGGAAACCTAGGGTGTTAATTTTATGGTCTGTGAGGCAGTAGTTAATTTTCAGCAGCAAGATGGTTGCTAGGTAGTTTTTATTGTCTCCTTAAACACTTCTTCTCCAGATTCTGCTGTATGTATGTGCATTCAGCACAGCAGATGCTTCATTACAGTCCCATCCCACCAAAGGGTCCTTCTGTGTTCAGAAGTTTTGTCCCATGTTTGCCAGGGATTCATTTAAATGGTGTGATGAACTGATTAAGGCAAAGCTGCATTTGTTGTTACTGAATCTCCTCCATTTTGTCCTGCTGTCAAGGCCTTTGTCTTTCTTCTCTTGCTTTTCTTCCTTGTGAGGCTGTGACTCTGCCACACTTAGAAACCTCACTCCACAGCACACCTCTCCCCAGGATAAGGAGGCTGAAGTGAGAGTGATGCCATACAACAAAGAGTTACAGAAGCACAATCTTAAGCACGGGTGTATTTGTGTGTCTGGACAAAAAATAACAGAGAATGGTTCAGGTTGGAAAAGACCTCTGGAGCTCATGTTGTCTAACCCCTCTGCTCAAACAGGTTCAAAATAACTGTGTCCTTTACTTTCATGGAAACTTTTTCAAATAGTCTGTATTCAAATCCAAAACATGCTGACATGTTCATAACAGTTACAGAAGACCTAGCAGAAAACAGTACAGTGCTGCATATAAATAGGATCAAGTTCTTAAAGGCAAAGGTAATGCTCCTGGGGAAATAAAGATTAAAATAGTTACATAGACAAGAAATTTTCCAGCCAGTATTACTAAAACTTTTTTCAAAGGCATATAAGCATTATTCTCCTGATTTTTCAGGCAGGACTCTAAAATGAAGAATGTTAATTCCAAACATATTCTGGGTGCCTTAAGTAACAGACGCCTGAAGACACAGTGCCTGGAGATATGTCTGAGCTTAGAGTACAGTGAAGGAAGGAAAATGGAATGGGAAAAGTGCCATGGCTTAACCATCATCCTTCCTTTAATCTATCTCTCTTTAAAAGGTATGTATATGTCTTTTCCTCTAAGGCAAGAAGCCTCACAGATTTCTGCATAGCTGAACTTCACTTGAGGCTACTGACAATGTTTCTCACTCAGTGGGTTTGTTTTCTCATCCTATCTCCTTTTGTCCTGGCTCTGTACTGTGTCTGATATTTCATTAACATTTTAATAACTGAACCTAAATTAATAACATGAGCTTCTTGTCTAACAGTACTCTCAGATCTTCCCAGTGTAGCCCAAACAAATAGTTTGGGTTGGCTGCCCTCGAGTGCCAGCAGTTGAGAATAGGACCTCACTGAGAAGTGAAAGTTCACTCCTTCTTTTTAAAAAGAGCATCAGTGTAAGTTCCATGTCATTAAACCTCAATTAAAATCTCAGTTTTATTAGCAACAAAGCTGAGCTCCTTTTGATCTCAGCTTACCTTTGGAGACAGAGTATCACTACATCATTCTCTGGAGATATGCAGTGCCGACAACTGTATTTTTTTTTCCAAAAATAGATGTGGTTTTATCACTCATCCTCTTGCTCAGAATGTGGCTCACGTCAAAGGGCAAGAGTCTGGTCCTTCAGAAAATCTTTTTCTTCAAATGCTGAATTTTTTGCTGTCACAGGCTGAGGAACAGTTCCCATTTCAATATTTACACAGGTAGTTTTAAGTGTCAGTCTGAAGCAAAAGAAAAAAAAACAATAATAACAACAGCAAGAAAATAACAATGAACTATTCAGATTACTGCTGTCCTGAGCACAGGAACATTGAACTGTTCTGCCAGTTTGTGTTGTAAAGATGGGGATTTGCAGACTTCAGCTTAGATTTCCCATGTGTCAGACACGGACCATTGCTTCTTACTTTTAAATGGCCTCTGTTCACAGTTTTTCAGTCACCTTTTGCATCTCTAGGCTATGTCAAGAATAGGAAGTGGAACAGTATCAAGAAATGTTCCTGTTGAATCATTGAATTGTTAGAATGGTCCTTGATCTGGTTTTAGGTTTAGACAACTGGCACCATCTGAATAAGCTTTTGAGCACAGTTTACTAGCTTTCATTGATTTGAAAACATTCTTAAATTTGGATTTATCTACAGAGTTTTCAAGTTTAATCATGTAGGCACATATTATTCTGTGACAGATGGTCTCAGTATCAAAGAATCATCCTGTAAATGTCTAATTTACTAACACCAGTATTCCCTGAGAGTTTATTTTTATTGGTGATGTTGTCTCATCCAACTCCCTCTCCAGAGGTGAATGGTTGTGTTTTTGTTATAATTCTATGTGTTTTAATAAAATGTGCAAAATTCTACTAACTGATTGGACTGTATAGAAGAATTAATCAATTGACAAGTAAATTACTATCCCAAACAGCTTTCAAACCAACAACTCAGGACTCAAGTGAATGAAAACAATAGTGGGAAGGGATGAAGGAGTAGGATGATTTGGGAAAATGAGGGGCACTAATACAAAAATAGTACAGTATAATTTCTTAAGTCTCAGTCATGCAGACATTTAAATGTGTACTTAATACAAGACTTGTAAGCAGTTTCTTTAAAATCACAATGAAGCTTATGTTGCTGGAATGAACTTTATTTGACACTCTGAGAATATACACCTCCCAGAAAGTCAATGGCAGAATAATCCCCTCTTTGATTCTAGGAGAGGTGCTTAAACCCTCATAGTACAGTGGTTTTGGTTTTGTTTACTCTTTTTCCCAGAGGAGAAGTATGGTGTAGGTGTTAAGATTATAAACTGGGGTTTGAGGTACAGGGAGTCTTATTTCTTGCTTCACAGTAGATTTTCTTTTTTGTCTGTGAGCATTAGTTACAGCAAGAAATGTAGGTAGGTACTTGGCCAAAACATATAAAGCAATCTAAAAGAGGTGTTAAGGTGAATTAGTTTTTCCAAATAACTAATGAAAGGAGGATCCAGAAAGCCATCTCTGACAGAGAATACATCTAGACTGGTGCAGAAAAAAATATGAGAGGAGTATACTTAGTTTTGTGGAGACTAGGTATCCAAATTGGTTTTGCATAAGGGGCTCTTCTGTCTATTGGGATTCAGACAAATAATCTCCTGAAAACAGATGGCTGATTGGATAGAAGTTTTTCTGTTTAAAAGATGACCAGAGGAAATAGCAGAGGAAATATCTGCTCAGCTTAATATTGACACTAAGGGTCAAGGATGCTCCTGATTTCCAAATGAGAAAAATTTCTGAGGAGAGTCACCTGGCCACTGAGTATGTCAAGGAACACACAAAAGGCATCATCAGACTGATCAGGGGAAGAACCTGAAGAACAGAGTGTTACAAATAATCATAATGTGGCTCTGTATTTAAACTCTCCTGAAGTCCCAGTTTAGGTACACTTTGAGGTATTAGGAACTTTTGCCTGGGGTTCCCTGTGTAAAATGGGGATAACAGCCTTTCTTAGGCAGGTTGCATGATACCCACCTCTCAAAAGGTTTTCTGAAGAAATACAGGCCACATAAAAACCTGAGTTGAGTATCTAAGTGATCATGCTAAGAACAAGTTTATCCTCTGTCAGCCTTACTACTTTTTATATCTGACAATTATGTCCATCTTGCCTTATGGATTCACTTTCATTGTTCCAGTCATTGTGTTGATCCCCGATGTGTCTCATTGGCTTTCTCCAGTTTTACACCAAACTTTTTGCTTGGCTTTCTGGTTGATGTCAACTATACTTATTTTGTAGCAATCCAACTTGCAGGATAGGTCCCTTCAAGACTTCTCCAAGGGAGCATGTCTTCTGCTTTGTTCAGACTTTTCATTCTCTTTGTGTTTGAACCCTTTTTTGGGATTTGATCTTAGTGCCCTCACACAGTAAATAGAAAAAAAAAAATGAATGACAATTTATTGCAAATCATTGTAGTGCCAGAAACGTTTCTGACTCTCACAGACACTGATTTGAGCTGCTAATATAAATCAATCATGAAGTGATGAAAATAATAATTCAAAAGCCTATAAGAAGTGTATGTTAATCACCTCTTTAGAAGCATTTCTCAGCCAATCACATTTTGAGAAGATTTCATTTTGAACCTATGGTGTTTTCTTTCAGGTAAATAGTTCACAATACTCCTGGGTCACACTGTGTCACAATTCGGCTAGAAATCCTGCTCTGTCAGACTAAAGACATTATCTGCTGAAATGCCATCTTTACATTAAATGCAAAGCCAGACCAAGATCCAAATCACTGCAGAACTTTGTACTCCCAGCAAAAAATACAGCCAGGACTCCAACATCATGGCCAGAATCCAAGTTTTGCTAATACATTGTGGCAATGCAAATTATTCTTCAAGTTCCATTACCTCCAGAATTTTTATGTAGCATTAGTGAGAGCTATTAGGTGGAGGTGGGTGAAATGGCTCATGTTTTGGTACCCTCAAATTGATTATAAGTATATAATATACACAAAATGCTATTTTAATTATGATATTAACTTCACCTTGAAGATTTTGTATAGAAAAAACTTACAAAATATAAAAGCAATCAGAGATGGAAAAGGGAGCTTTTCTTTTTCTAACACAAAGATGTGTTATTTAAGATTTGCTGAAGACCAAAACAACCCCTGTAAAGTAGCAAAGCTGTTGCAAAGAACCCCACTTCTTTGATCTGTGCTTTCACAACCTTTATTTGAATTTTGTGAGAATGGTTTTGGTCACTTCGTTAGTAATTTGTGCTCGGGTTTGACTCTGGCTTTGCTGTGGAGATCAGGAATACCATTCAGAAAAGGTAGAAAGAAAGTGATGGGGAAGAACAAGTACTGTAGGGAGGCCTGTTTCCACAGAGCTGTATTTTCTGTCAGAGAGCATAAGGATGAATAATTTGGATAGTAAATGAAGAGGCAGAATAGTGACCTACTGGAGAAAAAGTTAATAGAAATAACTAAGATTGTGTGACTCTGATCCTGGTGCAATACTAGAAATTGCCTCCCACCTTCTCCATCTCTCTCCAGTTTTCCCATTAGTGGTGGATCAAAGAAACCATCAAAGCCTCAAAATGTAATAGAAAGGAAGATGAAAAATAGGTAATTTATCACCTTTATAACTACCAGCTGGGATTTTGATTCCAATGAGAGCACAGAGAATTGGTTACACTTCTTATTGCTGTCAAGGTTGCCTCTATGGGAAAGCAGTTTGGCCTACTCTCACTTTTCTATTTTGAATGGAAAACTTTTTTTGTATAGTAAAACCTGTTACTGAGCCATCTCTATAAGAAACAAATATGTTAGTTTCATATCTAACAGGAAATTCCCCCAAAAAAATCATCAACTACCTGAGTGTTCACTTGATGATATTTGGTCATGAAGACCATTCTATCTGCATAGCACCCTCAGCTTGAATATCATTGTAACATCAAGTCAAGCACAAAGCTAAATGCCTTTATTAGAAAGCTGTATAAATTTTGGCATAAAAACAAGAAAATAAACCCAAAATATTTCATCCAACATTGCAATGCAGAGGGAAGAAAAAAAGAAAAAAAAAAAAAGAAAAAAGAAAGCAATTACTAGAAATGATTGTGTGTTCAGGACCACTTGCTTCATTGGAAAGTAAAATGGGCCATATTCAGTTCACCAAGCATGTGGAATATATATCAAACATTACAGCCTGACATCTTCTATTGTCCTGGTTGATGAGAGCATGTGTTTGAACAGAAAGGTCATGCCCAGTCATGTGTGCTGAGTGTTTAGCTGGTAATGCAAAGTCAACACTTCTTTTTCTCTTCCTTCTCTCTTCGTTTAGGTAGTAGAGCTCTGATGCAAAACTGAGAATCAGGATATTGCCTTGATTTAAAATCCTCAGCTGCAGAGTCTTAACTTTTATATAGTTTCTGTCTCATAGCAAGATTTTTCCTAGCAATGTGTAATCTTCGAGTATTCCTTAATCAGGATTGCATGTTTGCCAGTAATAGTTTTGCTGGTGTCATTCCAGACCAAATTAAAATCTGTAATAAAGGGCAGTAGGTATTTTTGTACTTCCTATATATCTGTATCTGAAGCATCCATTGCTACATGCATTTGTTATTTATGCAAAGAAGTTGAAAAGCAAGGATGGCGGAGGTGAATAATCCTTCCTTCAAATGATGGTAGGTAAGAAGTCAGAGAATCTATCATTTTTCCCCTCCACACTAAATGTTTCTGTTCCTTTTCAAAATATATGAAAACTGAACACTACTGGTAATATAACCCTTGTGGCAGTACAGCTTTCTTTCCCAGAAGTGAGAAAAATGGTGAGATTTGACATTTGAGACACTATGAGAGACCATTTGATTTCTGATGGAGCAGAAATTCCATTTTCTCTAATAACAAGTGCTAGAACCAATGAATTATTATGACCTTAAGCAATTCCAATTCTGTCACTGATGCTTGAATAATTCTATGTCCTTATTTTCCCTCCTCTGCTTGGATCATCTCATTGACTCAAAAGGTGCATCTGGACTGCCTTGTATAATGTATTTGTACAATGCTAAGTATAATGAAGTTCTTATGACTCCTAGAATCCCAATTCCACCTAAAATTTGACTGATTACAACTCTGGCCATCATCATGCAGCTAAATGTGTTTCCTTTGCTTTTGGTGTAGACCACAGTTCTTTCCACTACAGATTTATCAATATCATCTCAGTCTACTTCTGTAGAAAACTTGGCTTGCAGCTGTCTCAAAGCCTTTGGCAGAAACTCCAGAACTGACCATGCTCCTTTCACCTGCCCATTTATCCAACATAATTCAGTATTTTTTTCCTAGTGTGAACCAGTAAGCAACTTCTCTTGCTTCCCACTTGTACACCAACCCATTTGTTGTTCTGTATGTAGTTTCTTTCTCCATGTGATGCTATTGGGCTTTATGTAGAATACTTTGACAAAAAGAGTCTCTATTTGGAAGTCTCTGACCAGTGCTGAAACACAGGTAGTCTTCTCATTAAGGCATAGGGTCCAAAATTTTCCTTAAAGGGAAAAAATTGGGAGATGTTCTTGGCAATGTTTATGTCAACACAGGATCTCTCATAATCCCAAGGAACTGTAATAAGCGTGCTCAGATAAAAATATCTACATGCCAGTTTAAAGTCTGCATGCCTAGAAGTAGAAAAGAAACAAGCTACTATAATAACAATAACAACAATAATAGTAATAATAATAAACAATTGCAATAACAGCAACAACAATATATCTATCTGTGTATATATATATACTCTCCAACATTCAGTGCATTTAAAAATTCTGTTACTACAGCTTCATTTGGGAAGAAAAAAGGACCATCTGCCCAGGAGAAAATCAATATAGGATGGATTTACTAGGCATAAATTGATCCAAAATGGCTTCTACAATCGAAACAAAAAAATGTTTCATAAAGTTTTCATCAATAAATGTCAGCAAACTCCCATCAGCTCTTGTGCAGGAGATTTATTTCCAAAGGAAGTATTTAAGTTTACAAATTTGTTTGTAAGAGTAAAAAATAATAAAAAATGGATGTATGTTTTCATTATGATAAAAGCAGGGAAAAAATGGTGAAGATATCTAAAGAAGCTAACTTCCTGGCTCTGATATCTTTTCTATGGTTCCTTTGGTATGTTTATATTCTTGTTGGCAGAGCAGATCCAATTAGCAGTATAATTTTCATGTATGAGGAAAGGCCATCCAACAAGCCCACACTTGTCAACAAAAACATGAATGTTTGTCCAATTCTGTAGAAAAGGTATTTTTCAAAGAAAAATAATAAATCTTCTGTCTGCAGTTACTAGATTTATACTGTCTTTGTTCAGGTCAAAGGCTAGGAAAGGGGACTCATCCATGACAGGATATTGTGGGTTTCCAAACTCATCATGGGAAACCATAGCTCTCATTAAAGGAAAAGAAAAACCTCTGGCAGGCAAACGTGAGGTTTTCTGAGTTTTTAATTAAGTTATACAAAACACTTCATTTAAAATAAAGGAAGCAAAAGGAAGAACTTAAATCCTTAGCTTCTATCTATGCCAATTATGGGTCACAATCTGTTTCTCATTTGTATCAATATTTTCTCATTCAGCTCAGTCATCAAATTCAGTGGGACTACATAGCAAGGCACTTCCCTGTCTCCCTAAGGGTGATGTGTTTTGTCCAGTAGACTAATTTGCAGAAGAGCATACTGATCTTCTAAAAGGTAGCAGAATTTACCATATAGATTAATGAAGGACTAAGGTCAAAAACATCAGTGCAAGCAGAATGATCAGCTAAACCTTAATACATTGACACAATAGGGGCTTTGGAAGCAGTCAATAGTAAGTAAAAAGAGGAACAGCTTTATGTGTACCTTGAGCCTAGAGCCTAAGGCAGTAACTGAATCAAATCACATACTGAAATAAATATTCACTTGATTAATTGTTCTTATCTAGAGTCCTTAAAGAGTTTCTGGTGTTGGACAAATCTCAGCATGCACTTTGTCTTTGTGAGGGCAGAAAGTTCCTTATACTGAATTATTGACGTGAGCCTCAGAACCAAGATGATTCACAAATTATACAAGGAATTAAAATAGAAATTTGAGCTTCTTCATGTCTGTGATTCGAACTGCTCTTCATATGAGTGCTGCTGAGGGCTGTATCTGCCATGCATAGTGAGGCATGCTTCCACTATTAAAGTAGACTTTGGTCATTTTAGCATGAATTTCATGTCTTTTGCTGCAGAAAGAACTAAATGCTTCACATTGTTGATCTTACAATTACAGAATTGTTTGCTTATTGATATCAGGTGTGAAATGAGAGACTATTTCAGCATAGAGGCCTGACACAGGCTTGGTAGAAATTCTTCCACCATTTTTGGTCAACATTGAGTACATGCAGTGCCTAGAAATACTGCTGTTCTTAGATACAGAGGGTTCAAGCTGTCACTCTTCACTTAATGACATAAAACCATGGAAGACTGATCAGGAAAAAAAATAGTTCATGCTACGCTTTATGAATATTCAGATGATGTGAAGTTATAGATATAATTTCAGTTAATATCATAGTCAACAGACAAATTAATTCCTTCAGATGATTCAATCAACCTCTCGAAAGTGCATAAAAATTATTTTCTAAAAGTGTCTGTTTCTCTTCAGTGACTAAATGGGGAGACCAGAGGATAGCTTGAATTTGTGCTGAAGATGCTGTCAACCATCCAGGGCTAGCTGGAGAGTCTTGCAGGCAGGAGATGTGCTAACATATTCAAGGATAGAAATCACCTTTAATATGCATTAAAATAAATAATAATAATAAAAAAAATTAACAAAAACTTATACAGAACAGATCTCAAAACTAGGAAGGTCAAACTGTGCTGCACCTTCTGATGGCTGTGCTAACTGAAGCTTCCTAATAATTCATCATGTCTTGGAGTGATTGCAGAGGGAATGAACAAGGGTCGGATACCTTGATTACTTCAACTTTAGAAAAACAGAAATGGGAGGAGATCAGATTCATATTTCTATTTGGTCAAGAAGCAAGATCTGATTTCCCTGAGAACCAATAGGGCCATATTGACTCATTTACTGGGTAATCTTATATACCAATTTCACACAGCATAAAATACTCTTTAGTGGCCTGAACCCCTATTTTTGAAGAAAATAAAGCACAAAACTGATAGTATAAGCAGAGGAAGGGAACTACCATCTGTTTCTTTGCTTTAAATATGTCCTCTTGTGGATGGTAGAGTTTCATAATAAAGTCAAAGGTTTCTATGAGGAAAAAGAGGAAGAAAGAAAAAAAAGGAGAGAAAAGAAGCCATCAAGCACATACCCCCCCTTGACATAGAAAGAACAGTCTGACACTGAAAAAGAAAGACAAAGAAAAGACCTGACTATCTTTTTCTTAGCCAGTCTCCTTACTTATATCTAGTTTTAAAAAGATTATTTGAATTACCTACCTCAGTTAATCTAAGATATATTAACATGGGAAGATTCATTCATCCCACGTATTATCCATTCATCTAGTCTAAATTTTCCCCTCCCTAAAATATCTTCCAAAGGATGTCGAGTAAATGGGTTCTTGGTAATAGTATCTAATAAAATGATGTATACGAGAATATTGTGAACAGATTATTTTTCAATTAAATTATCTTTCCATTAGAAGTATATCTGTTGAATATTTTTCACCTTGGCTTTAATGTGCTCCATTTATTTATTTAATGAAGATATGGATGACAATGCATTCATTCTAAATTTTAGCTTTCATAATGGAGTGGTCTTTTCAGCCTTCAGCAGAACCCATGATTTGCTGTGCTGTGGGCTGTACAAACACACAAAAAGGAGGTTGCTCTTGCTCTGATTAATTTATTATCTAACAGAGAAGCCAGACGTAGTATACACCTACACGGGCTCTTGCCCTCTGAGCAGACATGAGCTCATTCTATTTGCATCCAAAGCAGATGGTAATTTTCACTGCCTGTGCTCCACATTAACTAGAAGCATTGTGAATACAAATAACATGGTGCTTACTCCAAGCTACCGAGTGCGGGTGAAAGATGTTATGTCTTAACTTGTGCTTAGGGTTTCCTACAGCATCTGCACAGGAGTATAGATAAAGTGAGTTCTATTCTTTCTGAAAAATATAGATATCTCTGGGTAAAAGAGAAACTGGCAATATGGAAGAGAGCAATATTATTCTTTGACCTGTCTGGGTGGGCAAGAGGAGTAGCGATTTCTTTGGGAAGAAGTGAGTAACTGCAAATTCAAGTATGAAGCCCAGTCCAAGGTAGAATCAGTATGCCTGAGTCTACTGGACTTAATAATGGCTAAGAGTCATTTAATTCTTGGAGTAAGCACTTAGCTGTCTAATAATTCGCTTTATTAGTTCAGTGCTCATTTGTATTGCCTCTAGAGTAAATGGACAAAAACAGACACTCCCAGAAGAGTTTTCCATCCAATCACCTCAGACATTTAAATTATGATGGAGTGAAACATCTGTGGGCAATGCTTTTATCTCCCCACTAACTACTGAAAAAAGTCTGCACTTCTCATTTTTAGGTTGCAGAAGTTTCCCCTTCATTTTGAAATGTCTGATGTTTCCTGGAATTTACAAAGTCTCTGCTCTGACCTGCAACTCATCACTCAGCTACTACAGGACATTATTTTTATTCTCCTTCAATAACCTTATTTTATGGATTATTTTTTTTTCCTATTTTCTGCAGCTTTGCTCTGTAGATTCCCAGTCACCAACCTCATTCCTAAGGAAAAGTAAAGAAAAAAAAACAAAGGAAAAAAATATAAAAAATCGAGTAAGAATAGTGAGAAAAATAAGTGATTACAAATCCATTTTACACTCACACTCACTCCAAGCTGAAATTATCCTGTTCACTGAGGCACAGGTGGTGATTTTCCTAACTTGATTTGGTCATTAAAAATCCTCTAGCTGCTTCAATACTTTCTCCCCGAGGCCCCTATCAGCACTCTCTTCTCCAGTGATTAGAATAGAGCCGATTGGCCTTCTGAACTTATTACAACCCTCTTTCTAATGATCTCATAATGACTGCAAACCTGAGCCCAGAAACCTGACAGATAATGATGTCAATTATGCAAAACAGAAATGAAGCCTTTGAATCTAATATAGTGTATGTGGAAGTGGGGGGGATGACAAGGGGGAGGCTTATTTATAGTTTCACTGTCTTAATCTGTCATATTTCAAAATGTCAGTAAAAGTTAATAAAGGGGAGGTTAGGGAACACACAAAAAGACACTAGTTACAGGGTCCTTGATAAGTTTTAAAAAGAGGGTTAGCTCTTCTTCCTTTGCTTCTTTGCTAAAAAGCTTCTGGTGTTTTTTGAATCTTGTGGTACTCTAAAGAAATTTTATACCTTTAGTCCCTTCTTTTTGTTTTCCAATGGAATTCCTATGGGAAATCCTAAGGCTTGTAGGCACATCAACAGTCAGTGTCAGTGAAATTGCTTTTAATGACTTTTACTTGTTAGTAAAATCATTCTGTAATAATTTAACTAAAAAGACTTTTAATATATATCTATTTAGTATTATTATTATTTTATTGTGGTCTAATGGCACAGGAAAATTCTAAATTATTCTTGGTTGTGAAAAGCAACCTCAGCTCTGTGCAATTTACTTTATCATATCACCAGTTATGGATCAAAATATGAGCAAGAATTTAAGGTGAAACGAAGAGAGATTTAACTTTCAACCTTGGAGAAACCAACATTTTTCAGCCTCTTGGAAAACTCCTGTAACTTCCCATGAGAGTGGTGCTCATATCAGGTGTGTCATGATGAAGCTCATCGTGATTTAGGACATAACTTCACACAGCCAGTGACAAAAGTGGAATCCATGTCCCAGCACAGTTTCCCCCTAATCTGCATTTTCCTAGTCCCAGTTATTCCTACCTTCCTGAGATCACCAGGTGACAGTAACCTCCTAGCTCTTAATTCTTAATGGCATCTTGACACCCCCAATGAGCTGTTCTTTTTACACCTCAAAGGTTATGTTCCACAGTCCTAAAATTGAATAAATTTCTATCAGAATAGGAATCTGTCCCAGAGTAGACAAAGAAGTCGTAGGTTCAGGACATTTTGTGTGATTGCTTAGTGTCAGAAAAGGAAGGCTGAGCCCTGCACAAAGAAAACTGCAGGCTCAGAGATGCAAAGAAGTCAATTATATGGAAAGGGAAAATTGTGTGATGGGAATAGCATTAGAGAAGAGGGAATGTGCTTTGGGGTACTGTTTCAGTATAAGGCTGGACCTAGGAAATATGGAAATGACACCTGTTTATTCCTAACTGAGTATGACCAGAAGGCAACAACCTTTCAAACTGACATGCTACGTTGCCCTTTCTAAGAAAGCAGTGATAATACTGCAGCCAATTCTAGGAGTGGGAATAAAAAGTGTCTGTAATCAATGCAAATAGATGCATAATATTCAACAAGTCTGATCCAGTACATAATACAATTGATTGAAGAGCTCCTATTGATTTCCATAAAGTTAGACAAACCTCAGGTGGCAGGGATGCATCCAAAATGATTCAAACTTTGTTATTTTTCTCACATTATGAAAAAATAAATGCATGAATGTTTCAAAATCAGGGCTTTTTCAGGGTTTTAGGATCCAATAATTTGTAGTGAATGATAAGTACTCTTTATGCAATTTATTAGAACAAATGTTTGCAGATTAATATTTAAATGTTATTTATAGTAGCACAGGAAATGTAATGATCTCAGTATTATTTGGTAGAGAGAGATGGTGAGAAATTCTACACAGGGGTAAACTCAGAAATCAGAATTGAAAAAAAAAGAAAAAGAGTTATTGAACCATCCAACTGTAATATCATCTCACATAAATGTCAGATTTTTCTTTGCAGTGGTGATACTGTCATCCAGGTTTTAGCAAGAAGGCTGACAGTTTCCATCACTGATACACACCACACTGACAAGACAACTTGCCCCGGAGAGAAGTGTCTGTTTACTGTGGCTGATCACATTTCTCTTCCACACCAGCCTCACCTTGTGACACTGAGCAGAATGTCCAAGTCAGCTGACTTGTTAGGGAGATTACTACAATATAAAAAACCAGCAATTGCCAGAGGAAAATAATAATAATAAAAGAATTAAGTTGTAAAAAAGGATGAGTTTAAAAATGTGAACACTGGGCTTTTGAGTGATACTTCTATGCTTGCTTTGCTGGTTGGCTGGTTGCTAGACCACCAATCTTGCCTATATCTCTATTGCATTGTCAGTAAAATGGGAAGTGAACGTCTCCCTCTTGCTGTGTCTTTTCTAGAGACTAATGTGTGTTGTAAATCTTCAGATGATTCCAGTAAACTCATGGATTTTTCATTATGTTACCCACAAGTTGTCCATTAATAAAGCAAACAAGTGAAATGTAATTCATTCTCCTGCTGCACAACTTGTGTATAGATGAAGGTAATTATATATATATTTTTAAATACTTTCCTTACTATTAGACCTCTTTAGACTAAGAGTATTCTTATTCTTTTTCTGTATTTACGCCATGCTCCACACTGTGATGTCTCTGCCAAGATCTGGATATTTGCAGAATGTTCTGGGATCAAGTAAGGGAATTTACCACTTATTGGTGAAAGAAGAGGGATAGATGAAATTACTGAAGAACTTATTTTCAAGGTATTTTTAGAGTACTTCTAGAGGAACTGAATGGGAGGTTGTAGATTTTGTGTATAGCTTCTTCTGTCAGTCCCTTTTTCCAATTCCAAAACCATTTTATCTTTTATGTCCTTTTTTAGCATTTTTTTACTTGGAATTGGAGGTAAAATTACCAACTTACTGTTTGTATTTTTTGTACCCACAGCCCAGCAGAGACCTACAGAATGCTTTGTGCTCCTGCAGCATGTGTTCATGTGTGATTTGTTCTTCACTAGCACTTCTTAGTGTTTTATTACAATAAACACACTGACTCGGAATGTGCTTGCTTGGGCTGCAGTGCTTCAGATTTTTAGAACATCTTTAATTTCTGTGACTCAGACTACTATTTTGTGGAGCTGTCCCACCTCAAAATACTTTATTTTGAACACATCAGTGCAACGTGGCACATGCAGTAAGTGTTGTAACACTCCAAACTCAAAAAAATATTTAATTTCCATCTTATATTTAACTGATTGCTTAATATTTGCACTTGTTGCTGAGGGGTATGTTGAAAGTAGAATTGACATTGGAGGAAATTTGTTCAACTGAAGATACATCTGTAACATCAATGCTTTTGTTTTCTTTACATGGAGTTACATCTTGTGTGATGGACAGGAGAATTACTCTTTCTGTCCAGAGAAAAAGCTATAAAGCAATAGTTATTAAAGACCAACAGGGGAAATAGATATCACATACTGAATGTGTCTGGCACTCTCACATGGCTGGGAAAGAAAAGCCAAATCTTAGGTGCCAGGTGTAACTAATGCTCTAGTTCAGCTGCTGTGCCCACCACTTCACTTAATTTTTTATTTCCAACTGTAATAGCTTTTTTTCTCTTGAAAATTACAAAAAGTTATGAGTTTTCCTATAAGCCATATATTCTATCAGGTTTAGGAACAAGCTTATAAGTCTTATAATGTGACTTAACTAGACATTGGTTTTCTCCTTGCTTAAAAAAACAGTTTAATAATATTTATTATTCTCTATATGTCAAATAGCACAAGTCTAGGACTTTTACAGTAAAACTCCACTGTGTTTGGCACTTCAGAAGTACATGTGAATAGAAATCCAACTCTGAAGAGTTTGCAATGTGAAGACAAAACATAACACAGCAGACAAATATGACAGACAGATGGTGGGAACACAAGGTACCAAAAGGACAATCATTAATAATAGGGAAAAGGGACCTGGGGGTCATGGCAGATGGAAGGATGACCATGAGCCAGCAATGTGCCCTTGTGGCCAAGAAGGCCAATGGCATTCTGGGGTGCATTAGAAAGGGTGTGGTTAGTAGGTCAAGAGAGGTTCTCCTCCCCCTCTATTCTGCATTGGTGAGGCTGCATCTGGAGTATTGTGTCCAGTTCTGGGCCCCTCAGTTCAAGAAGGACAGGGAACTGCTTGAAAGAGTCCAGCGCAGAGCCACAAAGATGATTAAGGGAGTGGAACATCTCCCTTATGAGGAAAGGCTGAGGGAGCTGGGTCTCTTTAGATTGGAGAAGAGGAGACTGAGGGGTGACCTCATCAAAGTTTACAAATACGTGAAGGGGGAGTGTCAGGATGATGGAGCCAGGCTTTTTTCAGTCACGTCCAGTGATAGGACAAGGGGCAATGGGTGCAAACTGGAGCACAGGAGGTTCCATGTAAATATCAGAAAAAACTTCTTTACTGTGAGAGTGACAGAGCACTGGAACAGGCTGCCCAGAGAGTTTGTGGAGTCTCCTTCACTGGAGACATTCAAAACCCGCCTGGACAAGTTCCTGTGTGATGTGCTCTAGGTGACCCTGCTCTGGCAGGGGGGTTGGACTAGATGATCCTTCGGGGTTCCTTCCAACCCCTAACATTCTGTGATTCTGTGATTCTGTAATGTTTACAAATATGTAAAGGGGGAGTGTCAGGATGATGGAGCCAGGCTCTTCTCAGTGATGTCCAATGATAGGACAAGGGTCAATGGGTGCAAACTGGAGCATAGGAGGTTCCACGTAAACATCAGAAAAAACTTCTTTACTGTGAGAGTGACAGAGCCCTGGAACAGGCTGCCCAGAGAGGTTGTGGAGTCTCCTTCGCTGGAGACATTCAAAACCCTCCTGAACATGTTCCTGTGTAACCTACTCTAGGAGATCCTGCTCTGGCAGGAGGATTGGACTAGATGATCTCCAGAAGTCCCTTCCAACCCCTACCATTCTGTGATTCTGCAATTCTGTGTGAGTTCATAGATGTCAATACAACATAGGTCATGCGTGTTCATACAGCTGCTTGCACAATGTCAGTGGTAGCCTTGATCCTGGCTGGGCAATCTCAGTGACACTCAGTTCATCATGCAGTCCTCCAGGTTGACCTTTGGGACTTGAGGAATGTGGATGGTACTTAAAACAATTTTTGGCTGAGAGTGTCTCCTTCCAATTGTCAGAGATGACATTGAATTTCCTTCCCACGAGCTTGCCAGCAGCTAATTATTTCCTTCCTCCTCCAGTCCACAGTGAGCAATGATATCTTAAGCCACACATAACAGCAGTTTATTAATATAAAAGGGAAGCTGGTGACCATAATAAGCTCTTATGTGGCTTTGCCTATTGGGATGATCACTTTTTGAGACAAGGTGCCCTCTAAGGTCTGGTCTTCATGACCGTTAATTACTACTGTTGCAATGGAAGTGAAAAAATGGATCAGAGCATGCACATAAAAACTCTCAGTCTGGTCATGCAGCTCCCTCACACAGCCTGAGGCTAGGAAGAAAGCTGTCACATGCAAAACTGGCTGAAATTGAGTCAATCAGAGACATTGGTAGAGCCTCTGTGATAACATAGTTAAGAAAGGCTAAAAAATTATTTGCAAAAGCAGCTGGGAAAGAAGAGAGAAAATGTGAGAGAAACAACTCTGCAGACAAGGTCAGTGAAGAAGGAGGGGGAGGAGGTGCTCCAGGTACTGGTGCAGAGATTCCCCTGTAGCTCCTGGTGAAGATCATTGTGCAGCAGGCTGTCCCCCTGCAGCTCATGGAGGACCCCACACTGGAGCAGGTGGACGTGCCCTGAAGGAAGTCACAGCCTGTGAAAAGTTCACACTGGAGCAGTCGCCTGGCAGAATCTGTGGCCCATGGAGATGAGCCCACGTTGAAGCATGATTTCTGGCAGAACCTGTGATCTTGTGGGGGACCCACACTGCAGCAGTCTGTCCCTGAAGGACTCTACCCATGCAGGGGTTGTTCAAGAAGAACTGCAGCCCGTGGGAAGGACTCATGTTGGAGCAGTTTATGAAGGAATGTTTCCCATGGGAAAGGCCCCATGCTGGAGCAGAACAAGAGTGTGAGGAAGAAGGATAGGCAGAGATGAAGCACTGTGAATCATAGAATCATAGAATACCACGTTGGAAGTGACCTCAAGGATCACCTGGTCCAACCATTATTGGCAAAAGTACGCTCTAGACAAGATGGCTTAGCACCCTGTCCAGCTGAATCTTAAAAGTATCCAATGTTGGGGAATCCACCACTTCCCTGGGAGATTATTGCAATGGCCGATTGTTCTCAGTGTGAACAATTTTTCTCTTGAGTCCAACTGGAATTTCCCCAGGAGTAACATGTACCCATTACCCTTTGTCTTTTCCATGTGACTCCTTGTAAAAAGGGAGTCTCCATCATCTTTGTAGTTGCCTTTCAAGTACTGGAATATAGTGCTACTGGGTTATCAACTGGATTATGAACTGATTGCAACCTCATTCCCAATCCACTTGCTTTACCCAGGGGGAGAAGGTAAAAGATTTAGTAGTGAAGTTGAGTCTGGGAAGAGGTGAATGAAAGGTGTTCTTAAGTTTGTTCTTATTTCTCATTATCTTATTTTGATTGACAACACATGAAAATAATATTCCCCAATTAAAGTCTGTTTTGCCCGTGATTGTAACTGGTCATTAATATCCTCATCCTTGTCTCAACCCAGGAGCTTTTAATCATATTTTCTCCCCTTGTCTTGTTGATGGAAGTGAAATTATATGGTGGCCTGGTGGATACCTGGTGGCCAACCAAGGTTAACCCATCACAGAACCTAAGCACAGATCACTACTCAAAGCGCTGTGCAGAAATATCAAGTAATCTGAAACCTCTAAATTATTTGTCATCACCATATCCTTCATTTTTTTCAAAAGAATACATTCTTCAAAGGAAAACCTAAATTAACCCAGTAAAAACAGCAGGGAAAAAAACAAACAAAAAAAACAACAAAAAAACCCCAAACCCAAACAAACAACAGCAATAACAACAAAAAAACCCCAAACAAACAAAAAACCCCCAAACAACAACAACAGAAAACAGCAGACAAAGCCATCCCTAGCAATAAGAAGTCAATATTTCCTATTCTGTGCATATTTGGCAGTGGGACTGAGATAAAGGGATCCTTCAGTTAAATGAAATAATCCATGGTTTGCTGCATCTGTGAATTAGCTGCATAAAGACAACTGAGGCAGGTAAATGCTGAATAAAACTGGATGAGGCATATTAGAGAACCAATTGCATCTGTTGGCAAATAGCCTTTATATTAGGGTGCCCACTAAGCATTCATGCCAAGCTAGCACTGGAAATAAATGGCTGCAGATCCTAATTTGATAACCAGTGGAACTTCCATAACTAGGAAGCAATAGAAATGTTTGATTTGGGATACTTAGGAAAGAATAACTGATGCCTTAAAACCAAACGTTATTCTGTAAATGCTGAACATCTGTGTTCTCCCTGTGACTGCCACAATTGAGATGAGATTTTCTTAATCTAATTTGCAGGATGTATTTAAATTGGGAAATTAGACCTTCCATCTATTCTACATATACCTAAATCTCAAACTTTGGAATCTACAGCTTCTTATATAGGTAACGCCATCATACACTCTGGATCAGGATCTCAGCACAAAGCTTTGTCCAAATTAAAGGTGCTTTGGGGGGATTCCTTTGCCATTTTAACTCAGGTATCCTAAGTGAAATTCAGCTTAGGTGACATCATTGCCATACACTCTAAAAAAAATTGAGTTTGCTAGTAATGACATTTGTCATTCATAGCGTCACTCTGAGTCACAATGTGGCCATTACTGTCACAACCTTGCTGTCACAGATACCATCATTATTCTTTTTTTTATAAAGCACCATTGTCCTACAGCAATTTTTGTATCTAAATACAGCTGACCTGAATTGCTAAGGTAGAGCAGAAAGTTCCAGAGAATTAATAGCTGGAAAAGATTAAATGTTGCTTTAAATTAAAAGCTGAAGAAACTCATTTTATAGTCACAGGAGAGAGGCCTAGATACAAGCACATACATATTCTTTCCTTTAGATTAACTCCACTGCAAGGCTGTGAGAAGCCTGGCTCCATTTTCTGGAGGACCTTCTCATAGTTTCCTGGGAGGCTTCTGTTAGGTCTTCCGAAACTGTCCCTTCTTCAGGCTGAACAAGCTCCAGTCCCTCAGCCTCTCCTCACTGGGCAAATGTTCTAACCCTGACCATCTCAGAGCTCACCACTGAACTCGTTCCAGTATGTAGATGTCTTTTCTGTATCAGAGGAGACAAAACTGAACACAGTATTCTAGATGCAGTCTACAATGTGGACTGATTTCAGGCATTTTATCCATCAACAACATGATCTCAGTATGTACTTGTAGACGGCTCTCTTATGTCCAGTCAAAATTGATTCTTCCAGTACAAAGTTGAGGCAGCATCTGAAGGCTCATAATGGCACATTTTGCACTTGGTCTGGTTTGAGAATAGCTAGAAGCCATTAGTCTGCAGGGCTGTCCAGCCATGAACCTTTCACTTAGATGAGCTGATTCGGAAACAAAAAGCATTTCTCTTTTTTCCCTAAGAAAGGGATTTTGGCTTCCAATTCATCATTCACAAAGGACTTTGTGTCTCCACAAAGGGAGGAGCAGAAGAAAAACCCAGATTAAAACAAATATGTTTATGAAATATTTGTCATATATGAGACTACAGATCTCCTTAATATAACACAGAAATAAAAGGAGATAAATAAAATGAAAGCTAGAATTTTATGATGTAAGAGGAGTCTTTGCAGAAAGTGGACATCATGTACAGCTGACCTGCAGATGTGGAGTATCCCAGTCTAAATTGTTCACATGATATGTTGCTGACATACTTTTTTTCTTCCAATCTGCATTTTTGTTCACTTTACTGCTCCTGTCCAAGAACAAATACTCATCCACCTCCCTAATATCACAGAATCACAGAATCACAGATTCACCAAGGTTGGAAAAGACCTTCAAGATCATCAAGTCCGACCGTCTGCCCTACAACCCCTAATCACTAAACCATCTCCTGAAACACCACGTCTACTCATTTTTTGAACACCTCCAGGGACAGTGCCTGTACCCCCTCTCTGGGCAGCCTGTTCCAGTGCCTCACCACTCCTTCTGTGAAGAAATTTTTCCTAATATCCAATCTGAACCTCCCCTGGTGCAACTTGACCCCCTTTCCTCTTGTCCTATCACTGGTCACTAGGGAGAAGAGGCCAACACCCACCTCCCTACAACCTCCTTTCAGGTAGTTGTAGAGAGCAATGAGGTTTCCCCTCAGCCTCCTCTTCTGCAGGCTGAAAAGCCCCAGCTCCCTCAGCCTCTCCTCATAAGACCTGTTCTCCAGACCTCTAATCAGCCTAGTTGCCCTTCTCTGCACCTTCTCCAGCACCTCAATGTCCCTCCTATCCTGCAGTGCCCAAAACTGCACACAGTGCTCAAGGTGCAGCCTCACCAAGGCTGAGCAGAGGGGCAGGATCACCTCCCTGGTCTTGCTGGTCACACTATTCTTGATGCAGGCCAGGATGCTATTGGCTTTCTTGGCCACCTGGGCACACTGCTGGCTCATGTTCATCTCGGTGTCAATCAGCACGCCCAGGTCCCTCTCTGCTGGGCAGCTCTCCAGCTACTCCTCCCCAAGCCTGTAGTGCTGCTGGGGGTTGTTGTGGCCAAAGTGCAGGACCTGACATTTGGCCTTATTGAAACTCAAGCCATTGGCCTTGGGCCATTGGTCAACCTATCTAGATCTGTCTGCAGAGCCTCCCTACCCTCAAGCAGATCGACACTCCCACCCAGCTTAGTGTCATCTCCAAACTTACTGAGGGTGCACTCTATCCCCTCATCCAAATCATCACTAAAGATGCTGAACAGGAGCAGCCCCAGCCCTGAGCCCTGGGGAACACCACTCCTGACCGGCCACCAACTGGATCTAACTCCATTGGACACAACTCTTTGGACCCAGCTGTCCAACCAGTTTTTTATCTAGCAAAGCATGTGCACATCCAAACAACAAGCAGCCAGCTTCTCCAGGAGAATGCTGCGGGAAATTGGACAATGCTGTGGGAATATGGTTGCCACCAGTTACAGAATCACAGAATCACAGAATCGTTCTGGTTGGAAAAGACCTTCATGATCCAGCCATCAACCCAACTCCACTGAGTCCAGTGCTAAATCATATTCCTAAGCACCACATCTACATGTCTTTCAAACATCTCCATGGACAGTGATTTGACCATCTCCCTGGGCAGCCTTTTCCAGTGCTTGATGACCCTTCCAGAGAAGAAATTTCTTCTAATATCCAAGCTAAACCTTCTCTGGTGCAACTTGAGACCATTTCCTCTTGTCCTGTTGGTTGTTACTAGGGAGAAGTGACCAACCCCCACCTCCCTACAACCTCCTTTCAGGGAGTTGTAGAGAGCAATAAGGTCTCCTCTCAGCCTCCTTTGCTCCAGGCTAAACAATCTCTCCTTATGGTCCTCAAAAGACCTGTTCACCAGCTTTTTTGCCGTTCTTTGGCACGTTCCAGCACCTGAATGTCCTTCTTGTAGTGAGGGACTTAAAACTGAACACAGGATTTGAGGTGCAGCCTCACCAGTGCTGAGTATAAGGGGCCAATGACTTCACCTTTTCTGGAGGTGCTACAGTGCTGATTAATGGCTTTTTAAAATAAGGAACATATACTAACAATTTCCATATAATTAATCTTTTCCATTCCTCATTTCCCCCTTATTTATGGGCTAAGATATGCTTTCTGAAAGCAGGACTTACTCCCAGAACAGTAATGGCACAATACTCAGAACTCTGCTAAGAATTTCATCTCTAGAAATATGTACATGTGATGCATTGTAGTGAGAGATTTGGGGAACACAGGGTTAATCACATTTCATACTCACGGAAAGTTTGCAGGTTGGTGTAAGATATTCAGCCCAGCAATACAGGAGCCAGACAGTTTTGGATGAAGTCAGATCTCCACCTACACAAACCAGCTTCACTGGAACTGCACTGTGCTTCAAGATCTAACCATATTTTGCCTGAACTGCAGCCAAGCAAAAACCCAGCACTTTTCTCTCAGCTATACTCCTGTATCAAAAAGAAAACCCTGTTCCCACAAAGGCTTGAGATTAACATTTAAGAATTCTAATTGCTCTTTGAAATAAACAAGAATGTTAGGATTTACCTAACTCTGATTTAGTCTTTGGGACAGGTTTTCTTCCCACAATGAAGTTATGGCTTGGTTTCCAGTCTTGCCAAGTTCTTACTCAACTCATCAGGAAGAGCAGCATCAGAATACTAGGTAGAAAGCTTTGCTACCAGCTAATAGCAGCCTGGTTATGGCCTAGTGATTCAAACTGATATATTGAGAGGTCTTAGATCCCCTGTCAAGCTTCATTTACAGTAAAAATGCACCAATGACTCTTGTCTATTTTCCTTCCCAGGCTATCAGAGCAACCATCTCCTGACCATGTTTTCTATCCCTAGGGAAGGGCCCAATTATGCTGATAATCACTTTCTTAATTCAGTCTGACATGCAATTTCTCTTCTCCTCAAAATCTAACAAGACCTTTTTTAAACACACTTCTTCCAAAACTGGCTTAAATATGAGATCTCCTGACTGAGACAGGTATTACTTTACCGGTCCTGGATTTCGTGAATACTCCATTGAACAAATAAAAAAAAATAAAAAAAATAATCTTCTGTAAGATACTACCATGACTTTATAATTCCATTGTTCTCTCCTCTCTTATTTTCATCTCCTCACCTTTGGGAATTGCCTGTTTGAAATAGAAGCTCCTTGTGGCACAGGTGACTCGCTTCCCACAGGTCTGTAAGCACCTAAACTGGAGTGATAAACATTTCATTTTCATGGAATGGGACTGCTTCCTTTGGGGGGAGAAAAAAACACAAGTAGAATCCATTTAGTTCCCGAAGAACTGAAGCACAAAAAGCTCTTTCTGAAATAATTGCATTTTCAATCAAAACAAAATTGTGTACACACAGAGATATATATGTACCTGCATATGCGAACACACATTATTTATTTAATCATTCTGTCTGTCTGTCTGTCTGTCTGTCTTTTTTTGAGGGGTGGGAGGGAGAGTGAATAAAGTTTAGGAGGCTGAGCCCTCTTGGATTTTTGACTAAACATTTTACTACAGAGAATTTTACTGTTCTGTTCAGCTGAGCTACTAAATGCTGTTGAATTGCATTGTCTACTCTGAACAATAATATATGCACGTATACATATGTGCATATATATACATATTTGTACATACCTAAGATACAGCAGAGTTAAATTTGGTTGGTTTTTAAGTCATAGATGATCAGATAAGATACCAGCTCCTATGTCCCATATCCATTCTACCATAACAATTTGAAATCTTATCTATACTGGACTGGTGAGGAGAGACTTTTCACACATGTAACAGTTGGGTATGGCCCCATAGCTGGTTCTAAAGGGATGGTGCTAACTTACCCAGTCAGCTCTGAACTGCAGAAACCCTCACCCTGCAAGAACAATTTAAATTAATTCTACAGCCACAACAAAAACTTGGTTGGCACCACAGAGGTTTTCATAGAATCATAGAATCATAGAATCATAGGGGTTGGAAGGGACCTCGAAAGATCATCTAGTCCAACCCCCCTGCCAGAGCAGGGTCACCTAGAGCACATCACACAGGAACTTGTCCAGGTGGGTTTTGAATGTCTCCAGTGAAGGAGACTCCACAACCTCCCTGGGCAGCCTGTTCCAGTGCTCTGTCACTCTCACAGTAAAGAAGTTTTTTCTGATATTTACCTTGAACCTCCTATGCTCCAGTTTGCACCCATTACCCCTTGTCCTGTCACTGGTCAGCACTGAGAAAAGCTTAACTCCATCTTCCTGACACTCACCCCTTACATATTTGTAAACATTGATGAGGTCACCCCTCAGTCTCCTCTTCTCCAAGCTAAAGAGACCCAGCTCCCTCAGCCTTTCCTCATAAGGGAGATGTTCCACTCCCTTAATCATCTTTGTGGCTCTGTGCTGGACTCTTTCAAGCAGTTCCCTGTCCTTCTTGAACTGAGGGGCCCAGAACTGGACACAATACTCCAGATGCGGCCTCACCAATGCAGAATAGAGGGGGAGGAGAACCTCTCTTGACCTACTAACCACACCCTTTCTAATGCACCCCAGGATGCCATTGGCCTTCTTGGCCACAAGGGCACATTGCTGGCTCATGGTCATCCTCCTGTCTACCAGGACCCCCAGGTCTCTTTCACCTACACTACTCTCCAGCAGGTCAGCCCCCAACCTGTACTGGTACATGGTGTTTCTCTTCCCCAAATGCAAAACTCTACACTTCCCCTTGTTGAACTTCATCTGGTTTCTCTCCGCCCAACTCTCCAGCTTGTCTAAGTCTCTCTGAATGGCAGCACAGCCTTCTGGTGTGTCAGCCACTCCTCCCAGCTTAGTGTCATCAGCAAACTTGCTGAGGGTACATTCTATACCCTCATCCAGGTCGTTGATGAAGATGTTGAACAACGCCGGTCCCAGTACCGACCCCTGTCACAGACCTCCAACTAGATTCTGCCCCATTGACTACAACTCTCTGACTCCTTCCCATCAACCAGTTCTTGATCCATCTCACTACCTGATCACCAAACCCATACTTGATCAACTTATCTACAAGGATGCTGTGGGAGACGGTGTCAAATGCTTTACTGAAATCAAGATAAACCACATCTACAGCTCTACCATCATCTATCCACCTAGTAATTTCCTCATAGAAGGCTATAAGGTTAGTCAAACATGACTTATCCTTGATAAAACCATGCTGACTGCTCTTGATGACCCCCATGTCCTTGATATGCCTAGAGATAGTGACAAGAACAAGTTGTTCCATCACCTTTCCGGGGATGGAGGTGAGGCTGACCGGTCTATAGTTACCCGGGTCCTCCTTCTTGCCCTTCTTGTAGACTGGTGTGACATTTGCTGTCCTCCAGTCCTCAGGCACCTCTCCTGTTACCCATGACTTACCGAAGATGATGGAGAGTGGCCTAGCAATGACCTCCGCCAGCTCCCTCAGCACCCTTGGATGCATTCCATCTGGACCCATCGATTTATGGATGTCCAGATTACTCAACTGATCCTTAACCAATCCTCATCTACCATGGCAAACTCCTCCATTATCTTGACTGCTTCAGGGGCTATATGAGTCTGGGGCTCGTGGGCAAAGCCTGCAGGAGTAAAGACAGAGGCAAAGAAGGCGTTCAGCACCTCTGCCTTCTTTATATCCTCTGTCACCAGGGCTCCCACCTCATTCAACAGTGGGCCAATATTGCCTCTAGTGATAGCTTTGTTAGCTATGTATTTGAAAAAGCCCTTTCTATTATCCTTAACCTGACTTGCAAGATTAAGTTCCAAGGAGGCCTTAGCTTTCCTAATTGCCTAATTTGCTAAGTTTTTCTGCTGAAACCACACAAAATCATCCATGAGGATATGTTCACCTTTGCATTCCTTTAAAAGTTGGTTCATGTTCCCTTTTGACTCTGCAAAGATTCCTTCATATCCAAGGTGAATCTGTTTTTAATTATTTTTTTTCACTTGAAATGGAAAACCTGGAAAAATTTTGCTAATTAATGAGTGGCCTAACTGTAAGAAGACTTACATGGTCCCAAACCTATTTATTTATCTTTTTCTTATATTTGCAATTACTGGAGCACATACACATGGAAAATGCACATTTCTATTTTTTTCTCTTCCCGATTTTCTGCACCAAACAAGCAGCAGTGTCAAGGGGGATTTCTGTCTGTCTAATCTAAGTTGTTTACAAAGAACATATCAAAACATACTTTCTATCTCTGTATTCTGTAGAAAACCTATTTTATGGTCATGAAAGTTTACTTCAAGACTTAAAGTTAATATATGGGATACACAGAGCTTTGAAGTCCAGACCCTGATGGAGAGACTTATAAATGGCTTGGTACCAACAGTTTTACTCACAGTTCAGACCATTTAACAGCTCAGGATGAGAAAGGCCATGTAGTAAGGCCAGGGATAATTTCTTCCAGAGGCTCAAGATTGAAATTTCTATTTATGAAATACTCCTTTTCTTCAGTTGCTCCTGCAGGACTGCTAGCTATTGTGAATGTGCCTTTCTGGATTAGGCTGTAATGATTAAAATTATGTCTCCCACTGAAACTAAGTGTTTAAAACTGAATATGAAATGATGCACTTAAAATTTTCCGTATGAAAATTCAACAATACTCACACTTTACAGCATAAAACTAAAGGGCCCGATTAAGTTTGACATTAGCAAGAACTCTAACAAGATGTTACCAAGAAAAACAACACACTCAAATCAGAGGATTCAGCTCTTACCACATCACAGAAGTAATAAGCTTCTACTATCTCTACTGCAAGACACTGCAAAAATAAAAAGGTATCTTTCCTGTCAGATGTTTTAACAGAAAATCTAAACGGAGAAAAAAGAGGAAATGTAGCTTAAGCAGAAGCAAAGCAAGAGTAGCCAGAGGCTGATCTACATTTGAAAAAATAAAAGAACTCAACAGCAGTGCTTACTGCATCTCTAAGAATGCAATTTCAAGTATTTTCCATGGCTTCCTATTAAATGGTGATGATCCAGCCTTAATCAGAGCAGCAGCTGTTGCAATGATCTATAGGAATTATCAGTAATAAGTCTCATTGGAGGTTGAAAATGTGGACTGTGAGAAGATGAATCCTTCTCACCTCCTGCTGGACAGCAGTTCATTCTTACTCTGATCCACACAGGTGGAGTACCAGAAGGCAATGGAGCTGCTTCGTTATTTTCCTACTCTGTGAGCAGCATTATTTTATAATGAAGCTCAATCAGACTTCATGATTTTTGCAAGTCTATTAGTCAGGGAACTTGTTTCATCTTGCCCCCTTGTAATGGGATTTGCAAAGCAATTATACATCCCCGTTTCAGTTGATGTGCCTCTGACTAAAACATTACACATGGCTGCATTAGTTTATCACAGTAACACATACACTCTGTAACACACCTCTGCTACCTGTCACTACAGTCAAAGAAATTGAAGAAAAAAGGAAAACTGGGAAGTTTCTAAGTGTTGTAGCCATAGCTATTTTCCCAGTCAGTCACAATTCATTTCCTTTGAAGCTGATAATGGCCTGTGTTTTCATCCACAAATCTCCAAGTGCTTTTGAAAGGTTGGGAAGGTGTTGATTTTCTCCTTTACAGAATAAATGAGGGGAAATAAATTATTTTCTACACAAACAAAGGAGTTCTGCTTTCTTCTGGACAAGCCTCTGGTACAACTCAGTGAACAGTAATGGATCACACTAGCAGTGCAGTGGAGATATGGGGCAAAGACCATCTGTAGGGTCAGGATTTCAGCCAGAGTATCTTTACACACTAAAAAAGTCAAGGAAGACAGCTTTGCTGAGCAGTTATTAGGGTGAAACTCTTGGCAGTTTACAATGGAAGTGGAAGGGTGCTGACTAAACTGATGATGGTTCATATGAGGTACATGAAAATACACACAAAGAATGAAAGAGTAGTTGAAAGATTTCTCACTAATCCATTTTCCTTTTGGTCAGAAAAAAAAGGTGGCTTGTCAAAAAATGAAATTCATCTTATACTTTTATCCAGTTCAGTGAAATGTCTGCAGGGGTGTTTACTGAGGTCCAGAATGATCAGAAGAGAACACAGAAGGGAATGTATCCATGAAGCTTCAACAGAGCAGGGGTGTTGAGTGCCAGCTAGTAGCCTCTGAAGTAGGAAAGAGTCAAACCAGACTCTAACCCAAACTATAATGTTTTTCATTAAATTATATTTGGGGTTTGGGTTTTTTGGGGGGGGATTTTTTTGGGTATTTTTGAGGAGAACAGTGAGTAGGATGGAAATAGCTATGATTTTATAATGTTTACAGGTCCAGATGTGGCAACTTCCCAAACATTGTAATTTTCCCAGCATCTCTCTATTGATCTCTTCTATATGCTACAGTACATCTGTTCTATTTGGTTATTTTCACTGCAAGCTGGCAGAATTTCTTTGTCTTTCAACATGCCAAGTTAAAAAATAAATAATTCTGCATTGTGTATAAAATCATTCCCATGAGATCAACCCACTCCTAATGAAGTCAGTTGTTTTAGTTTTTTTCATACACCAGATAATTTACTCTGAGATTATATTAATTTATAACTGGAAGCACAACTGACACCTGGCAGTGTACTAAACAACATAGAGCTTCCAATCTATGTCATTAGTTGCTCATGCTTTGCTGAATCTCTGCTCATTAAACTCCAAATCCTGTCTCTAGTGAAGTCTCAGCAGCTTGTTGGTCACTTGGGAGTTCCTTCTGAAATAAAGAGCTAAGGACACACCACAAAGGCCATGAAAACTGAGAGCTGGAGCAGCTGTCCAGATGTCTGTGCCTCTAGCTTTATCTATTCTGGCAGAAAAAGCTGGATGATATGCATGATGGTGGATCCATCATTTATACTTTCCCCTTCTCTTATTTCCAGCAAATCCCTGATGCATGTTGGCAGACTCAGGCTTTAAAGATGAGCTGCAGAGAGCCTCCTCCAATCAGCAGAGATACGTTAGCTATGGTGCAGGAAGAGCTATCACTTCCCACAGAGATAAGGACCAAAGATACTTCCAGAGCCATAAAACCCAAGTAATTTGATGGCAACCCATAGAAATATAGTTCTGGAGTCATGCAGCTGCAGAAATCTGCTTTCCTGCCCTACTGCTTTACAAATTAGCTGTGGACATAACATGGCTACGATCCAGATCTTTTGCCTACCTATTAGTTCTCCCTTTCCTGTGTTACTAATTGGTAACTTGAGGACCTATTGTGGAACTTCATATTCCTGACCATGGTGATAGGATCTGAATGTAATAATTTAAAATTTATATCAACAACAAAGTCTCTGGTGACTGTAGGTATGGTTAGTATGAAATACTTCAGTAAAGGGAGTTGTACTGTGTGTTTTCATTTCCTAAAGGATAACAGCAGGAGACCTTTTGGCACATAAATGGTGTGTCAGAAACATACAGAAACAGCTTGTCCAAGTCAGTTAATGCAGACTATATTCCAGTGGAACTGGGGTCAAAGATGTGTCACCTCCTTGAGAAGGTCAGGACATAGTGGCAGTTTTTGGGTGAAGGCAGAATAAGAGTCACAACATAGAGCTTATTAGGATTTTTATTGACATAATTATGCAAGACAGTCAGTAGCATGCTCCACTCAGACTCCAGGATGCATATTGTCAGGCCATTTTATTTCTGTGTGTCTTTTTTTTTTCTGCAATTAGATTCTTTCTGTTATATGGGAGAAAGACCCTTCAATTAGATTCTTTCTGTTATATCTGAAAAAGACCCTTCCTGTCTAATAACTTGTTTGAATTACAGAAAGGAAAAAATGTCAAACCAGGTATGTGAAGATTGTTAAAGAAAACATTCATGAGGAATAAGGAGTGTTGCTCACTGAGGCACTTGACTATTTCCTTTCTTTATCCAACTTGGAAAACTGCTTCAGATAACAGTTTTGCATTTGAAAAGGAGTGGTTTTAAGGAAGATACTTTAGCTAAGGACAATAAACCCATCAGCCTTCCTCACTTAGGAATGTATCCAGTCCAGTGTTTTGTCACTCTTTGTTGTCATACTGCAGAAAACTTCCTCTGCTGTTCAAAATGTAGAAAATGTTTTTAGATCTTTAATAGTGGAAATGAAAACAATATGCAAATAATTTTATGTTAAAATTATTGTAATTGACAGAGTATAATTCTGCCACTGATCCTGGTGGATTGGGCTCTACGGTCTGCTCATTGCTAAAAGTATTTCCTGTGATTTTTGTTATCTCTGCCTTCCCCTGTGTGCATTTACACAAAAGTACTTTTGAAGCTCTGCCATGGAGCTTGAGCTCCATAGCAAAGGAGTGAGGTTTTGTCATTTGTGTGCCAATATGACAGATACAATAGTGTGCCTCTGTGTAGCCATTTGCTCTGAAGGCTTCCTCAGCCTGCGAGTTGCTATTTTCCCTCAGCACATACATTTTATTCATACACCTCTTACTGTACCCCCTTTCTAGTTCTTCAGGAACCCTCAGCAATAAGCTCAGTCTCATCCCATACCTCTTCTTTAAGCACTCATCACTTTTGGCACTAATACCCTCAGTATGCATTCTTGTTCATCTCATCTTACTTTCAATTTTTTTTCAATGCAATTTTAATTTGATTTCCATATTTCATTTCTTCGTCTATAATGACAATTTGGCTAGTACAATCTGAAGCGAAGCAATTGGACATCCTGCACAATATTAACTTGTGAGTTAGGCAACTTTCTAGGAACATTTTCTTTTTTGTACATGCTTCATCTGTTGATATCATAGTATCTCATCATTGGAACACAAGAACCTTCAGTGGTGATAGCAAGAAAAAAGGAGAAGTCTTTCTTCTGTCCAGTTAAAATCATAGACTCATAGAACACCAGGTTGGAAGGGACCTCAAGGAGCATGTGGTCCAAACTTTCTAGGTGCTACTATACTTTATATGACATGTCTCAGGACCCTGTCAAGCTTTCTGATGTTCTTGTTCCTTTCATTAAATGTACCTGAAATTACAAAATGAGCGCATAGGCTCTGAATGTTTTGCTTTGTACAAATACAGAGATCATCAACTGTTCTTTGCTTTTTTTATTTTTCTGTTTGTATTTCTTTGATTGGTTGTAGTGTTGGGGTGTGGGGGGGTTTCTTTGGGTATTGTTTGGTTTGAGGTCTTCTTAGGGTTGGGAGAGTTGAAACAGCTGAGGAGATAAGTAAGGAAAGAGGAGTAAGTGACACAGAAAGCCTTGTATTTTGAGTCAAGTTTGGTCCTAAGGCTGCTAAGGCCCAAAGATCTCTTTTATCTCTTTGCATAGCTCTGTTAAGTGACAGATGAATTAGTGGACCATGGAAATACAACAGCAGGTTTTTTCCATACAGTTTCCTTACATATTCTCCATACATTGTGCAGTCAAAATTGCTTTTTACATTCCACAAATCTCAAAATCTTGTACTACTGTTTACCTAAGGTTATATGCATCTGGAAGAAATCCTTGACTATCTGGCAAAATTCCCTTCTTTCAAATTGTATTTAATTGACCCACTCTAACCCTTGTATCACAACATTATTATAGGTCAGGCATCAACAAATTACCTTAATCATGAATTAAATTATCAGTATTTGACTCAGTCCCTACACAGTCAATGGGACATAAGTACACAATTAAAGTTAAGGACATACTCAAAAGCTTTGCTAAATCAAGGACACAGTTAACGATGGCATTTCACTCTCACTGTTTAAAAACAACCCCTTTTCATAAATCATGTGGTTAGTACCACTATTCTTTTTTTTTAATGACTGGAAAACCAATGGCAGTTTTTTCCTGTACGCTTCTTTTACATTTAGCACACTCTTTATAACTGCAAAGATGAATTACTGTAGATAAATTGATCCTGCTTAATTTCCCTTCAGGTTGAACACGACACATTCTTCTTTAAACAAATATCTCCTTTACACTAGGAAATGACATGTTCATTGATATGATACTGACATTGTTCCTGCAGTCACTGCAGTGTTTTTCAGGTCCTTGGCCTTGAGACATCTCCATGGATAATATATTGGGTTGTCTTAACATTTGAGCTGTTTACACTGTAAGAAGCTATCTGCTGCAGTATAATGATTTAGGAACAGGGAATATTGTCACAATTCATTAACAATTGCATGTGTCTCACACTAAACATGTGCCTGAGCATTAGCACTTTAGGGTATTTGGATACCTATTTTTTTTTTTATTATTGTTGTTGTTTTCTTTTCAGAAAGGCACTTACCATACTTAAAATGCAAAATTAAATAATAATAATAATAAAAATCTTCTGTCAGAACTTGACTAGCAAAAAAACCTGGGTTTTAATGTGAAGAAATCATTATTAACACACTCATTAGAGCCTCCGCACAGAAACATGAGAAAACTAAAATAAGGTTTCTGATGCTCAGTGACCTAGTTTTCCCCAGTCTCAAAGATTAATTAGTTTTAGAAACAATTTTTGTATTAAATGAAGGAAACAAACCACCAACAAGACAGATAAGTAAGGCAACATGCAATCTCTAATTCATAAAATCTAACTGTAGTATTTTTCAGTCCTTCTCTCTGGGGTAGCAACTACTATGCAATTCTGTAGCCTCCTGTTTTTCCACTACACAGGAGGTCTATAGGGATCTTCTTGGAGGAATCTCATGGGAGACAGTCACGGATGAAAGAAAGGTCCAGCAGAGTTGATTGATTTTAAGGATCATTTCCTCCAAGCTCAAGAATAATACATTGGGATTTACAGGAAGGCAAGCAAAGGCAGCAGGATTTCTATGTGCACAAATGAGGTACTGACAAATGTCTAATATAAAAAGGAACCATGTAAGAGGTGGTAGTAGAGACAGGTCATCCAGGAGGACTGTAAGACACATTGGCCTGTCATGCAGGGGTGGGTTTAGGAAAGCCAAAGCTTGAATTGAATCTGGTGAGAGATGGAGAGGGTTGTCCTCTACAGTAAAAGGAAAATTAGTTTCATCCTGGCTCAAACCAGGACAAGGGTGACAAGAAAGATTTCTACAGGTATATTAGAAGTAAAAAGACTAGGGAAAATGTGGACCTGCTGCTAACGGGGCAGGATACCAGATGACAAAGGACACAGGAAAGGACAAGGAACTCAGTGAATTTTCTGCCCTTTACTGGTAAGCCAGATGTTCAGAAATCCCAAGCCACTAGGAACAAAAAGAAAGCCTAGAGGAAGGAAAACCTACTCTTGGTGGAAGAAGATTGGGTCAGAGAACATCTAAACAAAGTGAACATACAGTAGTCCATGGTATGTAAAAGGAAACACCTATAGATGCTGATGCAGTTCATTGATGTCATTGAGATGCCACTGTTGACCATATTTGAAAGGCTGTGTCAGGTGGGAGAGATTTATGGAAGAAGGAAAATGTCAATCCTATCTTCAAAAAAAGGCAAAAAGAAGGATCCAGGGAATTGCAGGCTGGTCAGCCTCTCTTCATTCCCTGGGAAGGTAATGGAGTGACTAATTCTGGTAACAATTCTTAAACATATGAGGGACAAGAAGGTGATTGGGAGTAGTCAGCAAGGAAGTATGATAGAGAAATCATGCTGATACTGGGGACAATACCATTTAACATCTTCATTAATGACTTAGATGATGGGATAGAATGCACCTGCACTGAATTTGCAGACAACAAAAAGCTAGCAGAAGTAGACAATGCACTAGGCAGTTGTACTGACATCAGAAGGAGCTTGACAGGCTGGAGAAGAGGGCTGAAGGGAGCCTTATGAAGTTAAATGACAGAAATGTGGAGCCTTGCACCTGGGAATACCTGTGCAGGTTTCTTCATACCACTGGTAGAATTGTAAGTAGCACAGACAGTTTTCTGGGGACCATGTAGTTTTGTAAGGGACTCAGAATGCTTCAGCATTAAGAAGAGAAACTGAGACTTCAGTTGCTAGAGTTGGTTTCCCCAAACACCCGTGTCCTGTTTGTGAAACTTGCAGCTTTTAGATAGGATTAAAAACAAAGTAAAGAGAGAAGGATTCGCTGCTTCAGGGCTTTATGTAACAGAATTCTCCACATTGGTTGATTTGTACTAAGTCTTGTAGCTTTATAATTGACTTTAAATTAGCCAGCTGTTGAACACTACCAGAAAGTGGCTGATTGCTTAGTAAATCCAGATTTTCTCTGAATAGGTTTAAAGAGATGGAGACATTCACTTGCAAAGTTGGCTGTATATTTGACAAGTAATTGGTAGAACTTATTAACTGAGCAATGCTATTTTCCTATCACAGGAAGGAACAATCATCTCCTCTGTCTGGCTGTGCTGCAATTTTCTTGCACCCTTTGTTACCATAAACAGGGGAAGAACAGAGAAGGCCCAGAATTCTATTTGGTCTGTCTGAAACCAGAAAGCCAAACACTGAAGAACTTCATAGAAACAGGGAGACACTGTTTCAAGGGTAATACATACATATATATATATTTTTTTTTTTTTCTCTTTGTATCTATAAATTATGTAGCAGAAAGCTTAGTAAGAGAGTCCAGAAATGTTATTGCTTTCTGTGAGACATTAATGCCATTGAAACAGGTTGTAGAATTTATATTAGTTGCTGTTTTGCTATAATGTCATTCATAGGCAGGAAAAAGAAAAGGTAAAAATGTATTTCTCATTTGCTCTGTGCAGACGTGTAAAGGCAGGAAAGATTAATTAGCATTTCCTTTCATCTTGGCATTTCATGAACCAAGATGGATCCCTTCTCTCCCCAAACATATTGTATTGATTAGTCCTAGTCTTAATAAATTCTAAACTAGTATAGATGAGTGTAGAGAGTGTGATAAGCCTTGGGCTACATGCAGTAAAAGATGTTGGTATGATAAAAAGGGCTTAGTTAGAATTTAGGCACCTACTTCCAAATCTGAGATCTAAAGAGTCATATGCACAGCTGGTCTTTTCTGCTCATTACCTGCACTTCTCTTGTTCAGATCTTGTTCTGGTTGTCACTGTTTCAAACTATAAATTCCCAAGCTGATTGTCTGAGATACAGTCTGGAGGTGACAATGGAAGTTAGTTGTTCAGTTAGTTGTCCAAACTTCCTCCTGAAGGCATTTTGTTCCAAATTAAGACAGTTGTCATATAATTAATAGTTTTCTGGACAATCAAATCAATAGCTTTGTTTGTTTGTTGTTTTTATTCTTCTTGGTTTTGTTTTTGTTTATTTAATTGGCTTTTGAGACAGTCCTAACCAGTGAAGTGGCTCATACCTAAAAATAGAGGTGATAAAAGGCAATCTGGATGTTCAAATCCATTTCTAAATCTAGTCCCTGCCCACAGTGCTCGGAGTGAATTTCTACAGATGTCCTGAAAACTTTAAAAATATTGAAAAAAATAGCCAAAAATGCAAGTTATAATTCATGTTTATAAACAGTTTTTCTGTCTTGTCCGTAGGGATACTTCATCAGTGCAAGTCACAACTTTCCTGTTTTGACTGAAATTTGCTTTTTCTGACCACAATATTGTCTCGAGTCTCTCCCCATTCTTCATTAACATCAGTTCATTGGGAGATACTCCTAATCCTCCTTTCTGAGTCTTACTAAGTGCTCATGATTCTGCCTCCTCCTTTCCTCCTCTTATAGATTTTTTTTTTTTTTGCATCACAATCACTATCTGCTTATATTAGTAAGTTACATATTAACTTCTTAGCCAAACAATTTCTTTGTTTTTGGAGTTTTATGTAAGTAGATTTTTGATGGCTCCTGTCTTCTGGGTCTGTGTTTCCTGACTGTATTATCCTGTGTCTAATGAACTGTCCATTCTAGCTGATGCTTTTTCTGTATCGTTTGCTGGCATGGATTGTCTGATGAGTATTAATTTTGTTGTTGACCTACAACTCTGGACACTTCCACAGTGGGACCACTATTTTACATCACTCTCCTTTATTAATCTGCTCTTTTAATGATACTTCTTTGTCCTTAATAGCTTTGAGATATTTTCCCTCTTTTACAGAGTGTTGAAACTGAAAATTAAGTTTTAAAGTTATTTGGAGGGAAGACAAGGGAATGACAGACAGATAACACACAGGCTGATCAGATTGGTTTAATTTTCCTAGGAAACAGGTTGAAAAATATGAAAAAATTGAAAAATAGTATTTCAAAACATCATAATATTTTCAATAAACCAGAATTAACATTTTCAATAGAGCTTAAAATGTGCATAAAACAGTATCTGACATTTCACTGGGAAACTCAAGAGACATATAAATTATGAGTATGATAATATTTTATGGTTTATGTATAGTTTTTTGATTTTGAATTTCCTGTTTGTTACTCATTCAACTCATCTTAAGGTAGACATCTAAAATGGGTTGGATACATTGCATTATAAAAGTGGGCATTTAACACCAAGCATAAGTGACTGGTTTTGGTTACTGAAACATAGACATCATGTGCCATTTTATACTCTCATGGCTGTCCCAAAAACGTGTGTGAGGATGACAGATATGCACAGAACTCATGACAGAGTCACTTGTGTCTTTCTGCTGCAGGAGTATCTAAGAAGACACCAGATGCCTATATTCAGTCATTGAAATACTACTGCAGGTGCAGGGTTCAGCTTGAGGCTCAGACACCTACATGTGTTTCAATTCAGGTGCTTACATGTGAGCCAAGTGTCTGAAGTCCTGCTATACTCAACAGAAATTTAGCTGATACAATCAGAGAAGCCTCAGAGATGTACTTAACTTGAGATATAACAGCTCAACTTAGTCATCTTAATCTTTGTGTCTGGATTTTGTCCCAAAGGTCTCTGTTTGAATGATAGATGCCTGAAGTCTGATCAGATCAATTTTCATTCATATGTCAGCACAACTGTTGCACACTTTTCATGGTCTAGGTGAGGTCTTCATGTGTATGTAAAGGAAGCTTCTTCAAAGGCTGTTTTTCACTCAGCAGAGCCAGTCAGGACTCTCAACCTCTGAGAAGACTTTCTGTCTTCACACAGCACCCAATAGCCCTTCTATTCTCTGGCATGAAGATCCTTTACTATTTTTCGGCCATCCTTCTCCAAAATCAATTGTCATCACCATAGATCTTATCCAAACAATGTATTCCTTAGGAAGTAGTTGATGGTACAATTAGAAGCACAATTCTTCCCTCTTTGTACCTCTTTCCTAGCTCATACATATTACAAGGAACCCACTATAACTGACTTCACTTCCAAACCGGGGAGGTATCCCTGTAAATGCTTCCCTAGTAAATTTGGTTATGGAAATGTCTTTTGCCATCATGCCTACAATGTGACTGGGAAGGGCTACAACTCTGTTACGTGGAGACTAGATAAGAAGGCAATGAATGCTCTGGCACTATCTTCTTGTCTTCTTCTCCCTGTGGGAAACCATTTCTTACCTTGTGTCTTAGATGTCAGACTTTTCAGGGCAGGGCTACCTTCTTATCCAGCATTGGTAGGACACACAATGGTATGACAGATTAGCAGTGGAGGCTATACAAGTAACATTTAATACACTTTTTTAAAACATGGTTTAAACAAAACATTTTTGTTATCAGCAAGATTCTTTAGAAAAAAACAGGAATAAAGTTTAGTCATGTGGTACTAGTAGTGAATTATTCCACATTACAGATACAGAACAGAAAGACAAATATAGGAGGGGCAACAGCACCTGCAAATGTAATCATGAAAGTTTATTTAATGAGAATTATTACATCCTGGAATTATTACATCCTGGAGGTTGTGTTTTCCCAAGGGAATCTACAGAGACCTCACAGTACCTATAAATGTAATCCATTATCTGTTGATCCTTCTATTTTTGATGCATTGTAGTCCCACCATTCCTTCAAAGGATGCCTAATGATGCCTCTTGCTGGCTGTTGGCCTTGATGTGTAATATATTTGTTCGTGCAAACTGGAACACAGGAAGTTCCACCTCAACATGAGGAAAAACTTCTTTACTGTAAGACTTACGGAGCACTGGAACAGGCTGCCCAGAGAAGTTGTGGAGTCTCCTTCTTTGGAGACTTTCGAGACCCGCCTGGATGTGTTCTTGTGTGACCTGCCCTGTCAGGTCACCTCCTGGTCTTGCTCTGGCAGGGAGGTTGGACCCAATTATCTCCAGAGGTCCCTCCTAACCCCTAACATTCTGTGATTCTATGATTCTGTGATTCTTATATTCCAGGTGTGTTTATGTCTACTCTCAGTCTTTGTTCTTCTAAACTAAGCATTCATGATTTCTTCAATGTTTCCTCACAGCCCCACAACCTTCCTGAATTCTTTTGCACAAAGTAGGACACACAAATAAAGACTCATTATGCAAATGTTTTTTTACAGGTAGTTAAGTGATTATGAAATCCCTCTGAAAACCAGCAGTGCTAAGTTCAATTACTCACACATAGGTGTCTAGAACCAGGTTGGTCAATTTAACTTGATCTTCAAGACATCAGATCATGTTGAATAGAAAATTCCAACACCACCCTAAGAAGAAATTTTAGCCTAATATAAATTAACAAAGTGCCATTAAAGCAATTTATTATGTGAAACAGTCTTCATTTATAGCAGTTGAAGAGCTTGCTAGAAACTTCTTTGGCATTAGTGATTTTTAAAACGGTTTGGGAAATGTACATATGCCACTTGAACTAAATCCCAGATGAAATAAATTTGGAAGCAGTGTCCAAAATGACAGGGATCTTACATTTATTACAGCAGTGTCCTCAAACCACTCAAAGACAGGCTGCGTGTCAGAAATTCTGTTATGAAGTCCAATTTCTAGGTTTAATGCCATGGCAATTTCAAATTGCCTGCGTCTGAAGCCTGAAATAGATGTGTCAGTCCATATGAGACTTTAATTTTAAAAAATGGTTTAAATCAGCCTTTGAAGAGCGCAGGGCATTTTCTTTGTATGCTTAAATTGGGTTTAAGGTTTTCTTCTTGTCATATCCTAGATCAATAATAGTCCTGTGCTGTTAAGTAAACTACAGAGGAAGTGAACCCTTAAACCCTTGCAAGTGTTGGTGTTCTCTTCCAGTTCCTGACCCTGCAATAATAACGTGTTTGACAGTGTTGGGAGGGTTAATAACTACTGCACTTCTGTGCATCATTACTGCAACATCTGAGCTGCACAGCCTCTAACATCTTCAGCTGCAGAACCCTTGGTGTCTGGAGATCTTCAAGAAGGTACAGAGAGTTCTCCAGTAAGCTCCTGATCATGCAGCAGGGATTTGGAGATAGAATCCATCTAAGGTATCCAAAGGTATATTTCTGTAATATTGAAATCAAGAAGTAAAGCATGGTTGTTGGACCAAAGCAATGTAGGCATATACATATATATACACGTCTCTAACATCCTTACCAAGAAACCTAATTAATTTGCTCTGCTTGAACTATTCTATACACAGTGCAGGTGACAAGTAGAGCAGGTTCACTAGGTGAAATGGGTTCCTTCAGGGACAAACTTCTTTCTGTTGTGCAAGCTGATGTCACCCTGATATAGCTGGCAGAACCTATGTGGTTTTACATAAGATAAATAGGTGCCCCCAAACACTGGCATTTACTAGCATTTATTATTTATTACTGTATTTATGGGAAGTGTTTCCTGTGCATTTCCCCGGAGAAGGCCACAATGCTTGATCCCTGCCCCAAGGAACTTGAAAACTGATCTTTAATTACTAAGAAATGGCTAAGTCTGGCAATTACTAATTTTGTGCAAAAGGCACTGTATAGTCCCCAAAGAACTTCACAAAGGGAGGCAGCATGTACTGGAAAATGACTGATCCTGAACCATCAAGTATCCTTAAGTAAAGTAGTGTGTGTGTTGCAAAAAGATAAAATGATTTCTCTATACATTTGGACATTAGCCTTTTTATGGATTTATTTTTTCAGCTAGAGCATATTTTACCCATCATTTAGAAAAGCTGAGCACACTGCAATTGCTAGCATACACAATCTCCCTTATTTTAAGCTTTAAAAACAAAGTGAAAGAAGCAGAGAAGTGCTTGGCCTCAGACACCTCACTGTGATCCCCTAATTGAAGAATAAATTATCTGTGCACTTATCCCACTGGCACCAGAGTAAAGTCTGTGACACATTTAGGTTTGCAAAGACCACTTGAGATACCCATGGCATTTCCCAAACTATATTAGGGAGGGGGGGAAAAAGGAGGACTCAGCTTTTTAGAATCAGCCTAGCCCTTTTGAGGAGGTTCTGGCTAAAAGGATACAGATTCTGTGGTCATGTCTCAATCTTCATTAAGTCACCTCCTTGTGATAGAAGTAAACATATATGGGGTCAAAAACATTTGTTTTTGCAATAGAGAGAAAAGTCACATTCCACACCTATGGTTTGACCCATAAAATAAATGCAAGAATATGCTGAAGTATGAGACTAAAACCATAGTAATATAGCCAAAAATGGGTGGTCTAGATTTAGTAAATTATATTTTATGACGATAATTCTATAATTTGTAGAGATTTAGTCTCACTGTATTTCCACTGTTCCAATGTATAAATATTAAAGACATAAATAAAAAAGATGCTGTTGCATACAATGTCATTAGAGAAGAGAGTGAAAACAGTAATTTATTTGGGCCTGAATGAGAACAAAGTAACATCATTCTATGTAAGCAAACTGTTATGTTTAAATAATGAGGTCACACATTGCATTGTCTCTCTTTTTCTCTTCTTTCTTACTATTTTTGTTCTTCTTTCTCACTCATATATAAATACAAAGACATGTAAATTGAGCCAAGTTCTTGATCACCATGGGTGGAATATTGTAAACAAAGATGTGGAACAGTGTAAAACAAAGGCATGAATGCTACCGTGGTACAGAAAACAGACATCACAGATGGAGAATTTTTCAAGGAAAAGCTTAAAAGCTGACAGAAATCAATTTCACTTGGATTCCTCCATGACAAAGACATTTAAGTATAGTCAACTAGGTGTTAGTAATATTTCAATTTGGGAAGCAAACACAGCATGAGGCTGAACACAAGCGATATGGGAACTGATGACTAGAGAAACATTAAGGAAATTACAGGAATCTCCCTTGTTTTATAACAGGAAGCTTGGCCCGAGAAGTCATGAGCAATTTGCTCATCCCCTATGCAATGTATATCGATTGGTTACTTTGTTTTATTTAATCTGACAATAAATTCATGTATCTCAAATAACTGGAGCAGTCTAGGATCTCATTTATTACTATGGCTTGTCCATATAAAATTGCTGGTTTAACAAAAGGATAAAGTTTTATCTACATTCTATAAATAAGAAACTCAAGCTCAGAAAGCTGAAATATGAGCTTATCCTGCTGTCAAAGGTCCAATAGAAGGTTAAGTAGTTATATTTAACTGAGTTTTGGTTTAGCAGAATATAAACTACTTTTGCTGTGTTTATGTAGCTTTCAACTGCAGCATATAAACCAATCTGTTGTGATTTATGGTAGAAGTTGCCCATAAAACTTCAATCACCTAAAATCAGACATTTATTGCAAGCTTAAGTCAATGCAGAGGGAGATTAGTATATCCCAAGTTCCCAAGTACTAGTCAGTTCAACCTAAATCATCATAAGCTTGCACTTCAGCAATGGGCTCACCTAATATTTGCATGTCCTCAATTAGTTGTCTCCCTGCCCCTAGGAATTTAACTTATCTTTTCCAAGTACTTTCCTGAGTAAACTTCTTTGTTCCTGGTGGCAAGCTTTCCAACACGCTGTCATTCTCCATATTACTTATGTATGTTTCAGGACTGAATTTAGTTTTGGGGAGGAGAGTTCCATAGTGCTACTGTGGCTTCCCTCAGGCATTAACACAGCCTGTGTCAGGTGGCCCTGGCAAAGGGGCTTTTATGCCTTTGGTTCCTTTACTTTCCCCATTAAAATGGCCTCTGCAGCTTCAAGAAAGATGGAGGAAAACTGTTTTGTGGGGTGTAAATTGTGAGTTAAATAATGCAATGCACAAAAATTCCTGCCCCTTGACTTTTTTGTCTTGATGATACTGCATGAATTTTAAATGTACATGATTTCATGCTCAGTTCAATAACAGTCTCCTCACATGGTAAGCTGAGGTAATTATTCCCATTTTATAATAACCTGGTTATAATATATAAGTATATAATACATATATTTTAACATGCTGTTATGGTAATCTAATAATCTAGTAATCTAATTTTGATTTGAGACTCTGTTTCTGGGCAATCCTAGTCCTTCGACTCAGGTAGTTAGGGGTGTAATTTCTCTGACCAAATATTAGTATTTACTTTAAGATAAGATTACTTATTCCACAAACAACATTGTCTTTGTTGACCATCTCTCCTCTGAGTAAAAAGGAAGCCAAGAGGAACTTGCAGAGTACTAGACTGTAGACGACCAGGTTTAGCCAGTCAAATGTATCCCATCCTAGCAATTTCTGCATCAGACTTCCAGATATGAGAAGGAATACTCTTTGGTGAAAAGGCAGGAACTCAAAATGCACAAAAAAAAAGGAGGAATATATATGCGAGTGTGGTGTTCTTAGGGCATAGGTCATCATTTATTTTTAATTGTCAGTCCCATTTCCTTCAAATGTCAGTTGAATTACACTGACTCTCAAATGTGTCTAGGCATCTCCTTTCCTACATAGTCACATAACTCCCTGTGAGTGTTGTGAGTAAAGAAAACGGGGCAGTACGAGGCATAGTGCGTGAACGTTCAATCTAACTGTCTGTGATGACCTGTTCTTTACAGAGGCTGTCCCTTTCCTTGAAAGTATTCATTCCCCTTTTCTCTGCAGTTTCCTAGTGAAAAACAAGACACATGGGTCAAACAGAAGATTAATGGAATCCTTTCAGTGGATTTCAACAGTAACTTGATAAGGTATGGGTAAAGGACAGATACAGGACGTTTCCAGAACAGAGTTTGAGTGGAGGCACCTCTGTGTATCATCCTTGATTAAAGATTGATCTCTTTCAGAGGATAAAAAGAAAAGCACTTATAGCATGCTGCACTTGTATTTACAATGTCCTAAAGAAGGCAGAGAGGTGTCACTAGATGTTTCTGTCCTGTTTCTGCAAGGATTCACGTACAGGTGGACAGGAGTCTTATTGTGCATGAGTAGCAAATCTCCAGCTTCCCTATAGCAAACCAGAGCCATTAGGGAGATCTTAACACAAAGTAGCCAGAGTCTCTGGATGTGTGAGGATGACAGTGGAGTGCTGCAGCTGGAAAAGGCCACAAACAGGGAGTCACTGACTGCAGAAACCACATCCATCTATATTCAAAAGTCAGAATACTTACACTGTAACAAAGAAACGTAGTGTATTCATTAGTGAGTTTGGGACCTAGTTGCCAGGAGGAGACAGAGACATTATATGAACATGAGTTATGTGCATATGTGTCTACACATATATACAATTTGTCCACATATATATAGATACACTCTGCTCATTTTCTCAAATATCTGCTTTTTGGACAATACAATTAAGCTCCTGATTAGCCAACCTGACAACAGTTCCTCTTCCATTTACTTTCTAGAGGCTGTCTCTAACCAGGATTGCTTTTTAAATAATAAACAGTGACTTTCCACTCTACTAGCTAAAGAACATTATTTTTTACATAATCTATTTAAGCAGATGGGCATATGTAATTCATACTTTTCTCAATAGCTTAGGATTTTCTCTAAGAAGTGTTATACAAAATTGCTCTGTGACAGATAATTGGTGTTTATGGTATAAATTAGTGTGAGTGTTATGTTAGGCATTGTAATTATACACTTTTGAAAACGAAAATTGTGAAATATAAATTTTGGCACATTATAAGAAATTGTTTTAATGCCTGACCCATTTGCATATTGCTAGAAATCCAAATCTTTAATTTTTTTTACCAAGAACTTCATGGACTAGAGAGGAGGGATTTGTGGGGGAAGGGGGAGGCTGGTAAAAGTTATGTCTGCTGTTAAAAATAGTTTAAGGCACTTATGCTGTAACTGCACAGACTTTATAAACTTTCTATCATGTATCAAATGGGGCTGCTGCTGAAAGAGGAATTTTGATTAAGTTAATTAACTTTTCCAAGACACTATGGGCCATATGCCATTACACTGACTTGTAACTTACTTTGAGAGTAAGTTTGTTGATTTTATTGTGACTGCTCATAAACTAATTTGTGGGTGAGTTGCACTCCACTGTTAGTTGATTACTTAACTGTTACTATAATCTAAATTATAATAATCTAAAATAATAATCTAAAGGAATAATCTAAAAGTAACCTACTTTTGCTCCAGGCCGGGTATCTAGCAGCTTAAAATCATAAATGGCTATTAAATATTTGAAGGAGTTTCATGCAGTTCCAGGATATGATCCAAAAGAGAAACAAAAAGAAGATAAAAAAAGGCTGGCTGGTACAGCAGTGATCTTGTTTACCATCATGGGAGCTTTTGCATTCCATATTTTAAGGAAAGTTCAAAACTTCTTTCTTTTCTATTTTTGGCAAGAATAACCAGACAATAAATTATTATTTGAGTATCACCATCTCACTGCTGACCAGGTCTGCAGCAGAAGCAACTTTGAAGCCACAATCAGTTCTGGAAACTCATGAGTAAAGTTGTCATTTGACTAACAGTGAGGTGTTTGGCTTATTCCCAGCAGCACTTACAGGCTGCTGAAAAGATGAGTGAGACAGGTTTTGCACCAAGTTTCTGTTGACTGGCTGTCCCAGGTTCATTAAAGTCCTCAAGAACAGAAAAATGCAGTTGAAACTCAAATAGAACCTCCAAGTATTTTTGCACTTTTTACACACTAAAACCACTCTTTCTTTATAAAGTGTCTTCCTTCCACTCTTCCCCACCCACAGCTGAATTGATACCAATTATTTGCCCTCTTTTATTTCCACCAGTCCTTAACAATTAGAGCATTGCAGAACTACTAACAGCCTGATGAGCTGGAAGATAAGGTGCTGAAGTGTGTCCAGAGAACTACCAAGCTGGTATTCCTACAGAACAAGTCATACAAGGAGCAGCTGAGTTTGGAGAAGAGAATGCTGAGGGGAGACCTCATTTTCCTCTACAATTACCTGAAAGGAGGTTTTAGGGAGGTGGGTTTTGGCCTCTTCTCCCAAGTAAATAATGACAGGACTAGAGGAAATAGTCTGAAGTTGCAGCAGGGGAGGTTTAGATTGGATATTAGGCAGAATTTAGATACTGAAAGAGTGGTCAGGCACTGGAAAAGCCTGCCCAGGGAGGTGGTGGAGTCACCATCCCTGGAGGTATTCAAGAAACGTGTAGATGTGGCACTTCAGGGCATGCTCTAGAGGCCGAGGTTGTAGGGTTTTCTGTGGGTGTTTTTTGGTGGAGTGTGTGTGGTTGTTTTTGTTTGCTTGGGTTTTTTGTGCTGATGGTTGGACTCAGTGATCTCCAAGGTCCTTTCCAACGCTGACAATAATGTGATTCTATGATTTTAGACTAATTTTAAAGTGAACTAGTAGTGCTCAGGAAGAGGGGAATCTCAAGGGTAACCTAAAATTCAGAGCATGCTCAAGCATGTTTCCCTAAGTAAACCTTGTAGTGCTGTGGCTGACTGGTCTTAGATGTTCCATTTGCTGTTACATTGATGCTCAGAGATAAAAAAGGGGGCAAATAATCAAACTCAGACACCATGGTGTGAGTCTCTTCCATGATACCAAGAAAGCACTGACAAGTAGTGGCTTAATGTAAGCCCTAATGTTAATGTATACCTTCATGTTATGATCAGATGAAAATACTTTCTTGTATCGTGTGGAAAATTCTAGCTCCTAATGCAATTTAATTATGTTGTCTATAATATCAGCTTTCATTCAACAAAAAGTGTTCCTGTGGTTGTGCTGAATATAACCAATGGAGGAACATCTGCTGAAGATGTGACAAACAAGAACTGTAGGTCACAGAGATGAGAAGCACACTAAAGAATGGACAGTGAGATGGATTAAGAAGTGGCTACACTAGAGAGCCCAAAGAGTGGTGATCAATGGTGTAGAGTCAAGCTGGAGACCTGTAATAAGTGGAGTCCCTCAGGGATCAGTGCTGGGTCCAGTCCTGTTCAGCATCTTTATCAATGACCTTTATGATGGGACAGAGTGTCTTCTTAGCAAATTTGCTGATGACATGAAGCTGGGAGGATTGGCTGATTCAGCTGAAGGCTGTATGCAAATCAACAAGATTTGGACAGGCTGGAGAGCTGAGCAAGGAGGAATATCATGAGGTTCAACAAGAACAAATGCAGAGTCCTGCACCTTGGAAGGAACAACAAAATGCAGCAATACAGGTTAGGAGGTGATCTGCTAGAGAGCAACTCCATGGAGAAGGACCTTGGAGTCCTGGTAGACAACAAGTTATCCATGGGACAACAATGTGCCCTCATGGCCAAGAAGGCCAATGGTATCTAGGGGTGCATTAGGAGGAGTGTGTCTAGCAGATCGAGGGAGGATCACCTCCCCCTCTACTTGGCCCTGGTGAGACCTCACTTGGAGTACTGTGTCCAGTTCTGGGCTCCCCTGTTCAAGAGGGACAGGGATCTACTTGAAGGAGTCCAACGGAGGCTATGAGGATGATTAAGGGACTGGAAGACTTGCCTTACAAGGAAAGGCTGAGAGACCTGGGGATTTTCAGTCTAGAAAGGAGAAGACTGAGGGGGGATCTAATTAATGTCTATAAACACAAGAGGGCTGGGTGTCAAGAAGGCTCTTTTCACTTGTGCTCAGTGATAGGATGAGGGGCAATGGATTCAAACTCGAGCACAGGAAGTTCCACCTCAACAGAGCACTAGAACAGGCTCCCCAGAGAGGTAGTAGAGTCTCCTTCTCTGGAGACTTTCAAGACCTGTCTAGATAACTTTCTGCGTGATCTGCCCTAGTTTTTGGTCCTGCTCTGGCATGGGGGTTGGACTTGATGATCTTCAGAGGTCCCTTCCAACCCCTAACATTCTGTGATTCTGTGATTCTGTAATTACTCTTAATAAGGTAACATCTCTTATATATGCTGCCCAAGACATAACACCCACAGTATTTTTTTCTGAGGATTAGGAATATCAGGCTACCACTGCTAAAGCAAGATTTTTCTCAGACTGTTACAGAATCAAAAAATCATCATAGAATCACAGAATGTTTTGAGTTCAAAGGGACCTCAAAGATCATCTAGTTCCAACTCTCCTGCATAGGCAAGGACACCTCCCACTAGATCAGGTTGCCCCAAGCCCCATCCAACCTGGCCTTGAATGCTTCCAGGGAGGGGGCATCCACAACCTCCCTGGGCAACCTGTGCCAGTGTCTCACCACCCTCACACTAAAGAATTTCCTCTGAATGTCTAACCAAATCTCCCCTCTTCCAGTTTAAAACCATTTCCCCTTGTCCTTTTGCTACAAGCTGTTGTAGAAAGTCCCTCCCCAGCTTTTCTGTAGCCCCTTCAGGTACTGGAAGGCCACTATAAGGTCTTCCTGAAGCCTCCTCTTCTTCAGGCTGAACAGCCCCAACTCCCTCAGCCTGTCTCCATAGCAGAGGTGCTCCAGCCCTCTGATCATTTTCATGGCCCTCCTCTGGACTTGCTCCAACAGCTCCATGTCCTTCTTCTGTTGGGGGCTCCAGAACTGGACACAGTACTGCAGGTGGGGTCTCACAAGAGTAGAAGGGGAGAATCACGTCCCTTGACCTGCTGGCCTTGTCCTGTGAGCAGACCAAAGGTAAACTGTCTCTTCTCTCAGATATTTCTCAGTTGACGTAGAGATGGTGCAGAAGAATTTACAGAAAGAAAAGGCAAAGGGTGGTTTGCAGACATGGATGTTGTAGTGAAAAAAGCCCACGGCTGAAACAGGTACACACTGGCTTGTGCCTTTACTTAAAGTACCCAATCTCATATTAATGAACTGATGATGTCAATATTCCCTTAGGATTATTTTGCAAAGTAATCTTAGAAATCCCCAATAAAATCCAAGGACACTAAATATCTATTGTAGGTATCTAGATATCATGTAAAAAATGTAGATTTGCAGAAGGATTATAATGCTCCCAATAAATTAATTTTTAGTTCATTACTAATATTTGCCATTAATCAGCATATACCTTTTGGTAACAGATGAACAATAACAATAATCTATGATGACTCTTAATTAGGTGTTACTCATTATCTCACAGTCATGGACTGAAATGTTTAAACTGTGTTTTGCCTGTTGTTGAATGATCACTGCTTCTAGGACAGGACTGTGATGAACTGCACTGTGACTGAATACAACTTTGTGGGTTTTGATAGCTGCAGCAAGGAAGGATGTTGGAAAGGGAGGGAGGCAGAGACAAACAGTATAACACAGACTGAAGAAGATGGAGATGAGCTGGTAAGTAAGATCCTGTTTGAGGACATGGTGAAAAGATTGCAATGTGTACAGCTTGTGCCTGGGACTATTCAGGTATTTTTGTTGGCTACCAAGGAAAATCAGGTTGAGAAAAACTGGTTCATTACTCAAAGCAAATAGTGTGCTGCTGGGACATTTTACTTGAATTTATTTTTTTTCCCTTGATGCTTTGTAAGATGCCAGAAAACTTACTGAAGACTAACAGATAAGCTTTCCTGCAAGTCACAGAATGTCTTGCACTGCCTCCATAAGATAGCATGTACATAGGGATACTAAGGTGTCCAAGGCATTGCTTCTGCCCTGTATTGTGACATTTCCCTAAAAAAAAAACACCCTAAAAAAATTCCCTAAAAAACCCAAAAAACAAACAAAACCCAAAACAAACAAAAAAACCCAAACCAACAAACAACCTAAAGAAACCAACCAACCAAAAAAAAAACCACCAAAAAAGTTACCAATCAAAAAATGAGATGTAAAATCAATATTAGAAATTAAATGTTACAGCTCATACTATTACCTGGTAATTTTAGGAAAGAGAGAGGAGGAAAGAAAAACATACTCCCTCTAGAGAAACCAATTAATTCCAGGAACTCCCTAATAACACCTTGAATCAAGAAGCAGCTTCTGCCCATACTGACTGTTGCAAACATGTTGTCTGAGTTTGAGCAACAAGCTCTAAAGTGTTGGTGCACGTCTCAAAAACATCTAAATAAGTATGTGAGATAGTGCTGACCTCAACTTGTCTGACTTTATGTCATCTAGTATGTTGTCAATAGTAACTGGAATCTTTTTTGGTGCAGGTGCTTCTGTGAACTGTCATCTCGAGACTGTATGTGGGACTGGCATTCTCATAATTGGTCAAAGCTTTTGTGCCATGAACAACAAATTCAGCCTCAACTCTTTGTTTTTCTTACCTTAAATCCTGAGTAAAACTCTTATAAATGTTTTCAAAGAAAGGATGTATTTTGTCTGGCTTTTTTCTTTAATGTTTTGAATAAATGAGGTTTTATTTCCCACTTCATCTCCAGGTCTTATTTCAGAATGTTTTACAAATTACAAGGAAATAAAGAGTAATGGAATAGGAAGTCACATATAGATTATTGAAATCAGGTACCTGAGTCTGAGAATGCGAAAATAAAACACTTGATAGTTACCAGTAAAAGTTATTTAGGACATTATGATCAAATATTAAAAAAATATTAAGTATGTCGCAAACAACCTATGAAGACAAAAATATAGATGGTCATTTAAAAACAATGGGTTTTATCTGAATTTTGCTAAAGACATTTGAAGACTGCTATATTAATAAAAATAGTTGTAAAATAAAAGAGTTGACACTTCTGTTAAAAAAAAAACCACAACAAAAAACATTTTTATGGTAGAAAAATATTATAATTTTTACTTAGAAGGTAGATTATGCAGATGTTCATGTAGGAAGTCAACGTGTCAAACTCCACAACATCTGGGCTGTGATTCCCGTGGAAATGAAATGAAAGGAGAAAAGGAGAAGTGACTTTCCAGACAACAACTGCAAAGCAGTAGTTGGGCTGCCATATTAGCATGCTTCATAGCTGTATGACACATCTTCAGCAGAGCTATTATCTGAAAAATAGTCGTTAAATTGAGAATTCAGGGGTATGGAATGTATATTCTGTTGGTAAGAATCAGAAGGGATGACAGCACAAAAATCCAACCCAAAAAACCCTCCATTAGTTCTCAATTAGAGAGTATACATTATTGAGGATGAGAGAAGATACAGGTATAGTGTCTGGGTGTGCAAAACATCACAAGTATTTTGTGTTGCTTTGTGCTGCTAAGACACCCATCATTCTGGTGCACCAGCTGACACTTGCTGATGATCTGATGCTTTTTTTTTTTTTTTTTGCATCATTAGGAGCTAGATGTTAAATGCCAGGATTCCAGATTTGTTATTATATCTGTCTCATAGACCTAAGCCACACAACCCATGTAGTCCTCAAATGTGAGCTTTTATAAACCGAGGTCATCTAAGAAAAATACATTTTCAGGGGATTTTTTGTTGGTTTGTTCCCAGTGAGAGGCTGTTGAAATGAAGCATATTTGCTTCCAGAGAAATCCTACCAAAGCAAAATTACAGTACAGCTCACTTTTAAATTTCACAGCAAAGCAGCACTTAGGGCTTAATGCAGAGCATTAGATTTAAAACCAATTAAGTACAATGCTAAATCAGTGTAAACCACATTTCTGAATTTATCTCCAACATAATGAATAACATCTGCATCTGTAAAGAAAAGATTTATACTGAGCAGCAAAACAAAATATGTTGACAATTTGAGCAGTTTTCATTTCCTTATGTCATATGTCTTTGTTATTTGGTAAAGCTTTATCATAATCCTTCAGTGTTAGAGGAGTAAAAGGGCAAAAACACCCAAATTGCAACACATTTAGGTAGATTCTTCCTCAGTTCATTTCCCCTTCTCAGCAAAGGTACATCTTATTTACCTCAAGAGCTTTTCCAATGTTAAATCTATTCAGGATTTGACAAGGATCACCATTCTTCTGGCATGTCAGAGGACCAAGTATTATCTTCTGACCTCTGATGGACATTCCTTGTACCGCCCTCTCCAAATAACTGACTTTCAGTAAAGCCAACCTGCTCCATTTTTCTTCCTAGAAAGCATGACAAAGGGAATCAAAATGCTCCAATGCTCTTGAAGAGACCAAATACCACTTTCAGAAAAACTGAACTCCCTTCCTAAGTCTGCCTGAAGTTTCACATGTGACCTTTAACAAACAACCTATATAGTATTCCAGACATGGTTTGCACAAATCTGTTTTGCAGGGTTGACTCTTAAAACTTGCCTTCTTATAATTCCCAGCTCTTAAAAGAATATAGGAATAATATTTTATTTTATTTTATTTATGTTATGTTTTTGGCTTGTAAAGCTGTTACCTCTATGGTACTCCTTATTATGGACATGTACAACACTTGAGTTGATGGAAAGGGAGCTTGGTCTGGGTGTCTGAGCCCTGTGATGCAATAGTAATTATTTCATGTTTATGAATGTTTTATGAATGTTCTACTGACAATGTTACAGACTGTCCTACTTAAAGATAATGTACATTTTTATAATACACAGCAAAAGCAAAGAAGCAAAATCTGCTGCTGCTGCCTTTCAGCTCTCTGGCAGCAACATATTTCTTTGTGTAAAATAAAAACCTTATTCCCATTTAGTTTTCAATGTCTTTTATGATGGAGGGCATAGAAGGAGAGCTGTTCTTAATGCTGATAGTTTCTGTGAGACAGAAATATTCTACATAGAGAGGTTACTAGTAAGAAAATAATCTTAAGGATACCTCTGTATTTTAAGGATTAGCCTCTAATCTTCATACAGCAGAGTCATGAGTCCCAATCTCAAAAAAGCTTTTGGTTAATATTGTTCTTATTTATTTTCCAAGTTGGGTCCTGCTCCTGATGTTAGGGGCCTGTAATCCTCTCGTCCTTCTAGAAAATCTTGTGCTCAGGGATTATAATCGAGCTGCATAAAGATTGACCAACATTCATGAGATTTTTTTATTGTAAAGCTGAAGTCTTTCATCCTCGGTTCTCTTACATCTGGAGTTTCTGTTCTTCAGGATTGTAATGTAGCTCAAACTACACAGCAGGAGTTCATGTTGTCTTGGCAGGAAGCAGAAGATGTGATGTCAACAGCAGGTTCATTTAGCAGTCTATTCCTCCTGGGTGGCATTCTGTACTGAGAATGCAAGACTGAAGAAAAAAAATTATGGAAGACCTGGAACCCAGGAGGTTTTCTCAATATGCAGGTAAGGGGGTGGGGGGTGGGATGGGAGGAGGGAAGATAAAAATTACAAATCCTGACACTGGAAGTAGCAGAAATGGAATTAAAAAAATACTGTGTTATCTATCACATGGCAGTGATGATAGTGCTGCAAAGCAATGCTCTGCTTTACTTCTGAGTGATGGCATATGGGGCTTTCAGCAAAAATCTATAACACACAGTGCAGCACTGGGCAGAGACACTTAGTTTTCTACAAAAAACCCTTCTGATAAGGTTGGATGCTGCAGAGAGAGAACAGCTCTCCAGCTTCAAGAGCTGAAGCTAGCATTTCTGCCCTGTGTTGCATTGTGCCATAGACATGTCACAGCTTGTTCAGAGTTATTTCTGTTGGAGTTGACTAGGCTGGTACAACCTTCCTGTAACAAATCATTATGGACCAGTCCTGGACCAGTACAAATGAGAAAAGCCAAGTCTACACCAGCACACCTCTGGTTCTCATATATCCCATGAGCTCACTGACATTAAATAATTTATTCTGCAGAATATGGGGAAGTTTAAACCCCATTTCATCATAGAATCATAGAATGGGTTGGGTTGGAAGGGACCTTAAAGATCATCTAGTTCCAACCTCCCTGCATGGGCAAGGACACCTCTCACTAGACCAGGTTGCTCAAAGCCCCATCCAACCTGCCCTTGAAGACCTCCAGGGAATGGGCATCCACAACCTCCCTGGGCAACCTTTGCCAGTGTCTCACCACCCTAACAGTAAAGAACTTCTTCCTAACATTTAACCTAAATCTCCCCTCTTCCAGTTTAAAACCATTACCCCATGTCCTATCACTACACACTCTGGTAAAAAGTCCCTCTCCAGCTTTTTTGTAGGCCCCCTTCATTTCATTAATGAGTAAAATCAAGCTAGTAAGATTTCAAAGTAAATGTTAACACACTTATCTATCTGGGAAGTAACATTCCTCCAGAAAGACATGTTGATGTTTTCCTCTGCTGGATTATATTCTGTCATGATTTTTTTGACTAAAATTCTTGAAATTTGAACATTTGCCACTTCAGTCACAGTCTGCAGTCTGACTTATGGCAGAGTATCCAAAACATCTTCCTGAGAGCACTAGCTGTGATAACAGATCTCTAGCATCCCTGGGTCCTTCTGGAGGTGCAGCCAGAGGTTGAGAAGGATTTCTCATTGTGTCTGAACTGGCACTGAATGCCCATGTTTTGGCAAATGGATTTTTGTATGTGTTGTACTGATTGTTCATCTTGACTGAGAAATCCCCCAGAGGAAAAGAAAAAAAAAAAAAAAGTGGCAAATGAAACTCAGCAAGCTACCAGTAAAATTTACCAGTGGAACTTCGTGGTGGATTTCCTCACAAGACACTGCCCTGGGGAGAAAATCAGTCCCCCATTCAAAGACCCTGTTTTAAGTGTTAACCCTGCCACGCTGTTTTGTGCTTTTTGCTGTGAAATCTTGTTTGCAAAGCACCCAAAGGGTCTAATGGCTTTCATGAAAAGACTTACACTTGGCACTTATTCTCTTCAAATGTGCAGTCAGGTCATTGGTCAAAAGGAGCTTTTTTCTTCTGCACCTGAAAGGATCTCCTGTGGTCTGTGAAAAGGTCTGGCTCTCCCTGCTAATCCATTCCAAGCCTTACTAGGAACATTGATTCTTTCTTAGGTTTAAATGGGGAGCAGAAATTTACTTTTGCTAGTGATTTTTTTTGAATTGCACTGTGTTTTATAGCACTGGGGCTTAAGAACTGCTTCATTTACCAATATCAAGTAATTGCTGCTGCAGCAATTCGCTACCATAGAACTGAGCAGCTGGAAGGTATTGATGTTTTGATAAAAGGTTGCTATTTGTGTTAATTTGCCCTCTCCCACTTTCATTTTTGGGCAGCCAAATACGGTATCATGTGCCATTGTTAATGGGTAGGTTACCTGAAGCTGTTACAAAAGTCCACACCAAGTTCATCCCAGTGAATTGACAGGTAATGTAGTTTTAATCTTAACTCCAATTATACCCAGGAAGATTAATTGTTGGGGGCAAATCCTTGCGTGGGGCCAAACAGGAGTTATAAATCATTTGGTTAGATGATCAGATAATATTTAAGCTCCTGTGAGTTTCAGAAAATGGAGAAGAATAGCTTAAACTTTTCCCTTTCACAAAGAAGCAGTAGCTTGTGATAAATTAGAATCTGTCTTTTCCCCCTCTCCAGTGATAACCTGGATTTGGGTGAAATGTCCACTAGTGCTAATTTAATTGCAAGTGGAACCCTCTACTGCCTGCAAGTAATTCACATTTTTCAGTAGCAGGTAATGGCAATAGGGAAAGTGTCTCCTTGCTATCAGGTCATTTTATTTTTAAGTCAATGACAATGGAACTATTATGTACCAGTTGATGAAAATTTAATTTGTTTAAGTATGGAAGAGAATTTATTAGCAGTAATTTGTTAGTATTACTATGGCCTTCAACTCATAGCTCTTACATATGCATTAGACAATTTCCCCTAATCTAAGCAAATCTAAACTAATCGAGGTAGACACGTAAGTATGGACCTCATTTTCCTTTCACTGAGACAAGTGTTAATTAGAAGACACTGGACCTAAAACAGAGTAACTTAGCAGAGAATCTGGTTTCATATATTTTCTCTAATCTGAATATTGCATGAATATGGTCACGATTCTAGGAGTAATTACAGTCACGGAATTGCTTCCATGAAAGTGAACAGTCCCCCTTAGGAAGGTGTGCATCTCTGTCAGCTGCTAAACAGCAGTACTGGAGATCATTTATGAATAAGCCTCTTTATATCACTGCAAAAAACGACTCTCATTTCCCCTCACTTAAATATATGTGAACCAGAAAGAACAAAGGAAAATACATAAAAGCTGGGACGGGGGCTGCGGTCAGTCCATCCCAGCCCCTCTCGGCCGCTCCTCCCTCCTCACACCTCTCCCTGCTCCAGCGCGGGCCCTTCCCCGGGCTGCAGTCCTTCAGGGACAACCTGCTCCCGCCTGGGCTCTCCAGGGCCGCAGCTCCTGCAGGAAAGATCCCCCTGCTGCGGCCTGGGGCCCTCCCCGGGCTGCAGGGTGGGTCTCTGCTCCAGCGGGGTCTCTGCAGGGCTGCAGGGGATCCCTGCTCCGGGCCTGCAGCACCTCCTGCCCTCCTGCTCCTGCGCCCTCCCTCGGGCTCCCTCTGCTGCTGCTCCCTCCTTGGCTTCCTCCTCCTCTGCCTCTGCCGCCTTTGGCCCTTTGGGAAACCTGTTTCCCCCCTTCCCCCGGCGCCCCCAGCTTGGCTGAGGGGCTCAGCTGTGTCCTGCGCTGGGGCCGTTGGAGCCGGCTGGGACCGGCTGGAACCGGCTGTGTCCGGCATGAGCAACAGCTCAAATGTACCTGCAGAGCTTAAGAGCTGTTGCCTCTTACTCATGCAATAAGTATTTTGAATAGGTTTGTTGGGTTTTTTTCAGTCTAAACTTTTATGACTGGGAGTAGAGTTTCCTCTAACCTTCTCTGAGTTTTGTAAATAAAAAGCTGATGGAAGAATGGAAAAATTGATATCTGGAAGCAAAGAAAGGTCTTGAAAATATGTTCCTACTGTCTAGATCACAAGAAGCAGAGATTTGAAATGAAGTATTAGAACCCGTAAACAATTTTCAACAAGTCGTTGAGGTACTGGAAAAGGTACCAGTTTCTTCAAAGGGGAGCACATCAATGTGTTTTGACAGTTTAGATTTCTGGATCTTGTTCAATTCCACTTGTTTGAAATATGATGGACTTTTCTAGATTGCGGTAAGATTTGTCATGATATTGTGAATCTCTTTTTTCTATTTCGGTTTCAATCCTCTGTTAAAAGCGTCTGAGCATTTATAATAATGAGTAAAAGAGATTCGTATATACACATTTACTTTTACATATTCATATTTCACCCATCTTACCCAGCTGTACACAAACATACACTTCCAATTGTGAATATTGCATCATATGCTTTTCACCTCAAAATGAAAGTTTGTTCCAAGTATTAAAAAATATTTTCTATTTGAACTGTTTTTCTTAAGAGAGGCTATTGAGAAATCCCTGTGGCTGGTTTGTATGTCAATGATAAATGACTTTGATGTGGAATTGAGGGACACATTCTGATATAGTTTACTCTCCACTGAAGTTGCTTGATTTATACCTATTACTCTGGCAAAATTAAGATCAGAATCTATACCCAAATCCTCTTGGCAGTGAATATTTCAGCCTTTTCAAAGATGCTCTTGAAATTACATTGTTGTGTCTATTCAGTAAATAAAAGAGAAGTTTTTTATTCTGTGTTGTCATGCCTGTCTTTCACATGATAGTCATTTAGAAGACAGGAATGAGGATAAGTAGCACCATCTTGTCAGACTGCATGCCCGATACTTTCTTTTTTGGTTATACAATGGATTTTAAAAAGGAACATATGTATTCTGATATAAAAAGAAGCAAGATTACTAAGTTATCTTTCTAGGTATTCAAACTTGAATTTTGGAACAAGATGCATAACAATCAGACAATAATTTCCACAGAAGTTGTTATTTTGAAAAGCAAATTGTCTGATGCAGTGTATTTTGGTTCCAGTTTTCAGTTTTACTTAAAAGGTTAAGTGAGAAAGCAATACAGTTTGATACAAAATGTCCTTTATGATCTATTTTCAGAGGATAATTTGTTTGCCAATTAAGAACAAGGAAACCTAAGTAAATAGAGCTCCTTACTCCAAATCATCTAGATACATTGAAATGTCTTCCCAGTTATACATGGGAATGCATGACTAACAGCATGGGGACTTCAACAGGACACTTTTAAATTAAAGGCCAATATTCTGTACTCATTTTATAGCCAGTTTTCCTTTTTGCCTTTGCCAACAATTTCCTTGTTCAGACACCTAATCTTTGAAGTATCCCATTTCAAGTAGAGAAAGTAAAATTTGCACGTTTTAGAGATAAAGTTAGCACCAAAATCTCTATTCAAGCAGTCAAATAGACTTTTTCAGAAGCTGGGCTTCATATTCACATCTAAGACCCTCTACTCAGTAGGTGTCCTTTCCCCATAAGTAATAATACTTATTTCAGTCCTTAAATACCAAGCATTTTGGGAATGAATATGTGGACATGTGACTTCTACTTCACCCCACAGTCACCAAGAAAAGATCCCTTCTTTTTAAAAGGAACCAAATGGAATTTATTTTTTTTAAAGCTAATTGAGTTCTTGTCTATAATGAGAACTTACTGCCCAGAGCAAAACAAGGGCATAGGCAACAAAGACAAGTAGTTCAGAGAAATTCAGAGCTTTTACTGGTCAAAGAACACAATAGAAGAAGAATGCTTTGTATACAGATCCCTTTCTTCAAGCAGACTGGCCAAAGGAAAGTAATAGTTTTGATACACCAAAGAATGATACTGTTCCATAGGTGATGGTGAATGCTGGTAGCTCTTGGGACAACATGAATTCATGATCCCTTACTCTAAGTTCAATTTCCTCTTCTTGTATTTTGTTGATATTCCAAAATAGATGATAATTTCTCAAATTTCCTGGTTTTCTTTTCTTTTATTCCCAATCTGAAAAAGCACCTAATCACCTAAACTTACCAGTTACAGAGCTACAAGTCTGTGGACCAGTTGTGCACTGTGTTCATTCATGGGCATGTTATACAACATTTTTTTGGCTGTCAAAAACAAAAAGGGGGTCTGAGAGGCTACCGATTGATGGGTTTGTTTTTTTTCTTTACATGTGTATAAATATGTTCAGCTTTATATATAGACCACCTTCAGTTGTCAGCATGCCACAAGTATTGAGTAGATGAATGTATACTAAAGAGCACTGAATCAGGTGGAAAAAAACTAGGTTAGGGGTTTTGTTCAGATCCTTTGAGTGTTTCAATTTACATGATAGCTGTGTCACAGCTGACACAAAGGCTTCATCTCAACACAGTCTCCCACAGCATCCTTCTGGAGAAGCTAGTGATCCATGGCTTTGACAGGTGCACCCTTCGCTGGGTCAAAAACTGGTTGGATGACCAGGCCCAGAGAGTGATGGTGAATGGAGCTGCATCCAGCTGGTGTCCGGCGACCAGTGGTGTCCCCCAGGGATCAGTACTGGGCCCAGTCCTGTTCAATATCTTTATTGACGACCTGGATGTGGGGATTGAGTCCACCCTCAGTAAATTCGCAGATGACACCAAGCTGGGGGGGAGTGTTGATCTGCCAGAGGGTAGGAAGAGGCTGCAGGAGGACCTGGACAGGCTGGATCGATGGGCCGAGGCCAATGGCATGAAATTCAACAAGACCAAGTGCAGGGTCCTGCACTTTGGCCACAATAACCCCAGGCAGCACTACAGGCTGGGGGAAGAGTGGCTGGAGAGCAGCCTGGCAGAGAGGGACCTGGGAGTGCTGGTGGACAGCTGGTTGAACATGAGCCAGCAGTGTGCCCAGGGGGCCCGGAAGGCCAATGGCCTCACCTCGAGTACTGTGTACAGTTCTGGGCCCCTCGCTTCAAGAAGGATCTTGAGGTGCTGGAGCGGGTCCAGAGGAGAGCAACGAGGCTGGTGAAAGGACTAGAGGGAAAGTCTTATAGGGAGAGGCTGAGGGTGCTGGGGTTGTTTAGCTTGGAGAAGAGGAGACTCAGGGGGGACCTCATCAGTCTCTTCAACTACCTGAAGGGAGGTTGTAGTCAGGTGGGGGCTGGGCTCTTTTTCCAGGCAACTGGTGACAGGACAAGAGGGCATAGCCTGAAGCTGCTCCAAGGGAGGTTTAGGTTGGATATTAGGAAGCACTTCCTCATGGAGAGGGTGATTAGACATTGGAATGGGCTTCCCAGGGAAGTGGTGGAGGCACCATCCCTGGATGTGTTCAAGGCAAGGCTGGATGTGGCACTTAGTGCCATGGTCTAGATGGTGTGGTGGTGTTGGTCATAGACTGGACTTGATGATCTTAAAGGTCTTTTCCAGCCTTGGTGATTCTGTGATTCTGATTTTGTGAATTCTTATTTTGGGTGAGCTGCAGTGTGTCAGTTCAATAGCATACTCTTAAATCCAACACTGTTTTTTTATTTATGTTTTTTTTTTCCTGGGCTGTTTCAGGGTCAGTCTTGGGTCAAGGTTGGTTATTTTTCCAAGAATGAGTTGCAAATAAGCATAACTGGGAGAAATCGTATTAGTTCCTTCTAGTGAACTGAAGCCCAGGAATCCCCGTGTGACAAAGTGCATAGAGGTAGAATAAAAAATTCAGAGCTGCCTGTTTGGGATAGCATTCTTTGGATTGATTTATATATTCACAATCCTCTTTGGAGCTGGATGAAGTGTGGCATATGTCTAATAGAGGAGACAGAATATGAAAGCTTTTTAAAGGGATTAAAATGATACACTAAAATGCTAGGAATTGCCACAAGCCTTGCTTGTATTTGCAAGCATTATAATTTCACACACAAGTCCATACTTCCATGTGAATGAAAGTAGTCAGCCCTGATCCTACTTAGGAAGCTCTCATACATTTGTAGGACATCATCATTCCAAGTCGTAACAGGCCAGAAATGGTTCATAAGCAATATCACATGAACCAATCAGAAAGTTCAGATTTTCAAAAACAAAGAACCACTGCATGGACATTCCTCGCCAAAAATAAATAATATGTTGGGTTTAGTTCTTCTGCTTCATTACTTTAATGTGAGTTTTCTCAAAGTTGCATTGATGTTTAGAATCATTTGGCAATATCTAAATCAAGAAGAGAATTAAATATGGGAAGGATACTTCAATTTATTTTCAAAATACACTACACAGACCTTTCTTCCTGGGCAGCTTTCAATGTTTTAGTAATTATGTTTATATAATTTTGTTTGGAAAATGAATGAATGAACAGAACAGACTTTTTTTAAAAAATCTTTTTTCCTGCTGCTCTTCATCCTGAATTAAATAATCATGCTTTCTCTTTAGTAAGATGATACTTTTAGGCTATCCTCTTACCAATGCTGCTTACTTTTCATTTATCCTCTTTCTGAAAATTTAATCCTACATTAAAAAAACAAACCAAACCAAACCAACAACAAAAATACACCATGAAATTAATGGACACCATGGTAAACCTTTACTTTTTGAAAATCCATCCCTTTCATGTGATAGTGTCATAGGTCCTCTGCTTTTAAGCAAGCATATTCAAATTATTGTGGCCCTGGCTGTCATTTAATTTTTCTTTTTATCTCCATTCCACAAATCTGTATATATGGTAGTGAGTTAATTACTTGTTTTCTTCCTAAACTCCTTCCACTTTGTCCATTATCTTTTTTTCTCTCACAGAAGGAAAAAGTCCAGTTAAATAGACAAGAGGGTGCATAAGCCACTGGTAAGATTCCCCTTCACTATGATTTAGATCTTCAGATAACTCACAGTTGCCTGCAACAGGCTACAGTACAACATGCTAGCAAACATTGTGTGTGTTGACTGAGAAGTTAAAACAGATTAAAAAAATACCTAAGAGATCTTAGGCTTAGACAGCAAGTTTGGATTTGATTCATTGCAATGGGTGGGAGGAGTTCATTATCACATATGCCAACAGCAGAAGTGGGCAGGTTGTTTTGTGGGCAATTTCTCTACGGAAATTCTGTACCTTCTGTTGACTGTTTTTCTCACCAAGGAGGAACAACTTGTACCGCAGCTGATCTGTGATGATCTAATCTCACCATTCACCTGAAATTGGTGGTGGAATTTGAAGTCCATCCTGTTCACAGAATCACAGAATCACAGAATCACAGAATCACAGAATCACAGAATCTTAAGGGTTGGAAGGGACCCTGAAAGAACATCTAGTCCAAGCCCCCTGCCAGGCAGGGTCACCTAGAGCACATCACACAGGAACTTGTCCAGGCAGGTTTTGAATGTCTCCAGACAAGGAGAGTCCACAAACTCTCTGGGCAGCCTGTTCCAGTGCTCTGTCACTCTCACAGTAAATAAGTTTTTTCTGATGTTTATGTGGAACCTCCTATGCTCCAATTTACACCCATTACCCCTTGTCCTATCACTGGTCATCACTGAGAAGAGCCTAACTCCATCTCCCTGACACTCACCCCTTACATATTTGTAAACATTGATGAGGTCACCCCTCAGCCTCCTTTTTTCCAAGCTAAAGAGACCCAGCTCCCTCAGCCTTTCCTCATAAGGGAGATGTTCCACTCCCTTAATCATCTTTGTGGCTCTGCACTGGAATCTTTCAAGTAGTTCCTTGTCCTTCTTGAACTGAGGGGCCCAGATGATTAAATGCAAAAAGGAATGATTTCAGCCTTGAGATATAAAAATCTGTCCGTGTCTTCAAATTAAGAAACTGCTGAGCTGTGACTTAAAAATTATCTGTACTATTTCAGTCTGTGAGCTGTGTTTCCTACCACATTCTCCTGCAGAAACTGGCTGCTTATGGCTTAGACTGGTGTAATCTTCACGGGGTATAATACTGGCTGGATAGTTGGGCCCAAAGAGTTGTGGTGAACGGAGTTCAATCCAGCTGGTTGTTGGGGACAAATGGTGTTCCCCAGAGCTCAGTGTTGGGGCTAGTTCTGTTTAACATCTTCAATTATCTGGACGAGGGGATTGTGTGCACCCTTAGTAAGTTTTCAGATGACACCAACACGGGAGTGTTGATCTGCCTGAGGGCAGGAAGGCTCTGCAGAGGGGACCTGGACAGGCTGGATTGAGGGGCCGAGGCCAATTGTATGAGGTTCAACAAGGCCAAGTGTCAGGTCCTGTACTTGGGTCACAACAACCCCATGCAACACTACAGGCTTGGGGAAGAGTGGCTGGAAAACTACCTGCAGAAAAGGATCTGGGGGTGTTGATCCACAGCCAGCTGCATATGAGCCAGCAGTGTGCCCAGGTCAAGAAGGGCAATAGCATCCTGGCTTGTATCAAAAATAGTGTGGTCAGCAGGACTAGGGCAGTGATTGTCCCCCTGTACTCAGCACTGGTGAAACCGCACCTCAAATCCTGTGTTCAGTTTTGGTCCCTTCACTACAAGAAGGATACTGAGGGGCTGGAGCATGTCCAGAGAAGGGCAACAAAGCTGGTGAAGGGTCTAGAGCACAAATCTTATGAGGAGCTTCTGAGCGAACTGGGGCTGTTTAGTCTGGAGCACAATAGCCTGAGGGAAGACCTTATTATTGCTCTCTACAACCACCTGGAAGGAGGTTGTAGTGAGGTGGGTTTGGTCTCTTCTCCCTAGTAACAAATGACAGGATGAGAGAAAATAACCTGAAGTTGTTCTGGGGAGGTTTAGATTGGATAATAGAAGAAACTTTGTCACTGAAAGGGTCAACAAACACGGGAAGAGGCTGCCAAGGGAGGCGGTAGAATCACCATCTCAGAAGGTGGTTAAAAGATGTGTGGATGTTTTGCTTAGGAATATGGTTTAGCACTGGACACTATCGAGTTAGATTAGCAGTTGGACTCAGTGATCCTAAAGGTCTTTTCCAATCTGAATGAATCTATGAGGCAATGATTTTTCATTCATTATGTCAGTCATGGTGACCTTGACAAAATGTTTGCCTTGCAATAATCTGTATTAAAGAATCACAGAGTTGTCAGAGTTGGAAGGGACCTCTAGAGATCATCTAGTCCAACTCCTCTGCTAAAGCAGGATCCCCTAGAGCACATTACTCAGGACTGCATCCATGTGAGTCTTGAATATCTCCAGAGAAGGGGACTCCACAACCTCCCTGGGCAGCCTGTTCCAGTGCTTTGTCACCCTCACCATAAATAAGTTTTTCTTCATATTTAAATAGAACTTCATATGTTCCAGCTTGTGCCTGTTGCCCCTTGTCCTGTCACTGGGAACTACTGAAAAGAAAGGACTAAGGAGTTACATACATTTTATCTTTACATTATTATTATTTGGAGCACATGCACTCACATAGTTCTGGGGAAATTCTTTCAGTTTTAAAATACTGCTTCTCCCTTTGTGACGTTGATGAAACAGGTCTCCAAATGTACTCCTGTCATATTCACAGCTGTGGAAAAGTTTCCATTCTTCCTTTGCTGTCTCACATGTGCAGAAAAAGTTGTACAGCATCTTTCTTATCTTTTTTAATAATTGTATTTAAAATTTGGTTATTTGTCAAATACTCTTAAACCTGTAGCTGCAGATCTATAAGTACCGTGACCTGTCTCCACTGGAAAGGGCTGATGTAATTAGAAAAAGGCCTATATCAATCATTGAGATAATGGGTGTTCTCTTTCTCTCTCCTTCTCTCTCATCATCAATTACCCTGACTATTTTAGACAAAATATCAGACAAACCTACCTTCCTTTGGCTACAGTGCTGCCATTGCTATTAATGGAATTTTAAATCTTCTGTTAAACAAAACGTTCCTAGGGAGACTATTTTGCAACAGCCAATTAAGCAAAGTCTAATTTATGTAATCTCACAGAATTAGTGGTGGATTTAATAAATGTGGTAAAAGTTGACACACCTGGTAGAAGTGATTCTTCTGGAATTATCTCACGAGTGTTTCCCCTTTAGTCTTGCTGTGACTTGTATTAAACATCATGCATCAAAATTCAAATATAAAGTTAAAATAACCATTATTATCACTAATACTATTACTATTACTTATATAAAAGCCTCTAGAGATGTTAAAAACATATTTAGGCCTAGATAGCTACTAAATATCTTATACTATTGACAGGAGATATCTTACCATCATTAGTTACCAGAAATTACTTTTCAACTAACATCTGTTATAAATTGGTCCTTAGAAGGTGATTCAACAGAACACTGCAGTAAAATAAAAACACCTGTTAGAAATTAATCTTTTGCAGAATAATGAGAAATTTAAGTATACATTTAAGCACGTTTGCAGGCATATTTGTCTGCACTTGTGGACAAAGTAGTCTGACTTTTCAAATTGAAGCTGTTTTAGCCCTGCTAGTATCAGTGAGAGAACACAGGACTATGCTGAGCAGTTTTGATGATGCACATCTTTGAGTTCTTTGAGAACTGGGCCTTGCTTCAATATAAAAAGGGAAAACCTATTGTGGGAAATCATCAGCTCTCCTGTCTATCAAAGACCAAAAAATTTCACTCTGGCTTTCCCATATCAAAACTAAACACAGATAGATGTCTTTACATTTTTAAAAGAATAAAAAACAAATGCCACACAATTTGTGTAACGACTGTAGCACAGTGCAAAATATGCTTTGCCCCAAAGATGACCTGACTACAGTCTGGTGAAATAAAAATCCTTGTCAGATCTAGCTTTAAAATGTGAATAGATGTGAATATATGAGTACCAGAGGTCTCACCAGAGTAGGCTCTAAGCTCTAATATACTCTGTTGGGTGAGCCCATGTAGACTAACCACAGCAGGAGAGGTAGCTTACCTGGAGGTAGCCCAGAAAATGAAGAAATAATGGCCCCCAGTGGATCTTCAGACAATGGTGTCTCCCAGGTAGATGAGAAGAGGCTGATAATTATTGATTCCTCTCAGAATTCAAACCCTGTCTGTGGTCAGGCATTTGTGGGCCAAGAAAACAAAACCACTGATGATTTCTCACTCTCCTCACCCATACTTATTTTTTTCTCAGGAATGTCCGCAGGATTTGTATTGATTCTGGGGAGATGTTCACACAATGACATTAATATATCAAAAAAGTCACAAGAAAACACTCTTTTTTTCCAATAGATTTTCCTTTTGCAGAGACGAGGTAAGTAAAAGTTTCTCCACGTTTCTCTTGCTTGAGTTGTCAGCTCTTCAACAACAGCTAAATGATATTTTTAACCTGTTGGCCTCTGTCAGCTCCAATGGGGAGCCAAAACAATGATACAGGTTGATTCTTCACCCTCTAAGCAGTACAAGTGTCCTACAGCTGCTTCATTTTTCAGGAGTGATTTACTTATTATTGAAGCAGTGCTTGGCTTTGCTATTGTTCTTATCTTTTGAAAATGTTATGCATTATTAGCAGTCCTTCCAGGTATGCTGAGAAATGCAAAAGGTAAAAAAATACTTGCAGCAGGAGGCTTCTGAAGCTCAACATTTCAACCTTTACCCGGCACATGCTGCTTACCTCTTCCTGATAATGAACACTTTTGTTATCAAACTACACAAAGGCCACCTCATAAAACATACTGAAGATGTGTCAGAAATTTGCAATTTGTGCCTTGGCGTATTGACCTTATCCCATTTTGATGTTTTAAACATTTTCTCCAAGTTTAGTGCTACTTCTAGTGCATGGATTACTGGGAGGGTGATGGAGCACTGGAACAGGCTGCCCAGGGAGGCTGGGAGTCTTCTTCTCTGGAGACTTTCAAGACCCTTCTGGACACGTTCCTGTGTGATCTGCCCTAGGTGTTCCTGCTGCATCAGGAGGGTTGGACTTGATGATATTCAGAGGTCCCTTCCAACCCCTATGATTCTATGAACACTATTTCTTATTTTGTTACTGTTAAATGTTAAATTTATTCATATGGCATATAATTACTTTCAAATAGAACTCAAACCTGATAAAGAATTAAAAGCCTTTTGTCTGTCTTTTAAAAATCTGTGTATATATATGTCTGTATAAGTCTGCATGTTTCTGCAGAATCTGCTGATCTTTAATAGATTATAAAAATTCCAGCTTGTTGTAATGAACATAAATAAGCCAACGGGAAGCATTTGGTGATCTCAATTTAGTTCATACTGATATTTTTCATTGAACAAGTTATTAATGGCACCTTCTCAGGATCATAGCACACCTGGAGTTTGGATTAATTTAGCTATTAATCTGAATTTCCCAGCTAGTCTTCATCTTAGAAAAAAGGGCAGTGGAAAACTTTTACTTGAATATCCCCTGGCAGAAATTATTGGTTTTAAGACTGTCACAAAGAGACTTGGTTGTAACATTAAGTCTTGCAGTCTGCCTGGTGAAGTCATTCACTGCTTACTGGAAAAAAGGCATTTCTGATAAATTCCAGCATGGCTTTTTTTCACTCTCAGCACAGAAAGTGTTCTCACCTACATTTTTGTAATGGTTTATTAATGCACTCTGACTCTGGATGTTTGAGTGTTTTAATGTTGCTAGATCTGAGTGCTGCTTTTGACACTTTTGATTATAATAGCTTCCACTTGCTCACATCTAATGTTCTCTGGGCTTAGCTGGCTCTACATTTTGAGTTCATCTCAATCCTATTTGTCCAACACATCAGGGGTGTTTTATTTTTTTTTCCCATTAGCAGAGTTTCCTTGGCCTCCTTTGCTCAGAAGTTATTTATGGGAAGGTTCTTTCACCAATTCTGTTCTGAACACTTGTTTTTCTGCACAAGAGCAGCCACCAAAAGAAAGCTGAAGCAGACTTGAATGTCTGACTTGAATAACCAGCAGGTCAAGGGAGGTGATTCTTCTCCTCTACTCTGCTATCATGAGACCCCACTGCAGTATTGTGTCTAGTTCTGGAGCCCCTACATAAGAAGGACATGGAGCTGTTGGAGCAAATCCAGAGGAGGGCCATGAAGGGCTGTGTCATGGTTTGGCACCAAGTTGGAACACTCTCGATTCACCCCCCTCCCCCTCCTCCCCTAAGGTAGGGAAAGAGGGAGAAAAATGAGAAAGAGAGGCTTTCTGGGTTGAAAAGTGAAACAGATTGATTTTAATTATCAGTGATAAGGGAATATATATATATTTGTGAAGGGATGTGCAACACCCGATCCCCTCCCTCCTCCCCCAGCGACTCTCCCAGCAACTCTTCTCCCTGGTGACTCCAGCTGAAGGGGGGAGTGTCCGGGCGCACGGACAGGGCCCTCCCTGTTGGCTGGGAAGAAAAATGGGGAAAAAAAGAAAGAGAGCCAAAGAGAGGGTGGTAGAAGTGACAGTAAGCAGAAAAAGAGAGAGAAAAAGGAAACAAAAGGCTTGACTTCTGTGATGTCTTAACCTATAACGAAAGCCAAATAGAGAAAATATTATGAGAAAGGAATATTCTGATTTGCTGATCCTGCCTTCGGTCTAATCTTCTCCCCCATGGGGGGGAGGCTGCAGACAGTCAGAAGTGACCTTGGTTATTATCAGTCCACTGGGGCTGCTAAAAAGTTCACTGAAAAAAAAATCAGCAAAGAGCTTCACCCTGGCTCAAACCAAAACAGGCTGGCTCTCCTACAGAGACGGGCTTAGGAAGTTGGGGCTGTTCAGGCTGGTGAAGAGTAGGCTCTGGGGAGACCTTGTAGTGGCCTTCCAGTACCTGAATGGGGCCTTCAAAAAAGCTGAGGAGGGACTTTTTACAAAGGCATGTAACGATGGGACAAGGAGAAATGGTTTTAAGCTGAAATGAGGGTTCATTTAGATTGGATATGAGGAAGAAATTCTTTCCTGTGAGGGTGCTGAGACACTGGCACAGGTTGCCCAGGGAGGCTGTGGAAGCCCCGTCCCTGGAACTGTTCAAGGCCAGGGTGGATGGGGCTTTGAACAGCCTGGTCTAGTGTGAGGTGTCCCTGCCCATCCAGGGGGGTGTGAACTAGATGATCTTTAAGGTCCCTAATTCTATGGACTTACTTGCATAGTAATATGATCCATCAGCACAACTGATATTTTACTTTCTGGTTGCGACTACTTGACCACATCTTTGTGAAATGCAATAGTGGGAAGAACCACTAACCTACCAGTACAAATCGCTGAACCCCCAGGAAATGAGAGAGCACTGAAAAAAGGGCAAATCTTGACAAGGCAGAGGATTATTTTGAGTGAAACAGCAAGAATAAAAAGGTTTCATAAAGCAAGAAAGGCAGTATGTATCACCTGATACACAGGTGACGAGAACATAGAGACAGAGGTTTTCCTAACAGGTAGATCACAGTTGTGTCTTCCTGTCAGGAGCAAGAGACAGTGCTTATACTTGGACTTAGGCCAAGAAGACTAAGAAGGGAAAAACTGGATGTCCTCCCGTGCCAGGCAAATAGATGGCTTATTGCAGCCCAGAACCCTGTAGGATGTGGTACAACCCTCTACCCTGAGCATTTATATCATACGATTTTCTCCTAAAGAAATAGGAGGAAGGCAAGAAGAAAGAATGACATGGTTTCTAAAGGGAGGGGGGCAGTGCAGGGTATACTTTGTTTTGCATAAAAACCAAGAAGTAAAAAAGGGTTTTTATTAGCATGACTATGAAATGTATCAAATTCCGTATGGTAGAAAATTACATTGTGGCCTTTAAACGTGAAAGTAATCTAAAAGTGTCAAGTCACGTTAAAAGCTATCCCATGAAACAACTTTGGGTTCAGAGGAATGAATGGATCAATAGACAGAAAGAAGACAAGAAAATTGAAAGGCTATCTGTGAGACAGCCAGAGTGAACCTTGCTTTATGAACTGTACTGCATCAGCAAGACAGGATCAGATGCTATCAAGTTGCACTTTCAAAAAGGATTAAATCAATATGATTTGATCAGTCCTTTGAACTTTTTGAGATCCCCTGCCTTCTCTTAAAATATTGTCCACATCACACGAATGATAGATCCATTTGTTTTGATGAATTTGACATTGCTGTGTTGCAGCTTTAATCTTCCTTAGCATGCTAAAGAGTGGGCTTTAATGTAGTACTGAGAATTCTGTTATTAAAAATAGAAATAAACCAAAAAACCTGGAATTTTCTATCAGCTCTTCAAGTATTACATGGAAAAATAATGGAATTCAGAAATTACGCTATTAAGAGACACCATATAGACCTTGAAAACCTGGTGTTGAGGGAACTCTTCTTTTTACCCTTCTTATTTTCTCAGTAATGTGTCATCAAGGTCTAGGATGAGATCCTCTCTTCTCTTTGTGTAATGTCTATGGAACTTGGACACCAACTCCAGTAATTCCCTGTAAGTCCCATGTCCAAAGTGGGCAGGGCAGAGAACATAATTAACTTGTGGTCCAAAGACAGTAGATCTGTCTCACAAGTGTTGATCACATGGGCAATATTGCTTGCTTAAATTACACCTAAAAGCCTCAAGCAAAACCAGATAAAAGCAAGATATAACACCAAGGAACTGAAAATCAGAGGAGACAGAAACATCATCCTCATTTTACAGTCTGAAGACAGAGAAATTAAATTGTTTGTGGTCAAATGAGGGCAGAGAGGACACCTTTGGCAGCAGTAGAAATACAATCACAGATTGGTTTCTTAAACATTAGATTAGCCTTTTCTCCTGGCTTTTGCTTAAATCCACTTGACAGCAACTGACTCAATTATTCTTTGTGATTAATTACCTGGAGATATAGCCTTTTTTTCATTTATTTTCTTGGTTTTCTAATGTTTTCAAACCAATCCCAGTGTCTATAAAAGCGTTTTCATTAGTATTACATGAACAGTTTTGTTGAATAATATTGAGGGAGTAGATCATAATTTAGTATGAGCTGAGGTATAAGGAACAAAAGATATGAGCTGTCAACCCAGTGCAAAATACAGTGTTGCCTTCTTACCGAAGAGGTTAATTTTAAAATGTTAAAACTAAATTAATAGCAAAGGATAAATACTTCCATTTTGTATAGATCCCTTTCTTCCCATACGTCTTTAGATAAGCATGTATGTTCATAACCATGACTGTCTTTCCCTTCCCTTCCCTTCCCTTCCCTTCCCTTCCCTTCCCTTCCCTTCCCTTCCCTTCCCTTCCCTTCCCTTCCCTTCCCTTCCCTTCCCTTCCCTTCCCTTCCCTTCCCTTCCCTTCCCTTCCCTTCCCTTCCCTTCCCTTCCCTTCCCTTCCCTTCCCTTCCCTTCCCCTTCCCCTTCCCCTTCCCCTTCCCCTTCCCCTTCCTCCCCTTCCCCTTCCCCTTCCCCTTCCCCTTCCCCCCTTCCCCTTCCCCTTCCCCTTCCCCTTCCCCTTCCCCTTCCCCTTCCCCTTCCCCTTCCCCTTCCCCTTCCCCTTCCCCTTCCCCTTCCCCTTCCCCTTCCCCTTCCCCTTCCCCTTCCCCTTCCCCTTCCCCTTCCCCTTCCCCTTCCCCTTCCCCTTCCCCTTCCCCTTCCCCTTCCCCTTCCCTTTAAAATAAAAGCACAATATGTGTGCTGCTTCCACCTTTGAAGTTAAAGTAAATGGCTGTGCCTTCCAGAGGCAAAAGTTCTTTCCCAGGGAAATGCTGATCAACTGATAGGAGTAAAGGTTGAAATAAAAAATTGAAGGGTTTTTTTCGTGAAAGAATAACACTAATGTAAACAGGCTCATGGAATGTGTATAATACTAACTATGCCATTACTGGGGTTTTAGTGGTTGTGTCTGAGGAATGTTTTAATGGTTATATTTAAGGAAGATCTGGGAAAAGGTATGCTACATGAGAAAGCTTAGTTATTTCCTTGCATCTTACATAGCTACCAATGTTGCACTTGCAGACAATTAAGCTCTACAAGACCATGTGATCAGGAGAATTTATTTGCTTTCTGATACCTTTGAGCATCCCTGAAACTTGTTAGTTTGTTTAGGGTTGTGGTTTTTTTTCCTAAATTTTCTTTTGTATAAACAGAAATATGGAAGTCACTGTTCTGCATTCCAAGCAAGTAAAATGTTGTTATTTTATTATTTCACTGCTTCTCTGCATATTGCAAAACTGTACCACTGTGTAGAGGAACTTACCTTTATTTATGACATCATGGGCTTGCTGTTAATTCAACCAGCAGAGAAGCTGGTAAATAAGGTCATTAGCTGTCTGTCATCCTTATGGATTTATTAGCCTTATTTGAGGCAGTTGAGCTGCAAAGCTGGGGGTTGTTTCTACAGACATCAGCTCTGCTCAAAATGAGACATTCAAGATAAAATTCTCAAAGCAGCCAACTTGTCGATTTGAAATACATGGCACTCATGAATTTTATGGGAAAATGCACAGCTACACTATACACTTTTTTGAAAAGTAAAAGCAGAAACACAGGCATGTGATAAATTAGAAGAGCCCTCAGATTTTTGTCTGGGCCTTTGAAATCGAATGTAGTTTGATCGTTACCTCTAAGTCAGATTTATATATACCTCTTCCTCACTCATTTTTTCCCTGTTGTTTTTCAAATATCTTCCCTTATCTTCACCCCATCCAAGAGATATGTGTGTGTATGAGTGAGAGAAGCTATTAGTCTGATGTACAAAGATTATTATACCTAGAGGAAAAAGAAGAAGAGAAAAAAAAAAAAAGGAAAAGAAAAAAAGGAAAAGAACAAAAAAAGAAAAGAAAAAAAAAAGAAAAGGAAAAAAGCAGCTTCCCTTGGTCTGGGTGAATTTTTAGTTTTCTTGAACACATTGAACACTATCTTGGAATGAGTTTAGGCATTCCTTTTAACTGTGTTGTTATGAAGCAAGATTTTGTGAAGTTTAAAAGATTCTCACTGGAAAGATGAAGAGCACAACATTTTTTTATTATTATTTTTTTAATAATAACCCCCCCCCCCCCCCAACAAAACCAAAAGCAGAAACCATGACAACAACAAAAAAAACTCACCCTGTCCTTAATTTACAGTATTTTCATCTGGAGAAGGCTGTCAGATATTTCACCTAATCATCTAACAAAGTGCCTTCATAACTGTTCTGTGTAACAGGGCTGAGCTGATGGTGCTGTGGGAGCCTTAAATCAGGTTTTCATTGCTTTAGTGCATCTGAACTGGTGCCTAGATGTTATTAGAGTCTAGTTCCTTGTGTGTTATACATAAAGATCAGAGCTGTACAAAACTCAGCCTTCATAGCATTCATACCAAGATTTTTTATTTATTTGTGGATTCTCTGTTTCCCCAGATTTGCTTTCTGTTTGACATTTTAATTAGGCTAAATGTGGTAGGATAACCTCTGCAGTAGCTGGGAGAAAGTACCTTTCCACCTCTTTAGGTGTCAACAGTGTATTCAAGACTATAAAAAAATAAACCATAGGCATCAGACTGAATCAAGTCTCATGCATTTCAGCTAAGGAAATAACAGGGCTACTGAGAACTTGTAGGTGACTAAATAAGTTGCTATGGGGATGCAAGATGATTGCATTTCCCAAGCCTATTAAGTCTATTTGGAAATTGTCAGTAGAGATGGGATGGGGTTTCTCTTTTTCAAGACAACTGTGTTTATCAGGAATAATATTTTTGTTGCTCAGAAGTGTGACTTTCTTTCAAAAATGTCAACTTTTCATCAAAGCACACCCTGATCCTCTAAGCTGAAAGAATTTTGGGGAAATAAAAAAATTGTCCTGGGAGGAGAATGACAGACATATTATGAAATATTTTCCTCAGAAAATTAAGGAGGGGAAAAAAAAAGTTCCCATTCTCTCTTGCCTCTTGCACATACTTTGGTTTATAGCTCCCAGATGGATCTTCTCTCATTCTCTCTCTGTATCCTTGGATCTCACTTAGTTGCATTGATGCTCTGGGGATGGCCTCCAACTCTAGGATTCTTCCATCCAATGGAAAGCCCTGTGGATTGGCCTGATTCGTGTCTGCTCAGACTTACCTGGTTCTGAGAGAAAGAAACCCTTGTTGGAGAAAAGACTGTGGTTTTTACATCTCAGTTACAATTTCAGATACTTGCAAGCCCCTTCTTCAAAGAATCGTACTAGAAAGTGCACTCTCCAGGTCCTGCCTAGAAAGGTGGCTTTCACAAAGCCCTTCATATTCCCATCATTTGGAGGATGGGATCTCATCCAATGGGAAACAATAAATTATGGTGGCTTGGGGACACTTGATATATGTGCCATACGACACATTTATTCTTATCTAGAGCTGAAGAGAAGAGAGACTGAGATATCATTTGAACTAATGTTGTCAAGATTTAACTTTAAAAAGTTAAATATGTTGGAGCAGGGACCATCTGTTTGAAGTGAGTTTCTGGAGCAGCTCCTATGATGAGCTGCCAGTCTGCTGCTTAATATCTTGCATTCTTGTGATTTTAATAGCAGTTAATTGTAATAATTTGTACCTTATCTGAAAAGTGAGATGCCTGGGGAATTTAGTTTGGGAAAAAAACTAAAGCAAATTAAAGCAACAACAACAGCAACAAACAAACAATTATAGGAGGAAAAATTGAGAAGCTCAGTTAATCAGAAACTCTACCTGGAGCAGCACAGTTGTGTTTGTTTGTTTTTTTAATGAAAAGACAGATGCAAAACCCACAATGGAGATGGAATGGACTTAGAAAATAACTGATATCTGGATGAAACTATCTTTCCAGTTGTATTAAGACAAACAAAGAAAATCAGGTGACCTTAATTGACAAGAATAACATTTCATATCTCATTTTGCAAATAAAACATTTTGCCAGCACAATTTTCTGGAACTTACCTACAGACATAGGTGTGTATAACCTAAATAGATAGTTAGATACATAGATAGATACTGTTCTAATTGGTTAAGTAAACAAAATGCACTGTGTTTGGAAAAAAACATTTAACCACTTAAACTCCTTTATCTTCACTGTGGTCACATCTCCACAGTCTTCAGTAATGTTTGAAAATAAAGTCTTACCCACTGCTCCCTGAAATCAGTGAGAGACATCTTCAATGACAGTAAAAATTACCTTCACAGGCCACTTGCTGCTTAAAACTTAGTTTGTTTTTTTATAATAGCAAAGCTGAGGCAAAACCCTTCTCTCATGTATAACAGTTTCAGTGCAAGAAAAGTAGAAAGGGGGAAAAAAAGGCCATCTAGGTTGGATTTTAGATTTTTTCTGCCAAAACTGAATTAAAAGAAAAAGTGAAAAGAAAAACACAAAAGAGTTAAAATTTCCAGTAGAAACATAAGTCATGCTGTTTTATCATTTCTAGTGCCACTGATCTGAATATTTATCTGTGCACCATTATTTATTTTGAAGTAAATGTATGGAAGTATGAACTGAGACTACAAATGCTGGGCCAAATTCCGTTCAGTCACACCAACCAATTTAGCTGAGAACAGGTTTCAGATCTTCTCTGGAGAAAAATAAAAGGCACTCTTACATGCATTTACAGTGCATGTAAAGAAAAGGTTTTACTTTGTGGATTATTTTTAATTGCCTTGAGCAGGTTAGCTATTTTTTTTTTTCACTTCTGGTTAAAATAGGAGTTCTAGTATTTTCCAGTTTTGAAAGTGTCAAGGGCAATTAGTTGAACAAGTAAGGTTTCCTATTCAGTAGAAGCTCTCATTGAACTGTAATTAGAACAATCCTAATTCAATTCCCATTTGAGTCCATCTAAACTTCACAATAATAGATCAGGCTTAGTTCCAATATAAGAAAAAATACTGTTTATTGGTATGAACTCTTTCTGATTTGCTATTGGTATGAACTCTTTCTGATTCCCTGGCTGTGAGAAACAGTGCATCAAAGATGGTGAAACACTGAGAGTATGTGGCAAGAGTGAGGCCTCATGAGTTCTGAAAATGACCAAATCATTGTTTCCTGAGTAGTGTCAATGCAGGAGAACATACAAATTCAAAGACAGCTCCTTAGAGCAGAAAGATAAACAGCATGCAACAAGATTAGAACTAGGCTTATAAACTGGTGCATTGTGTCAGAAAGGCAACAGAAAACTGTGTAAAGTCTTTAAATTCAAGTAGAGCTGAAACTGCAATTGGCCAGCTCCGAAAACCACATAAATGATACATAAAAAACAGGGAAAACAACAACAACAACAAAACAGACCCACCTTTCTTGGCTGTGAAAAACGCAAAGAACAGTCATGATTCAGTCAGCAAATGCTGCCTCTTTTTTGTATAAATACACTGACCTCTACAATATCATCTAAAACATTCACAAGTACATGTAGGAATTTTAAGGAATATTGTTGAATTTAAAATTATTTGGGTTCCTGGATTTAAAAACTTGCTAAAAATGCTATAATTTCTTTGGTTAATAGATTTTTTAGAACACTCCTGGCTGCCTATGGAAAAGAGGTCAATTTGGAAATGGAAGTAGATAAACAAAAGAGTGAAATCATAATTGGCTTAATGAACATTTCAGAGATACTTTACCACAATGGATCTATTTATCATGGTTTTCTCTCTACGTGCTGTTTTTCTTGAATAACCAACCTTTAATTTCCTTCCCAGGCTTTTAAAGGATGATGCCTTCTCCCCTCCTTTATTTAAAGGATTGTAACACTGTTACAGCCTGATGCATTTGGTGGTTACAGTCACTTAAAAATCCTACATCAAACACTCAATGTACACTTTGTGATTTGAATGATAGTCCCTAAATCCAGAACACAGCATTTTTAGTCCTCTGAATACCTGAGACACAGTCAAAGTACAACAGACACAAAGAGCATTCAGACTTAACCTAATACCTCATATTGTCATTACTTATAACTTACTTCACATAACACTTTTTTTTTTTTTTTTCTTTCAGTGGTTCCCAGCCTACTAGGCATTTCTGAAAGATATCAGAAGCTCCGACCTAGAGGTGGTAACTGTGGTCACAGATTTTGAGGAGAGTGGTTTGGAACAGACCCTGTCTTTTAAAAATGCTACTTAATCGCCCTCCAAGTAGCTGCCAAACAGCTGCCTGAGGGCCTGACTCCAGGCTCTGCTCTTGTGCAGACTCCTAATATAGTGCTGGGACAAGCCGTTGTGCTCTGTTACCAATCTCCAGTTAATGTCTCTGTTCTGTTTCATTCCTGTTTTGGAGATGGAAACCGATAACTTCATTAGGTGCTCAAATATTGTGCTAGCAAGGACCAATAAACATTTCAGTTTTAGCACTCTGTGAGTCGCGCGGGCGAAATCGTTACAGAGGAGGATGGTAACTCTTTTTCATACCTATACACGTCTAGAAGAGTGAAAGAAATGCTTTCCATAGACATCTCTCATGCTATCTAATCTTGATTAGCTGGTGAAGCATGTCCCTGGAGATGCCACAATGAAGAAACATGACATCATGTAAAAGCCAATCCTCCTTTCTGTCCTATTTCAAAAGAGATACACTCATTGATACAGAACTTTTCTCTGTGTGAATAAAAGCCATTCTCTTCACCTGGGATTTATAAGGTCATATAAGGCTTTCCCTTCCTTCCTTCCTTCCTTCCTTCCTTCCTTCCTTCCTTCCTTCCTTCCTTCCTTCCTTCCTTCCTTCCTTCCTTCCTTCCTTCCTTCCTTCCTTCCTTCCTTCCTTCCTTCCTTCCTTCCTTCCTTCCTTCCTTCCTTCCTTCCTTCCTTCCTTCCTTCCTTCCTTCCTTCCTTCCTTCCTTCCTTCCTTCCTTCCTTCCTCCCTCCCTCCCTCCCTCCCTCCCTCCCTCCCTCCCTCCCTCCCTCCCTCCCTCCTTAAAAAGGAAAGTATATTCTTGTAAAGTTATCAAAATTATGAGAGTTCATACAATTTTCAAAGCTCAAGCAATGTTCTAGTTTTGTGCAATCACTTTTATCTTCCAAATTCCCCCTGAGGTGTGAGCAATGAGGGCAACCATCCAAGTTCTCTGCAACCTCTTGCAGGCTACAGGCTTTCAGACACAAAACTCCACAAATGAAATTTTGAAAACCACCTTGCTAGGTCCAGCTAATAAAAAGAAGGAAACACCCTCCTGGGTGCACCTAAATAAACTGTTAGTGATCTTCTATGGTGGAATAAAATACATCTATGTGGTTTCCTCCTCCAAAATATTGAAGATGAGGGTGGGTAGTATGTATACAGAATAGGTATGTGACAAGATGGCACTTGTGTGGGTGATTAAAATTGCTGAGGCAACAAGAACAGACCTCTTCACAAGAAAACCCAGAAGAAGGAGTTGCAACCTTTCTTACTGAAGTCACCCAGCCCAGAATACATGTGATTGGTAAGAGTTGTGGATAAATAAAATAGCTTCTGTGTTGCAGAGCTAGCTTGAGTGTATCTTTTCAGCTCTGTATTGTGCCATATATCTGTTGATAACAAAGCAGGTTAAAAGAAAGGTTGTGCTTCGCTGAACACCCCCAGAATGGGTTAATTTGATGTTACATGTTCTTTACTTGCAAATATTTTGAAGGGCTCCAGAAAAAGACTTCGCTGCATTTGTTCCATACTCCTATCACTGCTGTGCTTGATGGCAGCACATTCAAACATCAGTTTTTTAAAAGCCAGAGCATATGCTATAGCTTACACATTTACAAGGCAACCAGGGAACTGCCCAGATAAACATGTTGAGATAACAATTCCAAAGTCAGAGATGCACACCTATTTCTAAGGGAAAACAAAGTTGATGGACGTGGAACTCCATGGTGTTCTGGTTGAACCCTCTCAATGTTCTGAGTGGTTCTCCCAATAGTCCCTGTGGTGGGTTAGCCTTGGCTGGCTACCAGGGCCTCACCCACCTGCTCTCCCACTCCCACTCCTCAAAAAGGGGGCAGGGAGAAAACAAAGTCAAAAGACTTGTGGGTCAAGATAAGGACAGGGAAATTACTAATCAGTTACTGCCATGGCCAAAATAGACTTGACTTAGGGAAGATTAATTTAATTTATTACAAATTATCAAAAGAGTAGGATAATGAGGGGAAAAAAGCCACAAAAAACAACAAAACCAAACCAACCAAACAAAAAAATCCCAAATCACCGTGTCATTGTTTCCCCCTGCTTCTTCATAAGCTCAACTTCATTATAGACTCTTCTACCTCTTTCTCTCCAAAGCAGTGGTGGATGGCAGTTGTGGTCCTTCCTCCTCACACTTTTCCATGCTCCATGGTCCCTCCCATGGGATACAGTCCTTTATGAACTTCTCCAGTGCGGGTGCTTTCCACATCATAGTCCTTCAGCAACAGATTGCTCCAGTGTGAGTCCCCCATGGACTACATTTCCTGCCAGAAAACCTGGTCCTGCATGGGCTCTTCTCCACAAGCTGAAGCTTCCTCCAGTGTACATCCACCTGCTCTAGTGTGGTGTCCTCCATGGGATGCAGATGGGTATCTGCTACAGCATTAGCCTCCATGGGCTGCAGTGAGATGGCCTGCCTCACCATGGTCTTCACCAAAGGCTGTAGGGCTCTGGTACCTGGAGCACCTCCTGCCTCTCCTTCACTGACTTTGGTGTCTGCAGAGCTTTTTCTCTCACATTTTCTCACTCCTATTTCACAGCTGCTGAACGGTGGGTTTCACCCTTTCTTAAATATGCTTATCACAGAGGCTCTCCCAGAATCACTGGTGGGTCTGTGGCAGGCCTGAGGTAGAGATGGCTGGAACTGGCTCTGTCTGACATTGGGGCAGCTCTTCTCACAGAAGCCACCCCTGCAGCCCCACGCTACCAAAACTTTGCCACATAAACTCAATACAGCCTCTCAACCTGTGATCTGAGCCCATGGGATCCTGTTGTCTCCTTACTGGGTCAGTTAGTGTATCTAAGTATGATTTATTATTTTTCCTGACACTTTTTTTTGCATTTGTGCTGATTAAACTTTAACCTGATACCTTCACAAAACAGATATCCTTGCATTCAAAGAATCACAAAATTATTAAATTGAGAAGTGACCTTGGAGATTGCCCAGTCCAGTCCCCTGCTCAAGAACAGATTACTTGTGGCCACATACAGTCCAGTTTTGAGTGTCTGCAAGGATGAAGACTCTGCAACATCTCTGGGCTGGTTGGTTCCAGTATTCAACCATCCTCAGAGTAAAAATGTGTTTCCTTAAACAGAATTTACTGTATTTCAGTTTGTGCCCATTCCTTGTTATTGTTTCACTGAGAGGAGGCTGGCTCTGAACTACTTTTTTTCAGGAGATCATACTAATCCATGTTTTTGTGGAGGTTCCTCAGTGCTCCTTCCCTTTTTTTCTGCCTGCACTTGCTTTAATCAAGAGGTGAGATAAGTTCTCCCTCACTCTAATTCTTTCAAGACATGATTATATATATAAAAGATAGTTCAGATACCTTTGGTAGTTCAACTGCAATCTCTTGAGTTTGACTCAGGAACTACTGGGTAAAATTTTATCACCTGTTACATGAGTCAGACTGGAGGATCACAACAGATTTTTTTAGCCTCTGAATCCTTGATTCTTTTTTTCTCTCTTTGTTTACATCCTTTTCTCTCCCATTCTCACATACCTCCCTCTCCTGTTGACCCTAACACAGCACAGATTTATTGGCTGTAATCCTTGTCTCTAGCATTTCCCTGTGTCTTAAATAAGTACAGTGGGATCAGCTTTTCCCATTCATCTCGGTAGGAGACTGGAGAGACACAAGACAACTGTGCTATGAGAGGAGGATGCAGGGAGGGGAAGGATGGCAAAACTCTGAGAATCTGTTATTTTAGTTTGACTACTAATTAGCAAAGCTATTTAGAAAAGCTGAACTGCAATATATGTCACACTCTGGCTCTGTCTGCCTCCTGTTACTGATGAAGCACTTGATTCATTGTGCTTTTTTTTTCTCTCCCTTTCTCTCACCTCCCGTTGTGTGAGCACCAGCTCAACAGAGCCAGTGTCCATTAAGATGTTTCTTCATCAAGGGTGGAGACGGGATGCCAGAATCCAGAATTTAACCACCTACATGCACTACTCTTCCAGGGATTTTTGTGTTTATGAGGCTCATGGTGTCAGAAGACCATTTAGCACTTTAGGGTTATTTAGTTCAACAGCAGTTGTTTTTTTTGCCTTCATGGGAACTGTCAAGACTTCTTTTTGTTTGACTTGAAGGTGCAGGAAGAGGAATCCTTTCTTTTGCAGTCTGAATGAATGTAAAAGGCATCTTGTCTACTAGCAACTTCAGGCAGATGCAGAAATCAACCTGTTTGCAGCACAGATGCTCTTGGGGACTTTTGAGACCTCACTGATGTCAATGAAAAGCTTCCTGGGTTTTTTTGTGTGCATTGCCAGATTAATAAAAGCCTAGGTAATGAATGCTAAACTCACTGACACTGGCACTATTACACAGTCAAGAGGCACACAAGGACAACCAGCCCCTGTAGTTAGAACACCTCATGGGCCTGCTTTATCATTTGAAAAATTCTCCAGTGGAAAACTCACTTTTCAAAGATTAAATTATAATTTTGTTGGGATTTCACAGAATTGTCAGAGTTAGAAGGCACTTCTAGAGACCATCTAGTCCAGCTCCCCCACTAAAGCAGGATTGCCCAGAGCACATTACTCAGGACTGCATCCAGGTGGGTCTCAAATATCTCCAGAGAAGGAGACTCCACAACCTCCCTGGGCAGCCTGTTCCTGTGCTCTGTCACCCTCATAAGTAAAGATGTTTTCCTCATATTTAAATGGAACTTCCCATGTTCCAGCTTGTGCCCATTGCCCCTTGTCCTGTCACTGGGAACTACTGAAAAGAGTAGAACATCCCCCTTGCACCCACCCTTTAGATACTTGTAGGCATTAATAAGGTCTCCCCTCAGCCTTCTCTTCTCCAGGCTAAAGAGTCCCAGCTCCCTCAGCCTTTCCTCATCAGGGAGATGCTCCAATCCCTCAGTCATCTTTGTTTCTCTCTGCTGGACTCTCTCCAGTACTTCCCTGTCTCTCTTGAACTGGAGAGCCCAGAACTGGATGCAGTTCTCCAGATGTGGCCTCACCAGGACAGAGTAGGGGGGAGAATGACCTCTCTCAACCTACTGGCCACAGTCGTCCTTATGCACCCCAGGATTCCATTGGCCCTCTTGGTAACAAGGCCACATTGCTGACTCATGGATAATTTACTGTCAAGGAGCTCTTGCTCCTTGCTCCCCTCATCTCCATTAAGAAACCATTCAATATAACAGCATCTGCTTGATCATCTCCTAGATTTAGGTTATGTCCCCTGTCCAGGAGGTGAGATCCTACATCATAAATACATAACAGTCTCCATTACCAAAGCATTCTTGTGATTAAAAAAAAAAAATCAGTAATCACAGAATCACAGAATCACCAAGGCTGGAAAAGACCTTTAAGATCATCAAGTCCAGCCTATGACCAACACCACCACACCATCTAGACCATGGCACTAAGTGCCACATCCAGCCTTGCCTTGAACACATCCAGGGACGGTGCCTCCACCACTTCCCTGGGAAGTCCATTCCAATGTCTAATCACCCTCTCTGTGAGGAAGTGCTTCCTAATATCCAACCTAAACCTCCCCTGGAGCAGCTTCAGGCTGTGCCCTCTTGTCCTGTCACTGGTTACCTGGGAGAAGAGCCCAGCCCCCACCTGACTACAACCTCCCTTCAGGTAGTTGAAGAGAGTGATGAGGTCCCCCCTGAGTCTCCTCTTCTCCAGGCTAAACAACCCCAATATCCTCAACCTCTCCCTATAAGACTTTCCCTCTAGTCCTTTCACCAGCCTTGTTGCTCTCCTCTGGACCTGCTCCAGCACCTCAAGATCCTTCTTGAAGTGAGGGGCCCCGAACTGCCCCCAGTGCTCGAGGTGAGGCCTCACCAGTGCTGAGTACAGGGGGAGAATCACATCCCTACTCCTGCTGGCCACACTATTCCTGATCCAAGCCTTCTGGGCCACCTGGGCACACTGCTGGCTCATGTTCAACCAGCTGTCCACCAGCACTCCCAGGTCCCTCTCTGCCAGGCTGCTCTCCAGCCACTCTTCCCCCAGCCTGTAGCGCTGCTGGGAAATATCAGTTTGAGAAAATAACCTCACAGTTCTCTGAGTTCTGAGCTCACCTGTTCTGAGTTCTTTTCATTATTCAAATCTGCAATTCAGACAGTGAAAACTCTGTGAATTATCAGATTACTCAAAGCATATCTCTCTGAGGAAGTCATCAAATCCTCTTTTTTCTCTGTGATCAAAATATTTACCTCAAGCATGCCTGCAACTTTATCTCTTTTAAAACGTCAGTTTCTCATAAAACTACTTTTTTTACAAGTTTAGTAGATCATCACCTAAATGTTGTAATTTTCAACACCACTTAAATTTAGATAAGTGGGCCAAGGTTAATTTTATGGGGTTCAACAAGGCCAAATGCTGGGTCCTGCACTTGGGTCATAACAACCCCACGGTAAGCTACAGACTAGGTGATGTGTGGTTGGAAAGCTGCAGGTTGGAAAAGGACCTGGGAGTGCTGATCAGCAGTCGACTAGATATGATCAGCAGTGCACTCAGGTGGCTAAGAGGGCCAGTGGCAGCTTGGCTTGTATTAGGAACACTGTGACCAACAGCAATAGGGAGGTGATCGTCCCCATGTACTCGGCGCTGGTGAGGTCACACCTTGACTATTGTGTTCAGTTCTGGGCTCCTCACTCTAAGAATCATAGAATCATAGAATCCTACGGGTTGGAAGGACATAGAAGTGCTGGAGCGTGTCCAAAAAATGGCAGAGGCTTGTGAAGGACCTAGAGCACAAGCCCTGTGAGGAGCAGCTGAGGGAGCTGGGGTTGTTTAGTCTGGAGAAGAGGAGACTCAGGGGGGACCTCATCACTCTCTTCAACTACCTGAAGGGAGGTTGTAGTCAGGTGGGGGCTGGGCTCTTCTCCCAGGTAACCAGTGACAGGACAAGAGGGCACAGCCTGAAGCTGCTCCAGGGGAGGTTTAGGTTGGATATTAGGAAGCACTTCCTCACGGAGAGGGTGATTAGACATTGGAATGGACTTCCCAGGGAAGTGGTGGAGGCACCGTCCCTGGATGTGTTCAAGGCAAGGCTGGATGTGGCACTTAGTGCCATGGTCTAGATGGTGTGGTGGTGTTGGTCATAGGCTGGACTTGATGATCTTAAAGGTCTTTTCCAGCCTTGGTGATTCTGTGTTTCTGTGATTCTGTGGTTAGGGACATGGTTTAGTGGTGACCTTGCGGTGTTAGGTCTAAGGCTGGACTGGATGATCTTGGAGGTCTCTTCCAGCCAGGGACATTCTGTGATTCCATGATTCTGTGAATTTGAGATGGCTTTCTCATGCGTTTTTCCTATGAAAGATGGTTTTGCCTTGGCTCTAAAATGATGCCTAAAATTATGAGGCCAGAGTCAAACTCCCTTAAATCTGCTTTCTCCACCACTATGGTATGGTGCAGCTAACCATACCACTAGAGATTAGGATCCCTAGAAGCATTAACTCAGGTGGCATTAATCATTAACATGCTTAAACATGTTTGGTGATCTAGATCTAACTTTCTTAAGCTTTCCTATAAAAATGCACTAACTATTAGTATTAAGGAATAGAAAAGAGAGAGAGAAAAAAAAAGAAGATAGCTGTCACTCACCAATCAGACCTGCCAGTTGGATGAATATTTTCATTCTCCTCTCCAGCAGTTGCACAATTCCCTCAATCAAAACAAATTATGCCAGTAACCTTATCTTAGTGTTCTCTTGAAAGTGGTGTATGGGTAAACACCATAGAAGTGTTGTTCCCAGCACCATGATAGGCCATATTGTGGCCTTTCCCAGGGTCATCTTACTGCCAAGCATTCTTGATGTAAGCCCCTTTTTTATTTTTATTTCCACAACAAGGCTTTATGAGGTGTGTATTCAACCTCCACTTAAAGAACAAACACTATAGTGAGCAGAAATTAATCCTCTATCTGGTTCCTCAGGTTGCACCTGCTAGTTCCTCAGTCACTTTCTATTCACAAGCCAAATTATTTATCCTATGTGTGATATTGGGTGTTGATCAACAACTGATTTTTTTTTGATTGCTCTGTAAAAGGGCTAAGCTTCTTGTTTCAGTACTTAAAACACAGAGCTTCCCAAATCAGGCCCACCAGATTTTTAGTTCTTTAAGTCAGCAGAGTAAAATACAACCATAAGTGGCATTTTTATATAATTATTCAAAATAACAAGTAACTGTTAAGAATAAAGAAAATTTAAACCCAGACAATGTTCGAACTCTATAATAGAGTCACACTATCAAGCATATGCACATAAATGTACTAATTTGCATACATACACACAGAAAAACTCATATGCAAATAAGGGGTCTAAACATCTGGCCATCTTTCTGTTTCCAAGAAAGATTTCATATGAGTCAAACTTGCATTCAACATTGAAGGCCTTGGGACAAAGACCACCAAAAAAGGTAATGTGAAGTCAGATGCCAAGATTACCGCTTGCCAAATTTCCTAGTCTCAAAAAGACCAATGTGTGTAAGCAGAGACAAAGAGAACAGATAACTCATGAGTTCAAATCATAGAATCTTTTTGGTTGGAAAAGAGCTTTCAGATCATCCAGTGCAACCATCAACCTAGTACTGCCAATTTGACCTCTAAATCATGTCCCTCAGCAACACACCTACATGTCTTAAATGCCTCCAGGAATGGTGACTCCACTGCTTTCCAAGGCAGCCTGTTCCAGTGCCTGACAACCCGTTTGGTGTATAAATTTTTCCTAATATCCAATCTAAACCTCCCCAGCACAACTTGAGGCCACGTCCTCTGGTCCAGTCACTTTTTACTTGGGAGAAGAGACCAACTCCCACCTCACTACAAGCTCCTTTCAGGTAGTTATAGATAGTAATAAGGTCTCCCCTCAGCCTCCTTTTGTTCAGACTAAGCAACCCCAGTTCTCTCATCTGCTCCTCATAAGACTTGTTCTCCAGACCCTTCAGAAGCTTTGTCATCCTTCTTCGGACATGATCCAGCACCTCAATGTCTTTATTATAGCCCAGAACTGAACACAAGATTCGAGGTGCAGCCTAACCAGTGCCAAGTACAGGAGGACAATCACATCCCTAGTCCTGCTGGTCACACTAGTTCTGATACAAGCCAGGATGCTGTTGGCCTTCTTAGCCACCTGGCACACTGCTGGCTCATGTTCATCCAGTTATAATGAACATGGAGCATTCATTTCTATCAAGAAAGAAAGATACACAGCTAAAAATAATCTTTGAAATCTCAAAGTATTTTTTTTATTATGATGTTGCTTTTACAAAAAAATGATAATAATATTAATACATTTTCTTCATCTGCAAGGGAGTTATTTAATTCAGAGTCTTGAGTCTCCTATCTTTATTCTCATATATATGTATGTATATAAATATATAAGTAATTATCTTCAAAGGGTCCTCTTGCTTTCATCGGAGCAATCCTGGAATCTCCACAGGGGAATACTGGCAAACACTTCTTCAGGGGAGTAGGCTCACTCTCTTGGGTAGGTAAGTTTATGTGAGTAAGCTCAGCTAGGCTATCTTATTCTAGTCTAACTAAAGTGTCCAGATATATAACAGCACTACAGTCAGAGTACACTTCTAAGCAACATGAGTAGGAGAGGAAGGAAGCAGCTTCTGCATTGTGAGGAAGTAAATGCAAGACAAAAATGCGAGGTTGTTCCATGGAAACAAGTATCTAAAATTGCACACTGTTTGGGGGTAGATAGAGTAGCTATAAACAATAGAGCAACTCAACCGAAAAGCTTTGATGGATATAATGCCCTGAATGTTGCTTCCAGCACTGTGTTAGAATCTGTCTGCCTCGTAAAACACTTGTGAAAGGTAATTAGTGTTTCAATTAATGGCCTATCATTGTTCTATAACACTCACACACAACTGATCATTTCTTTCGTTTCATAATTACGCAATTATAGATCTTTAGAAGCTGTAAGATAAAAATGGAGTAGAATCTGTGTAAAATATGTTTGGTAGCCACCTTGGTTTTACTTCCCAATTACTATTTTGGTGCTTTACACTCAGTTTTATTTTACAAATTCAACTGTTGCTTCAACTTCATTGACTTAAACCACCTGGAGAACTGGCCTACAAATCATACATATCTTCAACAGTGCTAACTCCATACTGCAAGTTCACTTCAAGCACGTTGTGAGTCAATGCTCTGTGTCAATGGAAGCCATCCTGCCAGAATCAGAGTCACATACCATGATCTTTATAAGATCCACGATGCACTACTCCACTAAAGGAAGCGTGACATTTGCTTATAGGAAGTAGATAGTCTCACCAGTCTCTTGTGAAGCTCAATATGCCATCAATTGCCAGGGTTTAAATCTCCTTCTGCCTTCAACAGCCTTTATCTAGATTACCTTCTTCTTTTTACCCAGAAGGCCTCATGCTGTTACTGCCAACAGGTCATGACGTCTTGTCCTGATCAGGAGCTGTGCACAAAATGCTCATGAGCCACAATTGAGTCACCCATGCAACATCCCATTTATTTTCCATTACTGTCTGTTCTACTGCAAGCATTTTATTAGTCTCACAGAGAATTGTACAGATTCAGGATATGCTACTTTTATTTACACTAAATAATAAGCTAAGTCTACCCTGTTTTTCTCAGTGGTTCAAGTATTGTCCCAGCAGTACTGCAAAGTTCATATTTAGTCCTGCAAACCCACGTATCAAAAGAACCAAACTGGAGCAGAATCTTGATGTGCATTTCAACCAATGTCTCAGTGTCTGTCAGAAATGCCATTTTCTGTGTGAATCAAACAGGAAGGGGAGGAAAATGAGAAAGTTTTGCAAGGATTGAACAATTACTGTAGAAAAAAAAGTTAAAATTCTTCTTCTTTCAAAGAGGGGAGGTGTCAGGAGAATGGGTCCACTCTCTTTTTTGCAGTGTCCAGTGACAGGACAAGGAGCAATGGGCACAAGCTAGAGCATAGGAGGTTCAAGCCAAACATAAGGAAAAACAGCTTCACTGTGAGAGTGTAAGAGCACTGGAACAGGCTGTCCAGGAAGGTTGAAGAGTCTCCTTCTCAGAAGACATTCAAAACCCATCTGGACATGGGTTCGATCATGGATGGACCTACAGGACACCAGGCATGGCAACAGGTGGGGGAAGCCTAACCTGAAGGGGGAGAAGGATCCTGGAGCATGAGTTAGCAGGGCTCATCGACAGGGCTTTAAACTAGGTTTGAAGGGGGATGGGGACAAAACCAGGCTAAGGACGGCCATCAGTCTGCTGTCTCACTCAAGGTGGGAAATGGGGATAAATGTGGCACCAGAAACACAGGGCTCACTAACAGGTTGGTAACCATGCAAGTGGTCGGGATGTCTGTACCACGGCTCAAGTGTATATGTGCCAATGCCCAAAGCATGGGAAATAAACAAGAGGAGTTAGAAGCTATTGTGCACCAGGGAGACCATGATATAATTGCCATCACGGAAACGTGGTGGGATGATTTGTGTGGTTGGAGTGCTGCAGTGGATGGCTATAGGCTCTTTAGAAGGGACAGGCAAGGTAAGAGAGGTGGTGGGGTGGCATCATATGTTAAGGAGTGCTTTGACTGCCTAGAATTCAATGTTAAACACACCAAGGCAGAATGTTTATGGGTGAGGATAAAAGGGAAGACCAGTGAGGCTGATATCCTAGTGGGAGTCTGCTACAGACCACCTGACCAGGATAAAGAGACTGATGAGATGTTCTTTCAACAACTTGGGGATGTCTCGCATTCGCTAGCCCTTGTTCTTGTGGGGGACTTCAACTTACCAGATGTCTGCTGGAAGTACAACACAGCAGAAAGGGGGCAATCCAGGAGGTATCTGGAATGTATGGAAGATAATTTCCTGCTACAACTGGTAAGTGATCCTACCAGGGGTAGTGCCATGCTAGACCTACCGTTCACAAACAGAGAAGGGCTGGTGGAAGATGTAGTGGTTGGAGGTTGTCTTGGGCACAGCGACCATGATATGATAGAATTTTCAATATGTGGAGAAGTTAGTAGGGTTGTCAGCAAAACCTCTACCTCAGCCTTCCAGAGGGCTGACATTGGTCTCTTCAGGACACTGATTAGGAGAGTCCCTTGGGAAGCAGCCCTCAAAAACAAAGGAGCCCAGGAAGGCTGGGCTTATTTTAAGAATGAAATTATGAAGGCGCAGAGGCAGGCTGTCCCTGTGTGCTGAAAAAGGAGCTGGTGGGAAAGAAGACCAGCCTGGTTGAGCAGGGAACTGTTACAAAAACTCAAATAAAAAAATAGTGTACCATCTTTGGAAAAAGGGGCAGGTGTATCAGGAAGTATTTAAGGATATTGTAAAGGCATGTAGAAAGAGAATTAGAGATGCAAAAGCTCAGCTAGAACTTAATCTGGCTATCTCTGTAAAGGATAATAAAAAATGCTTTTATAAGCACATTAATAATAAAAGGAGGCTCAGGGAAAATCTTCATTCCTTATTGGATGAGGGGGGGAACTTAGTAACAGAGGACAAGGAAAAGGCTGAGGTGCTTAACACCTTCTTTGCCTCAGTCTTTAACAAAAAGACTAGCTACCCTCAGGACAGCTGGGCCCCTGAGTTGGTAGACAGGGATGGGGAGCAGAATCCTCTTCCTGTAATCCAGGAGGAAGTAGTTAGGGACCTGCTGTGCCACTTAGATCCCAACAAGTCCATGGGTCCGGATGGGATTCATCCTGGGGTGCTGAGGGAGCTGGCAGAAGAACTGGCTAAGCCGCTCTCCATCATTTATCACCAGTCCTGGCTCACTGGGGAGGTCCCAGATGACTGGAGGTTGGCCAATGTGACCCCCCATCCACAAGAAAAGGCCAAGTTTATTGTGGCAAGCAAGAATTTCCCCCATTCCCTTCAGTGCACAAGCATTTGCAATGGCTGAACAGGGCATAAGGACCCTTCATAAAATAGGACTTTCCATGTTATGGAGACCACAAAATCAATTTTTTCTCCCCAGTGACCTTACTAGGAGTCTTCAAAAATATTACAGATTTCACTGTTTCCTGTAGAAGTCAGTACTTGCTGAGTAGTAATATTATCACAATGTGACTGCTTAAACATGGCAGTGGAAGGACACCACCAGCTGACCTATATCTGAAGTAGTTCAACCAGCTACTTTGCCTCCAGCTGCTCTGAAACTTCAGTTCTCAATGGATTGGTTCCTCAGCGCATACAAAGGGTGAGATTTTACTCAGTTAAAGCAGCTTAAAATGTTGGCTTTCTATGTAAGCAAATTCCTTAGGCTCCCTCTCTAGTTGACGAGGCTACAGAAATATTTTGAAGATAATAATTGCCTCCTTGAACAGGTACCTAACATTGGTAAGATGCCTTTGGATCTACTTATTTCCATCTCTGAAGTACAAAGTCAGGAGCACTAGTTTAGAACAACTTTGAGGAGAGATAAATTCCAGGTTTTGTGACAAAGCAGCATGTGTCTTTCAAGCATGGCAAAGCCCGTGTTCACTCCCTTTTGCAGTGCTTCCTGGACATGTGCTCCTGACCAGTGACTGCACAGATCTTGCTCTTTTTCTTGTGGCCTCATTTTGCCATCCAAATGTGTGGTATAATTCTTCCTTCAGTGATATAACCCCTCCCTGTTGTAGGGAAATTTTACTTTCAGTGACAAAAATAATTCACAATCCCGGGGATAAAAACCAAAACAAACAAAAAACCCCCAAAAAAGGCAAAAATCCCACACAAAACAAAAAGAAAACATCTCTCTAAAGAGTGTTTTGAAATTCATAATTTTCTTCCTTCTCTGCATTTTTAGCCTCAGATAACGATTTTTTTTTCCTACGGTCTTTGAATTCATTTTTCACTTCTTGTACAGTGGTTTACATTATGCATTTTAGCAGTTTGTCTCTGCTAAAAATAAGTGTTATAATTGTGAATATAATTAGATTTGTTCCACACAATTTCATATAAATGTAATTCCAAGGTGTTTTTTTGAACTCCTCCGTTTCTTATTGATGGATTAGTACCAGGGTCTGTTTAGAAATCGTGCTTTTCTCTGAGGTAATGCTATTCATGAATCCCAGTTTTACTTATTTTTGCTACAGTTTCTACCCAGCATTTTGCTAAAACTGAGAGTATTGGCAAGTGGCTTCCTCGGCAACTGATAGCAAAATAACTTCTGGTTAGCCTACAAGGCATATTTATTCTGGGGCTTTCAACTTTAAATGAAAGCATGGATCATCTGAAATGCACTTCTTGGAAATGGAAGAATGAACAGTTGTTTCATGCTCCTTTTAAATCTCTGAGAGTTGGAGCTCTGGTTGTAGGCAGCTTTAAATAACATTTAAGGATGGAGCAAATAGCAGCCAGCTAGTCTACTATGATTTGCTTGCAGCACTGATCTAAGATGTTGGAGGTTTAAATGAGCTGGCAGACTTTTAACTCAGTGGAGTGAATTTTGAATTTTTTTTTTTCTTCATACAAATTATGTACAAAAGCTGATCCTTGATTCTTTTTTTCCTCTTTTTTCTTTTTTTTTTTTTTTTTCTTTTTTCTCCTGTTTTCTTTTTTAGCAACCTGGTCTAGTGGGAGGTGTCCCTGCCCATGCAGGGGGGGTTGGAACTAGGTGATATTCAAGGCCCCTTCCAACCCAAACCATTGTATGATTCTATGATTCTCCTTTCCTTTTCCTAGTATCCCACTGGATTTTTTTTTTTTTTTTTTTTTGAAAGGATGAAAGCTACTGCTTTTTTAATAACAAACAAGTTTCTAACTTCTAGAAATGAAAGATACATCTCTGGAAAAGCAAACCTTGTGTGGATAAAAAATAAGTTGTGGACTGAAGGTTTTATTGTATGATGAATGTTAATCTAAAAATTAAATATTCTGGCAGTTTTGGATTTATATCCAATCCCTAAAAGTGGTTTTTTTTGTAAGCAAAACTTTACATTTCCATAATCTTATCTATTTGCCCTGCCACAGAGGAATATTCAAGAGAAAACATAGAAAAGCAGTCCAGAATGCACAATGAAAGCAATTATTTCAGACCCCCTGGGCTTGTTATGGCTTCTCTTTGTGGGGCCTGTACTGAAGATAGTCCCTTATGATGTGGAATAAGTACCAAAACATCTGCCCTGTTCCATGATCTCCAGATTAATGGATACTTGAACTCCTTCAGTGACTTTCAGAGTGGTATGTTAAGACAAACTGAGACCAATATTTAAGAGTGAGGAAGTCTGTTCTCTTATTCTTGTCCACTCAATGTTGAATACGTTGATAAATGAATAATAAAACATAATCAACAATCTTTGTGACATTTCATAGTTAGTTCATATGTTATTTGGACATCCTAACTTGGAGAAGTTTTATTTATCTCCTCATCACACACATCCTTAATGTTTTTGTTTTTTTTTTTTATTTCCAGCTGTCCAGTAGTCCAAATCTGGGAAGCCTGGGAAGCATTTTTAACAGTAAGCTGTTTTGTTGAGGTTTTTCTGATGAGTTGAGGTGTGAAAATCAGTGTGATGCTGTCCTGGAATCTAAATCTCTTGCTCTCTGGAAATTAAAAAGGTCTAGGTGCTTTTTAATTGCATTTTAACTGAATTAATCTACAAAAGTGATGCATGCTGCAAAGAAGTTGGATTTTTCAAGACTCCTTGTTTTTGTTTTTCATTTTTTGTTTTTTTCCAGAGAAGAATTCCCCCTGAATAGTATTTTTTGGCCTCTTAGCATTTGTTTGCTCTAGCCATTAGCTGTCTGAAAGACTGGGAACAAAAGCAGATTTCAGTCTAACATGCAGGAGTGTTTTTGAAAGAAGAATTGGAGGGCAGACACAAAGAATAGTTGATTTGACTGTGTCTTCTACCCAAGTCAGAAAATTCTAGGGCAGGCCATGCAGTATAACAATGTGGAATAAATGCCTGTGTGCAGCTTCAGGAAGGAGTACAATCATCCCCTATTTGACATTCATACCACATCCATTCATGCAGTCTGTGAATACTGCATAAGAACATAAAATTGCTTGTCTTCTGTTTTCTCTTCCTCATCTTAACTGCATTTTTCAGTCAATGGGACAAAATTATCTAACCACTATGAAGAAACACAACGACAGTGTTGGTCACCAGTAATTAAACTTCTACACAATTATTACTGAATACGAATGAACGTTTTCTTTTCAAAAGGAAATTATTGATTTTTTTCTGAAAAGTTCATATTTCATAAAATACAAACCATTTATATAATAATATCTGTTTCTTTAATAACATTGAATGAAAGAAATAAAATTTTTTCACGTTGAATTCTTCTTATATCACCACCCTAAATATAGGACATATTCTCAGTATTAAGAAAATGTTTTTCTTTCTTTATTCATGAGTCTGTAATACAGTACAAAATAGCATGTTCTAAACAAAATTCTTCAGCCATGTAAAAATGCAATGAGAAGATCAGAACTACAACTTGGAGGTTTTTTTCGTGTTGAGATCAAACCCAATTATAATTATAATAACTAGCAATTTTACAAGTAATGGATTTTTTTTAAAGTAAGTTAAACAAAATATCTTTATTATTTCATATCTCATGCTGGTATGACATGTAGTACAAACCAGTATGTTGTTCATCTGCTTTTGTATTCTATTCCATCAATTTAATCTTCAAGAAGACTGGAAGAAGTCTCACAACGTGCAGGCCCTGCTCATGGGGGACTGTAACCATCCCAATATCTAGTCCTAGTTCAATACATTAGAGCACAACAAATCCAGGAAATTGCTTCGCGTATATTGATGAAAACTACTTGACACAGATGATCAAGCAGCTGATGAGGGGAGACATGCTGCTGGACCTTATACTTGCAAACAGTGACCATAAGATGGTTGACTTCAGGATCTAGAAAGAACGAAGCTGGTAAAGAAAAAACAGGACCTTGACCCTGGGCTTCGGGAAAGCAGACTATGGCCACTGTAGAGATCTCCTTAGAAGAATTCCATCAAAAGCATCTCTAAAGAGAAGCAGATACAGGAAAGGCCATTGATTTTCAAGGATCAACTCCTTCAAGCTCAAGACTGGACCATCCCAATAAGCAGAATATCAAGCAATGGTGGCAGGAAGACTGCATGAATGAAAAAGTTGCTCTCAGCAAACTCAGACACAAAATGGAAGCATAAAAGAGGTGGAAACAGGTTATTATCCAAGAGCAAAATAGAGACACTATCCAAGCACATGAAGATGGAACTGGGAAAGGCAAAACTCACCTGGGGTTGAATCTGGTGAATGGAGTGAAGGGAAGTAAGAAGGCACATACACTTCTTAGTGGTGCTCCAGACAAGAGGCAATGGACACAAACTGAAATACAAGAAATTCCATTTAAATATAAGAAAAAGCTTTTACTGTGGAAATGATCAAATGCTAGCACAGGTTATCCAAAGAGACTGTGGAGTCTTTATCTGTGGAGATATTAAAAACCCAAGTAGATGTAGCTCTAAGCAGCTAGCTTTGGGCGTAGGAGTTAGAGTAGATGATCTCCAGGGCTGCCTTTCAACCTCAGCCAATCTGTGATTCTGTCAAGTAGGGAAAAAGGTAATTTGTTTTTTCACACTGATTACAATTCCAATTGCAGAGACATTTTATTTCATGTTCCTCTTTAAACCTGTAAATTGTCTGACTCTTCTAACATAGAATCTAGCTCTAGTTGTGAAATTTTCCCTACCAAGAGATCCTTTCACCTTCCTGGGAGCTTGAACCTAACCCATGACACCCATTCACAGGCACATCAGATTCTGGAGTTAACTTGATGTGAAGAATTATTCATTAGCTTTCAACCTTTTATTCTAGCTCTGTTTTTATTTTTAATTTTTCTGTTTAACCTTAAGGGAATTATTTTATCCATCCTACTTATTTTACCTTTCTTCTTGTTCTATCTGTTGCAGTTTCTGTGAGAAGGAGGGAAAAATAATCTGGCAAATCAGTCAGCTGATGTTAAAGGAAGGTTGAAATGTTACAAGTCATAATAGGGACCAATTACAGGTTAAATAGCATCTCTTGCAATCAGCTTTCAACTGATTGACAACAATGCTCTTTTTCTCTCTGTATCACTGCTTGGAAATAAAAAAAAAAAAAAGAGAAAAAAAGTCATAAAGGTGTGGATTTACCAGTTTTCATCTCTGCATCCTTGCAGAAGTATGGGCAAACATGTTAAGCAACGTGCTGAACAGTAGTATTATTCATGCTGCGTACTCTGCAAGTGCCTCAGAAAAGTTATTAAAAAAAAAGAAAAAAGTCTTAGGAAATTGTAAGTGTTTTGGAACTAACTTAATATCACAGTTTTAAAGCTGTCACAAAACTGTCCTCCTGGAATGTCATGCACCGACTCACTTATCCAAGATTTACTGTCATCTGAGGTATATAACTTTTGAGTAAATCCTTTCATCTGAGGCTTTCTTCTCCTGAGATCTAGTAGCTCATACATCTCTTGCCAGTGGGATGTTTATCAGATTATCTTATAGCATTTTTTTTTATTATTTCTGTGATCCACTAAAAAAGGGAAAGGGAAAGGGAAAGGGAAAGGAAGAGGAAAAGGAAAAGGAAAAGGAAAAGGAAAAGGAAAAGGAAAAGGAAAAGGAAAAGGATGGAAGGTATTAAAGTATTAAAGATAAAGAGAAGGTAAAGGTAAAGAGAAGGTAAAGGAACTGAAGGGGAAGGAAGGGCATTGAAAGGAATGGACAGGAATGAGAGGGAAGTCAAAGTGGAAGGGAAAGGGGATGGCAAGGCAAAGAAAGATAAGGCAAGGCCAGGCCCTAAAAGAAACGAAGCTAAAGAAACAAGCTAAATCAAGACAGTGTCTTGATACTGGGGCTTGATGTTTCTCATGCCAGAGCTCCTTGTTATCTGGATTCACAGGAAACTAAAAAAAAAGTCTTTACTTTTGTGTGTGATTTCAGTAAATCTTTCTGTTGATTTTTTTTTTTTCTTAATCTGCATCTCATCTGTTATCATCACAGATGTCCTGGTTTGAGCCAGGATGAAGCTGTGAGAAGCCAACCTTGTGGTGTCAAGATGTCTCAACATTGTTGGAATGCAAGCTTGTGGTGTTAGAAATGGAAATGAACTTTGGTACAAAACAATGGCTTGTCTCCTCGACATGGAAATTAGCCAGAATCACAGAATCACAGAATCACCAAGGCTGGAAAAGACCTTTAAGATCATCAGGTTCAGCCTATGACCAACACCACCACACCATCTAGACCATGGCACTAAGTGCCACATCCAGCCTTGCCTTGAACACATCCAGGGATGGTGCCTCCACCACTTCCCTGGGAAGTCTATTCCAATGTCTAATCACCCTCTCAGTGAGGAAGTGCTTCCTAATATCCAACCTAAACCTCCCTTGGAGCAGCTTCAGGCTGTGCCCTCTTGTCCTGTCCTATGCCCTCTTGTCCTGTGCTGAAATCACAAAGGAAGGAAACAGCTCGGCACCCACCCCCCTCCCTTCTCAGCCGAAAGGCTGCAGCCCGAGGTTTGAGGACTTGTGGAGAGGAAGTCATCGTGTGAGACCCCCCCTTGAAGACCACCTCGGAGTCACATTGGACATGTGCATGGAGGAGGGGCTGAGGTCAAGAACTGTGACTACAAAAAGCTGTGACACTGTCAATACAGAGAAGTGCTTCCCCACCCTGTGACGTTGCTGGACCGTGGTGGCAACTATCCTGTCACTTGCTATTCTCCGTATTTCTGCTTCCTCCTCACTTTCCTTTTTCTTTATTCTTGTTGCGCAGCTCCAATAAAGTTTGGTGTGTACGTGACATCTGACCTCATTTGTGTCTTAATTTCACCATTTGGGATCACCTTTAGATTTTCTTGACAGTGTCTCTCAGGACAACCTGCTGTACGGCTTACCTAGAGCAGGGAAGGCCGAGCCCAACCACACCTGGGCTCCACACAAGAGTGAGGGACCTTAGAAAGCAAGGGGGCTCTGCCCCATCTTCCATAAGCCATACACCAGCCCTGCTGATCCTTTGTCTTTTAGCACCCGATCTTGTACTTTGTCTCTGCAAGATACCACGAGAATCTCCACGTCTCCAGCTTATTGGATAGTGACAGAAGCCAATTTTCTTTTTACAGAGGTTTTTTTCTTCAGTGAGCTCTCTTTTAACTAGCAACAAGTGTTCCAGCTAGTGGACTGATAATGCTGGAATGTTTATGTTACTGCTGAGACATCAAGGACGCTTTGCTCTACTTGTTGAATCTTCTTAGGATAGTAAAAGAGCAGAAGAGTCATATCTTCAACCTTCCCATAGGGACAAGTGGACTAGATGGACAGCAAAATTTACTGAGATATTCTATTCCATCTGGCTACATAGCTCTTGGTATAAGATCAGGGATCACGGAAATCAAGCACCTTCCTGCTTCTTCTTCCCTTCTCTTCCATCCATGGCCAGCATCCAGGGAGGACTCCATCCATTCATCCCTGTTGATCCTCAGGCTCATGCACTCCTGCCCCTCATCACTGTCCCCTCAGCTCCTGTCTGCTCTGCTGCTCTCTCTGGCAGCTCTGGGACATTTCAGGACTGCTCACAGCTCAGGAGATGCTGGGGGAGCTGCTGGGGGTGGGGGGAGGCAATAGGGGTTTTGCACATCCCTGAACATACTTGTATATATTTGTACAAATTTTCTTTTATCATTAGTATTTAATTAAAGCTGTCTAGTTTAGTTTTCAATCCAGAAAGTCTCTCTCTCTTTATTCTCTCTCTCCTTTCCCTACCTTGGGGATCAAGAGGGGACCAGGAGCATTATTGTCACTGGTCTAATTGCCAAGTCAAACTGTGACAATAGAATCACAGAACACTTCCAGGGTTCAGAATAGAATCATAGAACATGTCCTTTGTCATAAACACGTAGTAACTAATGAAAACCTTCTAATTTCAATCACTGTTACATCTTGTTTTCATATTCCTGACATCTCTAAGAATGATCTGCAAACACAAAATCTACATAAATCTCCTTCAGTCCTTCAGTGTTTTATTAGGTAAGTATATACAGAGTCCAAATAAGCAAATAACTAGTCTGTAAGTACATTATAATTACAGATTACAGACTAATTAGTTATTTATGCCTGAAGATTATATACTAATTATAAATGAAGTTATTTTAGAAAAACTGGCAAGTGTTATGGAAGCTATTACTATCAATTTATAAGTAGATGCCATTTGATTTTATGTTTATTTGCACCACATGAAACAAAAAGTTGCCAAAAATCAGAGCAAGCTGGTTTGCTGCATCTGATACCTTTGACTTTTTAATACCATTAAGTCTCCAAACACACCAAGAAACATTTTACAATTGCTCTGCAAAGGCACAGGCATCTGAGCACCTTTCAGTAGTACATTAAGTGCCACAACAAACATCTGCTACATGGAGTTCATTTCACTCTAAACTTATCCCAGGGGAAAAAAAATGTTTGTGTAGTGTTTTCTTTCAGTTCGGCTTCTTTTTTTCTTTTCCTTTTTTTTAACTTTTTTTTTTCCTAATTGTTGTTTTAAGGTGCCCTCTGGTCTTTGTACTTGTCAGAGACAAGTTGTGCTCTTTCAGCTAGGAATGGAAGTAGTGATGCTTGTGACAGGCCCAGGATCCTGCTGGACTTCATTTCATAGCCTGAGGATCAGCCAAGCAAAAGACTGTTTCCTGCACTAATGACTGAAGTGTCCTTTTGCCTGAGGAGAGTCTGAGCCAGCTATGGTTTTCAATCTCAGGCTTTAAGTGTCTCTCAAAGGAGCCAGCCGTTCATCTGTTGAGAACATCTAGAATAATCAAAGGTCAACAAAAGGCCTAATACATTAAATTATATATAAAAAGCAAACTTTTGTTTTAATTAACTATGTCTCCTTAATTTGAAAAGGCTAATTTCAGTGGGATAGTGAATAAATTATCATTTCAGTGCTGAGCCAAAAACAAATAAACAATAAAATTCATGCTATCCAAAACCAAAGTGCATGTTTGCATGCATGAATATGTGTTTTCCTGCCAAATCTGTAATACTTGAATGAGGGAAAATATTTTGTACAGCTGAAACTGCAATAGTTCATAGATGCTGGTTTGTAGTAAAAATCAGGAGAAGAAAAAGTTGACTCTGTAATGTGCTAGTGGTTGTCCATGATGTTCTTCTTAAGGCACTTTTTTAAGAAAGTGAAAATCCAGTCCTCCACTCATTTGTTCTGGGAAGGAAGTCAGCCTCATGATCTCAAGTGACAATGAAGCTGTTGCATAAGTTTCTGACTCAATTAGGATTTAAATATTTCATAGCAACTGGGACAGGAAATATTGAAGAACACTCAGACACTTCAGAAGGTTTTATGAGGACACAGGAAAGCTAATTTCAAACACTTCTGTAGCTTCAGACAGAGGACCTGGATAGTGCTGTCCACAGAAGACCCCAAACCCACAAACTGGAGATGTTTAAGAAAGGTGCCTTTCCTGTTGGAGCTGTTGTGCTTTGTATTTCTAGTTTACTGTTTGTTCTGGAGTGTATGTTGGTGGTCAAGACACCATCCTGAGAGGCACACTCTAGAGATCCCAGTTCCCTTTTCAGTTAGTGTTGAATGCAAAGGAGCACAGATTCAAGAGGAAGCACTGGAAACATAAACAAAAGCATAGTGGTTGGAGCACTCTCTTTAGGAGGAATGGGATAAGAGCTCCAAATCGTTTACAAAGAAACAGGGCTGGTACCTCACAGGCTGGTCAGCTCTCATTCAGTCACCAGATAAAAGAGAAACATTCTGTGTTCTAGCTCTTTTGTGAATTCAGCTGGGAGCTCTGTTTTTGTTCTCTCCCTACCCCTGTTTGAACTTATTCAGTGGATTAAAGTCAACTTATCAAAACAGTTTTAGGCTGTCTGTAACTCCATCATTGGTGAAAAATTTATGCTCTATGAAAAAAGGTGTTCAGGTCTATATTTAAGAGACCTTAGATTATAACTGCTTTAAAATCTTCCTCTTACTTTCCCTTAATTCAAAGGAGACAGAGGGAATAGTGCTACCTCACTATACAGGGCAGCTTTCTTTTGATTATTCTTTTGTCACTTTTAAGACATTTAAACATTCTAAGATGCTATTCATTCTATGGGCAAACTGATCATTGTCTTTTGTGTAACATAGTAATAATTTCTGGAGGTTGTCACTGAATCAAATGGGCCAGGTTTTCAAAAACTATTCACTAATTTTCATTGTTCCTGAACTTTGGTATTCAATAAGAAGCTATTCAAAAAGCTTTATTGTTTGGAATAGCACCACCTCCTGCTAAATTCAGAGAGAATAGTGGTGAGGTAACCCGTATTATTGGGTGGTCTTAAAAAAAAATAGCCATATGGGTTAGATAATTAGTCAGTTTAAATAATTTTAAAGGATCTCATTCAGTTTAGACCAGTTGAGGGTCTAATGCATCTAGTATTTTCACCTACGTGAAGTCCTTCAGCAACTTTTGCCCTTTTGAATAAGTTACTTCTCCTTATGTCTTCAAGGCTATAATGTGTTTTTTTTTAAAAAAAAAAAAACAACAAAGGATAACACATTAATAGCAGCAAAGCTATTCTATGAAATCACAATGTTTTTTCTTGACAATGTTATTACAGGAAAATTGCTTATAACGTAAGGTCATGTTTATAGAGGTAGAGGTGCTTAATACTGTTTCCACAAGCAATTCATAAGGTTCAGAGAGAGCTTCATGGGAACTACTTATTTTTATTGTATTTGGTGCATGTAGTATCATTTCCTTTTCTAGTATTTTAGACTCCTCACTGTGAGCCAGAAGTGATGTTCAGCATTATTTAAAAAACAAAAACAAAAAACCCCCGAACTAAAAAAAAACCAGGCTATATTTACCTTGTTTGAACTCTGTATGCAAGTCTCTCTGTGTGCTAGTACAAAGGAAACCATGTGAACTGGAGTTCTGATACTTACAGGGGGAATTACGATGCCCATTTTCTCCATCTCTGGTGGTCATTAATGTTTTAGGAATGGAAAAAGAACGTTTTCACATTTAGTAAGGACAGTTTCTAATTAAGCTTCAGATTCAACAAGGCACTTTAGTTCTAATGGGAGTCAGACACGTGCCTGACTGGAAACCTGCCCTGCTGTGTCCCAAATTTTACATCTAACCATTAAGTATCAGAATCAGGTTCTTTCTTATTCATTCTTCTACTGACCCCACAAACCTTTCTCACAGCAGCTACTCGTGAGGCTACTCAGAGCAGACCCAGAGGCTACTGCTATTCAGTGTATGTTGCCAGGTTATGTTATACACAAACTACACTACAGGCACCCAGCAAGGTTAGAAATAGCATAGAAAACAACAGGTATTGGACTAAGTTGTAAGACCAAATTGCTCACTGAAGGCAGGTCTTCTACTCATTGGGGAAATAGATGAGCATTTAGGTTGTAGGCTCAGACTTGCAGACAGTGTAAATACACATACGGGCATTTTGCTGACAAAGCTTAAATCAGAGAAGATGTTTTGAGTTACAGAACATATTGAGCCAAAATAGAAATTAAACATTTAAAATTATAGCACTGATTAGTTTATTCCAACACAGAATAAATAAAATGTGGGAACTTACTTAAAAAAACCAAACAGATTGTCTGTAAATAAGATGTCCTGTATCTGAAAGCTGTGTAGCTTTCCCTGGTGAGAATGCTGAGCATACATTTCTAGTGCTCAGCCTGGAAGATGAATAATGGTTTTGGATGTCTTTGGGTAACCTAAGTTGCAAGTGTAAAATATGGTATACTGCAATTGTATGGAATGAGAATAAAATGTCATTGTCTTTGGATGCTGGGACATTGCACTGCTTTATATCAGCATTTTTCCATGTGCAATCCTGCAAGTAAAAAAAAAAAAAAAAAATATTGAAGGGAGTTCTGTTCATGTGGTTAAGTTTACTTATCTAGGTCTAGGGAAACAGGAAAGACAGAACTTGAGAGGAAAAGTCAAGATTGACAATCACATAAAGCTGAACAATGGTACTGCTGTTTCCAATGTGTTTTGGTGAGAAGAGTGAAACTTTCTCAATGTTTTGGAGGAGTTGTTGCTGATATATTCCTAGGGAGTCTGTGCTGCAAAAATTAGAGTTGGTTTTTGTCACAAGTGTATAAATTCCAGAAAGTTCATGCTTTTAGACCCAGTCATTTGGCTGTGTTTCCCATAGGCTGGCTTATTGTACTTCCTCTCTCATGACAGAGATTTCTGAATAGACACATTTTGCTTTTCCCTACACAGATGCCAGAAGTTCTTCAGAGAGGTTTGACTCACTGTCTAGGAGCCTGCTGCCTAAAACCTAGATACTTTGGTGTTCAGTTGTATTTTCATTTTTAATATATTGGAGCTGTTGCGTACTTGCTAATTGAATTTTTTTTTTCTCATTCTCAGTTCTAATATCAGTTATATTTAATGGTGGTTTATTCTTTTACCATTTCAGAAATACTAATGTAACACAGATTGGTTTACAGCTTGGTCATTTGCATGGACAAATGAGATCTCTTTCTTTTAGTAGCTTTTAATACAGCAAAATAAAATGCCCCCTTTGTAAAGTTTTGATTTGTGCTAGTGGAAAATACAACATGAACAGGACATTTCAGAAAGAATATTTTGCAACTCTGGAACATTATAGTAATCTAAGATTATGTTGTTTTCAGGCCATGTGAATGGCAAAAAAAATTTATTTACAATTTAATGCTCATCAGTGACAAAATCCTCACCCATGGAAGTTGTGGAAGCCCCATCCCTGGAAGTGTCCAAGGACAGGCTGGATGGGGCTCTGAGCCACCTGATCTAGTGGGAGGTGTCCCTGCCAATGGCCATTTTTAATCCTTACTACTCCAGGGTGCTCATCGTATGGAAAGATTTTGTTACAAGGAGGATTCAGCACTTAATGTATTTTGCTCTTTACTGTTAGCACCTAAACAAAAAAAGTTTTTTTGTTCACTCATTTGGTTAGGCTTTGTGCTGAAGAGGGTAAATAGCAAAATGATTTACACAATGAGAGTATACATGTGGTATGGAATCACAGAATCACAGAATCAGCCTGGTTGGAAAAGACCTTGAAGATCATCAAGTCCAACCATAACCTAAATCCACCCACCATAACCTTTATCTACCTGTTCAATGATTAAATCATGTCCCTAAGCACCTCATCTATATTTCTTTTAAACACTTCCAGGGATGGTGACTCCACCACCTCCCTGAGCAGCCTGTCCCACTGTCCAACCACTCTCTCAGTAAAGAAATTCTTTCTAATATCTAGTCTAAACCTCCCCTGGTGCAACTTCAGGCCTTTCCCTCTTGTCCTGTCATTATTCACTGGAGAGAAGAGACCAACTCCCTCCTCCCTACAACCTCCTTTCAGGTAGTTGTAGAGAGCAATGAGGTCTCCCCTCAGCCTTCTCTTCTTCAAACTAAACAACCCCAGTTCCCTCAGCCTTTCCTCATAAGATTTGTCCTCCAGGCCTTTCACCAGCCTGGTAGCTCTTCTCTGGACACTCTCCAGCACCTCGACATCCTTCTTGTAGTGAGGGGCCCAGAACTGAACACAGTATTCAAGGTGAGGCCTCACCAGTGCCGAGTACAGAGGCACAATTACCTCTCTACTCCTGCTGACCACACTATTCTTGATGCAGACCAGGAAGCTGTTGGCCTTCTTGGCCGCCTGGGCACACTGGAGACTTGTCACAGGTAGGCACAGGAAATTATCCTCAGCTGAGTGAATCCTCTTCTTTCCACCCCTACAGTTAATAAGAGCCTAAAGGGATCTTTCTTCAATCTAAGGTCTTTAACACCATGAAATACAGCAGCAGTCTCAAATAGGTGGGAAGCTCCTGCACTTCTAAATCACCCATGAAGGATGGAGGAAGTACATATTGCAAAGTAGTGCAGAAAGGTTCTGTTCTGTGTCTTAGTTTTCATCATTGTCTGAGCAGAAAAACAGGATAAGACACAAAATGTAAGAGTGTCCAAAAGAACAAAACCAAGACCACAAGAAGTGGTAAGAATTTTAATTTAAAAACCCATTTGCTTCATTTCCTTGCCCAGTAACTCCTTGATACTTTTTCCCTGAAACTATCAACAGTAACATTTCCAATACATTTGGGAAGCTCTCACCAGCTGTAACCTCAGTCTAGGTGGGAGTCATATGATTAAATTTGAAAGTTCACAGTGTAGGCACTTCCATGAGAAAGCAGTCACAGTAGATGATGCCTTTAGAATGAACAGCACCTTGGCCAGCAGAGACAATGAAATGGAGAATCCTTCTGAAATATATCTTCTTCCAGGGCATCTCATCCTAAATTATGGCTACTGTATAGACTAAACTTCCAGATCTCCCTCAAATATAATGGGAGTCAGGATGGCTAGCTTACACAGAGACATGCATGGTAAGGTGATGGGGAGAAATTAATATCCCCACAATGGCATCTAGTGTCACTTCTGTGTTTTTGAGATATGTGATCAGCTGCTGCTCCAGAATAATGTGAATCTGCTCTAAATTCAATGTCTCATTGCAGAGGTCTTCCAGTGGCTGAAGGGGGACTACAAGAAAGCCAGAGAGGGACTTTTTTGAAGTGTATGTGGTGGTAGGACAAGGGGTAATGGCTTTCAACTGGAAGAGGGGAGATTTAGGTTAGATATTCAGAGGAAATTTTTTAGGTGGTGAGACGCTGGAACAGGTTGCCCAGGGAGGATGTGGAAGCCCCCCTCCCTGGAAGTGTTCAAGGGCAGGTTATTTTGGAGCAACCTGCTGAGTGCAAGGTCAGGCTGGAGTAACTCATGCAGCCCAGAGAGCCAGATTTGATCTGCTAGAGGGTAGGGAAGCTCTACAGCAGGACCTAGACAGGTTAGATCAGTGGGCCAAGGTTAATTGTATGGGGTTCAACAAGGCCAAATGCTGGGTCCTGCACTTGGGTCATAACAACCCCACGGTAAGCTACAGACTAGGTGATGTGTGGTTGGAAAGCTGCAGGTTGGAAAAGGACCTGGGAGTGCTGATCAGCAGCCGACTAGATATGATCAGCAGTGCACTCAGGTGGCTAAGAGGGCCAGTGGCAGCTTGGCTTGTATTAGGAACACTGTGACCAGCAGCAATAGGGAGGTGATCGTCCCCATGTACTCGGCGCTGGTGAGGTCACACCTTGACTATTGTGTTCAGTTCTGGGCTCCTCACTCTAAGAAGGATATAGAAGTGCTGGAGCATGTCCAAAAAAGGGCAAAGAGGCTTGTGAAGGGCCTAGAGCACAAGCCCTGTGAGGAGCAGCTGAGGGAGCTGGGGTTGTTTAGTCTGGAGAAGAGGAGGCTGAGGGGAGACCTCATTGCTCTTTACAACTACCTGAAAGGAGGTTGGAGTGATGAGGGGGCAGCCTCTTCTCCCTGGTGATGTGTGACAGGACCAGAGGGAATGGATGCAAGTTGTGCCAGGGGAGGTTTAGGTTAGATGTTAGGAAGCATTTTTTCACTGAACGCATCATCAGGTGTTGGAATAGATTGCCCAGGGCAGCGGTGGAATCACCATCTCTGGAGGCATTTAAATGGTATGTGGACCTGGTGCTTAGGGACATGGTTTAGTGGTGAGCTTGTGGTGTTAGGTCTAAGGCTGGACTGGATGATCTTGGAGGTCTCTTCCAGCCAGGGACATTCTGTGATTCTGTGATTTCTAATATATAAAATAATGCTGAGGATTCCCACTCTGGCTGTCTAACCAGTCTGTGTCAAGAAGCTTGTAAAATCAGGAATTTTCTTAACAAGACGAGAGATGTCAAGCTGCCTGATTGACTAAATAATTGTTTATGGAAGAGAGAAATAAAGAACTTCCCACCACAAGGACCTGTTCTTGAATTTCCACAATCTTTATTACTGATCAGTATTGACAATGGGTCGTTATGGTATCTCTTTGCCCACTATGGACATGGTGTGCACACAGAGGATATGGTCCTCCCTGGTATATCATAGTGACTGGTGTTCAGGCAGAAGACTTATCTCTTTCAGTGTCTCTGCTTTGAAGCTGGCCAATGGAATATTTTTTTTGAGGGGAGGGAGGCAGGTGGGTTACAATTTCTATGGCCTAAAAATAACAGCTTTTAAATTGACACTGAGGAGGTGGAAAGTTATGACAATAGAACACAAGTGAATACTCTGTAAGAAACTGGAAACTGAAATGGAGAGATATGGCCTGACATACAGAATCAGCACAACTGGCACATGATGTATTGATTATGGCCTGTCATATGAGAGGGCCTCAGCTAGCTGAAAAGCACAAAGCAAAGTAGTATTTTTCTCTCTATAGAATTTGGCATTTGGAAATTGCATACACTTTACAGTGATTACTCTCTCCACACAAAGGAGTATGTGGCTTTGCTTTTGAAGGCAGGCATGGTGCAAACTGTGCAATTTTTTAGCTGTCAGCACAAAACGCTGTGGATTGTACTACTGATTCACACAGACAACTTGGAGGGCCAGAAAAACACTTAATGGGGAGCAGATGAGTGCAAAATATGCATGCATTTGAGAATGTGGAACAAGATATTGCAAGAATACACAAAACATCACCATGAATAAAAAACATCCTTTTATCTCCTTTGAAAGCATTAGTTTTGTCTGCAGGAACTTCTGAGCCACTCTTTGTGATCCTACCTTCTTTCATTTTTGGACAGTCAAATGTACATTCTGGTCTCCTAACCCTGAAAAAGGACTGCAGGGTAATATGTCTGTAGCAAAAACAGCCCCCTCCCCCAGAAAAAATATTCACATAGTGAGTGATCCAACTGCATCCCTTTTGAAGTAAATGGAAATTTGACTTCCAGAATCTTTGCTCTAACATCAGTAAAGTGCAGGGAGCTCAGCAGAGGCCACCAAGATTACTGGGACTGGAACACTTAGCCTGTGAGAGAGGCTGAGACCCAAGTGCTTGTTCAGCCTGAAGAACAGGTGACATTTGGAGGACCTAGCAGCAGCCCTCAGTACACTGTGGGGAGACCACCAAGAAGACAGAGCCAGGCTCTTCACAGCAGTGAGTGGTGGAAGGGATAGAGACAGTGGGCATAGGTAGAAAAAAAAAGATTCAGATTGGATAGATTGCGTATTGAGAGAAAATTTTTCCCCTTTCAGGACAGCCAGGAAGTAAAGCAGGTGGTCTAGGGAGGTTTTGCTATCTCCATCCTTGAAGGATTTCAAGACCTGACTGAATACAGCCCTGAGCAATCTGGTCTGACCCCATCACTAAATGTCTTTGAGAAGGAGCTCAGGCTAGGGACCTCCTGAGGTTTCTTCCCACCTGAGTTACCCTATGATCTTCAAACCTAAGGGCTTGAAGAACTTATGTTACCTCAAGGATGTATTAGTGCTATGCATACTTACCAGAACAGTAATGATAGAAATAACATTTAAAAAAAGTATATGTAGGGGTTTTGTTTTTTTATACTTAAGGTGGTTGTATCAAATTTCAGTATTGGAATGTTCTATTCAATTATACTTACTTTTTAGGAGGGAAGGTGCTATCTTGATAATCCAGTTTTTTTGCAGAACAAGTCAAACTAGTAAATGTTGGTGTTTGGACATTTGTATGTATGTGGGCTTTAAAGAAGACTGCTCTCTCTTTTATGGTAACAAAGCTTTCACATATATAAATGGTATCCTAGAAACTACTGCAAACTGGCATTTATGCATCACATATAAAGAAACTAGAACCTTCTTTACAGTTTGTTTTTTTTTACATAAGAAAAATAATTATTTCAATATTTTGAATAGGGTTTTTTAAATCATTCCAAATACAGTATTCCTTGGACGTAATGGAAGGTGCACAGTACAAATCCAGGAACTCTGCAAACGCAGAATATCCTATAATGTTTTAATAAGTATCTCTCAATATAGTTGCAGGATGTTAGGGTTCTCCATGTAAGATGCTGAGGATGCTGGATTACTGATATCCAATTTACTGCTTAGAACAAGAAGAGGTATCTCTGTCTCACAGCACAAAGCACACCAAACTTAGCCAGAGGGATCTAGAAGGATCCTGAATATATCTCTACAGGCTTCAGGGTTTTCTCCTTTGCCTCCACAATGCTGTTAACTGAAAACAAACAAACAAATAAAAACTAACCTAAATATCAAATATTCAAAGTAATCCACTTGTTTTACTTTCTTAGGGTTTCAAAATCCATTTTAATTGGGTCTAAATAAGGCTACAAATAGAATCAGCAGGGAAGTATTTCACAGAATGTTGCTGCTATAAAATATATGTACTATTTTCTTTTTTATTTTAGTATAATTTCTACTTACATGTCCTTAGAAGATTTTTTTTCCTTTATATCCACTCGTGTGATGTAGACCTCATTTCAGTATCTACTATTAGTCTGGAGGGCCTCTGTTCATATGAGTGATTTAATGGCCAGATCATCTAGAGCTGAACCCTATCTCATATAGCTGACAAATCTTAAATTCCAGTTTTTGAAATTTAGTGCCTACTATTCTAGCCAGACCTACAGACGTCTACTGAAATGATTTCTTAGGAACAGTTCTAAAGGATAACCCTTAGCTCCAGAAAGCTATTTCAAGATGATGCAATCGTGCACCACTAAGTCTTGATACAGAAAAGAAAAGTTAATGGAAAACCATGAGAAAGTGGTAACATTTCTTTGGCATTTTCTCAGGGAAGCAAAATGGAGAATAACAAGAGTCATAGACTCAGAACTGTTTGATCTTTTTTGCTGTATCATCAATCAAAGAATTAAGGACATGCATTATTAATTGTGTCCTTAGCATTTTGAATCATTAACTGACTGGTCTTCTAAATAAGCAGGAAGACACTACACATGGGCTAAGAAATTATACAGCATAGCAGAATTCATCCTCGGTATGAGTAAGTACCCAGTGCTATCTTCCATCTCCACCTCTTCCTTTATTGTGTCTCATTTATGTAGTTTAGAAGACACTTTCCTCCTTTCCCAGCTTCTGACAGTTAAGCGGTTAAAACAGGGTGTGCTGGTCTGGTTTGGTGGGATTTTTGGTAGCGGGGGAAGGGCCCCAGGGGTGGCTCCCGTAAGAAGTTGAGAAGGTCCCCCGGCTCCAACACCAGCCAAGGAGCCATTAGAGAGACAATAGATGCGCCTCTGTGATTAACATATGAAAGAACTGACATAAGATCTGAGCAGAGTGAGCACTTAGTAGGGAGAAAAAAAGAGCTGAGCTAGAGAGGTGAAAGGCAGTGCTGGTGTGAAGATCCCAGTGGTTGGCGAGGAAGAAGGGGAAGAAGGTGCCCAAGCAGAAGTTTCCCTGCAACCTATGGTGAGATGGCAGCTGTCCTCTTGCATTCATGGAGGAACGCGGTGGAACATTCCCTGAAGGCGCCAGGAGGGGTGAGCTTGGCCAGTGGACTTGGATTTGCTGCCAGAGGACTCGGATGATGCAGCTGTGTCAGACCCCGGGGCCAGGGGAGGTGGCTGTTCCCGAAGCAGCCCCTGACTCTGTGGGCAGCCCGCGCTGGAGCAGCTGCTCCGGACCTCGTGGGAAGGACTCATGGAGGAGAGGTTCGTGGAGGACTCTCTGCCATGGGAGGGACCCCGTGGAGAAGCAGGGGAGGACTGTGAGGAATCCTTCTTCTGAGGAGGAAGGAGCGGCAAGAACCACCAGACTGTGAAGTGACTCTAAACCCCATCCCCCTGTGCCGCTGGGGGGGAAGGAGGGAGAGAAACGAGGAACAAAGTGATTTGGGCCCAGGAAGAAGGGAAGGGTGGGGTAATGTATGTAACCCTGCTCTGTGTGGTGTCTGTGTCCTGTGTGCATTGGATTTATGTGAAATTAAATTATTATTTTTCCCCAAGTTGAGTCTGTTTTGCCCGAGACCCTAATCGGTGAAGAACCCTCCTTGTCCTTTGTCTCAACCCATGAGCTTCTAGTTGGCCTTTGTCCTCCCCAACCCAGAGTGTGTGTGAGGGGGGAGTTGAGTGAGCAGCCATGGGGCTGTTTCTTTGTTGTCGTATTAGGCCCAAACCACCACACAGGGTCAAATACAGCCCTGTAAATCACACTGTTTTTGTAACTTGAGTTTATGCTTTTCTCTCCAGTATTTGTTTTGTGTTCAATTTCACGACTGGCCAGGGATTACTTAGTTTCTAGGGTGTGATGCACTTGGCACAGCATGGCTCAGACTGGCTAACTATTGCCTCTGCCTATTTCCACTGCAATTTGTTGCATTGAACTACTGAGCTTTTACTAGAGTCCTTAAACTAGTTGAAATGCTCTGCAGTGAGAAGAATAATAAAGGCATTGAGGCCGATTCTGAGCTAACTGAAAATCACAGGGTACAATCTGAAAGTAGTATTAAAACTGATAAATTACCATGATCCCACAGCTAACAGACAGCCAAGAGTCCCTTCTGCAAGCCAACAAAATCAGAGGGATGGCCTAGTTGCAGACACAGCATGAAGGCTGCAGAAAGATTCTAAGTTTGTTATACTTTACTTCCTTGCAGGGCTTAAGAAGTTAAATATTTTTTTTAAGAAACTGGAAAAGAAATGGAATTTGGCCAGTTTGGACACTCGTATGTAGCCATGGACCAAAATAGATGCATGGCTTCAGAACCTCAATTTGAAAGCAAACTGCCAAAATATCTCCAGAGTCTCCACCCCAATCTAAAACCAACAAGCAATGAGAGAAAATTCACAACAAAAAAAAAATTGGGGTTCTGGTCTGGGTAAAACTGTGTAAGGTACCTTCACTGAACTGGCAGAACTAGTGAGTCAGTGTCTGTGTGGTTATCAATACATTGCTCTGATAATAATATGTAAGATCTTCTTGAGCATCTTCTTTGTGACTCTTCTCTTCCCCCAGAATATTCTCAGAATCCACAATGCAAAAGGGATGAGATTTGTTAAGGGGATGCAAAGACATTAACTCTCAAATAAGTTATGGAAATGGTGTTCAGAATATTCCATTGGGAAGAGCCTGGGAGCCCAACCTTTATTTGGCAGCAGCAGGACAGACAGCTTGAATGCCCCAGAGAATCAGTCAGACATCTTTAGAAATGCCAGTGAGTGCAACCAGAGTACATGAAGCCATGGGAAAACATAATTCCATTTGTTCCAGTGCTCGTGTGAAGGTTTGGGTGGCATAAAGAAGAGATAAATAGGCTGAAGCAAATAAGCTTATTCTTCCTGGTCAGTCTGCTTTGGAAGTGGAAGTGAGGTCTGCATGCCATGCATCTGAGAGGACACAATCATGCTTTTTAATCATCTAATTATTACAGAAACTTTGGAGGAGCTCAGACGCCAAGATACTGCCTGCTTGTAAGTGTTTGAAAAATGAATAAAATTGAGAGAAATGGCAATATTAAATAGTGTAGAGAGAGGGAGAGGGGGAGAGGTGGAGAAGAACACGGTTGCATTTAGCACATTACAAAGTGATGTTTGTTTTGTAGTGAAAAAAGTAACATCATATATAACCTTTACAGCTAATTAACAGAAGAGGAACTGAATCACATAGAGACTGTTAAAAACTGAAGCAGAAATCTCTACAGAACTAGCAACTCGCCCCCAAATACACAACTCTGGTTTTAAAAATAGATTCGGTAGCAAATATGTATGTTTCAGTTAGAGATATATGGATTCTCTCAGTGCTCAGTCTGGATAAGTATACAAGTTCATCAAATCTGCATATATATTCAGATTAAGCTTTCAGAATTCATTACATTCCTGCCACAATCATTAAATTCACTATAAAATTTTATTAAAATGGTTTAGAAATGCATGCCTACTTAATTGCAGAAGGCTGATGACCCAGGAACCATATCATTCCCCACCTCCAAGTGTTAGCTTAACTGTTACTATTCCATGCTCTACTTTAAAAACAGAACATTTATGAAAGTGTGGCTTTTATTTTATGTCCTTCCATCCAAAGCAATGCAAAACACAAGAAAAGAAAGGGGAAAAAAAGAAAAAGGAATGAGTATATATATTAACCTTTCAGACAAAACTTCTACAAGGAAAAAAATAAAGCAGTAACACAGTGAGTTTTATTCTGTTAGTCTGACACCATAAGCACCAGTATGGTGTACTAGCTGAACCAAATGTTTCATTTGCTTCTGCAGTTCAGTGATTCATTCTAAGTTGGTTTTTTTGGTTGTTATTTTGGTTGTTTGGTTTTTGATTTTTTTCTCAGCAGCACAGCTCCACTTCCCTGCAACATCATCTCGCTGATTTTCCTTTAGCCTCTTTCTAACCTTTAATCATGGTTGGTATGACTAACCTAAGAAAATAACATTAAAGATCAGCCTACAAACAACAATTCCACATTCTGTCTTGGTTTTCACTCTGTATTCTGCCAGAAGCCTGACCCTGCTGAAATGCTGGTAACTCCTCCTGAAAAGAACAATACCCCATATGTACAGCTGAGCTCCCTGCTCACTTGTTACCTTGTTACTTTGTGTTTTGTCACAGCAAAAAATCTGGGTGGATGGAGCAGAAGGGCTAGAGTGATGAGTAATTTCTCATTCCCTAAATGTGGACAAAGCAGTTCTCTTAAAAATGCTCAGTTTTCAGAAAGACCCAAGCCCTCACATCAGCTGAATTGCTCTGGTGTCCTTGGTTGCACATCCAATCACAGGTGCATCCAATCTCTGAGGTTTTCCCTCACAACCAGTTGTCTCCTCCTGCTTCAGCAGATGCTGAAGTTACACTGTAAGGCAAAGTAGCACAGGGTTTTTCTAAACAAGAGACATTTTACTAGTGTAATTCTGGATCAGTTAATATATTTGACTTAAAATTTCACCAAGTCTAATTCACAGATTAATTTCACTTCACAGATCTCTTCTGAGACTGATCATAGCTGCACATGGTTTAGGGTCAACCTTTTGCAGAAGTCTTAGTAGAATGTGATTTTAAGAGGCAATGAGCAGATCTTAAAAAGCTGTCCAGCAAATACTTAGCAATTTCATCTGAATTCTCAGCTGGTGGGAATTGTGATGGAGCCATTGATATGAAGGACTAAATTTACATCCACTGAGAGTCTGGTGCCTGTAATTTGCTCTCTATTCCTTACTATATGGAAGTTTTCCCAGGTGCACAGTTCACAGGTCTATCTCTAGTTATAGAATGACTGACTAAAGGTCAGAAAATGCCATCTCTGCAGCACTACTCTGAAACATTAAGCACTTTCTGTTCATGCAGTCAACAGTTTCTATAGACACATCAAAATATATACATATATTTAATGAAAATTATAGAAGGAAATTTTTCAAATGCACCCTATAACAGGTGAAAAATATCTTTATGAAACTGATTTCCTAGAACTAAGATGGAGAGTGATTAAATTATAAAAAATGCAACATATACCTGGAAAATTATGAATTATTTAAATGAGATAAGAATTGAATCTGCAAGAAAATGGAACCATCATCAGTTAAAAGATTTTATTTCACTGAATTGAGCTGAGCTTGAGTTAATTTGCAGTCCATTCACCAAAAACTATCATAGCCTGGCTGTGATGGAAGCACTTTTATCACAAGACATAATGCAGTGCAGTTGTAGGAAATAAGGTGAGGGAGAAAATTTGACACGCACACGGGCATATATTCCAAGGAAAAAAAGGTTTCAGCAGCAGCTTCATTGAAGCAATATTAATAACTTGTCATAAAACACAGAGTCTCCATTTGGAATTCAGGCTTTGCTGTGCTGGACACTATACACAAGTATTTCCAAAAGATGGTCAGTACCCTAGAGAGTTTACAAGTCTAATTTATGACAAAAACAACCATTGGATAAAACAAATCTCATGAGTGCAATCTGTTTCATTTATTGAAAAAAAAAAAAAAAAAGTGAGAAACAATTTGATTATGGTTCATAAATACCTCCAGAGGGAGGTAATAGAAGGTGCTTAAGTAGTTCCTCATGTAGCAAACAAAGGCATAACAAGGAGCAGATGTTGGAGGTGAAACCCAAACAAATGCAAAAGAGAAATCAGTCAGAAAATCATAGTAAAGATGGTGATCCCTAGAAACAAACTACTGAGAGAAATGGCAGGTTTCCTATGTTTTCAAGCTTTCCAGCTAAAACTGAAAGAGAATAACAAGACAAGGTTTGGTCATATAGCTCTTAGATCATTCCCACACATATTATTGCAGGCAGATATGAGTTTGTGGGATACCCCAAGGCAGCTGGAGGTAGAACATCTATATTGAAAGCCATTTGCCTGGTTTGACATAGCACACTTCACAAAGTGTGACTGCAAAGAGCTTGCAAGTGTGCTAAGGTGGGATTTTACTGTGTGCATGAAACAGGAGCCAGACCAGGTGGTAGCTGAAACACATCATCTACAAGTTACCAGTCAGATTAGCAGCAGTAATAAGGATTATCTGCTACCCATCTGCAACCAATGAGAAACAAAGCTGAAAAGACACGTTTTAGCTGTTTCTGTCCTTGTGAGCAGTTATATTTTTATGCTTTGAAGGTAAACCTTCTTGAAAGCAAGCTATGACCTTGTAAACTGGCTTACATCTCTTCCATAAGTTTGAACATTTTGTATGATTTGAAGGACAAACCTTAACAGATGTATCCTTTCCCCCCTCTTTTGACAGCAGTGTAGAATAACTGGCATTAGACTTGGCTTATAGCAGGAGATACCCAAGATATCAAATGACCAGTGGTGCTTTCTCAGTTCCATGAATTTTCTTCTCCCATTGTTAGAAAAACTTGTCCAGTTGTGCTGCTCAGAGGTACAGTACATGGCAACATCAGAGCATAACAGTTTCTGGAAGAATGTGAGACATTTCTGCCATAAGGTTGTCCTTCTCCAACAACCTGGAAAATTTAATTTTATTTTGTTTTCAGAGCAGAATTTCCCTTTAGCGTTTCTTTTGGTCCATTGTTTTCTTTGTTTCTCTAGACTATCCTTGAGGAGGCTGGCTTACAGTGTCTCTTCCTGACTGATTTAAAAACACTTGCCAAAAGGGTTTAGAAGAGACTGTTGGAATTTACAGAGCGTATTTTCACACACAAAAAAGCAATCAAACAAACAGCAAAAACAAACAATAACAAACAAACAAAGCAAACTCAAACTAAAAAGACAAACTCCTCTGTAATTTAACAGGCTTAATGTCACATGTTGTCACAGATGGGATAGAGATAGGTAAAATGCTTATTCTATCCCTTACTTTATGTTTCCTTCCCCCTCTTTGTTCCTGCCATTCACAAATCTTCCTTTCATAGTCCTTTCCACATATTTGGGATTAGCACTTGAAAGCTTGTTCCTAAATGATAATTGGAGACAATATCTTTTGTAGCAGATTATTTTCTCCACTGTTCAGTTAAAATGTCACAGGTTTTAGAACTTGAACTTTACTGGAAAAACATGGGAAATCCACATAGAAAATTATTCCAAATCAGGCCAGATATACCTCCCAAAGTTTTTAATTTGGAAACTACAGAAAAAAAAATACATCTCTGTCTTTGAAAATAGTCATATTATAAACAAGCAAGCAACGCTCTCTGCTACCATGTCTTGGTCTGTATTAAGAAAGTGTGGTTATTAACAAAAAAAATCAAAACCCAAATCTGAAAACCATTTTTCCTCTTTGTATAAAAAAATAGGTGGACATTTCGATGAAATGGGATTTGGATTCTTTTTCCACATGGAATTACCTGATGCAGACTTTGGGGTATCAGCTGTGTGCAAAGATGTCTGGGTAACAGCTGCATCATCCTCAAGGTGCAATATTTGGCATGGTATGAAAAGGTCAGGACTCTTGAAAAAGGCAGAAACAAGGGTAATCTGTGGGATGCAAATTTCAGGACTATCTCTAAATCCCACTACCTAGACTCTCTTCTCTTACCAGTGTCGTTTCACAGGAAGATTTGTTTCTAAAGGCAAAAACTCAATCTCACACTCCTGAGATGTAGAAGGGAATTACAGCTTTTAGTGCTGTCAGCAATTTTAACCTATGCCTGTACTGGGAAATCCAGTTGTGCCAGTTTGCATCCCCAGTAGGCAGTTTGCCTAAAGCCAACTTGTTTTACTCACATGGACATAGGCCATGCATGCTCAGGTCCCATGTAGGTCTGAATTACAGGTATAGGCAGCACCTCTAAGCCTAATTCCCTAAGGGGAAGGAGGATAACAAGCTTCTAATAGAGAGGGGAGCAGAAAGAATGCTTTTAAATTTAAATGCTTTCCTTTCCCCACTTTTGCCTCCCACCCCCTACTATTTGTATTCCAACAAAGAGTTGCAACAACTGTAGTTAGATGCAGGGAAAAAATACAACAGAAGGGAACTAACACATTAGAGTAGTAGATATAAATAGTAGATACAAGTAGATATAAATAGTAGGTAAAAGGCACGTTTTCTAACACAAGGTTTTCTGTGCAGAAAACAGTTTCATAACAACCTTAAAGTTTCTCAGGTATGTCAGATGGCTAATGTTGAATTAGAATCCATGATTTAATCTTAATCAATCAAAGATAATAGTACGGGATGTAAACTCAGTGCAAGGATTGAAAAGGCAACTGCAGTAGAACATAGTGATAAACATCCCAGCCTGATCCTCCTCTCATTTGTCCAGGTGGAAGTCAGGAGCAGCTCCACTCTAATTAACATGGTCATACTGGAGTAAAAATGGTATAAACAAGAGTAGACTCCTGCTATATAAGATGGAACAGTTTCAGACTTGGCACTAAATTCTGATAAACATGCGACACTGCAGCTGTATATTAAATAACCTATTTAGAACAAAACCAAGCCACTAATGCCCACATTTTACTCAGACTAATAGGTGGCTAAAATACAGTATTTCTGAAATAAATGACAGGGAGTGTTAGCTTTTGAAACATGTTTTCTTCAGTTGGCTATAATGACAGTAGAAAATGAAGGAAATAATTGCCTTAGATTCACAGAAAATAGTATGTTTTTATGCAAAAGAGGCATCAGACCCTGATATATATAGGGAATTTAAGACATCTGTGCTGAGTTTCATAATGGTGTTTAGATACCTAACTCCTGTTGTAGAACACCTGAAACCCAGACTGGGTAAGAAGGGGAAGGAGACTACAGGAGAGTTTGAGTAGGATATCCACGCCCTGAGCTGTAGCTCTGTTTCACATGAGGACAGAAAATAGAGGGCAAAAAAAGAGATTAAGTCTGTTTCTTTGGGGCAAAACCCCACAATGGCCAAAACACTGTGTGGAGAGGCCTTAAATGTCTTTCTAATAAGAGCATGCCAAGAATATAAAGCTTTTAGTCTATTAAGCCCTGTTTTATCTGAAAACGAGATACATAAAAAATAAAGAAATTCAAATTTTCCTTGTCAGACATGAAAAAGGGAAAGAATCATACACAAAATATCTCCCTCCTGCCATATGTCTGTTGGGAGACTGGTTCTTTTTTAAGTCTTAGTCTCAAGCTAGGACTTTGAAGGACCTACTGAACTGCAATGAAGTCATAGAATCATAGAATCCTAGGGGTTGGAAGGGACCTCGAAAGATCATCTAGTCCAACCCCCCCTGCCAGTCCACGTAGTCTTCTACGAAAATATTCTTCAGTCACCTCTGAGTTGCAGCTGCAATTATGCACTGGGAAGCCACAACATTCCTCCATGTGAGCATGTCCCATTTAACCTCAAATGCAGCAGCCAGAGAAGACAAATGCAAACTTTCCTCTGTTGCTCTGCCATAGCCTGTCAATCTTGTCTGTCTCCTGCATGATCACCAGAGCCCTGCAGCAGGCAGCTTGCCTCCTAGGTAGCCCAACTGTGTGTATCTTGTAGCTCCACTCCAGTCCTGCCTTTGTCCCTGTGTGACACTGTGCTTCCCTCCTTGCTCTCCTTCCTCCCCTGCACCAGTTGGGGATTTGTCTGGCCATGGTGGTCATGCTAGCTGCATCCAGCTCAAAGTCAATTCAGAGGAGACAGATAACCACACAGCTGCCAAGGGCTAAGGTGAGCAATGCACCCCCCTAACCACAGTGCTGATCAATGTCCAACTCAAGCCAGCTTTGGAAGAAACTAGAACCTGTGGTCTGTACATAAATATGACTATGAGCCAATTGTCTTACCCCCATAAATAGTTACCAGGCAAGGGCCCCTGAAGCTCTCCTGCACAGTGGTGGGCTGCACACCAGGATCTCCCCCTGAATAGGCACACCTCTCAGGGTTACTCTTCAAGGTTGAGAGGCTCCTTGCTGCAACAGATTCTCAGTAAACAATTAATATTGTGCTAAACTTTGAAAATCTTGGCTAAGTGATATAAAGGATTGATTGAACATATATAATCCTTTAGACATAAATCATTGACCAAGTCTGGGGCTAGGATTGGATGCAGCTGCACCTAGACTCCTCTCTGAAAAGGAGTTTATAAAGCAAGGGTGTCATTTCTGGATCTCATGACTCAATGGGATGGTTTCCCTGACTCTGCTCTCTATGCAGTAGATAATCAAGTGTACCTTGCTACCTAATCTTGTGGAACCACTGTCACATTTATTAGCAATCTTTGTTAAATAACTGTTACATATCAATAAATATATTGCTACTTCTCTGTTAAGAGTGAAGTGCATCCCTCAATCCATGACAGCCTGTATCCTGGATGCATCCCTTGGGCCTACGTTGTAGCTTAGTCTTCATTCCTGTCTCTGGCTCCACATCCTTTAGCTCTTGACTGGGGTCCCTGAATGTATCCCAGACCTGGTCCATCACTTGCTGTGTCTGCCACTGCTGTTGGACCCTGTAACCAACACCTGGCAGGACTGGCCCCAGGGGTGAGGGCATTGCATGTGCTGGGGTCACCTTTGGCTCCCAACTCCATGTGCCTAAGGAAGCAGCTGGACCTTGCAGCTCCCTGACAGGTGGATCTTGATCAAAGCTGCATGCATAGCTGTGTCCTGTGTTGCAGGAATGTGGGAGCTGTGATCTGAGCAAGCCTAGCAAAATTAGCACTTGGGTGATTTAGACACTCCAGTTTCCAGATGGTGATAGGTAGATGCCTAGATGCTCAGCTCCATCCAAAAGGTGATGGCTTAGGGTGAGGTAGCAGCAAGGTATTAGGCTATTAAAGAAAATAGCCCCTAAAAATAAAGGAGATGGAGCAATCCAGTCTCAGCAATCTTTAGAGCACATTCTGACACACTTTTTTCTCTGTTGTGTTTAGAACACCTTTATTTTATTTTGCTTTGTGTTTTTTTTTTATTTTTATCTACATTCTGGAGCATAGCATGAGTTTCCACTCATTTTTCTGCCAATCTCCCATCAATTAGGTGAGAAACTCTTCTGTAGAGTAATTCACGTTATAGGCATGTCCAGCATTTATCATAATACTCACTTTCAGTTTGAGGTCTCTAAGCACTACTTTAAGAGGATATAATCATGCCAGCATGGGTGATGATGTCTGTGTTAAGTGCTGGTTTTAGTTTGACTAATGATTTTTGCAAGGACCTGGAGCACCTTATCAGTTTTCTGTCCCTCATACTTCCACACTAGCAAGAGGGAAATCATATTTACAACTGCCATAGGATAGCACAGAATATAGTAAAGCTTTCTGAGCATCATGTATCACATAAGCAATGTCTTTTAGAAAGAAAATACTCCTAGAAATGTGATCCCTCGACTTACTTGTGGTTTTAGCATTTTGATGGAGAAAGGGGGGTTGCTTTAGCTGCATTTATACAGATATTCATATTCACATATGAATCCACACCTATTTATGACTGGAATTTTCAGTTTGAAGGGCAGGAGAAATCTGGTACAATTGACAGAATCTGATCTTACCTCTTTTTCTCACAGATGCTGGAGAAATTTGAAATGCAAAAGCCACAGGGTGAAGCAGGTTGATGTGTTTAGGATTCAGCAGTTTGTTTAAAGCCTGCTCCTCGAACTGCTGTAATGATATGGGTGAATCTTGATTTCTATTAAATACATTGCAAACATGTACAGCATGTTCTGTCCCTGGGAAGATGCCACTATGAAGAGATATCACAGATGAATTGCCAGAGACTTCAAGTGTGATGGGGAGGGGGAGGAGGAAGGAAGGAAGGCACAAAACAAAATGTCCCCACAGCCACCCACGAGGACACACTCCTGGTGAGATATGAATCAGTAACAGCCAAGGAAGCCCTGATGCCTCACGGGGATTATGTAAGGATCTGAGATAAGTGATGTCACTGGCACCTTTGGGTTGTCAGGCATTTTACTCTGTCATCTAACCCCAAAGCAGATACCCACAGCTCTCCTCTAGTGTGTGGAGAAAGCCAAGCAGCTGCTGAGGGTGATAAATTTAAGAAGGAGCCTAGAGCAAACAGGGTTGTAAATTAGGCATCTCAGGTAAATGCTCTTTGGGGGTGCTGAACAAAAACCTTAGCCTGAATCTGCTGGTTTAATGCTTTGTGAACAGCTCTTTACTATCCAGCTTCATGGACTGTGGTCTTCTTGAGGAGGTACAATATCTTACCCATTCCAGTATTCTGTTGCAAAGGATAGGTGTCAAAAGAATAATGATAAGGCATCATTACCATACAGATAAGAAATTATTAAAACAATCATAAAACAACAAATTGTTAACTCTTCACTAAAAAGGTATCTCTGTGCTTTTACTGACCTTGACAAAATAGGGACTTCTAGTAGAGACACGAGATGCAAGAATCAGAAATTTCATTGCTGTCATCTACTCAGCAATGTCAGTAGGGATGAAACTGTGTTCACACACATTGATATCTCTTAAGTCAGATGTTCAGCTTGGTTTCCTTGGCTTATGAGTATGACCTGTTGTAGACCCTTTAGTCCTGCACTGGGGAGGTCTAGAGAGATTTAATTATCCAGATTAAATGCATGCAAAACTGATCACAAATCACAAATAATAAATCACAATTGTTAGCACATATTTCTAAGAAGGTGATCATACTTCTGATATTCAGCTGCTAATTTAGAAGCTACAGTATGTCTAAAGACATACTGGGTTGTTTATGATTTGGGTGTCAGGGCCATAGGAGCACATGGAGAACAACTTTCAGTACTACTTTAGTTGCAAAGTCACTTAGTTTTTGTGATACTTAGCATTGCCTTTAAGGGACAAGAGACAACAGCCTCTGGGCTCTACAGATGTCCACACTGTGATTCCAGTTTCCTGCTAGGAATGGCTGTCCTATACTCTTCTGAACTTTTCTCTGACTGTGGGCAGTCTGGACATAAAATAAATAGGTGGCAGATTAGTGATACTGGAAGATCTACCCTCAAATGTGGCACAGCCATGTGACTTCACTGCATGATTTCAAGCCTGTGGAGATTAGCCTCAAGTACAGCTTCAGTGATTTTGTAGAAAAGAGAGAGTTACTGGGTTTATCTCCTCAGTGGTAAGCAGGTATGGGATCAAGGTCATAATTTTTGGGCACTGAGGATTGCAGATTCCATTTATAGCAGACAATTTCTGCAATATTTTTGGTACCAGTCAGCCTCACCTCCATGCCTGGAAAAATGATAGAGCAGCTCATTCTGGAGGTCATCTCTAAACACATGGAAAAGAAGAAGGTTATCAGGATTTACCAAGGGGAAATCATGCTTGACTAATCTGATAGCCTTCTAGGCTGTTGTGACTGAATGGGTAGATGCAGAGACCAGTGGACGTTGTCTACCTTGACTTTAGCAAGGCTTTTGACAATGTCTCCCATAACATCCTTTTGAGCAAGCTCAGGAAGTGTGGGGTAGAAGAGTGGACAGTGAGAAGGATTTAAAACTGGCTATGCCATAGAGCCCAAAGAGTGGTGATCAATGGTGCAGAGTCCAGCTGTAACTAGTGGAGTTCCCCGGGGATCAGTGCTGGGTACAGTCCTGTGCAGTCATTCAGTGAGATCTAGACAGACTGGAGAGCTGGGCAAAGAGGAACCTAATGAGGTTCAACAAGAATAAGTGTAGAGTCCTGCACCTGGGAAGGAATAACAACATGTACCAGTACAGGTTAGGAGCTGGCCTGCTAGAAAGCAGCTCCATGGAGAAGGACCTTGGAGTCCTGGTGGACAAAAAGTTATCCATGGAACAGCAATGTGCCCATGTGGCCTAGAAAGACAACGGTACCCTGGGGGGCATTAAGAGGAGTCTGTCCAGCAGGTCTAGGGAGGTTCTCCTTCCCCTCTACTCTGCCCTAGTGAGACCCCACCTAAAGTGTTGTGTCGCATTCAAGAGGGACAGGGATTTACTTGAGTCCAACAGAGGCTACTAGGACGATTAAGGGACTGGAACATCTGTCTGGTGAGGAAAGGCTGAGTGACCTGGGGCTGTTTAGTCTAGAGAAGACTGAGAGGGGATCCTATTAATGTCTATAAATATCTGAAGAGTGGGTGTCAAGAAGGAGGGGCCAATCTCTTTTCAGTCTTTCCCCTGTGATAGGACAAGGGGCAATGGATGCAAACTAGAGCAAACAGGAAGTTCCAGCTCAACATGAGGAAAAAACCTTCTTTAAGGGTTATGGAGCACTGGAACAGGCTGCCCAGAGAGGTTGTGGTGTCTCCTTCTCTGGACACTTTTAAAACCTGACTGGATGAGTTCCTTTGCAACCTGCCCTAGATTCTGTGGTGGTCCTGCTCTGGCAGGGTGGTTAGACTAGATGATCTCCAGAGGTCCCTTCCAATCCCTAACATTCTGTGATTCTGTGATGTGGTCCATCAGTGGGCTCTTTAAGGAGAGGAGTAAGATGATCCTTACAGAGAAGATGAAACCAAAAGACCTTATGCACTTGGGAAAATTAGATAATTTATCAGAGACAAACGTGTCAACAGTTGGTCAGAGACAGAGAAAATTCAGCAGAGAAAGGGAACAAGAAGGCAATAACAGGTGGAAATGCCAAAGAAAGCAGAAAGTGTAACTTTACATGTGCAATTCTATCATGTTATACAAGGTGTGATATGAGCTTCTGCCAAGTGATCACTCATAAGCAATATGTATTGAAACCTTGTATCAGCTCCATGACCTAAAAATGGCTGATCTTTAGACATTTGATATGACATGTCTCAAAGGCAGGGATTTCTCCTTTATGATTGTCTATACTCATGCTCTTGTCAATGTGCAGAAAGGTTATATAGAAATGAAGAGTGAGATGAAATCTTTAAACACAGTAGGGAAGACAATTTATATTGCTTGATCCTTTACTCAGACAATTTTTTCATTATTATTTACTTTGATTCTAACGCTTCAAAACTTTGAATGTGTAATAAACTTCAATGCTTTGTTTAGTTGTGTCTAAAACTCACAAAGGTGAGATGAAATGAGGTTTTAAATTTTCTTTTAATGAACCTTCACTTTATCAGTGTATGTGTTAGCATTTCAGTAGTTGCTTTAGTGGGGATTTAATATTTGATCAAATCCAAAAAGTTAAATTTACATTTTTAATTTTATTCCATTTCTAATCTGAATAGAGTTAGGGCAATTAAAACGGTATGAAATGAGAAAATATCTGTTGAAATCATTAGGCTGAAAGTACTGAGATCTGTACAGGCCCTTGGAAGTACTAATTTTCTGATCAATACTCTAAATCCTTGCATATGACAGGTCAGACTGTAGCTTTTTTTCAGATTCCTGAAATCAGAGTGCTATCTATTTACAAAGAGCCTTTTTTTTTTCCACTTTCCTTGTTACCTGCATGTTTCTGGATCAACACCAAAGTTTGTTTGAAAGGGGAAGTTCAAAGCTACTTAGAAGATTGGGCACCCATTCTATTTCAGTTTTTAAACACATCAAATGTGCCCCCTACACCATCCATCCTCCATTTCTTACAGTTTGCTGTAATCTGGTGTGCAAAGCTTCCAAAAGTTGTGGAACAGCCTATTTTGAGAGAACTTGTAAGCAGGAACACATTAATGGGTATCAGGTGCAGCTAGGAATTTAATGAATGGTTTGTTGGAAATCACATTAAATAGCAACATCCGTCTGCAGATGAGCTCTGCAATGTCCTTATTTCAAGCCCAGGCAGATGGAGGATTTGCAACACACTGTTTTCTGGTTCATGCAGCATTGCTTGCTTGTAAATACATTCACAATCATGCTTCAAAAGACTTGGAGCTTGACTGTCCAGCCTTTTATTTTTGTAGCTTCCTCTTCAAAGTACTGAGTGTAGGAAGAATGTAACAAGGTCCATCATGAGAATTAAACTCACTTAAGATTTTGTCCTGAGTCAAAAAAAAACTACCACTTCTTTCTTTTTTTTTTTTTTTCCTGTTTTTCCAAACAACTTTAGCCTGAAGAATGTGGATGAAAGGGAAAATGTCAGGTTCTTTTTAAAATGGTATTATTTTTTGATTTTAAAGTAAATTTAGAAGTTTCATGTTTAGGAACCCAAAAGGAGAAATGGCACATCAGCTATCAAGGCCAGTGATTTGCTAACATATAGCAAGTCAGGTGATACAGCTCTTTCAGATCATTGCTGTAAATTAATATTTAATGTTGATATTAAAAAAAAAAAATCCCCATTTTTTTTCATTTTCAGCCATTTGCAATCCAAATGCCTCCTACAATATTTGTATAAGGCTGTCTACTAGAGAAATAAGAGGTGAAAACACTTTCTCAGAAAATTATTTGTATGGTACATGAGTGGATAGACCAGACTAGCAGATACTGTTTTTTTCCCTCAGCCCTTCCCAAGGATATGAAAGGATTTAATCTCTCATATACTGTGTGAGCTGTAGGCTTATTTCTTATGATTCAAATAAAAAGGATAACAGAGGAAAAAGAAGAGCATATTGAAGATTGATATTTTTTTTTCTCAAAAATAAGGAAGTCCATTTGGGGAATGTGTACAAAAAAGGACTGTTTGTTAATGATATCCTGATCCTAAATGGCTTCTGAGAGCTGCTGATTAGTAACTGAGCCAAGTTTAACCTCCTGCATATAACTGTCCTCTCTCTTGCTCAAAGTAGCAGATAATTTAGACCAAGTTTTTGAAGGACCATGTAATGGAGTTGCTGAGACAAAATTTCACAGAGATATACATGAGACAGGCATTAGAAAGATGTGAAAATGTTCATTGATAAGATTATACTTGTTAAAATACAGAACGTAAAATATCTTTCTATAAAATTCAGTCCCAAGTAGAAGAAATAGTCTTAGTCCCAATATCACTCCTACCATTTTAGCATAGCTTCATTGACTTCAGAACTACACCCAGTAGACAAATAACATAAATATTCAGCACTATTGAAGTCAATGGGTCTCTGATGACTCACATCAGTTGGAGTTGTAGTTCAGCTTGTTGTTTGCAGAAATTTCCAAACTTGGAAACTCTTTCTCACATTTCTAGCAAAGTCAAAATAGGTCTTTGTGAAATAACTGCAGCAAACAGTAAATGATGTATGAAATGAAATACCTCATCCATCCCATACATGAAGAATGTGCAGAGGAAGCTTTGCTGCTTTCACCAGGCAGTTTCAAACAAATTCCTGATGCAGAACCATCATTTGCGTGGAGTAATGGGAGGAAGGGAGTGATGCTGTCATTCTTATCTGCTGTCAGGTATGGCACTTCTTCCATATGTAGAGATTCAAATTTTATCCTTTTCTTGCTTTATGTAATAAATGCTGTCTTATATTGCTGCCATTCAGCATGACCTGGACAGGCTGGAGAGCTGCACAGGGAGAAACCTAATGAAGGTCAACCAGGGCAAGTGTAGAGTACTTCATCTGGGAAGAACAATTGGTATGGGTTAGGGCTGATCTGCTGGGAAGCAGCTCTGGGGAAAAAGACCTGCAAGTCATGATGGACAACAGGCTGACCATGAGCCAGAAATGTGCCCTTGCAGCCAAGAGGGCCAATGACATCCTGGGGTGCATTAAGAAGAGTGTGGCCAGCAGGTCAAGGGAGGTCATCCTGCCCCTCTATTCTTTCCTGGTGAGGCCTCACCTGGAGCACTGTGTGCAGTTCTCCCCAGTTCAAGAAGGACAAGGAACTACTGGAGAGAGTCCATTGCAGGGCACTAAGATGATTAAGGGACTGGAGCATCGACCATATGAGGAAAGGCTGAGAGAGCTGGGGCTGTACAGCTGAGAGAAAAGGAGGCTGAGGGGGGATCTCATTAATGCTTATAAATATCTTAAAGGCAGGTGTCAGGAGGATGGGGTCAGACTCTTCTCAGTGGTGTCCAGTGACAGAACAAGGGCCAATGGTCACAAACTCATGCACAGGACATTTAACCTAAATACAAGAAAATACTTCTTCACTCTTAGGGTAAAAGAGCACTGGAACAAGCTGCCTAGGGAGGTTGTGGAGTCTCCATCCCTGTAGACATTCAAAACCCTTCTGGATCTTTTCTTGTGTAATCTGCTCTAGGGGATCCTTCTATAGCATAGGGGTTGGACTAGATGATCTCCAGAGGTCCCTTCCAACCCCAACCTTTCTGTGATTCTGTGATTCTGTGATTCTGTGTCTGAAGCAACTTCTGTAGAGTTTGATAGGAGCTGATCCTGCAGTGCTGGGGATCTATTCATTTCTACCTATTTTACATCAAGTTAAACTTTTAGATATAACATAAGTGATGTCTTAGCACATGTCTACACTACATAGCAAAGTGATATGTTGAAGACCCCTAAGGTTTCCATCAATAAAATGGTATATCTAGTGTGTTAACATACAAATGTATTGTCTCAGGTGACAAAACCAGTGCTGATTTATCAGCTCAGTAATGTGTCTGACCTAATAGCACTTACAATATATTGCTCATGAAGGACCAGATCTGTACCATGTAGCATTCACATCCTTCAGAAAGTCTACATTTCACCTGAATTCCTCCATTTTGAAGTTAGATAATTGGTTAATAGAATAATAGAATCCCTTATGTTGGAAAAGACCTTTAAGATCATCAAGTCCAACCTTTAACCCTACCCTACCATGTTCACCCCTAGACCATGTCACCAAGCACCACATCTATATGACTTTTAAACACATCCAGAGGTAGTGACTCAACCACCTCTCTGGGCAGCCTGTTCCAATGCCTGACAACCCCTTCAGAGAAAAAAAAATGCCTAATGTCCAGCCTAAACCTCTCCTGGCGTAGCTTTAGGCTCTTGTCCTATCACTATTTATGTGTGAGAAGAGACCAGCACCTACCTCTCTACAATGTCCTTTCAGGTAGTTGTAGAGAGCAATGAGGTCCCCCCTCAGCTCATAAAATTGACCTCAGCCCATCAATCCAGTCTAAGTCCCTCTGTAGAGCCTCCCTACCCTCAAGCAGATCAACACTCCCACCACACTTTTTGTCGTCTGCTAACTTACTGAGGGTGATTCTGTCTCCTCATTTAGGTCATCGTTAAAGTTGTTAAACAGAAGAGGTCCCAACACTGAGCCCTGAGGGACTCCACTTGTGACCAGCCACCAGCTGGTTTTAGCTCCATTCACCACCACTCTCTGAGCCTGGCCATCCAGCCAGCGTTTTATCCAACAGAAAGCATGCCCATCCAAACCATCAGCAGCCAGGTTTTCATGAGAATGCTGTGGTTCATGCAACATACCTAGGTTCACCAGGCAGGTCCAAACAGTAGTTCATCTTACTGAATATACACATCTCTCTGAATAGCTTTTATGAACTAAACAGAGCAGGAGCTCAGAGAAAGTGGGGAAGTTCTGTCCAGTGAAGTTAGGTGTGGGGAACTCTACCTCTAGGTAACAAATAAGTCAACAGTCATTATAAGATTTCTTTTGTGTACAACCACAAATATTACAAAAGTGAAAAATGTTCTTTCTGATTCTGCATCAGGAGAAAAAATGAGCTATAATAAGTTATAGTAAGGTCTGAAGTTTGAAAAAAAAGCTGCAGCAAGGCTGTGGAAGCTTCTGAAGTGGATCATTTGTTTCCAAAACCTTGCTCATTTATAGTGACATGAAGACTTCTTGTCCTAATGTGATAGGCATTTTGAAAACCTGAATCCGAAGATGTTTGACTTTTTTGTTGGCATCTCTGCTATGACAACTGTGTCTAACCCACACACCACAGAAATGTAACCAGGATCATGCAACTGTTCTCTGCCTATCTCAGTAAGTTTTTCTTCCTGTAATGTTACGAGTGCACATGGCTAAGGCTCTCTGTGGTGTCCATGTGGGGACTGGCCTCCAGTAGTACTCAAGCAGTCAGCAAAGCAGCTCATACAGTATGGGTGTTAAAGCATCTCTAAAATTCATGCTGTTTTGATACATGACATCTAAATTCTTAGCCTCTTCTATTATTCATTTGACTGTGAAGGTCTGCTTGGCAGAGATGTGGTAGGAAATGTAGCCATCAGGCTTGGGGTGCTTCTGAGTTCCAGTGCACTCTTCCTGAAGCTTTGTCAGAAACAGTTTGCTTGCCTCTGAAAGCAGGGTGATTTGATCATCCTTGGCAGTCATTGCTTCCCCCACGTATTTTGTTTTGTTCCAAGAATGCCAAGAAAATGTTCTTTCTTCTAGAAAATAGTCTTCTCCCTGCTGAATTCATATTAAAATATCCTCAGAGGGCTTTGCTGTCACCTTCTGTAGGTTAAAACGACAGGATATCCCCCCTTCCTCCCCCTAACTTTGAAGAACTTCACACTGCGTTGCCTTTTAAAGCTTTTGAGCTGCAGTCTGTTATCTACATGCAGTCAGCATCATGCCAAAGAGCAGCATCGAAGAACCTGAACACTGCATTTGCTTTTTTAGGAGAAGAGAATCAACATGCAGAGTTATTAGATATCCTCAGTCTCTACCACTCTGTAGGATATGTGAATGTGGCAGCTGCTGCTGTGATTTCTGTGCAGTGCAGACACATTCAAGTTAATGAGAAACTAGCTTGCTAAGGCAGAAGCAACCATTTAGCCTGTCCATTTCCAAATGTCACACAATTTTATGTGCTGTTTGATCCAGTCTGCTTGGGTCACAAGCCAGCTAATTCCAAAGCACGTTGTATGTATTTTACTAGAGAATAGGTACAGTGGTGCAGCTAGGATTCATGACACTGGGTAAGAAACAGCACATTTCCATATCTCATATTTCTTATCTACCTCAAGAATACATATGTGTCTACTTCTAAAAGGGACAGAGGGGTTGGCAAGCTGATGCTGACATGAGCATCCTGTCAGCTGGCCAGAGCCAGAGCTCCACAGAGGAGGTAGCATGAAGTTGAAAAGTTCAGATGAGCATGAAGGAAAAGCACAGTGACACAGCATGAGCAAGGGAAGCATGTAGTTCTCCATCCCCAGAACAAGCCACTTCAAAAGGCTAACTTTTTCCCCCTCCCTGCATTTGGGAGTTTGCAGGGGCTTTGACACACAACGAAGTTATCATGTGTTGATCATTTACCAGCTCAACCTTAGTAATTGCTTGTGGTGAACAGGATGTCCTTAAGACTCTTTCACTGTGTGCTAAATGATATGGAATTACTTTTGCTGACTTTGTTTTGGAGTGAAGATCCATCTTACTGTATTTGGAGAGAAGGTTCTCTTAGGAAACTTAGGAATATCTCATCTACTTCAGCAATAAAAACAGACCATGAGATACAGTCACTATGAGCACAAACCAGATAACCCCCGTCCTCTCATTCCTTTGTGACAATCATCTCCTGATCCAGCAGCCAGAGTATGACTTTCCCAAAGCTGTGTGTGCTGGAAGACATACACATGGACACTACTGCCAGCTCAGCCATAGAATCATAGAATGATTTGAGTTGGAAAGGACCTTAAAGATCTTCTATTTCCAACCCCCCTACATTGGCAGGGACACCTCCCACTAGACCAGGTTTCTCAGACTTCCATCAAACCTGCCCTTGAACACTTCTTTGGAGCTCTTGGTCGACATTTAATACCGCCTCAAATACCTACTCAAGAAGATACAAAAATAAGGGCAAGATTACTTCCAATACCAAATACACTACAATAATGTGTGATATTTTCTGTGTCATCCAGACACAGAAAGAGGAGAAAGAGCACCTCTAAGTCATGTGCTATCTTACAGCTCATGATAAATGAGTGAAGGAGGAAAATGAAAAAAGAAAGAAAGGGATTTTGTTTTGAAGTGCCATTTTCAGAGAAATTGCTTTTATAGTCAAAGGATTGATCCAATTTAGCAGTGTTTAGATGCTACAGAGGAAGTCAGAGCAATCAGTTTAAAAAAAAAAAAAAGGAAGAAGAAAAAAGTTAGACTGCATATTAAAAACAGAAGAAAACACTTTAAAAAGACAGCTATGGTGAATTCCCAAGAGAAATGGTAAAAACCCCAATGCATTCATTGTACAGTTTTTGTTTTTGTTTTTTTTTCTGGCCAGAGAACAAAATATACTTGGAAGAATAATTCCTCATTGTCAGGAGAATTTCATATATTTCCTGCTGTATCTTTCCTATCTCAGGTTTCTATGAATATGTGAGATAAGCTAAGGGGGGAAAGCTGTTAGCTTTGGTGTTCTGCAGCAGAAGAGTTAATGCAATTCTGTCATTAAAGACCTAAAGACTGAAGTTATTTTTTTTTTCTCCAGGTGATGAAAGAACTCTAGGTGACAGCAGCCTGTGGGAAAAAACTGAGGAATGTCTAGAGAGAAATTTAGCTACACTACTTTTGTTAACAGGTGTTCCCAGTCCCAGACTGAAACACCAGGTTTCTGTGACTATAGCTGGGGCAATATCTGTGCAATTATTAAGTAAATGTGCCTGCTTTTGCTAAGCAGCAGAGCAGGTTCATGTTTCTTTGCAACTTCACTGTGAACTTCACATTCATGTATGTCTGGCTAAATACCTTCTGGTTTTCCTCTTCTGCTACTTGTGACTACATTCCTATTAAATCTGGCATTTCACTATTGTTTCAAAGAAGTTGAATATAGATTCTCTTATAGATAGCTTGAACCTTTGATATTTGCATCCAGGTGTGTTCAAGGAATGTTATTGTATAGTTACAGAAACATCCTATATAGCAAACACCCTATAAGAAAAGCTCAGATAACAGTCTTTTATTCTCTGAATAAGTGCTTTGCTTGTATGCTTTTTCTTGTTTACTTAGAAGGTTTGCAATCATATGTCATTTCAGCAGAAATGATAATTCAGAGGACCTGGTCACTCTTGACAGTAAAAGGATATTTTATGTGGTCCTCCACTGATCTATTTGAGCTCCACTCTGTCCCAAAGTGAAATAAACAAAACCATACACATGAATTTCAGTTCATCAGAAATGTTGGAAGAAAAGTAATAGCTTATCAATTGGAAATGGTATAAAAAAGTCAGAAGAAAATGCAATGTATTATCCAGGCAGCCACACTGAGAGCATAAATGAAAGATTAATAGTTCATATGTTTTTCATTGTAGTACATTGACATCTTTGATGAAAGGGAGGGAAAATATCCTTCTGCTAGAATTAAATAGTGATTTCTCAGTCAGACAGCTGCAGTAGATTCTGAAGAGGGTTAGCAATCAGAGAGAGATCAAGAGCTATATTTTCCTAGAGTTTGCTATGCAATCATTTCCATAGTGCAAAATAAGTCTAAGGAAGCAATTGCATGTCTAAGTTCCTTTGTGCACATGATCATAATCTTTCTTTTTAAAAAGATTTTCTATGGAGTTACTGTTGTGGTTTTACTAGCAGAAAGACTGTTTCATTTGATAATTTGCACTAGATAGTCATAGAATTAATTTTGTGTTGCCTGTTTGTAAGTTTTACTTCAATAGACCTGGTTATTGATGTGGAGTGTGCAGTTGGATAGCCTACCTTTTAAATGGATTGGGATCAGATTCATTCAGGGCACCTCAGATGTTATTCTTGGTTTAGTTTTACAAGAGAAGGCATTGATATTACAAAAGCAGTGTGTAAACAGGCTCTATTGCACTTGTCTAAACATCAGGCCGTGCTCCTGTGCATATGCAAGTAATTGTGTCCTCTCTCCTCTTTGCCAACAGTGATGTATCAAACATCTCCTGTGCACCCCCAGGGCTGCTGCAGCATAGATAAATGTTTCTCTAGCCAAAAGGGTGTCTGAGGGAGACACTTTTGAGTCAGAGCTGATGGGACACTTTGCAAATGAGGTGGTGTAGAGACAATATGGGTATAATGGACTTCTTGTAATCGTGAAGTATCAGGCACAAGCCTGTTTTGGAGAACACCTGGATTCCTGTCCCTGATACTACACTGCACAATGGTGACAGTGGCCTCAAAATTACCATTTCCTCTCTCTGTATCACCCAGTAAATGCAGCACCAGGTTCTCCATTGAAGTTGCGAGGGAAGAACTGAATTGTACAACAGCCACTTTGTAATGCTGGATTCAGCTCACGAGCCCTTGTGTGAAAAGTCATCCTGGTTCTCACTGGTTAAATCTAGGCAAGAATTGGGGCAGCCCTCCAACCTCTGGGGTCTTTTACCTCTGCCCCAGCATTGTTGTGACTCTGTGACAGACTGCAGCAATCATCCCCACACCTTGTCTTCAATTAACAGGTGCCACGTTTGGATACATGGAGAGACAAGGACCCTGGACTATCCATGTTCCATCACATCCCAGAAACAAGGTGCTAACACAGGCAAAATCTTCCTTTTAAAATCATCTAAGCTCAAGAGAGTACAAATATATTTGCACCTAAGCATGAAATATAGTCTAGTTTTTGAGTATGCAGTTTTGATTATCTGCCAGTCACATCCATCCATAATTAATATTGATTTAGGGTACAGAAAAGAAGACTCTATAGCCATGTATAAAGTCACTATATAAAGAAACCTCTCTGTGACCCTAATGTCTCTAGCTGCATCTGCAGATTTGAGATTTTTGCATTTCTTTTCATAGTGATTCAATCCTCTGTAATGATATTTTGTGGAGCATCAATATATAATTAGTGTGTGTTGTATGTCACTGTATTAGTCTTACTATAAAAAATGAAGGTTTGGATCTTCTCCTGTAATCAGTAAAGCACCATTAAAATCCATAGAGCTGCAGTGATCTGGTCTCCTTGTGTATCTTCATTTCATTCTTTTCTTTCTTTCATGCAAACCTAATTACTATTTTCTTAATTCAGATAACTTGTTTTTCTTAAGTTTACTCACCAGAATGCTAGATATTTACAGAAATAAATAATTACAGAGGATAGTTATAGTTAATAATAGGGAGATTAAATATAGATTTGTATGCCATAGTGAAAAAAAAAGCAACTGATACAATATTATGCTCTAATTAAAGTATGTTAATTATAGGAACAGATTTATTCAAATTATACTTTCTATGTGCAAGTGCAATATATAACAGATTTTTAAGTATTTCTGCAAGCATGGAAGTAAGATAATTGGAATGCTTCACCTTATGTTTCAGTTCGAGGTAGCCAATTCTCATTTTCTAATGCCATATATGAAACACTATGTTACAAATAAAAAGCTAAGTGAGTTACTGATTTTAATCTAGAAGGATAATTTTAACACTATGAAACCAACAGGAACAATGGGGGCTTGGTATCACTGGCTGTTTCCTGATTTGAGACATTTGCAAAGAAAGCTTTAGTCATTTGTCCTTGCTTGGGTAGTGTCTCCTTTTGAAGGCACTCTGCTATGTGTGTGTGCTGGATGACATGGTCAGGAAGTTGGGTAGTGATGGTATCAAGACAGATCATTCTAGAGCCATACACCATTGTCAGAGTTTGCCAGAAGCAGTCTTTCCATGGACATCAATGGACTTAGAGGCTCTCAGGTCTCAATTCAGTTGCCTAAACACTGTCAGCTACTGTTGTTTGAAATGTGCTCAGGTATCTGAGACACCCCAATAGCACTATTCAATACTAACCCTTGACTTTCAGGAGTGACAGCTGAATCTAGACTTGTGGGATCCCCTCAGGCACAACAAATGGCATTAAATGCCTTTGTGTTGACAACTGAATTGAGTCCACAGGGCTGAACTCATTTTCCCTAACGAGAGTTATGGGATGTATGTTTCTACATTGGGGTTAGTCTCCCTGTTGGACCTTTACAGTCAGGAACAGGTACAGTGCATTTGACTTATTTCAGATGTCTACACTGTAAGGAGATGTCTTGTCCACAGTTCCCTTCACTGGCTCTAAAAAGACTTCAGAAAACTCAGTTATTGGTGTCTTGACTGTAGATGCCTTGGCTTGATTCAGTGCTCTAAATACACACATTCAGCATCATCTGCTATCCTGGCTGCATCTGAGTTGCCTAGTAGCTCATATTAGTGCCCATTTCATAATTCATCAACTGATTACCATGAAGAATGCCTTTGTGTGCTGTGGATCTGCCTGCTGGCATGACTAGTGTCCCATAAGCCTTCCAGATCCAATTAAACCAAAGAAGAACTTTATGGCAAATTCAGGCCTTTGACTCCATCATTTTGACCACTGCCTTGCCTGCCTACACACTTTTCCTCTGATAATTAGGCACAGTCCACCACAGGAGGAAGGTCCTTGTGGTTTCATCAGTTCACAGCTTCCTGCCTCTGTGTGAGAAGAAAGGGGTATTTATACCATAAGACATTATTTAAAGAAAGAAAATTGGTTACTGGGAGCTTTCCACTAACTTTCATGAACTTTGGACTGGAATCAAAAAAACAAAGTCTCAACACCTTCACTGGGAAAATGACTTGCTAAAATACATCATAGAATAATAGAATGGTTTGAGTTGGAAGGGACCTTAAAGATCATCTAGTTCCAACCCCCCTGCATGGACAGGGACACCTTCTACTGCACCAGGTTGCTCAAAGTCCCATCCAACCTGGCCTTGAACACCTCCAGGGAGGGGGAATCCACAACTTCCCTGGGCAACCTGTGCCAGTGTCTCACCGCCCTCACGCTAAAGAACTTCTTCCTAATGTCTAATCTGAATCTCCCCTCTTCCAGTTTTAATCCATTTCCCCTTGTCCTCTCACTACAAGCCCTTGTAAAAAATCCCTCCCCAGCTTGCCAGTAGCCCCTTCAGGTACTGGAAGGCCACTACAAGGTACCCCCAGAGCCTTCTCTTCTTCAGGCTGAATAATCACAACTCTCTCAGCCTGTCTTCAAAGGAGAGGTGCTCCAGCCCTTGGATCATCTTCTGGACTTGCTCCAAGAGTTCCATGTCCTTCTTATGTTGAAGGCTCCAGAACTGGACCCAGTACTGAAGGTGGGATCTCATGAGAGCTGAGTAAAGGGGGAGAATCACCTCCCTTGACCTGCTGGCCACGCTTCATTTGATGCAGCCCAGGACACAGTTTGCTTTCTGGGCTACAAGCACACATTGCCAGCTCATGTTGAGCTTCTCGACCACCATCACCCCCAAGTCCTTATCCTCCAGACTGTTTTCAATCATACAAGGCAGACCAATGTTTTCACATGGTTTGCATGATCCTGTATGCTTTCATCTTTCTCAGTATGTTGAAATATCTTCACACTATCCCACAGCTACAGGGAATTTCACTGTATTTTGATTTCCATTTGAACTGTGAATCTACTCTGAAGTATAGGTCTTCTGTGAGTTGGCCTTGGCCAGCAGCCACCCACCCACACATCCATATACTCAGTCCCCTCTGCCTCCTGTCTCCCCACAGGATGGGGGAGAGATTAAGAACAAAAGTGAGAAAACTTGTGGGTTGAGATAATGACAGTTTAATAAGTGAAAAAAGAAAAAAAAAAAAGGAAAGAAAAAGCAGCAAGAACAACAAAAAAGTGATGAAAAGCAACCTCTCACCACCTCCCACCAGCAGACCCATGCCCAGCTACTCTGAGCAGAGCAGCCACCTTGGAAATCAAGTGCCTACCTCCCACTTCCTTCTTCCTCTATCCCAGTTTTTATTGCTGAGCATGACATTATTTGATATGGAACAGACCTTTGGCAAGTACAGGTCAGTTGTCCAAGCTGTGTTTCCTTCCCAGTCTCTCAGCCACCCCCATCCTACTCACTGGGGAGAGCACAGTGGGAAAAAGAGAAAGCTTTGCCATTGTGCAAGGCCTGCTCAGCAATAATCAAAACACTGAGGTGTCATTAACACTGTTTTGGCCACAAATCCAAAACACAGCACCACAGGGACTACTATCAAGAAAATTAACTCTATCCCAGCCAGACCAAATACAAGGTCTAACGTCATTGTCTCCTTGGGGACAAGGAAAAATCAGGAGTACTGGAGAATAGCTTGGTTTATTTACATGCTACGCACTAGTGAGGGCTGGACACCATCAAGGGCTGAAGAGATGAGAGGAGTGGAGCAGTTCCAGAGTTCAGAGTGAACATCTCATCTTCTGCAGCTCCTAAAGCAACTCGATTGTTGTTTTCAAGGGCTAATTGTTGATTTGCTGCATGGACGGTCTAAAATGGAAAAGCAGTTGGATATGATTCTTTGTCACTTCAGATCAGATTCCCAAGGGCAGAATTTGCCCCTACCTAAGCAACAGCATGAGTTTCACTTTAACAGGAATATAGAAATAAATATATAGGTTTACATATAGATATCCATAAATCTTTCACTGTGCAGTCTAAGCCTTTTACCAGCCAACCAGAATTTTTCTGCTTGTTTTGTGTCTGTTAAGATTCCTCTCCACTTTGATTGCACATCCTTTCCCTCCTGCTCTAAATAGACAGAGAGCATCCCTGCATTTCACTGAACATTTGCCAAGAGAAGGTGCTGGCTTTTATGTGAGGTGTTGGAAACATCTCAAAATATAGGTTGTACAGCAGAACACTCAGCTTTTAAATTGGTTTTGGATTTTTTTCCCCTGAAAAGTGTCAGATTGGCACACAAAATATCTTTCTGTGACTGTTTGTGTGGAACAGACACCCAATTAGCAACAAGCTGGTGCTCAGTCAATCATTAGTTGAAGTGTTTTGTTTGAAAAGTCTAGTCTTACCTCTTCTTTTGGTTTTGGGTTGTGGTTTTTTTTCAGTTGAAGAAGCTATTATTATCACACCGTGCAAGCAACAGTGATGCCAGCTGTCCCAAGTACTGCTTTGCTTGCAGCCTCACTGGTATTTATTTGGTTGCTGTCTCATTTCATTTAAACTACATAATGTAAGAACATTTTAGTACTTTAAGCCAAAGAGAACACTTGAGAACATTTTTATATAAACAGAGATTCAGAAAAGGATAGGGGCACCTGCATGCATTTCTCATTTAATATATACTTAATTACCTAATAAGAAAAATTGTGCATAAAAGCATTGGATGTAGCCAGGAGGCAGTTTTTCAAAACACATTGTTTGCATACTGATAAACCAGCATTTCTGTTTGGGCTGAGGAAATAACTGGAGCTGTACATTGCTTTTTACAACATTGTACTTCATCTTTGCTTGCATGATGACAGTAAGTCAGAGGCTGTAGCTGGAATGTGTTTTGAATGCGTTTTGGCTAGTCTTTCTCATTGTTATACAGACTGACCAAAAATGCTGGATTTGGACACTTGTATTTTGGTGCATCTGAGATCCCCATTGCTGTGCATGTTTCAACGTGCCTTCATCCTTAGGGACACTCTACTCCCACTCTACTCTGCCCTCTCTGCTCTGGTGAGGCCACAGCTGGAATACTGCATCCAGGTCTGGGCTCCCCAGTTCAAGAGAGACAGGGAAATACTGGAGAGAGTCCAGAGGAAGGTGACAAAGATGACTGGGGGATTGGAGCACCTCTCTTATGAGGAAAGGCTGAGAGAGCTGCGACTCTTTAGCCTGGAGAAGAGAAGGCTGAGGGGAGACCTTATTAATGCCTACAAGTATCTAAAGGGTGGGTGCAAGGAGGATGGAGCCAGACTCTTTTCAGTAGTTCCCAGTGACAGGACGAGGGACAATGGGCACAAGCTGGAACATGGGAAGTTCCATTTAAACATAAGAAAAGACTTATTTACCATGAGAATGACAAGGCACTGGAACAGGCTGCCCAGGGAGGTTGTAGAGTCTCCATCTCTGGAGATATTTAAAACCCACCAGGATGCAGCCCTGAGTAATGTGCTCTAGGCTATCCTACTTCTGTGGGAGAGTTGGACTAGATGATCTCTAGAGGTCCCTTCCAACTCTAACAATTCTGTGATTCTGTGATTTCTGAGCTCAGTGTTTAAGGAGGAAAAAAAGTCAAAAATTTTTTGTGGACATGTAACTGTTCATCTCAGCCGACTAAAAGCAATTCCCTGTAACATCGGTTGTTTGGTGACAACTTTAAGACAACCACTGTTCTTCCCTTCTGTCCCCAGACAGTATGTATCACGGGGGAAGAACTCCATGCTGCCTTCAGTGGGTCAGCATGCCCACCTAGCACTGTGCAGTAGTGGGAGGAGGTGTTAACTTGTTCCCTTAAAATGCTGTGGGTACAAAAACGGGAGATGGTGACTGAACCAATAAATTCTTCTTCTCAGGACACTGTAAACATGAGCACCATGCTAACATAACACAGTTTCACTGCATTTTGCTGAAGCAAAGTCCCTATCAGGCTTCATTGAGTTCCTAGAATATCGTGCTTTTCCAGGCATAACTCTATGCTTGGGACATAATTTATAATTTTTGATTTTTTTTTTGTCCAAGTCACCCATACATTTGTCACAAGACACAATAGGCTGAAGTGCAAATACAAAGCAGAATGGCAACACATTGACCTGAAATATGGTAATTTTTCTTTCCCTCCCTCATGAAGAAACTGCAGATGAGAAATAAATATATAAATGGAAAAAGAAAGAAAAATAAAATACTTTTTTTAAAAAAAGAAATCTATCCAACTTAGTAATAAGAAAATAAGGATTCACATATAACAATTAAGTCCTTAGAAAATGTTAGTTTCACCAGGGATATACGTGGTCCAGAAAGAGGAACAAATTGTAATTCTCAGTGTGAGAGAATTCTTATTCAGAATCCAAGGTACTGATGAAGTAAAACTAAGAAAATAATAATAATGGAAAGCAAAATGTAAGTAAACGTTTTTATCTGAAGAAATAAGACTAAAATCCTGATACTATTTATTAAACTGAAACCCTGGTATCCTTCAGTTTTTGTATGTATTTTTTTCTTCTCTTCTAGATCTTTTATTGTCTGCATTAAGGACACAAAGAAACACTTACCTGTAAGGTTTTCTTCTATGCTTCCCCAGGGGAATTTAGACTAGTGTTTTCTGTAGTGTGCCTGGTTTTCTCTTCTGCTTAATTTTGTGTGTATGACAACATGCCTCAGTAAACAGAGCTCAGTGGTCACTTGAATTTTCATACTTCAATTTATTAGAATGTGATCAGAAAGTCTGACATCCTTTGGAAAAGAAAGGTCATTCCCCTGCTTTGTATCTATTAATGAAGATCTGCAGAGCTCAATAAAAATATAATTAAGATGTTATGTGAGAGGTTTATGAAATTTCATTAGTTAAGTCTTTTACCAGTTTTCACAGCACTCAAAAAAAAAAAAAAAAAAGAAAAAGTCAGTCATCTGATGAGTTGTTTAAGATTAAAAAAAGTATACAGGAAACAGGCTTTTCAGAAGGAATTATCACAAGTCATAAGCACATCAGCAACACTGGAAAGAACTTACCAGGAAACTGCAAAAACAGAGACTGAAATAAAACATGTAAAAGTTTTCAGAGGGCAGTGGATGTGCCATGCAAAATGGAACTAAACTTACCTCACAATTTAAGCTATTTGAACATGTGAATGGCAAAGGTTTTGTCATAGGCCTTTTTGCTAGCCATCAGTGTAACTAATGTGTGTCTGCACATCATGCTGCACTGCCTCTCCCCATAGGACTCTGCTCCTGAATGGTATTAAAGATAAAGCTAATGGTACACCATGCTGATCCTTAGAGGAGTTTGAATTCAGGAGTGAGATTACCCCTTCTTGGTCAAGACAGATAAAATTAATGCAAGAAAGGATTCCTGAGAACTTCTAAAGCAGTGACATAGTCAAAAAGAATTGTGCCCAGCTTTTTCCCAGAAGAATTGTCTTCTCCTGTAATGTGATATTTAGTCTTTATGGGAACTTTTGCTGTGTCAGATTGCAGGAGATTGTATGGACATTTTGTCCCCAAGGCAGAAATTGCACCCAATACTTCCCTAAACTAATGCAATTAATTAGTGTATTGCTCCTCATCAGAGGAATCTCTCTGGCTGTTTTGCATAATAATAGATGGGTTCATATTATCAGAAACCTCTCTAGAACAATCACAAACAAGATTTGCTTTCCTAGGCCCACTGTATCTCATCATGACAGTGGAGAGACCATGCCCTGGTGGGTTCATGATCGTGAGGGATATGGGCCAGGCAGAAAGTATAGACGTGACTGTCATGTTAAAGGGTAAAGGGTCTTACAAAAAGGCGACCCTCTTTGGGGAGGAGAGAAGTCCAGGCCTGTTGGTCTGTCTGAAAATAGTTGGGATTCACTTCCTCAAAACTAGAGGATTCTAAAGGCGAATTTATACATGTTGATGAGGTGGGACTGGGTCATATATTGTGTGGTGATTGGCTTCTAGCAGGCCAATGGAGCTATTAATTAAGAGAAGGTGGCAAAACACTGGAACAGGTTGCCCAGAGAGGTGGTAGATGCCACATCTCTGGAAACATTCAAGGTCAGGTTGGACAGGGCTCTGAGCAACCCGAACTTGTTGAAGGTGTCCCTGCGTATTGCAAGGTGGTTGGACTAGATGGTATTTAAAATTTTAAATCTCTGTTTTTTAATACCAAAACTGCTAACTGTATCAGGAGGGCTGTCTCTGAAGGGGGTTGGCAAGTGACTCATTATCCTTTCTGGAGGATGCTGTGTATGGCCAACTTGACTTTGAATCACTGAGCTTACAAAGAGTACAAAATCAACACTGAGTTAAGTCATCTTCAGGGCACCTCTTCAATACAAGCAGATCTTCAGTTGACACAATGTTCCAACTTTCTGACTGTTCTTACTAGGAAGTTTGGTCCTCCTTATGAAGCAGTAACTTGGAATTTATGAGTCCTAGATTAAATTTCTTGTACCTCTGCAGATGTTCTTTGTGACCTTGGACAAACCTTTTAGGAAGAGATGTTTAAAGGTATTGCACACCTACAGCTGTAAAGATGTGCCTAGTGATTTAAATGGGACATGGACATCTTTGAAAGTGTCACAGAATACCAAATATCTTATTTTCCAATCCTCCTTTTAGTCTTTTCCTTCCTCTGTTGCTCATCAGTAGACAGGAGATAGGAGCACTCTCCTGTCTCACAGGATAAAAATCCATCAGGATTGTGATATTTTTTCTATATCTGTATTAAAAATACGAGATAGGAAAGTTTTCATGCAGATGTTAGATGGACAGAGGACATCATTCTTAGTATTAACTGAAAAATCAGGTTAAAGGAGTACTTGTTTTATCATAGTAGAACAACTTTGAAATCTCCAAGCTGTGTATTTATCAAATAATATAATTGTATGAAAAGAGCTTTCCTTTTACTCTAAAAACACTGTTTGTGGCAAGAGTTCTCAAAAGCAGCATTCATATAGGTATACATATATATTTAATGGCACACTATAAAATCAGGGGTATGTAACTGGAAGTTACAGCTGGCAATATATCAAGAGGTGGTTGTGGCTACTAACCCAGGTCTATGAACAAAACAGCAAAATACAGATACAAGAATTGGTTGCTACAAAAAGTTTTTTTCCTGGTCAGATGTTTCTATCTGTAGCTCTTTCCCTTGGCTTGCAGCATGCTGAAGTGACAGATCAATATTTTATTCTACTAAAGACTACAAATCCTTCTGACAGTGAAATCTGTATCCAAGAGAGGATAACAAATATGTTTTTTGCCTAATTGGTTCTAATGCTACTTGTGCAACTGCAGTGTGCCTTTCTAATAATTAGCTTTTAATGAGCAGAAATGAGCAGCAAGTGGAAGGTTTAGTGAAAAGACTTTTTGTAGGACTATAACATATCAGAGTATATGAACTTGAAAGTAATGCCCTTTGACACAGAAATAGTCATCTGTCTAAGTCTGTCATAATAATTACTGTTCCCATCCTTTTCATTTGTGCTAAGTGCACAGCAGAAAGCATCTCTTCCACACACTGCAGTTCTTTATTCAATTGTTGTTTTTGCACTGTGATCAGTTTTGCTACGTAAGTGGCAGCTTAATAAATATTTCTTGACTGGCCTTTGTGTATATTTGCCTGCCTGTTGTGTCATTTAGTGAAAGCAAAGTGAACGTCTCCTACAGACTGACAGGTCATCCTGCAAGGGGGTGGGATTCACAACAGCCTCTCTTCCTATGTCCATACCATTCCTCACCAAAAGGAGAGCTGATAATGGTGATGGAGAATACAAGAATAAGTAGGCAGGAGACTCAGGGGACAGTTCCATTATTAGCTTCTGTCTATCTCAGAATATTGAATGAGTTGGTAAAATTTTCTGATCTGATTGAAAGCAAATCCAGAAAAAGACCCAACAAAAATATTATTTTTCTTTTGGATCAGTTAATGATCCCATAGTAGTATCATTACCAGAGCTACATAAAAGACAGGGCTGGCATACCTGTGTGAGGAAGAGAGACTGCTGGAACAGCCCTTTTGGAGTTAGTTCCTACTATAGATTGATTTAGATCACTGTAAAACCACAGAATTAGAGCAGACTTCACTTAATAAGCACAATTCTGTGCTCTCTTTATAGTAAGCAGCAAAAGAACTGGGATATTTTTTATTAAAATGTACTTAAGCATACATTTCTTACATATAAGCATTTTAATCAGATGTATCTGTAGAACTTGTTAGTACTCCAGTTACTATTATACTGCTTCATAAGCTATTCCCCACCATTCATTCTTGAATGGGGACTACTAGAGGTTAAAGGAAAAGCTCCCAAAACAGAAGACATCCTATGTGATGGGTAGTAGACTGGCCTGATATTAGAACACATGGTTTGATCTGAACAGACACTTCTGCAAATTCCTTTCATATATCTTAGCTTTGACAGCTGTACAGCAAAAATAATTATATAGAGCTCCTCTGAAAGAGCATCAGATTGCTAAGAACACAGTGTGCTATTGGAGAAAGATGTATTAAAACAGTAATTAAGCCTTGCTGGGGTTAACGGAGGCAAGAAGACCTAGGGATAAGCTGAAGCTTGATCTGTTTCCTGTTCACCACTTCATTGTGCTTATCAATGATGAAATCTGGAAGAAAAGTTTTGTTCAGTATCTTCATCAACAGCCTGGATGAGGGGATAGAGTGTACTCTCAGCAAGTTCTTTGTTGGCATGAAATTGGGAGGGGTGGCTGGCACAGCAGAAGGCTGTGCTCCTACCCAGTGAGATCTAGACAGGCTAGAGAGCTGGGTGAAGGTGAACCTCATGAGGTTCAATGAGGACAAGTGTAGAGCAGTGCATCTGGGGGAATAACACCAGGCACCAGCACAGATTAGAGGTTGTCCCGCTGGAAAGCAGCTCCATGGAGAAAGACCTTGGAGTCCTAGTGGACAGTAAGTTATCCATGGGACAGCAATGTGCCCTTGGGGCCAAGAGGGCTAATGGTATCCTGGGGTACATTAAGAAAAGTGCGTCCAGCAGGTCTAGAGAGGTTTTTCTCCCCCTCTACTCTGCCCTAGTGAGACCCCACCTGGAATACTGCATCCAGTTTGGGGCTCCCCAATTCAAGAGAGACTGAGATCTACTGGAGAGAGTCCAATAGAGAGCTACAAGGATGATTAAGGGACTTGAACATCTCTCCTATGAAGAAAGGCTGAGAGAAGTGCGGCTGTTTAGTCTTGAGAAAAGAAGTCTGAGAAGGGATCTTATTAATGTCTATAAATATCTGAGGGGTGGGTGTCTTGAAGAAGGGGCCAGTCTCTTTTTGGTGGTGCCCAGTAATAGGACAAGGAACAATGGGTATAAGCTAGAACAGAGGAAGTTCCACCTCAACATGAGGAGAAACTTCTTTACTGGGAGGGTGACAGAGCCCTGGGACAGGCTGCCCAGAGAGGTTGTGGAGTCTCCTTCTCTGGAGAATTTAAAAACCTGCCTGGATGTGTTCCTGTGTAGCCTGCCCTAGGTGATCCTGCTTTGGCAGTAGTAGACTAGATAACCTCTAGAGGTCCTTTCCAACCCCTACCATCCTATGATTCTATTGACATTGCCTGCATGATAAGGCTTGTCACGTGTCATCAAGGACTAATGATGATTTGGTATTAAAAAACTGTCTGAAATGGGTGGAAAAATTGTTTTGGATGGTTAGAATGTGGTCAAAAGCAGCCTGCCCTGTATTGTGTTTCTTAAAATATCAGCCTTAAAATTCCTTCTTGTAACTTCCCAGCTCTCATCACCGTCCAGCCCTGAACAAATTGCAGTTTCCACTGAAAACACGGGAAAGTTGAATAACAAACAATAAAGCTAACAGAACACAAAGCAGTTTGAGGGAGTAATAAAGCTGCAGGGATTTCATGTAAACAGCAACAAATTTGTAGCAAGTGTTGTTAAAGTCTGCGTACATCAGATTTGTTTGGTATCCATTAAATACACAAGACTATTTTCAGACAGCTATGTCAATTCATGTCAGAAAAAATAAACAACAATAAAGCAGTGGAATCTGCAAAGGTTGAAGATTATGAAATAAAATTCCAGTGAATTTGATCTGTTGAGTGTTGTATTGTGTATCTTTTAAGATTAAATGAAGAGTTTCTGATGAATTCTGACATCTTTATTTCTTCCTTCCCCAGCAAAAATAAAATAACTAGTAAACACAAAAAACTCTCTGCAAAGGTTTTGTTGTTAGTTTTTCTTCCAGGTTTTGAACACCTAGCTTTCTGTTGTGCAACTCATTATTTATTTTATGAGTGGTAGTGAAAATAAGTAACTAACTAACTAACTAGATATGTGTCCCCTCACCCCCAGCATCAACAGAGCTGTAAGCACTGGTTTATTTGAGACAATGTTTATAGCTTTTACAGGACACTTTTGGGTAAACTTTACAATGGTTGTTGAAAGGATCCTGAAAAAAAAATGTGACATTGTCACAATATTATTTGATGCTTCTCTATTGCAATGACTTTCATGGAATTTCAAGTGAATATTTATTTGGTTTTGTCAGCATAGCATATTATCTAGAGTTAGGTTACTGGTTAGACTCGATGATCTTAAGGGCCTTTTCCAACCAGAACGATTCTGTGATTCTGTGGTCTAGAATACCTTAATTCTGGGTAATTAAAAATGTATGTATATAATGGCTAATTCACCTTGCCCACTACAATGACTGTATTTATGTGGTTGACACCACGTGCGAGCTCTAAGAACAGCACTATAAGAAAAAAAAACCCAAAACCACAACACCAAAAACATTTTGGTTCCACTTTACACACATAATGTCACATTTTCTGGATTACTTCAAGAGCCCCAGTATTGTTTGTGATATGTTTCATAAACTGCACAAAGCTTTAGCAGTAAAGATTAACAGTAAGCAAACTAGATTGCTAGGGAGAGTACAATGTGTTGGTTCAAAATGTTTTTATACTAGGAGAAGGGAGATGATGGCCCATAAAGAAGTGAGGTAGGAGTGAGCTGCGTTGGCAAGTGAAGTGAGATGTGGAATAGAGACCTTGAAAACAATAACAGGGCTGAAGGGGCCCTACCCCAAGAATATGTATACCAATAATGAAGTGTCCACAGGACATCAATATGGGGGAAGCTCTCATACCTTTTCAGGGAAATCTCCATGCCTGGGGGCCCATCTGAAGAGCCTACACTAACTCACACAGGAAGGGAGACGGTCAATGTCATGTCATGGCTGCTCTTGATTATCCTTGAAAGTCATAATGATCAGTGAAGGTTCCTGAGGATTAGAAGAAAACAAATATCACTCCTGTCTTGAAAAATAGCAAGAAGGAGGATCTGGAAAACTATAGTCGTCAGCCCTACCTCAATCCCTGGGAAGTTGATGGAACAAATCCTGCTAGAAAACATTTCCAAATTTAGGACGGTGAAGAAGGTAATTTGGAGTGGTCAGCATATATTTATGAAGACAAAATCACAAATGATCAATCTTATAGATTTCTACAACAAGGTATCTGTCTCAGTAGGCAAGTGGAGACCAGTAGATGTTGTTTATCTGAAATTCAACAAGGTTTTTGATAGTCACTCGTAGCATTCTTACATAAACTATGAAATAAAGACAAGATAAATGCACAGTGAGATGGACTGAAAGATGGATGAACTGCTAGGCACAAAGAGTCGTGATCAACTGCACAAAGTTGAACTGGGGGTCACTTACCAGTGAGGTACCCCAGGGGTCTGTAATGGAGCCAATACTGTTTAAGATCTTCATTACAGTGCACCCTGACCAAGACTGCAGATGATATAAAAGTGGAAGGGGTGCCTGATGCACCCAAGTGTTGTGCTGCCATCCATGGGAACCTGAACAGGCTGGAAAAATGGGTTGGCAGGGGCGTCATGAAGCTCAACAAATGTGTGAAGTTCTGCCCCTGAGGAGGAATAACCATGCACCAGTACAAGTTTAGGAATAACCCGCTTAAAAGTAGTTTTGCAGAGAAAGACTAAGGGGTCCTGGTGGACATCAAGTTGCATGCAATTCAGCAGTGTGCCCTTGCAACAATGAAGGCCAGCTACCTCCTAGTCTGCATTAGGAATAGTATTGCAAGCAAGCCATAGTATCCTACAATGGTTTGGGTTGGAAGGGACCTTAAAGATTATTCAGTCCAGCCCCCTCTACTATGGACAGGATCTTCTTTTACAAGATGAAGTTGCTCAAAGACTCATCCAACCTGACCTTGAACACTTCCAATGATGGGGAATCCATAACATCTCTGGGCAACCTGTTCATTGTTTCACCACCCTCATTGTAAAAATTGTCTTCCTTCCATCTCATCTAAATCTACTCTCTTTCAATTTACAACTGCACATCTGCACTAAATCCCACTACTTATGTCATGTACGAAGATATTAAACTGTCTTGGTCCCAGTACAGACCATTGAGAAACACAACTAATTACTGGTTTTCACTCAGACATTGAGCCATTGACTGTAACTCTTCGGATGCAGCGATCCAGCCAATTCATTATCCATCTAAGTGTCCATACATCAAACCCTTATCTCTCCAATTTAGTGGCAAGAATGCTTTGTGGGACCATACCTCACAGGATTCCAGGTAGATGACATCAGTACCTCTTCGTTGTCTGATGCAGTCACACCATTGTACATGACCACGAGATAAGCAGGTACAGTTTGCTCTTGGTGAAGGTCGAGGGAGAGGATATTGTTCCCCTGTGATACAGATCTAGAGTGTTTTATCCAGTGCTGGTGTCTGGACCAGATGATCTCTAAAGGCCCCTTCCAACATCAAATGTGTTTCTAAATCCATTATTCTTTTATGGAACCTTTTATTGAAAATCAGCTTATATAAACATAATTTTGTGTGGAAAACTATCCAAAGAAGCCATGAAAACTGCATAATTTCAACATAACAAGAACACCATTAGAAGACTGCTGATATGCCAGAGTTTTTTGTAGACACTCTAGTGATTAATGCAAAGATGATGTTAGAGGAATTTATGAAAAATGCAACACAAAGAGAGCTTGGAAACATCAGTGAGGCAAAAAAATTATATAAAAACTCACTGAGGAGATGCAAGAAGGCAAAGGAAATTTCATTGCATTTACCTGGGGAAAATGCAAGTTAATAAACTTGAGGAAAATAATATTTTTAAAAAGGAAATAAACCACTATTGAATAATAATAATGTTTAAAGATCTGGACTTGATAATAGATACAAAATTAAATAATTAAAATTGGTGTGGAAAGTAATGTTGCAACAAAATAGCAGAGAATAATGTGATTTTCTGCTGCTTATTCTGAGACCTTGTATCACAAAAGAAAGACACCTGGTGAGATAACATCTGGTGTGTTCATAGATACATGGATTTTGAGGTCATTTTTCTCATTTAGTGTGATCTCACTCAGTAAGAAACTTTTCAGTTCTGGCATTCAATATCTGGTAGTTCAGGTTTTGTTCTTCAAAACTTCTGGGAAATTCAAGTTCTGATATTGCCCCAAACTTGTTGGAACATGAGAAAGAACCACCACTTCGGAAGCTGGTAACATGTTGAGGTTTTGCTCTTAGACTCTTGAGACTCAGGAAACAAGAGGCTTAGCATTTGGAAAGAAGAGTTGGTGTCAAAAAGATGGGTTACTGAAAAGAAGTGGGGAAAGAGTACAGAAAGAAGTTGAAGGTTTTGGTTGGAGGAAACATCCTGGAAGTGGGTGAAGGTCTGGACAATGGAGGAGATGCATGGAGAGAAGTCCTTGCAGATGCCTGGGAACCTTGTCCAGTACCATCCAGGATTAATGTTTGTGAACAGAGATACAGCTTGGATCAACACAACTTTCTGCCTGGGCATCATGGGCCAGCAGTGACCTCCTTTCAGGGGAGGGGAGTTAAGATGAACAAAGCACTGCAGGAGAGTGAGTGAGCTAGATAATCAAGTAGGGAAAGACTCCTACATCCTTGCCCCCTTAAAAAAATCCCAGTATACAGACACATTGCAGGTTGTCATTTACTCTTTGTTGTCCATGACATGACACAGAAAGAGAAAAGGAGAACCTGGGCCCTCAGATATGCTGAAGGATTTGCAGGACAGATATAAAAAAATGTAGCTCTTTACTTATGGCAAGAAAATCTCAGAGTCCCTCTTAGCTAGTTTCACATTTGGAAAATAACCTCCCTAGTTTAATATATTTATTTATTCTCATTTATTATTACTTTTATTATTATTGTTGTTATTATTGTTGTTGTTATTATTTTATTTACAGGTTAATTAACAACTCAAGCATTTGAAGGAAATTTTCTGGCTTATTAAAGGATACACAGCCACTCTGATGTTAGGGATAAGCAAAAGCAAACAACAACAACAACAACAAAAACCCACAAACTTATTTCACATTATTTATTTTGCATAAAATTAATTTGCCCCTGAGGTCCACCAGCTACCAGTGGAAACCCTAAACATACTTATGGTCATGGTTCTAAACCAAAATTGTACAAGATTCAAAACCTCTACAAGGCTCAATAAAGGAGAAGAAGCAGAGACTCCACATGTGCACCAAGACCATAGTCTTTTACTCCTGAGTACAAAAGTAATAGGTAGTTTTCCAGAAGTGGGTTATATCATCAACTCTACAGGAAAATATCTAACCTTCTTCAGAAGGCTATGAAGTCTCAAGCTCTGACAACATACACTGTAATGCTTCACTTTGCTCTCAACAGGAATTCAGCCTAACTTTAGAAGCTGCTTTTAGCTGCTGCATCTCGTATGTTCTAAATTCCTGCAGAAGTCTTGGGATTTATTTTTGCATGACTTACATCCAGGAAGTTCTCAAATTGCAGTTGTGTTTTTGTCCTCTGTACATAGATGTAGATCTAGAAAGATTAATTCCCTGGACTAGGATTCTTCTTAATCATCTTTAGACATAAGCAGTGCAGATACCTACATTTGAGTTAATTGTCTGGGCTCTGAGAGGAGAAACACAGAAACTGTAGCCTTGCAGCTCATTTGATTTATGTTAGAGGTTTCTTTTAGTAATGAATCACAAGCTATTTATTTATGGCCATTAAAATAAAGGGAACCTAGAAAAGGAGGTTTATATGAAATATTTGCTTTGGGAACATATAAATATTAACTTTATACTTTGGGGCATAAGATTCATAAGCAAGTGATACAATATGGATCATTTTAGTGCAGAGTACAAGGAGTGACATGAGTGTGCATCAGGGGCTCACTGAGCTCTAGTTAAGTGAGGACAACCTGGAAGTACCTTGTATCACTGGAAAGAACTGTGCAATATACATCAGTGTACTCAAATCTCTCCTAGCACTAGTCCCTCTAACTTCATTGTCTTTCTTTGTAAATTATTATAGGGATTGATTACTCCAATTACTTGGAAACTGAGCTTTATAATATTTGTTTTTTTCAACTCAGGGATGTACAAACATAAACTGCTCTCACTGTTCATTGAATCCTGTTACGAATTTTTTTCTGCACTGCACCTCATTATCAGGTGCAACTTAAGCTGAATAGACAGAGCTCCTAAAGCTTTTCAGTGCAAAATATGATCCATACAGCATTTTTGCTGTCTGATAGAAGGGAATTGTCCTTTATCTTAAATAGTTCTGTCATCTTGATATTCAGACACAGATATACTGATATTCAGTTCTTGACGTATTTCCAAGCAGAATACTCTTTTTTTCTCTTTTGCCAGGTTAAACAAACCCAATTCTTTTACTCTTGGCCAGTAAAACAGTCTCATTTTTCTTGGAGTTTCAGATAAATTATTTTCAGCAGTTGTACTACCATCAGAAAAATGACAGGTTTATTAGATGAGCCACATGGACAACCATTAATAATGGGTTTTGCTCTGTCGTGTATTTGATAACCATTTTAACATTACATTGTTTTCTTTGGGATTGAAGTCAGGCTAAGCAGTTTTCAGTTTTTGCAAGATCTGTCTGTCCTACTTAAAAGTATAAGCTAGAATAGTGGTCTTTTCAGTCAGGAAGTCTTATGGCTCCAACTTACTATCTATCAATTTTTTGTTTATTTTAAACTACTGTTTCTTCTTCAGGAAGCTCCTCAAAATAGATCTTACATAAAACCAGTGTATTGATTTGAAAAAGCTAATTTTTAGCAAACACTGCTTATAGCCACCTTTGTAAAAATGCTACACTTTCTGTTTTATTCATACCATCATGCAAAGCAAAAACACATACTGAACATTCTTCCTTGTTGTGCATCCTTCTCTATAACATGTCCATTCAAATATAACAGTGGATGCATGCATCACTCTTTGCAGCCTGCATTAAATTTTCTATTTGAATTCATTATGTTCAAGTGGTTCTTTTTCCATGTCATATTGCACATGAAGCTAGAATAGTCATTTTCACCTCTTCTTTTAATCAAGACTTTTTTAGTGTAATGAAAAATTCTCTGTGTTTATGAAATCATAGCTTCTTGTGAATTCAATAAAACGTCCTTGAAGAATTTACAGTGTCCATTAACACTTCCTTCTTTAAGTTTACCACTTCATATAAAACATCATTAAGTACTGGAATTAAATTTATCACTTCATATAAAACATCATTAGTATTAGGGTGTTAATATTAACATAATCTCTTGAATTCAGAGAAAGACTTGTCAGTGCCTGTTGTAAGTTACTCTAATTGATGAGGAAATATTAAATTTCGTAAGATTAATGATGTCCAGAAGTCCAGATGATTTTTGTGGATGTAGACACCTTTTCTTCCTCACCAGTGTAGCCACAGCTGATAAAGGCAACTAATCTCACTAGTCCCCCTCTGTTGCAGTCCGAGTTTGACCCAGGCTGGAAAACTCAAGTCAAGACACGGATCACACCTTCTCTTCTCTTCAATTAGAGGAGGAACAGCCCCTAATTGGCTGGTTTTAATTTCCCAGTGGGTCTGTCCCTAGGTTGGGACCGGCTGGCTACACTGGGTATGTCTATAGAACACAAACCCTGCCCAGATGCCTGCGTGCACCAGCACAAACACAGAGATTATGTGTTTAAAATACCACTTTACTGTAATAGTTTTAGAGCAGAGGGAGTGTGGGGGGGAGAGGATATGCACCCGGAGTGCAGGGGTGCAGGGAGTATAGCTGGAGTTCCACCCCAGCCACCAGAGGCTTTTTGTGATTCTGTGCTATTCCTTTTCCTTCTATCTTCTTTTCTTCTCTGTCTTTTCTTCCAGCAGCAAAGAACAATGTCCACCGACGACTGATAATGACCCATAATGGTCGTCCTATTTACATGTTCATGCAGGCTGGTCTGGCCTTTCCTCTGCTCAGTCCTCAGCTCCTACCAAAGGCTGGGTCCTGGCTGCAAACGTAGCGAGGGGGGCAGGGGTCTCTGCCCTTCCTTGTGTAGGTCCCAGCCGCAACCCCCCCCCCCCAGGGTTGTCACTGCTTCGGTTTTGCGGTTTTGTTTTTGTTTTTCTTTCCTTCGGCTTCTACGTCTCTGTATTGCAATTTGTGTGAGAGACATACCTTTTGTGGAGGCCAGTCCTCCACACTACATTAAACAAGTTTGTGGATCATTTCCACAACCAATATTTCATTCATAGTAATGTTTGTTGGGTCGGGGGTTGTGTTTTGGTTTGGTTTTTTTTTTCCCCAAGCATAAACTCTAAGCACACTGAGGACTCAGTCTTCCCTTATCTATGCTAGAATCTTTCACCACTGTCATGGAAAAAGGTAAGAACCAACATACTCTGTGCCCAGCCTGAGATGGTTCTTCAGAAGCACTACATTAATTCATTAAACTGCAAAAATAATAAGCATATTTAAGAGAGATAGTGAGGGGAGGAGAGAGAAGGTTGTCAATACTAAAATATGTCCATTCATCCTGTGGCAATACTCTGAGATGTTTTCACATTGGTTACTGTATCCAGTTAATCCTGTTAACTGTAAATAATGAGTCAATTTGACAGCTTGGTCCTTATTTATGCTTCTATTTTCTTTATGTTTAACATTTAAATAAATGCAATTTGATGGGGATGAATAAACCCCTCAAGCTTTTTACTGGAACAGCTCAGGAAGAGGTTATTTTAAAGGGAAATAAAATAATGCAAAATCAGAATTACCTGAGAGCAAAATAGGAGAGCAGTTCTAAACCCCTGCACATCCTACCTACCAAGTAAAGAGTGAAAATGGAAGAGAACCTTTATAATTAATGAATCCACTGTCTAACAACTACAGCTTGGTCAGCATCACAAACTACATGGGCAGGAAAATATTAATATCTCTTTATAAGGTATAATTTGTGTTAGGGCCTCTGTGATAACATAATTAAGAAGGGCAAAAAAGCCTGTCCAACATCAGCAGCAGCTGGCAGAGAGGAGTGAGAATATGGGAGAGAAACAACTCTGAAGACACCAAGGTCAGTGAAGAAGGAGGGGCAGGAGGTGCTCCAGGCTTCAGAGCAGAAATTCCCCTGCAGCCTGTGGTGAAGACCATGGTAAGGCAGGTTGTCCCCCTGTGCCTGTGGACGTTAATGGTGGAGCAGATATCCACCTGCAGAGCATGGACGACCCCACCCCAGAGCACCAGACATGGTAGAGTTAGGTTAATAGTAGCTAGGGTTAGGTTATGGTTGGACTTAATGATCTTAAAGGTCTTTTCCAACCAGAGTGGTTCTGTGATTTTGTGATTTTGAGGCTGGTACCCTGTGGAGATCCTGCACTAGAGCAGGCTCCTGGCAGGACCCATGGCCTCATGGAGAGAGAAGCCAACTCTGGAGCAGGTTTCTGGCAGGACTTGTGACCCCGTGGTGGATTTGTCACACTAGACAAATCTGTTCCTGAAGGACTGCACCCTGTGGAAGGGACCCACGCTAGAGTAGTTTACAAAGAACTGCAGCCATGTGAAGGAATCATGTTGGAGGATTTAGTGGAGAACTGTCTCCCATGTTAGGGACCCCAGACTGGAGCAGGGGAAGAGGGTGAGGAGTCTTCCCTCTAAGGAGGAAGGAGTGGTAAAGGTAATGTATGATGGACTGACCACAATCCTGCACCTCTGGGGTGGAGGAGGTAGAGAATTCAGGGGTAAAGTTGAGCCTGGGAGGAAGGGAGGGATTATGGGGCAGGTGTTTTTAAGATTTTGGTTTATTTTTCATTACCCTATTCTTATTTTGTTTGGTAATAAATCAAATTAATTTCCTGACTTTAGTCTGTTTTGCCCATGACAGGAATTTCGCAGTGATCTCCCTGTCCTTATCTCAACCCATGAGCCTTTCACTGTATTTTCTCTCCCCTGTCCAGCTGAGAAGGTGAAGGATAGAGTGGCTTTGGTGGCCACATGGCATCCAGCCAGGGTCAACCCACCACACCTGACTATGTCTACACCTTGCAGAAGTCAGTAAGAGGAGTCCGGGCTTGCACTGAGGCACTGGGCTATGCTTCGAGCTTCTTCCATGGCACTGATCTGAAACAGGATCTGTGAGTATGTCTGTGTGTGAACAGGGTGGCTGGAGGAAAGTCAGGATAGGCCCTTGCCTTAACTGGCAGCACAGAAACAGCCTTGGGCTGACTTTTTGAAAGTGGGATTTGGGAATGCAGTGGGGAGGAGAGAGACAAGAGGGCTGAGGAGCGCTGAAAATAAGGAGATAATCTTTGACACTCTCAGAGAGGTTACAGAGGTCTCGGTGACTCAAGGCTGTGCATACCTGGAAGGTTTCTGTTAGCACAGGGTGACAGAATTCTGGTCAGACTGACATTCATTCTCAGTTGTTTCCCTCTTCTCTCAGCTGAGAACAAGATTACAGCAACAAACGGAAAACTGAGAGGAAAAATAGATAAGGAAACAAATGTAAAGCTTTCACAGAATCATTCTGTGTAAATGTTAGCATCTTAGGGGTATTCATAGAGGTTCACATTCTCACAAAACGTCCAGCTGAAAGATAGATGACACCTGGTTTAATAATCACTGGTCTCTAAACAGCATTCATTGATTTTAATCTTGTTAAATCACGTTCTAGTTACTCAAGGAAAGAAATCCAAAACACAACTCAGCAATAATCGTATTATCCAGGAGATGAAATCAACAATTTTACTGACTTCTCAGGCTAGAGAACAGAAGAATTTAAAGGAAAGATAATGAAAGCTGTAGTGTTTCACAGTGTGGTAACTTAAGAGATAAGTAGCTACAGAAAAGTAGATTTTAAAGGCAAAATACAGAGAAAACCTTGGAACAGGAGTAAGAAAAGATATACCAGTGAGATTCAAGCTCTCATGAAATCCATTTGCTCATTAAAAAACCCCATAAATATGAGGCTCTATTTATTTTTGGAGCACGCTTACGAATTGCTTTGTAAAGACTGAAGTTGCCATTTATACTCCAACCACTGTCTCTCCAATCAAAAAGTGGTTCCAGTACTTTGCAGAGGGAACACTATAGACCAGGAAAACTATGCAGCCCAAAAGCAGAAATCATTCTTAGCTCTGAGTCCCAGCTCCTAAAATGTGCCAAAGAGCAGATCTATAACAGGTGCCCAAGTATTCATAGCTGACTTTGTGGGTTTTTTTTCTTTTCTTTTACTAAATTTCAGAAGACTTCTCAGATTTCACAGGAAATATACTTATTCTGTGACAAATGGTCACTTCAGAAAGAGAGAGGGCCTTGGCTGGACTTCAGAGCTTTGCAGACCATGTCAGGTTGCAACCTGTTCCCAGTCTTGCCAATGACTTAAGAAGTAGTTCAGGATGAACACATTGTTCTGCTTCCCCCATTTGTAGAATCACAGCATCATAAACACACTTAGGGCTTTAGGCCCTCTAAAGTGACATCATTCCTATCATGGAGAGATAGCAACCAAATGTCATGGCAATTAATACCACTTCCTATCCTTGCTTTGGGTGGAGTGAAACTTAATCGACTAATGCTTGCAAAATGCCTCAAGATTCCCCCATGAAAGCCAACATGAGAATGTAAAGCAATAGCCTTGTGACAGCAGAGTGTACTCTGGGAGAAAGAATAACAATAAGATCATTGGGTTAAACTCCCCAAGCTCAGAGGAATTTTCCCTTGTTCCTCACAGCATCTCTTTCCCAAGAGCACGTCTGTGTATCAGCTCTAGTATTGACAATAAGCAGTACTGACTTCAGATGAACACCAGTGCATCAGAATGTCTCCTCCTTTGGATCCTGAGCTGGAGCGACCATGTTGTACTGACACTGCTCACTGACAATTTACCCTGTTGCTGATATGTCTCTCCATTTCTGTGGCAGTGTCCACTGACATTTCAGAACAGGCAGTGGTTAATCCTACTCTCTTCTCCTGAAGCCAATTAGTCAGCTCTTGGATATTGCAAAAAGAATGTCCCCTGCTATACATGGTTTTGGCCTTAAAAATACCGAGGAATTCACTGAATATTCCTCACTGTCTTTCTGAATAGTTCAACTGCCAATATTTTTAGGACAGGTCTGCTGACCTTTTACTGCTTTTAGCCACTTAGCATATGCCATGTTGTAAATAAACTTCTGGAAAAATCCCCTCCAGACAACTGGCCAAGACTTCGATCAACTGATGTGCGTGTCTGAGTCCTATCTAGTGGGACTGTGTCAGGTGCATACACCCTGGGTTAAACACTGTGTAATTTCACCCTAGGGTCTGGCCCAAAGAACACAACTTCCAGCATAAGTCTTGGAGTCTTGATTCAGCCAGGGCAAACATAAACAGCAAACCCAGTGCTGGCAGAAGCTGCTCCTTGTGCTGACAGTGGGTTACAGTGGAATGGAAATGTGCCTTTAAAAGACACTGCATATGGCTGTAAGGTTATAGAGTATAAAATCATGGCATTTCTCTAGTCCAGTAGCTGACGCTGATCTCAGAGCATTTTCCTCCACAGAGCACCAAATAACCAGGTGTTTATAGGGTTACCTTGTACAGTTCATAAAAGTCTTACAATGGTCATAGAGAAGTTAATCAAGGGTAAAAAAACCCAGAAAACGTTATTAGTGTACAAGCAAGGCTATTCCATAGTGTCCTTTTGGAATATTTAACCTAGGAAACCCAGCAACTAAAAAGCTATGGTACATATCCACGAGGTCAAAATTTAGGTTTTCTAGGTGAGTGTCACTCCAGTGAGTCGTGTGTTTGAAATAAGGGAACTTGTCTTGCTAGAGTGAGCAGAGAAATGTCCTTCCATTTGGCCTTCTCACGAGAGCCAGCTGCTCATGTACCTTCAGAGATCTACTGTGTCTCAGCTGAGAAGTGTGGTAAGTTTTGATAGTTTGCAGCTCCCATATTATTTCCAGATCCTTGTTCCCTGCACTTCTGTTTGTGTGTGCTTGCTCAGAGGATAAAGATTGTTTAAGAGTACACACCTCAGTGACCTAAGTAGAAATCATCTGCCAGTGAAGGGTAATAAACATCCACCAATAAAATAAGCATCCAATCCTTTTCTTCGCCCTCCTTCCTTCCATTTGTCCTCCCAAGTGAGCAGCTCAGTCACTCCCAGAGCACAGTAACAGAAGGAATGAAAGACACAGGAATTAGATCTGCATTTAACAGGGGTGGATTTTCACTTGGCTAAGCTGTGGCATAAGCACTTGCAACTTGGGTAATGGACATTCATTTGATTTGTAAATGTACGAGTAGCTGCCATTTTACTGCAGAATTGTCAGGGAAAAGTCCTACCCCAATCATGGCTGTTTGTCTTGTCATTGCTGAAAGTGAAATGACTGTTTTCCTTTGCCTCAAGAGCTGTCAGGTGCCAGGTAGAATTGTTTGACATCTTCAGACAGGGAAAGTCATCCTACCTGCTGCACACATTCAGCTGCCTTTATATATGTAAATTATATTGTTCTGCTAAATGTTGTCATTTGGTCAAACAGTCAATTCACTGATGCAGATTTTTATTTAACAAAGGTATTCAGAATGCATTTTAGACTAGACTAGGCAAGACTAGACTAGTTCAGTTGGAAGGCATCTACACAAGGTCTGCCATACTCCCTTCTAAGCTTCACCATGTCTATTTTCATGACCACTGTCAAGCCCTGGTAGCGGTCCACCTTCTTCTTCAGGATTAGTGTGATATTTCCTTCCCTCCTGTGAGCATGTGTGAAGGAATGGCAAAGCACAAGATGTCACCACAAGTCACAAGTTCAATTTCAGAAAAAGTATCACAAAATCACTGCCTGATATTTTAACACTGTTTAATCTGAATCCTACTGGCATGTTTCAGTGTCAAAGGTTGACTCAGGATCGGCAATTAAAGCAGAGACAACAATGCTCTTGATCCCCTCCCCATCCCACCCAGGTAGGGAAGGAGAGAGAATTAGGAGAGAGAATTAGGAGAGAGACTTAGCTGGATTGAAAAGTAAATTAGACAGCTTTAATTATATGTACAATTATATACAAGTATGTTCAGGAATGTGCAAAAGCCTCTTGCCTCCCCAAACCCCCAGCAGCTCCCCCAGCATCTCCTGAGCTGTGGGCAGTCCCGAAAACTCTCAGTCCGCTGTTTTTGGTAACAGCAGAGCAGACAGGGT